>CM054130.1:21106087-21798587 GCA_028751855.1 Ambrosia trifida
AACTTCCAACTAATAGTTTTGGAATATGCTAACACATGCTATTGATGTCTTTTATATATTATATATTTCATTAATATGAGGATAATTTTTTGGTATATGGATTTAGATTGGTTATGATTTGACTTTTTAAATTTATTATTGTTGGATTTCAAACCCTATTAATCGTATTTGGAGTAGTTGTATTAACATAGTTGTAAAATTGAGTATGATACACTTGGCACTGCAGATTTGGTGTTGTTTATACACATGTTAGTGATGCTAACACACGCTAGTATATGTCCAACTAACATGTGTTAGGGTTCATATGACATACGTTTGTATATGCCCAACTAACATGTGTTGGGGTTCATATGACATACGTTATTTCAGTAACACATATGTTTTAGAATACACTACATATGTCAGTGATGTCTCATTATGTGTTTTGGAGAGCCCGACTAACACGTGTTATCTTTTTTGTAGGTGAAGAGATGTTTTGTGTTAAGATGAAGATGGGTATTAAGAACGAAGCATAGCTAGATCTTTTTTATGTTGTTATTTTGAAAATTCACAAATAATTATGTTTGTATGAAACGTTTTTTGATATGTTTTTAGTGTTGGTTGTAATGATCATTTTTATCATTTCTTAAATAAATATACATTTTATATGTTCTTTTATTTTGTTCTTTCATTATATGCCTGTTAACACATGTTAGCGATGTCTCACACGAGGACAAAATTTTTTGGCCAACTAACACATGGAGAAATTGGTATATTTTTGTATTTTGTTTAATATTTTTTGGCAAGTGAAAGTGTTATGAACTCGTCTAGGGTGCATGTTTATTTTTTGCGGTCCGAGTCTTGTATGCTCACACATGTTAGCGATGCTAACACATTCTAGTATATGCCCAACTAACAAGTGTTAGGGTCCGAGTCTTGTATGCATACGTTAGTGTGTAGCAATTACACGTGTTAGAGTCAATGTTTTCAAGACCGGACCGGACGTTGAACTGGTCCCCTTACTGGTTCACTGGTCGGACCGGTCCGACCGGTTGAACCGGTTACCTCATAAATATTATAAAAATAAAAATGAATATAAAATATACAAAAATACAAACACGCTATAAGCCAGACGAGTATTTTTATTTTAATACATTTTACCAATCATTTGATTTATTAACGTTGGATTCCCTATTGTATGCATTGGCATATTAGTTTAGTATTTTTTTCAACAATTAGTGATAATAACATTGTTAAAAAAATGATGCAGTGATACTAAAAGTTAGTATAGGTAGAACTCCTCTCCACCACATGTTTAAATATTCCTTGGTTTTTTAAACATTTATCTCTTTCTGTGAATCATGTTCTCTTCTTAACCGACCTTTGCCCCACTTTTGCCATCACCAATGTTTCCTTCCTAACCTACCAACAATAAATCAGATTCAGCAACTGATCAAAAGTGGTGATGGTACTTGAAGAGACCTGTGATGTTTGCCTAAACTTCCAGAATAAATCGATTATTGATTCACAGTGACTCTTAAGGATCCACTCGATGATGATGATGATTAACGAGGGTTTGACTCTTAAGGATCCACTCGATGATGATTAACGAGGGTTTGACTCTTAAGGATCCACTCGATGATGATGATGATGATTAACGAGGGTTTGACTCTTAAGGATCCACTCGATGATGATGATGATTAACGAGGACCTTTTTTTATGAGAGATTGAATTGGTTTTGTGGGGAAGAAAATAGTGGCAGGTGTGTGTTTGAAGAGAGAGAGAGAGAGTGAGAGAGGGATGATGATATGATGGTTATGTCAGTGTACTTATGCAGAGGCATGGTTAATTGCCCATCTGCCCTTGATCCCATTTGTGACCACACAATGCCACTTACTTTTGAATATTAAATAGAATTAATTAAGGACCATTGATCAAACTTGATCAATGGTCACCATAGGGTTTGCAGGGTTTTTTCAAAAGATAGGGTTTCCATATTATCCACTCCCTATATATATATATATATATATATATATATATATATATATATATATATATATATATATATATATATATATATATCGAATCGATGAGATCCTAATGTATTTACTTAATGGGAAAGTAAATATACCGTATGGTGAGTCGAGTCGAGCGTAGAAAACATATTATCGAACGACAAGACCTTAGAATATTTATTTGAATGGGAAAATAAATGTACGGTAAAGTGAGTCGTGTCGAGTGGTAAAGATATTATATCGAACGACGAGATCTTAAGTATAATTATTTAATGGGAAAATAATTATACGTTAAGTGAAGTTGAGTCGAGAATAATATTATACAAGTCAATTAATATTCATGAAAGTATAAATGTAACTTGTAACAAGGGTAATCCATCACCAACGGACCTAGGACATATGTAACACCCCAACCGATGGCGGAAAAATCGAGGTGTCACGTAGTGACGATTGTTCAATAGCTCATGGACTAAAGTGTAAATTTGAATACATTGATTAAATAATTTATTGCATTGAAATGAAATACAACGATTCTAACTGCCAACTAAATTGAAATACAATGAATCAAAATCTAACTATAAATCCGAAAGCTTAAAGGACGCATCTCAAAACAACCTGAAACATGTACAAAATAATTTGGTCAATACAAAAATTTTATTGGTGAGCATACCCTGTTTGAATAAATACAGTAGCAAAAGTATTTAGAAATTCATGTGCGGTACCATTTGCAATTATGTAATAAGTAATATCCGTTCAAAACCAAACCTGAGAATAATAACTAACACATGACTAACCAACTGAATAATGAATTAACAAGACAATGACCAAGATTCTCTCAACAGAGTCTCAAGGGGGTATACCATAGTACTATTCATTGAAAAGCTAGGTCGCCCAGCGGTTAATGATTTTGACAAGTCATAGACACACCAATTAACATAAAGCAAACACACATGAGAATTGCATTTAGTAAAAGAAATAGAAACTTGATAGTAAGTACATGAGTCACCCCAAAATAGTAAAACAGTAAAAAGGGGAAAGATATACTCACTTTGATTGTGGTGATGATCTTGCAATAAAATCAATGAGTATGCTGAATTATGCGTGCACCCTAATAAATTAAGAATGATGCCTTAGATCCATTAATATTATTTTATATTTATGGTGTTACTACAAAATGTATAACTTTTAATTGTTATTATACCATTATTATTCTTTCAATATTTCAAAGATTATTTTATTTAATCCAAATTAACGTTAATATGGAAATTACCTTTATTAAAATAACAATTATATACACATAAGAAAAATAACTAGTTTGACTTTACAAGCGTAAATTTGTAAAAAAAAATAATATAATAAAATAAAAACATTCATAATGACATTACGTCAACTATTTTTCCATTATTGCATGTTATGTAATAATTAATTTGATAAAACGATACTGATTTATTTTTAAGTGCTTTATAACAATTTACAAATTTGACCCATACAAAAATGATTAAAAAGTTGATAGTATTAGTCACCCTAGGTTACCCGAAAGTGTTAAGCATAAACTAAGAATAGATCATAACTAAAAATTAAATTCTATATTCCTCCCTATAGCAAGCAAGATATGGCAGTGACCATAAAGTTTGATTATAACCCAGAAAAAGGTAAAAAGTAGTTTTAAAGTGTCAATACCTTTGGTTGATGTTTGGTTTATACTGACGGAGTTAGCGAACCTACGGCAGTGGCGGATCCATCACTGAGTGAGGGTTGATATCGAGAGGGGAATATGGATGGTGCTAAGTCGTGGGTTTGTTGTTTGCCGAAGAAGTTGGTCGGAAAAAAAATAGCCGGGAAGTGGTGTTTGTGGGTCGGGTTTTATACGGAATTCTGTCAAAATGTTCTCGATCGGTTTCGATGATCTCCAAGATGGCCGCGAGGAGAATAATGGTGGTCGGGAGTGCCTAGAGCTCCGACGGATTGACAAAGGTGTCGAGAAAGGAAGAGGTACTTATAAGCTTATATAATCATAAGAGTTACAATACGGTAAGAAGATGAAAGGAAACATATGTCATCTTAAATGAGATTTCAATTCTCATTATTGAGTATTATTGTGGCTTACTAAAAAGAAAAGAAACAAAAGACCAGTCAACGAGGAGGTTGAAAAACATTAATAGATTTTTGTTTAGAGCTAAGGAAACACATTTCCATAATTCCATGTGCCTAGGAATTTTTTTTTTTTAAATCAACGTGAAAGTGAAAGAAGTAAATATCGGGCAACATTCAGACTTTTATTCGAATAATGAAAATACGATAATGGTAAATGAAAATAGGCGATGTTACAGTCTCCCCTACTTTAGAAAATTTCGTCTCGAAATTTCTTTCAAGTGGAGGCTACTATGAAACAAAAGGCGTTGTATAAATCAAGTAGGTTGAAAAAAAAAATTCATCATTTATGATTTGACAAGTTTTAAAATAGTTGTCTAATACCAACCGTAAAAGCTTCAAATTCTTTTGACAGTTAACCTAAAGATAGAAAGTTGAGAGTTTAAATGAGAAAAGTTTTGAGAATATGTAACGGGTGAAGGGCAAAGGTACTAATGAAGCAGTCTCCCCTACTTTAGAAAAGTTTCTGACTAAATGTTATTAGAGTATGCAACAAGAATCCAAATAATCGAGTGTGTAAGGGTATAAAAGTTTAAGGTTTTCTGTAGAGGTGGTCAAAAGAAAGACTCTATGAAGACGAATTGAAGCCCGTGTAAGAACGTTCTTATAAAAAAAAATGCTAGCTTTTAGTCAATGATCTAATGAAAAGATAGTAATGGGTAGGTTCTTGGCCAGACTCCTAGTCCGCTCCCGCAATATCGTTTATGCTTATATATAGGGTGTACCGCAGCTAATCCACCACACTCCCGATACTTTGGACTCGTACTGATTGTCTACCAACAGCCTAAATAGAATTACACACCACCCTTATGTACCTGTAAGCCCATGATTGCGTTCCGGACCGTAATCATCGATTTACCTTACACTAGGGTGTTATGCTTTTCCATAACCCTATCCTAAGTAATACTAGAAACAAATGTGTGCAATCATGATATGCTAAGTAATTGATACCGCAATGAAACAATGACATGGTTAGAGGTCCTTCCCTTTCGGGTTTTGTAACACCCCGCCCCTCTCACCACCAATATTGTCCGCTTTGCCCATCCAGAGCTCACGGATTTGTTTTTGGTTGCACAAGTGGAGACTTCCCAGGAGGTCACCCATCCTGGAATTTCTCCCACCTGAGCACGCTTAACTGTGGAGTTCTCCTCTCATCCACTAACATTAAGCCCCAAAACGCGTTGGTGATTTAAGAGGCAAGACATTACTTATGAACCAAGGATCTCTCCTGGCCACGGCCGATGTGGGATTTTCCTGGGGTGTCACATTCACCCCCCGTTAGAGTCTCATCGTCCCTGATGAGGTATGCACCCACCATCCCGAACGGCACAGGAGTGGCTCTGATACCATCTGTAACACCCCGCCCCTCTCACCACCAATATTGTCCGCTTTGCCCATCCAGAGCTCACGGATTTGTTTTTGGTTGCACAAGTGGAGACTTCCCAGGAGGTCACCCATCCTGGAATTTCTCCCACCTGAGCACGCTTAACTGTGGAGTTCTCCTCTCATCCACTAACATTAAGCCCCAAAACGCGTTGGTGATTTAAGAGGCAAGACATTACTTATGAACCAAGGATCTCTCCTGGCCACGGCCGATGTGGGATTTTCCTGGGGTGTCACAGGTTTACCCTTTAACCGTAATGAGAGTATCATGTAAGTAATAGACATGGTTAGAGGTTCTTCCCTTTCGGGTTCACCCTTAACCGGTAGCTTCTGTTCACGTCCTTGGCTCTAAACACCCATATTGATAAACTCCGAGATTTACACCGTTCCTGTGACAACCGTCACCTTTATCTTTTAACAAGTTGTCTAATCTAGTCCGTGTACTTTCTATGTTTTTTTTTTCTAATAAAAGTTGAATTCTTTCGATTATTGTTTGAAAATGTTTACGTTTTAACCGATCGCATATACGGACACCTTATTTAATCAAGTACTATTTTAGCATTTATAAAATAATAATAATAATAATAATAATAATAATAGTTAAAGTGAAATTTATAAAAAAATGTTATAAAAGTTAAAGTTTTATAAAATTAAAAGACATTTTAAGTTAACTATTTAACTTTGGTTAAAGGAAAAACTAATCAAGCTTTAATAAAAACAAACTCAGTTATAAGTCTAGGGACCATTTTTGACAAAATCTAAAAGTTTTTAAAACCTCCCTTCCCTCCTGCTGTCTTTTACGTTTTTCCGGCCATAGGTCGCCGGCGGCGACCATGCTTTCCGGCCAAGCAAACCTACAACCCGATTAAGACCTTAAATCCGGTTTTTTTGTATTCGTTTCTTGCTTTGGTCTGTCATAATAAAGCGTTTCAGCTGTAACAATAAGCTTTAATCACAAATTAAACAATCTTAAAACCGTATAAATACGTAACCGTCACATTAATTCCGGTCGAGTTCAAACGCCCCCTTAAACGGATTGTTTACTTTAAATTGATTATGCCAATTCGTTTCTAATCTTCACACATCTAAAACCCACATCAAAACACATCATAAACGTTCAGGAAGCTTCATAATCGGCCGTCTAATATGCGGACCTGCACACTCCTTTTTCGACCTTTACACGCGTTGTAAGTTCAATTATTTTCGTGCCGTTTCATTTGTTATAGATATCCGATCATTAGCCCCATGCTTCTGCTGTGAATTCATGTTGTTTTGGGGCAGATTGGATTCAGGTGCTAGGGTTAGGGTTATAGGAGATTGGGGAAGAAGATGATGAATATATGTAATAGATTAAATATATTTTGCTTTGAACTAAATCAACAATCTGAGGTGCAGCCTAGTGGTTGTGTGTGTATGTTAGCTAACCAAACAACACAGGTTCGATTCCCACATGAAGCCCCTCCTTTTTGATTTTTTTTTTATACTTGTTATTATATATTAATTTCCTTTTATTTTAATCACTTAAATTCCATTTTAAAATTTGAATATTCATAATAAATCCATTTTTGCTCCAAAAATTATAAAAATTTAGGAGTAGCATCTTGACACTATAAAGAAAATTACCACACTTTTATTTTCTGGAAAATGTCTTATTTTTATATTTTTATTTAATTAAATTGTTTTAACAGTATTTAATTGATTAAAAATTTATTTTTAATGATTTTAATCTCAAACTTTTTGGGTAATTATTTCTAAGCATTCTAATCTGAAATAAAAATTATTGGTTCAGAAAACTTTTATTTTTATTGATTTTCCTATTTTTAATCAATTAAACATGATTTAATTTCATTACCTCAGTTTTAAATATAAATAAGTTTATATAAATTATGGGAAAATTATTCTAATTTGTTTACATCAGAAATCATCCATTTTCTATAAAATTAGTATTTTTGGATCATGTATGGTATTATTAGTCTTATTTACGTTTAATTAGACATAATAAAACATTTATTTATTTATACAATTTAAACGTCTATTTTATAAATATTTTTCTTATAAAATAGAAATATTACTATGTTTGAAAATCTTAACTACTATTGGTTGAATCATGGTGTAACTCATAATTATTTAATTAAATATTTATGACTATTGTGTTTATTGACAATAACTAGTTAAGATAATTAACTAAAATTATTTTGTCTTAATTATTCAAACATATTTTTATCTAAGTAATCAATAGATAATAATTATTTTATTTAAACCACATTTACAACCTTTCATATATTATTTGTGATATACAACTTTTACATTAATTAACGTGACTGATCATAAAAACTCTAATTCCCCAAATCGACTTAGCAAACCCTAATGCCTTAGACCCTAGTTACCTTAGACTTTTTAGACATTTCCTTATTAGTATGCTTACACATTATAGGTTGAATTCCTCGGAATTCCCATTACTTAACTCACGACCGCTTAAGTGGATTTTGATCGCTTTCGCAAACAGTGAGTATATCTTTCCCCTTTTTACTAATTTACATTTCGGGGTGACTCATGTACTTACTATCAAGTTTATATTTCCTTTTACTAAAATAGCAATTCTTATGTGTGTTTGCTTGTGTCATTTTGTGTATCTATGACCTGTCAAATCATTAACCGTTGCGGCCTGGCATTTCAATGAATAGTACTATGGTTTATACCCTTGTGACTCTGTTGAGAGTCCTCGTCATTGCTATGTATTACATTACTACTAGCGCATACTATATATATCTGCTTTCTTCTCTTAGGGTTGATTTGACCCGGATACCACTTATTACATAATTGCAAACAGTATACGACACATGAATTGCTAAACACTTTTCTACTATATTTATTTAAACAGGGTATGCTCACCAATACATTTTGTATTGACCAAATCATTTTCGTACATGTTTCAGGTTGTTTTGAGACGCTTCTTTTAGGCTTTTGGATTTTATATTTCAGTCTTGTCTACATTGTATTTTAGCTAGACTTGTCACTTTAGAATTATTGTATCCTGTAATTTCATTTCAATGTAATAAATTATTTAAATCAATGTATTCAAATTTACACTTTAGTCCATGAGCTATTGAACAATCGTCACTACGTGACACCTCGATGTTTCCGCCATCGGTTGGGGTGTTACAGTTCCCCTCGGATTAAAGGAATACTCTAATCCGAGTCGTATGTGGGCACTGGCTTAGATCTCATACGAGTTATCGACTAGTATATTCATTGGCCATGACGATGAACAAAATAATGTAAAGTATAACAGGGTTTTGCTCAAAACAGGAAAGAAAATATGCATACCAAATATGCGTTCATGTAAGTATATAAGTATAGCCTAAAATTTCGATTGAAAGAATAGTATAATATAAATCGAGTAAATTGCACAGTTGCGCAAAATGAAAGTAAACGAGTTAAGTTAATGCTCAGAACCAGTGTTGTAAGAATGACTAATAATAATTAATGCGAGAATAATTGTAAATAACGCGTGGGGTTAGCCACCAATAAAATAATAATACGAGAATAATCATAAATAAGATAATATGCGAATATAATAAAATAAAATGATGTAAGAATAAGATAATGATATTTACTGCAATTGAGAGTGGACGGAACATACGTATAATCTACTGGCCATGCGGGTTTAAAATATATGCACTATATGTTAAAAGACATTTAGCAACATTTCGATAAAGATATGTCCAATAATTAAACCAATAGTTTTGCGACTGAAAGAGTGTAAGTGTAAAAGATAAATTATTGTTTATAAAACAAAATGTAGTTTTACTCGAACTTTGTGATATAGTTGAAAGTATAGTAGTGATGCATGAGAATAACTTTTTAAATTCAAAACAGTTTCACATGAAAAGACTTTGTAAGTACATACTTTCATGTGTTTACAAGAAGTTGAGTTGAAAATTATCATAATGCATATTATCAGTCGCAAGTTTCTTTTCTCGAAAACCATATAAATCAAATGTGTTTTCAAAAGACCGAGATTTAGAAATGACGTGAATGATAAAAGTCAATGCGACAATAGTGTAAAAGTCACAAAGCATAAATGAAAATAGTGTAAGTTTTAATGCGATAAAAGTTTTAATAATGATGAAAGAAAAAAAAATCCAAAAGCGAATAATCAATGAGTATATAAAACATCAAAAGATGGAACTTAAAATCCCAATGTTAAACAAAACTTAAGAGTCACTATTGGAAACCGGAAAAAAAAAATGCACAAATAGCAATAGCTATTAATAGAGAAAACTCAAAAGACATAATAACTTCATTATAGAAAATTATGATAAGAGTTTCAAACAACAAATGAAAAATATATCAAAAATGTGATACTGAAAATTTTTCTAATGAAACTGGTGACTAGCCAAAGAAATTGAAATATTATTAGTGACTTGTGGGGTGCGTACTTGAACCTATGAGTGAATGGTCATCTTTCCCGATTACACATACCCCGTCACTGGTAAATTTCAAAACCTTTAGCGAGACTTTAAAACGAGATGCAGAAACAGATCCTTGAGATGTGGATTTCACCCCTAACTCAAAGATGTATTTCAAAATTGAAAACAATTGAGGAATGAAATCAATCACTAAGTTAAGGATATCACCCCCAGCTTAGTGGTTAAGTTTCTTTTTGAAGGAAATACTCTTTGAGGTGTGGATGTCACTCCTATCTCAAAGATATATTCCTAAGATAAATATCATATAAAGGAGTGAAATTAATCACCAATGTACGGATACCACTCCTAACTTGATGGTATCGTTTCGTTTGTGAAATACGAGTGTCTTATTCGCCAAGAAAAAAAATATCGAAAGAATAACGAGAAATAATCATAACGAAAATATCTTGAAAGAAAATAATAGGAAATAAGAGAAATATAAACGAGAGGACTCGTGAAAGTAAGCTTAGTTATAGACTAGGCTAAAAGGCATTCTAATAACCTAATTCCCTATAACCATGGCTCTGATACCAATCTGTAACACCCCAACCGATGGCGGAAACATCGAGGTGTCACGTAGTGACGATTGTTCAATAGCTCATGGACTAAAGTGTAAATTTGAATACATTGATTAAATAATTTATTGCATTGAAATGAAATACAACGATTCTAACTGCCAACTAAATTGAAATACAATGAATCAAAATCTAACTATAAATCCGAAAGCTTAAAGGACGCATCTCAAAACAACCTGAAACATGTACAAAATAATTTGGTCAATACAAAAATTTTATTGGTGAGCATACCCTGTTTGAATAAATACAGTAGCAAAAGTATTTAGAAATTCATGTGCGGTACCATTTGCAATTATGTAATAAGTAATATCCGTTCAAAACCAAACCTGAGAATAATAACTAACACATGACTAACCAACTGAATAATGAATTAACAAGACAATGACCAAGATTCTCTCAACAGAGTCTCAAGGGGGTATACCATAGTACTATTCATTGAAAAGCTAGGTCGCCCAGCGGTTAATGATTTTGACAAGTCATAGACACACCAATTAACATAAAGCAAACACACATGAGAATTGCATTTAGTAAAAGAAATAGAAACTTGATAGTAAGTACATGAGTCACCCCAAAATAGTAAAACAGTAAAAAGGGGAAAGATATACTCACTTTGATTGTGGTGATGATCTTGCAATAAAATCAATGAGTATGCTGAATTATGCGTGCACCCTAATAAATTAAGAATGATGCCTTAGATCCATTAATATTATTTTATATTTATGGTGTTACTACAAAATGTATAACTTTTAATTGTTATTATACCATTATTATTCTTTCAATATTTCAAAGATTATTTTATTTAATCCAAATTAATGTTAATATGGAAATTACCTTTATTAAAATAACAATTATATACACATAAGAAAAATAACTAGTTTGACTTTACAAGCGTAAATTTGTAAAAAAAAATAATATAATAAAATAAAAACATTCATAATGACATTACGTCAACTATTTTTCCATTATTGCATGTTATGTAATAATTAATTTGATAAAACGATACTGATTTATTTTTAAGTGCTTTATAACAATTTACAAATTTGACCCATACAAAAATGATTAAAAAGTTGATAGTATTAGTCACCCTAGGTTACCCGAAAGTGTTAAGCATAAACTAAGAATAGATCATAACTAAAAATTAAATTCTATATTCCTCCCTATAGCAAGCAAGATATGGCAGTGACCATAAAGTTTGATTATAACCCAGAAAAAGGTAAAAAGTAGTTTTAAAGTGTCAATACCTTTGGTTGATGTTTGGTTTATACTGACGGAGTTAGCGAACCTACGGCAGTGGCGGATCCATCACTGAGTGAGGGTTGATATCGAGAGGGGAATATGGATGGTGCTAAGTCGTGGGTTTGTTGTTTGCCGAAGAAGTTGGTCGGAAAAAAAATAGCCGGGAAGTGGTGTTTGTGGGTCGGGTTTTATACGGAATTCTGTCAAAATGTTCTCGATCGGTTTCGATGATCTCCAAGATGGCCGCGAGGAGAATAATGGTGGTCGGGAGTGCCTAGAGCTCCGACGGATTGACAAAGGTGTCGAGAAAGGAAGAGGTACTTATAAGCTTATATAATCATAAGAGTTACAATACGGTAAGAAGATGAAAGGAAACATATGTCATCTTAAATGAGATTTCAATTCTCGTTATTGAGTATTATTGTGGCTTACTAAAAAGAAAAGAAACAAAAGACCAGTCAACGAGGAGGTTGAAAAACATTAATAGATTTTTGTTTAGAGCTAAGGAAACACATTTCCATAATTCCATGTGCCTAGGAATTTTTTTTTTTTAAATCAGCGTGAAAGTGAAAGAAGTAAATATCGGGCAACATTCAGACTTTTATTCGAATAATGAAAATACGATAATGGTAAATGAAAATAGGCGATGTTACAACATATGTTTAATTAAACGGGGAATTATATGTAAATGGTGGTGTTGGGAGTTGGGTGTATAACTTGCCGGAAAAGCACACGCTATAGACTTAGTGACTTACACGCACTAGGACGTTCGTAGGTGCTTGACCACGGACTTGCTATTCTCTGCTATTTGAGTGTACGCTGTACATCAGGTGAGTTTCACGGCCCATTTTACTGTTTTAACTGGGGAAAGATATGTTTGTCAAACGTTGTCACATGTTGAAATGTTTTCAAAGGTTAAAATGTGATAAGTGGTATGATGAGTACTTGAGTAGTGATCACCACTCGGGGTTGAGTCCTCTCTTCTGTAACCATTAATTCAGGGAAATGAAACCGAAGGAATATTTGGATAGTACTATTGGTGCCTGGCAAGGCCCACCCCTAATCGATAGCGTCGATTATGCATCGGCGTATGCCAGGGGTGCACGTATTATGAAATTAAGTCGTTGGATTCCGAGAAACGACTTGGAGCGGGGCATTATTATTAGTCTTGGTTTGGTTATGGGACTCAAGGGATTGCTCATCATCGTAGTTTGTAGGAGCTAGCTACTCCTTACAAAGGCCACAAATTGTGCTGGATATGCACATGATGTAAAAATGTTGTTATTACGAGACTAAAACCTGTGAACTCACAAATATTTTATATATTGACGTCTTTTTAAACATATCTTTCAGGTAACTAAGTGCTGAATAGATATGGGGCTAGTGCGGTGGAAGTCAGGATGTCGGATACTTGTCGGGGTTTCACCTAGTGTTACCATCGGGTTGGAACCTAAACGGAAAAACCCCATTTATGAACTTCTTGTTTGTTGTTTTGTGAAATATTGTGACAAGATACTTATTTTCGACATCTTAATAAAATGATCTTTTCTAATTAAATATAGTTTGTGTTAATCTTGACTTTGATATGTTTTCGAGCGTTGTGCCACGTGTTTCCGCCATTGGCGTGGTGTGACAGTATTTCCTTTTCCGGTCGTAGTGTTTGAGCCTACCGATCGTAGTAAAAAACAATTAGATTTTTTTATCGGTTAACCTTTCGTTTTTGTCTGCTTTTCACCTGCGTTTTATTATTATTAACGTAGTTGATAATAATCGTTCGTTTTTCTCTGTTGTGTATTTTTTTGCAGGTTAATCTACCTAGGCTGCATCGGTTATCCTCTGGTGCTCGTGTCATGGTCTATGATTTCGTTACGGAGTCACGGCAAGGCTTGGTGCCTTGTCGTTGTTCGTTTCCTTTTACCGGTCTTGAATTACGTGTCTGTCATGTCCGTTGTGTCTGTACTCGAGTCATTTTTTTATAAGACTCGGCCTTATGGCCTTTTAATGTAATTGCTTTTTGTAAGACTTGGCCTTATGGCCTTTCAATGTAATGTCGTGACTTCTATCATCCTAGTCATGCTATCTGTTTGCGATTATCGTTGTTGGTCATTTCTTAGTCATTTTTTAGTCTTAGCTTAGCCTTTCTAGTCTGTCTTTACAAGTCTGATTTTAGCTTATTCTGGGTGTTAGTTTTTTAGCTATCTTTTTAGCCTTAGCCATTTTCTGGTTCGTCGTTTTAGTGTCTGTTAGTCATGATGGCTCGTCTTTTTACGAGCCAGTGATCTTTATCGTTAGTCGTGATGGCTCTTCACTTATGTACTGGATTAAATTCTATCTTAAAATTGGAATTCGCAGAATCTGTCGATGATGATAAATTTTATTTATTATTGAGTTACAAAGAAAGAAAAAAAAACACGTTAAGCCTAATGGCTTGGTTACAATGTTCATAATCAGATTTTTTTAAGTAAATGATCACGATTTTTTTTTAAGTCGCTAATTCCTTTTAAAAAAATATTTTTTTTTTCTTCTCCCTTTTCATTAGAGGGTTAGAGGGTTAATTTTTTTTCCTTTTATTTTTTATTTCTGGAATAAAAAATGCACCCCTCTCTCTCTCTCTCTTTGAGTCACGAGTCTAATGGTTACGTCTCTCTCCTTCTAGTCACGTGTTCACGTAAGACGTGGAGTACGTCGTCTTCTCTTTTTGAAGTCTTCTACTCGAGCTTTGAATCTCTTCTCTTTTATAGAACGTCTTAGACAGATCCTCCAAATACACAAATGTTGGCTGACATTCAAGGTCTGGACGAGATTGACACCTTCCTCGACTGGCTTTCTGATGAGATTTAAATTCCACAATTCCACTTCAACAGCTACCTGGACAACTTAGGAATTATCAGCATCAATAACTGCATTCGTGCATTTCGTTATTTCTGTTCTAAATACCCAAACCAGTTTGTAGAAGTGCAAGAGCATCATGATATAAAATTTAGTCTTTATTACTTGATTGTCTTTTTTTTAATTGTATGGTTGTTTGCAACACCAATTGTACAAATCTGGATCATCGGCATGACCCAGAGATACGATTACGATTACTGTATTTTGTTCTTGATGTAAAAAAAATTAATTAATAAAACGAAATCATTGCTCATGGGTGCGGAATCCATTGATAGACGTTTATGCAACAAATGAATCGAATTAAACACGAACACGATATAATACTTATAAACGTGTGGAATCTTTGATTAACTATCAAAAGTGATTACTACCAATATTCCACCTTGAACAAAACCAACAACCCTAGCCTACTACCCATGCATGCTATTTATACATGCATGGGCCGGCCATATAACGAACTTGGGTTCACTATCAAAGATCCAAGTATCTTCGCTAGTTGCCATCTTTGCTCATTACCTATGTTCGCTAGGATACAAAAAGAACTGCCATACTTGTTATTATAACACTAACAAGTATGTTACAATTAACCTATTACCCACAAAACATAATACTAATCTAAAGCTGCATTTGTCACATCAAGATGCACTAACAACTGGCTTTATCTAAAAGTGGCGTACAAAACTTAACATAAACTCTTAAGTGACTAAAATATCTTACAGTGTTCAGATAGTTTTTCTTTAGCTATTTCTTGTGTATTGAGTCTTATTGCATATGTGCATCGGAAGACTTCATGTCTCTACCACAAATCACCCCCTTCATCAATTTTATGAATTTTTCTTCAATTGTTGAAGGAACAATGCGACATGCAATAATCCTGAAGAATTTTGCTCACACGGCGTACATTAATACATGTACATATTTCATCTCAAATTTAGTGTTTGATGTTGGAGTCTTGGAACTAGATGCATTAGAATAAATAACAAATCTTTCTCTTGACACTACAATACCTAAATGTAATGTAAATTACTTAATTTGTCACTTATCACAATCGACATCTATATACACAAGATTACAATATTCATTTCATAAATTTAAACCGGATTTTTTTCTTACACACGAAGGTTTAGTAGTCCGGTCCAAAAAGCAAAAACGATTTAAAGGGAAAGGCCTTGTGTTGTGTGTGGTGTTTAACAAGTCACCGGTTAACCACAGGCGCCTCTAAACACGCGTCGTGTACAAATCAACCCCGTGTACGACCGGCTATAACCGGTAAACCAGACACCCACTATACCACCACCTTCACCTGTTTTTAGTTTCGAAATCTCAAACCCTCCAAAAAGTTCCCCTTTCTACACAGATTCAACTATTTTCTCTCTCTCTCTCTCATTACAAATTATTTATAGTAATAATAATAATAATAATATTATTATTATTACATATGTATTTGTGAATCCAGATCTTCTGTACCGTTACGATCTCTAATTCGGTGAGTTTCTAATTTAAATATTTGATCATGAATTGCTAGCATTGCTCGAATTAGGGTTTTATGAGGTGGTTCACGTTTATAGACACGTACATACGATTGAATTGGATATATATTAGGTTTTGGATAGGTTTTGTTTAGCTCATGATATCATACGCCATTTTGTTACCAGCTTTCTCTCGGTAAGGTTAGCTATATAAACCCTAGATTGACGGATAATTGTAATTCGTGTTTTTTAATCGATTGAAGTAAATTAGGGCTGTTTTTTTTTTCAATTATAAGGCACTACTGAATACTGAAGGTCTAAATTAGGTTATGCTATTCAATCGAACATCTTTGGCTAGTTAATGTTTATATGTTCTGTTTGGTATAGATATGTATGTAAAATATAAAATAAAATTTCTGTCTGTTTTGAAGTTGTTAAATAATATCTTGTGAATCCAAATTGCTTGATTCCTGGACCTTAAATTCTCGCTGTTGGATTTGTTATTTTCGAACGTAACCGAATTCGATTTGGTTTTGAACTATTGGGATGTGAATTTAAACCGAATAAACTGAACTGAGAAAACTGGATAAACTGAAATTCGGAGTGAAAAACGAATAATGTTAGGGGGGGACCTCTTATGCTAATATGGGATTTAATTTGTTAGTTTGAGTTTGATATTTTGGTTTACATGCTTTATTGATTGCTTAGTTTTACAGATTAAGAAAACATTGCATTAATATTGGGGCCAATATGTTGATAATCGGATTTTACACTGGTTTTTCAGAATAATAAGGCATTCTTAGTTCAGTATAAAATGAAAATGTATAACTTTCATGTTTTATTTTAAACTTTTCTGTTCCCTTTATGCCCCCTTCTGTTTTCGTGCTATATACTTATAGAGTGTATATTGAGATTAAGTTGTAACCGGAGAGGCTATGTTTCTTACACATACAGGGGAAAAAATGTCTAACGTGGGCCCTCTCTGGGAGCGTTTGGTTCGTGCTGCACTTCGTAGGGAGAGAACAGGAATTGATGCTTATGGGCGGCCAGCTGGCGGCATTGCTGGAAATGTTCCATCTTCACTTTCAAATAGTAGGGACATTGATCCCATTTTAAGAGCAGCTGATGAAATTCAAGATGAAGATCCCAACATCTCTAGAATTTGTATGTATTTCAATCGTAGTTTTTTTATCGACTTATTTTGTATGTTTTTCATTACTAATAATTGGTGTTTCTGTCATTTTGTTTCAGTATGTGAGCATGCTTATACACTTGCTCAAAATCTAGATCCTAACAGTGAAGGTAGAGGTGTGTTACAGTTCAAAACCGGTTTGATGTCAGTGATCAAGGTTGGTTTCGTGCCAGTGAAAAAAGTTTCCTACGTTTGTCAATTAATTGTGCATAATGACATGTTTTCCCTTCTGTTTTTACTTATTTGACAGCAAAAACTAGCAAAGAGAGAGGGTGCTGACTTTGACCGAAGTCAAGACATAACTCGCTTACGTGAGTTTTATAAGCATTACAGAGAAAAGAATAATGTAGACAAACTGCGTGAGGAGGAAATGGAATTGAGGGAATCGGGTGCTTTTAGTGGAAACTTTCAAGAGTATGTCTTTTTTTTCCTTTCATTTTTAGTATCTAATCTCTCTTTGTTTCAAATTTGATCTTCTTGCGTTTTTGTACACACTTTTATATAAAACAGACTAGAACGCAAAACCCTGAAGAGAAAAAAGGTTTTTGCAACTCTTAAAGTCTTGGGAACTGTATTAGAGCAGCTTTCTAAGGAAGTTTCTCCTGAGGAAGCAGAAGGATTAATTCCCGAAGAGGTTTGTCTACTTATAATACCTTTTATAATGCAACCGTTTAAATAATTTGAAATTTTGAACTTGTGCATAAACCGGATTCTGTTGGTTTGCTTCAATTTTTTCAGTTAAAACGGGTGATGGAATCTGATGCAGCTATGACAGAAGACCTGATTGCCTATAACATTATTCCTCTTGATGCACCTGCTTTGACAAATGCCATCACCTCGTTCCCTGAGGTGAAATTGGTTTTTCTAGTAATTTTTATTCTTTTAATTATTGTTTTTGTTATACAAATTGCAATGAATTTATGCTCAGGTACGGGCTGCAGTAGCATCATTGAAGTACTTTAGAGGTCTCCCGCAATTGCCAGGGAATTTCCCTATACCTGCTACCAGGAGTGCTGATGTTCTTGACTTTCTGCACTATACTTTTGGATTCCAGGTTGGTAGTTGATGATATGGATACCAAATCTGTGTTTAAGAATTAGAAAAATAGTATTATGAGAGTTCCCTTTTCAATCGTTCGACCAAGTGAGTAAAAAAAGGTTTGCATTATAAGGCTAGAATTTTGGTATCTTTATAATTTTACAGGGAAAATTATTGAATGAGCAAAGCCGTCTTTTTTGTAAATTTATGTGGATCTGTAAATATTGAAGGTTCTGATGATGGGTTGGCTGGTTGGTTTAACTTATATAGTGGCCTAGTTTTTTTATTGTTTTATTATTTTTTGTTGTTTGGCAGAAAGGTAATGTGTCGAATCAACGGGAGAATATAGTTAATCTTCTTTCAAATGAGCAAAGCCGTCTTGGTACTCCTGACGAACATGAACCGGTATATAGTCAGCTTTTTTAAAAGTACATTTTAAATAAAGAAGAAATATTAAATTAATAGCCAGTTAAATGGCATGGTTTATAAGCTGTTTTAATTTGTTCTAGAAACTGGATG
This sequence comes from Ambrosia trifida, assembly GCA_028751855.1. Classification (NCBI taxonomy): domain Eukaryota; kingdom Viridiplantae; phylum Streptophyta; class Magnoliopsida; order Asterales; family Asteraceae; genus Ambrosia; species Ambrosia trifida. The sequence continues at coordinate 21,125,006 of CM054130.1, forward strand.
AGACTGCTGTGGAGAATGTCTTTTTGAAGTCTCTTGATAACTACATCAAGTGGTGCAACTACTTGGGTATCCCACCAATGTGGAGCAAGTATGGCATCTAAATATATTTTAAATACCTGTTGACACACTTCCATTATAGTGAAATTAAAATCCTTCTGGCAGTTTGTAGATCCCTTAGTTTATATCATTTGCTTTTGCAGTATGGATGTCAGCAAGGAAAACAAATTACTTGTTATTTCTTTGTACTTTTTGATATGGGGTGAAGCTGCCAATGTTAGATTTCTTCCAGAATGTTTATGCTACATATTCCATCGTGTAAGAATCTTTCATGTTTGGATTTTTCTTTAAATTGGTTCAGGTGTTTTGGATTTCCGTAACAAGTTTAATCAACAGATGGGGGAAGAATTGAATGATCATATACTGAGGCAGCCACTTGCAAAGCCAGCAGCCAGTTGTGTTACTGAAGATGGCGTTTCATTTCTTGAGCAAGTCATTGTCCCACTTTATAATGTTATTGCAGCGGTATGTCATTTGTATTTCATATAATTTTTATCTTGTCACTTCGCAATATTTATAACTGCTTTTATACTAGTAGATATTTGAAGCACCTTATACCTTTTTATTGTTTTTACTTGCTTGTAAGTGAAATTTGAGATTCTGAGGAGTTGTTGAAAGACACCATTTTTATTTCTAGATTTTAGTTTTGTATTGTTGTGCATGTGAAGAATATTAATGAAGGTGGTCATTTCAACACATTCATTTACGAATTGGTTGATTTGGGTTATGATTTAAACACTAAAATAATAATAGCATAAAAGGAAAAGTTGCTCATTTTGTATTTTTATAGTCATAAACCTTTAAAATTATTTTATTGAAAAAGTTATTCTTGTAATTCCTTGGTTTTAAGATGCGCACATAAGGAGTGCAGGAGTGCATAATGCGCGGATCACATGATGTGGTCTAAACAAATTTGACCATCGATTGAGCAATGGGTTTAAGTACTTGAACAAATAAGACCATCGATTGAACATATTTGGCTAGTGATGATGAGAATATGTTATATTTTAGTGTTTAAAAGTTAACAAGTTAAAATATTATCTAATAATAATTTTTAAGTTTTTTTAATAACGGACGCCTCGACACGTGATGCGCGCACATCACACTTTGCGCATCGGCTTTTGGGATCAAATTGCATCGGATACACGCTTTTAAAAACCATGCTTGTAATGATGTTTGACACACTAATTATTTTGAATTAAAATTTTGGACAATAGGTGTTTTAGGTACGCCAAAACTAACCCATACCCAAAGATTGACTATTTTGATGTCAACCCCTTTGTACTTGATTTTACAGGAGGCTAATAACAATGAAAACGGAAAGGCTCCTCATTCTGCATGGAGAAATTATGATGATTTCAATGAATACTTCTGGTGAGCAGTGAGCTTTATGTTTTGTAAACTGTATTGGAAATAAGTGAATTGTGTAACACAGGGGAACCCCCAAAATATCAGAAACCCTAGACAAACCTATAAACCTAGAGAAACCTATCTTAAATAAACCTTAATATTAATATTAATTACCAACAACTATAATTAACATGTTTCTACGGTTTATATAATTTTATCACATTTCATGCTATTTCTACTTTTTTTCCAGGTCCCGTAGTTGTCTTAAACTTGGTTGGCCTCTAGACAGTAATTCATCATTCCTTTTGAGGCCATCACCAAGGTCAAAGGTATCTTGAACATATTTTCTTTCAAAAAGCACATGTTGCTTTCTCATGTAACTTTCTTTGACCACCTTTGACTTTTCTATTACAGAATATATTGAAAACCAATGTTACTAGGCGTCGTGGAAAGACCTCATTCGTTGAACACAGGACATTCTTTCATCTTTATCATAGTTTTCATCGCTTGTGGATATTCCTTTTCATGATGTTTCAGGTTGACCGCATTATCAAAACATCTTTATACTTTTTGAATTTTCAGATACTTGACTTTGTTCTTCTCAGGCACTTGCAATAATAGCATTCAATGATGGAAGAGTCGACTCTAGGACAATACGCTTGTTGCTTAGTCTAGGCCCTACATTTTTTGTTATGAAGTTTTTTCAAAGTAGGTTTTTGTATTTATTTTTTTCCACCCTCATTTAATAAACAATTTGTTCTGATAAAAGTTGTATTTATATTTCTTATTATCTAACTTTAGGTGCATTGGACGTTCTGATAATGTATGGTGCCTACTCGACAACAAGACTCGTGGCTGTTTCAAGGATTTTTGTTCGCTTCATTTGGTTTAGCTTTGTTACCATTTTTATTTGCTTCCTCTACGTGTATGTACTTAATTTTTGTTTAGTTTTCTTCTACATATATGCCAATTGTTTTTAATTTAATTTTTAACCATAACAAGATTTGCTTTGTGCCATCTCATTTCAGGAAAGGCCTCCAAGACACAACTAATTCGATTTCAGGGTCTATTGTTTTCAAAATATATATAATTGTTTTAGGCATCTATGGTGGAATTCAATTCTTTTGGAGCTCTTTGGCACGGTTACCATCATGTCACCATTTGTTCAACCGGTGTGATAATTCATCTGTAGTTCGTTTAGTCAAGTGGATTCATCAGGTTGGCATTTTATTTTCTTTTGATTGTGTTTTGGAATCTTTTGTTTTTAGATGGTAACATTTCTTGTTTAATTTGTATTTTAAGGAACATTATTATGTTGGACGTGGCATGTATGAAGCAACGACTGATTATATCATGTAATGATCTCATCAGTTCATTACTTTGTTTCTTTTTAATACTTGCTTTTATAAGTAATAAACATATTGGCAATGTGTTGTAAATTTAGGTATATGCTTTTTTGGCTTGTTGTATTGGGGGGAAAGTTTGCATTTGCCTATTTTCTTCAGGTGATTAAACTGCTTTAATCGTCAACATGCAGTATATTGTTTTTGCTTTAGTGATATATATATGTGTGTCATTGAATTGTTATGCAGATCAAACCCTTGGTGGAACCAACAAGGACCATAATTGATATTAAAGATGTGCGTTATTCTTGGCATGATTTTGTATCAAAAAGTAAGTAACTTTGTGAAATTTGAAGATATCGTTGAAATTATCAAAATGAAACCCTTTTGTGTATGCTTCTACTATTCTTTATTTAGTCTTTGGATTTTCCTTGATATTTTACCTCATGGTTTGACATACAGACAACCATAATGCCTTGACTATTGCTAGCTTGTGGGCACCTGTGTTTAGTGTAAGTTGACATTCTACTTTTATATATGAAATACCCAACACATATGAATGATACTAACTTCACTACTATATGGTATCCTGCTATTGTGCTATTGCAGATCTATCTTTTAGACATCCACATCTTTTATACAATTATATCTGCTGTTGTTGGTTTCTTGCTTGGAGCTAGAGATCGTCTTGGAGAGGTAAACATGATAAAGAAACTGCTGTGCTCACCCTGTTATCTTTGGTTTTGGAAATTTCTGTTGATTCTTGATAGGAACAATAATCTTACTCAGTTACTTGTAATACTTGCAATCCATCGTTACTTATATGTTCAATTTATAGTTAGGAACTTAGTATATATAAAGATTCATACTTTTTTTCTTTCACTGTAGATGTTTGTTGACTTAAGGTTTGACTGTTTCTTTGTTTCTTAATGCTTTCAGATTAGGTCTTTGGATGCTGTCCACAAACTCTTTGAGAGGTTCCCTGAGGCATTTATGAATAATCTACACATTCCTTTATCTAAGAGGTGTTCTTGAGAGTTCTTTCTGCTACAGATATTTGTTGATTATAATGATGTTTGTGTTGTATTAATGTTCGATTATGTTTTGTAGGAATTCCCATACAATAACTGGCCAGGCAAGTTGATCATGCATTTCCTTACTCCTTATCACTTTAATTATATGAACGTTTGGTTAAACGCTATCTGTGTCTTGGCATGACATCATCTGAAAATAATTGTTACTTTCCTGCCGTTTTCACATGAAATGTCATGTTCTCTTTGCTAACATGGAGTTAACAGTTTACCACTTCCTTTTCCTCTTTTAAAGGTCGAGGAGAAAAATAAGTTTGATGCTGCCCGATTTTCACCCTTTTGGAATGAGATAGTGAATAATCTTCGAGAAGAAGATTATATTACTAATTTGTAAGTATATTATTTCTACAACACATTTAAATGTTTATTTCCTTTCCATAATTACCTTATGATACATCTTGTTTTCAGGGAAATGGAATTGCTTCAAATGCCTAAAAATACAGACTCTGTTCCTATGGTTCAATGGCCTCTTTTTCTTCTAGCTAGCAAGGTTATTCAAATTCTTTGGTCCACATTTTGGTTCTTTTTCTATCTTATGTGAGTCTCTTCATCTAAAAAACTTTTTTCTCTGTTATATATAGATATTCGTTGCTAAAGATATGGCCGCAGAGAGTGACCCACAAGTAGAACTGTGGGATAGGATTTCAAGAGACGATTACATGAAATATGCAGTTGAAGAATGTTTTTACACCATCAAGCTGATTTTGACCTCAATATTTGACAAAGATGGCCAGGAGTGGTAAGTGCACAGTCAAGTGTTTGGACTCTATATTTTGTTAGTTTTGTAAGCTAGAGATGAATTAATTGGCAAGTAAATTGGGTTGGAATGAGTAGTGACGTGCAAACGCATTTTTTTTCTTTAGTTTTTTTGAGTTATATAAATATTTAATGTGTTAAAAATGATTTAAATTGCTGTATTATATTTATAATCTGGATTTTTAAATATAATGATTTAGGAGGTTTATTCATGTTCAGTACACGTTGGGTGGCTTACCTGCTTTCCCTTTCTAGCTAGTTTTTAAAATTCAACCATTTAGCCTTGGAGACGAGTGTAACCTGAATGTTGAAATTGTCAGCTGTAATAAACCAGTTTACCCTATTTTTCTTCTGCAGGGTTAATAGAATATATGAGGACATTCGAGGAAGTATAGTGAAAGGAACCATTCATCATGACTTCCAACTGAAAAAACTGTCTCTTGTTATTCAAAAAGTTACTGCGCTTACGGGAATCTTGGTTGGTGTTTATTTTTAACTTTTAGTCTTGGACAATATATATTCTGTCACTTGGTCCACCCATCAGCTAGTTTATTTCTGTAATAATGTTGTTGGCATGGCACATGCGCAGAAAGAAGTTTGGACACCTGAACTGGAGACTGGTGCGCGTAATGCTGCTCTAGATATTTATGATGTTATCCAGCTTGATTTTTTTAGTGCGAGTATGAGGTGTGTGCCAACAATAAGCTTTGATTTCTTATGTATTGTCAAGTTTGTAATTATTTTCTAAACATATGCTTGGCGCTATTTCCGTATCATTTAACAGAGAAAATTATGCCACGTGGAAAATGTTGAAAAAAGCACGGCAGGAAGGTTATTTGTTTTCAAAGTTGAAGTGGCCAAGAGACCCTGAATTGGTATTGACTCTCTTATGCAAGTCAAACTTGTGCTAATTGGCCTTCCTTTTTATATATTCTTTTTCTTAAGTTTAAGTTTAGTTTTAAAAAGTTATATATCTTTTATGAAGAGGTTACAAATTCGGAGGCTACACTCACTTTTCACTATCAAAGATTCAGCAGTAAATGTCCCTAGAAACCTAGAGGCTAGACGCAGGTTGGAGTTCTTCACAAATTCACTTTTCATGGACATGCCTAGAACCAAACCTGTTCGGGAAATGTTATCTTTCAGGTAAAGTCTTTATTTTTGTTATTTTTAATTTAACTTGTAATAAACACTCATTGGGTACTGATTAATAATTTCAATGCTCCAGTGTTTTTACTCCATATTATTCAGAGACTGTTCTTTATAGTATCGACGAGCTTCGTAAGAAAAATGAAGATGGGATTTCAATTTTGTTTTACCTCCAAAAGATTTACCCAGGTATTTTGGATTTCATGCTCAACTAGGGGGTGGTTTGGGTGTGTGGGTTGAAAGGGATTGCATGATTATGAATAACTAGAATCTGATGAGTAGTTGTTTGACAGGCTGTAGACCTTAGTGTTTGGAATTTGGATGGGCTTTTGCTGTTTGAAGTTCTAACAATTGGATTAGTCAAATGTTTTGGTGTTAGATACTTACTAATATATTTAAAAATGTAGTAGATAAATAGGTCTAAAGTGACATTGTTGTATGGAAATTGAAGTCTTTCAAATTAGGTTAAACTTTGAAGTTGAATCTTTTTTACCCTTTGATAGTCAGGCTTTTTACAACTGATCATGTGAACCTAAGTAGTCAGATTATAACAGAATCTAATAATTTAAACTTCAAAACTTGCTATTTCTACTTCTTCGCGATAATCAAATAATCTGTTCCTAAACGTAAATCATAAGTCCAATCACACCGTAAGACAGGAATTTCTTGATTCTTAGGACTAAAATGCCATTTTTTGGATTTTGCAGACGAATGGAAAAACTTTCTTGCTCGAATTGGGCGTGATGAAAATACACATGAGTCAGTTCTTATTGATAATGAAGACGATAACCTTGAACTTCGGTTTTGGGCATCATATCGTGGACAAACATTATCAAGAACTGGTATAGAACATTATTATGTTTTGTTAGCATATCTATGTTATACATGGTTCTTGAAATTTGCAACTTTTTCTGACTATTTTTCATCATCTACCTTGTGTTTAACCATCTATCCAGTTCGAGGCATGATGTACTACCGAAAAGCCCTGATGCTTCAAGCTTATTTGGAAAGAATGACTGTTGGAGGTTTTGGTTTTCTACTGTCTAGATTATTTTTGTTGATATTCGTATTTATTTTGTATTATTATTCTTGTTCTAATACACACATGGGTTATGCTAGATATCGAAGCTGCAGTTCCTGCTAATGAAGCAACTGATACTAAAGGATTTGAGTTTTCTCCTGAAGCACGGGCTCATGCTGACCTAAAATTTACTTATGTTGTCACGTGTCAAATATATGGGAAACAAAAAGAAGAGCAAAAGCCTGAGGCTGCTGATATTGCATTGTTATTGCAAAGGTTTAATAATTTTTATATTTATTTTACCAAATGCGTAATTTTTACATGTGCAAGTAGTTCTAATGCTGGGTCTCCTTTTAGAAATGAAGCACTTCGAGTTGCTTTCATTGATGAGGTGGAGACTTTGTCTGGTGGTGAAATTAAAAAATCTTATTTCTCTAAACTTGTGAAAGGTGATATCAACGGAAAAGACAAGGTTAAGAATTTTATTTTATGTTTCTTTTCTTTTTCTATTGTAAGTCTTATATTACAGATATTTTGGATTACTTTTTATTTACTTAAATCAGAAGTAAATATTGTGCAGGAAGTTTATTCTATAAAATTGCCAGGGAACCCCAAACTTGGTGAAGGAAAACCCGAAAATCAGAACCATGCAATCATCTTTACTCGTGGAAATGCTGTCCAAACAATTGATATGAATCAGGTATGCAACTAAATATTGAACATATAACATGTAGTCGACTATGTACTGATACAGTAATAAATTTTCCTATTAACCTTTGTAATATGCTTTAGGATAATTACTTTGAGGAAGCTTTGAAGATGAGAAATCTTCTGGAAGAGTTCCATGCTTATCACGGTATCCGCCCTGCTACCATTCTTGGTGTTAGGGAGCATGTATTTACAGGAAGGTATAACAATAACTATTATAAAGTCACTTATTTTTACAGCAAGATTCTATATTTTATTTTATTTTTGAACTTCTTTCAAACCATTTTTGCAGTGTTTCTTCTTTAGCATCTTTCATGTCCAATCAAGAAACTAGTTTTGTAACTCTTGGCCAGCGTGTTCTTGCAAGTCCATTAAAGTATGCTTTTATGTTTAAATAATATATTTTCTGTTTATAAAATGTATTTAGTTAACCACTAATGTCATGATGATATTACTTGAATATATTTTTCAGGGTTCGCATGCATTATGGCCATCCTGATGTGTTTGATAGAGTGTTCCACATAACACGTGGTGGTATTAGCAAAGCCTCACGTGTCATCAACATTAGTGAAGATATTTTTGCTGGTATGCCTGTTTTTCTTGCCTCTTTATTACTTCTTTTCTTTTCCTATCATAATAAATCGTGTCTAAATGCAGGATTTAACTCAACTTTGAGGCAAGGAAATATCACTCATCATGAATATATTCAAGTTGGAAAGGGAAGAGATGTTGGGTTGAATCAAATTGCTCTATTTGAAGGTAAAGTTGCTGGTGGAAATGGCGAGCAGGTTCTTAGTAGAGACATTTACAGACTTGGACAGCTGTTCGATTTCTTTCGAATGCTTTCTTTCTACTTTACAACCGTTGGATTCTATTTTTGTACCATGGTATGCATTTTTTTTAATATTTATAATTCTTATTAATTATAGAACAGCCCAGTTGCTCACTTTACAAGTTCTTTGATTTGTGACAGTTAACAGTGATTACGGTGTGGCTTTTTTTGTATGGAAAGTTATATTTGGTAAGGTTTGAATTTTTAGTTATGATGGTTTTATTAGTGTTTTGTAGTAGCATCTTTCGAGACTGGTATATTATTTTGTTTCAGGCGTTATCTGGAGTTGGTGAAGATATTCAAAACAGATCCTCAGTGTTAGACAACAAAGCTTTAACTGCAGCTTTGAATACACAGTTTCTGTTTCAAATTGGTGTCTTTACGGCTATACCCATGGTTTTGGGTTTTATTTTAGAGCAAGGTTTCTTAAGGGTATGTTTTTGTGAATGTGGATTGTTTATATAACTCTACACACGTGCGTGCTCCCGTGCACCCACACACACATATATGCATCATTTTTTTTAACCTTTTTATGCCTAAATGGTGTTTGCATATGCAGGCTGTTGTTAGTTTTATCACAATGCAATTTCAGCTTTGTACTGTTTTCTTCACATTTTCTTTGGGCACCAGAACGCATTACTTTGGACGGACCATTCTTCATGGTGGTGCAAAGGTTTGATCATACTTTCTCTTCCTTATAGGTGGCAAAATGGGTGGGTCATACGGGCTGGATAATGGGTTGGGTTGTCTGGAACACTTGTCCAATAACAGAAGTTGCATTATTTTAACAGTAATTCATTTTGGAATAAAATGGTTCTGGAGGGTGAATGCTTCACTTTTAGGGACTCTCAAGCTGTTTGATTTTCTTGATGTTTTTGGCCTGTTTCCTTTTAAAAAAAAATTGTCTTACGTATTTGACTCATTAGAGATAAAACATAACCTAAACCAACTCTTGCATATGTAAATGGGTCAAAATTTCACTCGTAATCTATTCAATTACTGTAATCTAACATAATCTGATTCGAAAACAGTATCATGCAACCGGACGTGGGTTTGTTGTGCGCCATATCAGATTTGCGGAGAACTACAGGCTTTATTCACGCAGTCATTTTGTTAAAGGGTCTCTCTCTCTCTCTCTCTCTCTCTCTCTCTCTCTTACACACACGCTTGCGCACAATTGTTTTTATGTGTGTGATATTTATTATTTATTGAAACAGATTGGAAGTGGTTCTATTGTTAGTGGTGTACCTTTCTTATGGGTACAACGATGGCCTAGTAGGCTACGTTCTTCTTAGTGTTAGCAGTTGGTTCATGGCACTTTCATGGCTTTTTGCTCCCTATTTGTTCAATCCATCTGGTTTTGAGTGGCAAAAGTAAGTAATTTTGAAATGAAAACTAATAATATCCAGAAATCAATATAATCATAAAACCTTAGTTTTATCTTCACTTTATGATTTTTAGGACAGTTGAGGACTTTCGGGATTGGACAAATTGGCTCTTTTATAGGGGAGGAATTGGTGTCAAAGGAGAAGAAAGTTGGGAAGCATGGTGGGATGAAGAAATGGTACGTATGATGTTGGATATAGATGTATATTATGATTATGAATATAACCTAATAATTTTGCTACCAATTTCATTTTTGTTTTATGCCCCCATATCATATGATGTGGAATACAAATGTATTTGCGGGTCCTATTTAGTCATTTACTATGAAGATGGGACCACTAGATGGCAAATGGAGAACAGGGGAATTTGTTTTTCCATTAGATTAACGATGATTTAACTTTTTTTTTTTTTTTGCACATATTTTGCAGTCTCATATTCGAAACTTTGGAGGAAGGGTTATGGAGACTATTTTGAGCCTGCGGTTTTTCATCTTCCAGTATGGAGTTGTTTACAAATTGGATGTGCAAGGATCAAATACGTCACTATCGGTATGGCGCTAATAATACTGTATTTGTTTACCAATTCACTATTTTGATACATATAGAGTGCTAAACGATAGATGTTTCTGCAGGTGTATGGACTTTCATGGCTAGTGCTTCTGGCACTTATATTACTTTTTAAGGTATACACACACTTCTAACATCAAACCCTAAAATTGCACATATTCAATTTAAATTGCTGTTCTTCTATCTACAGATATTCACATTCAGCCAGAAAATATCAGTCAATTTCCAACTGATCTTGCGCTTTATACAAGGCGTAGCGTTCTTGCTAGCAGTTGCTGGTATAGCCGTTGCTATTGTACTTACAGACCTTTCTATTACCGACATATTTGCGGCCATTTTGGCTTTCATACCCACCGGTTGGGGTATACTTTCGGTATGTATCTTTTTCTTCATTTACCTTAACATTTTCATTTTGTGGGTTACACATATATAGTTTAGAACTTTAGATATAACTGGTGTCATTTTATTCCAGATCTGTGTGGCTTGGAAACCCGTGGTGAAGAAGACAGGATTATGGAAATCAGTGAGGTCTCTTGCTCGGTTATACGATGCAGGAATGGGCATGTTTATATTCGTTCCCATTGCTTTCTGTTCATGGTTCCCTTTCATCTCGACCTTCCAAACCCGATTAATGTTCAACCAGGCTTTCAGTAGAGGTTTGGAAATCTCCCTAATTCTTGCAGGAAACAACCCAAATACTGGTTTTTAGTTGTTTACGCCGGCTTTTGTAAATGTAGAGTGCTTAACTGTTGACATACTAGCTGTTCGTAGAGAGCTTTTATTTGCAGTTTGTATAAATTATTATGATGTAAATGTAGTCGTAATCGTCGAATCTTAAAACCTGAATGTGTTATTTTTTGGTATCAATGATTATTTCGGAACCTCTTATCTAGTTGGAGGCTGTCAAATGTTGGTATTATCGATTATTTGTTGTGCAATTGTTAACATCAATTATAATGTTTTTAATCTCTGCTTAAAACGTAACTATCAACAAATTACTTCACCAATCAGCATCTCTCTCTCTCTCTCATGTGGTAGATGTCACCAAGTGTTTTTCACTAATATTAATATAGGTAGTGATTATCTTTACGTATGTCTATTGATAGGTTTTTAATGCTTTTCACTTCGCGTGTATGATAAGAACATTACAATAATCACTTGAACACTTCTCTTGCTACTTATTGGATCCGACTGTTTTGAAAAATGTGTTCTTATCTTCAAGATGTGTGTAAACACCCTAGGCGTATGTCACATCGTCCGTGGATAGGAGAGATTTTAGTTCATAAGTAATGTCCTGTCTTATAAATCACCAACGCGTTTTGGGTGCTTATGGTTGTGGAGCACATGAAAACTCTATAGTCAAGCGTGCTCGAGTGAGCAATTTCATGATGGGTGACCTCATGGGAAGTTTTCACTCGGGCAACCGAAAACAAATCCGTGAGCTTCTAGTAGGCAAAGCGAACAATATTAGATCATATTATAGGCGCGGTGTTACATTGAATCGCGGAAAGGTAATGTAGATATGTGAGAACTTTTCCGAAAGATTTTAACATGCATTGGTCATGTTCGTCTTAAACACTTTCCTCTCGGAAAATTTGATTGTTATGTTCAGCCAAAAATCTACTTTTTAACCATTTATCAAAACCCGAAACGCTAAATCAAGGCTCATTGGTACTTTTCCCCGTGACAAACCATCTTGAAGTTTTAGCTAAGTTTAAATGAGTTGTATGTTCAAAGCAAGAAGGGTGATCGGGACATTCCTGAATTGCATACCATTTTCGAAATAGACTTAACATCTTTATATGTTTTGGTTTGACTATTTTACATTTTGTAATGAGAAGACTATTAGTTGTGAGGTTTTACATAAGATTTTGGTTTTATAAAGTCATTCTTGAGTGATCACTAGTTATTCTTAACATGGCTCATTTTCTATTGTTTGAATGCTTTTTAATCCATGTTCCTCATGTTAACTATGCTACCAAATGTTCTTTAGTTACTTGATTCGTTAAAATCTGTCTACCTAGTGACGTGGTCGATATGTAGTCCACAATACCACAGTCGTTTACCTTATGCTACCAAATGTTCTTTTACGCCTCACTTACGGTGTGCACATATAATGTATATATGTGTGGCCATTGGGGGGCAAAAGTAAAGTTGCGCTAGTTTTAACGTTATTTTACTAATTTTGTGAAAATAACGTTAAAAACGACGGACGGTTAATCATGCATCATGTGGTGGCGTTGATAGCCAAAAGACAAAGGGGTACATGCACTGATCGGGTTTGTCCCGATTGCTAAGTGTTTTGTACCTTATGTCCAAGGCTTGATACCAAACCATATCGAGCCGAGGTCTCACTGGAAGCAGCGTCTCTATTCTTAGGGGTAGAGGTAAGGCTGTCTACATTTTACCCTCCTCAGACCCTACCTTAGCTTTGCTATAGGTGAGATTAACTGAGTACGATGATGATGACTTATCTTGCTAGTTTGATCTTTTGGATATACTTGCTCATGATTTAAAAAGATATGACATGAAAATAAGAATATTTATATTCATTTAACGTTTACATGAAAATAAGATGTATTTTATAATATGTTATTTGCGATGTGCGTTTTGAAGTGATTATTGATTATGGAAAATCAATAATCAAATAATTAGTTCCAACATAACATGTGAATGTACTCTTTTGGAGTGATTTAAGGAACAAATTATGATGATCTACTATAACAATTGTAGCTAAGTTGTCAAAATGATTAAAATGATAATTAAATATGATAGTAAGCGGGTTGTATTTGGGTTGATATGTTTGACTCGTTTAATTAAAAGTCGACCCGTCAATCCATTTAATAGGCAAAACATGTGTGTATAAATTACACCATTTAAATGGGCAAAATAGGTCTTGTATAAATTACACGATTCTATCACGTATTCACATTAAGCTAGCTAGTCAATACAATACAATACAACCCAACAAAACAATACCCCTAAAATAAATACAAATACATTATCCCTCACTTAATAGGGCATGTTAACTTGCAAAAATAGCCAAATTTTAACTACTTTAAACTAAATTTATACATTGGATACTTGTGATTAAAACATGATTCAAATTACCCACTTTCCTAGTGGAGTGATATAAAGGCCTAATGATTATAAACATGATTATTCACTTTCATGCCTTTTGACGGGTGGGTGGTCGGGTTTTCCCTGGATTGGTGGACCTGGAGGACCGGGTGCCAGGGGCGAAGCTTGGTTTTTGAATGGGGGGGGGACTCAATTTTTTTCAATCAGTAGTGGAAAATCGGCGGGAGCCGGACTCAATTTACCTAAGAAAATTGGAAATTTATATCACTGCGCCAAAAAACGGGGGGGGGGGGGGGGGGGGGGGGATGGCCACCCCTGCCCAACATATCCTTCGCCCATTCCAGGTGCCCCGTGGGTATCCTGAATTCTTCATAAAGGGATTACCGCGAGAGCCCGTGACAACTTTATTGGCCTTAGAAAAAAACATGATTCAAATTATCCTCTTTAACCAAGAAATATATATTTACATCAAACAATGAAAGAATTGATCAAAATAATTTACACACCAAACAACAATATCCAAAAAAAATAAAAAATAAAAATTGCAAACTAACGTACTCCTAAATACTCATGTATCTATACCATTAACCGTTTAAACCCTCCACCTCTTCCAGAATCTATTCAAACTTATTAAAGTCATCTTCAGACGATGAGACCGGAAACCCCCTTGTGGACGATGATGGAGACACCTCACCGCCAGGAGGCATATCCGCAATGGCAGCAAACATATCCTGCGAATACTAACTGACCGCGCAGGCTTGAAGCTAAACGACCGGGACATCTTTGTCTTCGAAAACAAATCAGATGAGTTGGACAAAATGAAATAAACCAAAGCTTGAACAATCAAGAAAACAGCTCCTTTGATCAACAAATTTTCTAATGAAAATTCAACCAATGCCATAACAAACTATATATGTTTTGTTTTGTGATGAGGTTAATGTAAGTTGTTTGTAACACAAGTCGTAGTGTATGAGAAGTTTAAATGCATGAAGAGGTATTAGTATATATATTAATTACTAACTGACGGCGGAACAGCCGCCTTTCCGGTTTTTGAAATTGTTACCACAAACCTTTTGGGTTTTCCAAATTGTTACAACAAAGTTTTAGTCTTTCTGTTTTGGGCACAGTTTTTTCTTCACGCTTCAAAACATCACCACCATCCTCACGCACAAGGACACTAACGGCCTCGTAAGCCAGTCGAGGTCGAATAGCTGATTTGCAAACCAGTTGCCGGAAAGCTGAAAACTTCTTGCCGGAGACCCCGTAAAATATGCGACCGCACGAAACCATTAACAATCAAGCATACGCATCTGCTTGGTAGTGCTGGAAGGGGTCAGCTCCGTGATCTGTGTGCATGCACAAACGTTGGTGGTGGCCGGAAACATTGGTCAGTAACCTAAGCTGATGATTGTTGACGGAGTGTAGCCGGCTAGGAGCCATTGTCACGCGGTTAGGTAGTGGGCGCGGTCAGGTAGTGGTGTTGTATGGTGGTGGTGGTGGTGGTGGTGATGGTGTGTTGTGATGGGGTTAGTGTGCACATTGAGAGCTTTTGATTTACAGAAGAGAGAGTGTGTACAGAGAATAGAGACTAGAGGAGAGAGAAAGAAATGGGTGTAAATATGTGTAACTTGCTTTTCACTTTTACATCATGAATTTTTTTAATAAAATATTTTAATCTAACAATGTAAGTCATATGTTGTTTGTATTTTTCCTTATTCCTTTTCTTTTGATTTTTTTTTTTATTAATTTCAAATTTATTAGGTGGACAAAGAGTGGGTTAGGTTTAAATACACCGTGAAAGAAAAATAGATACTCTCAGGAAGGGTATCAAACGGACTCTGATTAAAGTCATTCAAGCGGTATTGTAACCGTCTTATCGAACCCTACGATCTTAGTTTTTAGATTTTTGTTTTTCTTTTTTTATTGAGTTTTGAGCTTGTAGTTTTTAAAATTTACGTTATATCATTGTGTCTTTTATGTAGCATTGTGTCTTTTTCCTATCATTGTGTCATTTTTATGATTTATTGTGTGTTTTTTTCAGCATTGTGTTATATTTTAGGGCTCATTGTGTCACATTTCGTTATTTATTGTGTTTTTTATCCTTCTCACCATTCTCATTTTTGTTAACTTTACCCCTAAAAGAGTATCATAACTTTTATAAGAATATTGCGTCAAACTAAAAAAAAATTACTCCATTAGGTTCTTCGTTTTATTGCTACTGCAGGTTCTGATACCGTAAACAAGCGAAACGATACCAACCAAATCCTCGCGCGAAGCGCGGGGGATTCTACTAGTTTATATTAAGATATAGGATAAGATGGTGGGTGACGTGGAAGGTGGTTTGACTTGACCGGATTATTATTGGGTTTAGTTTGAAATACGAAACTTGAAGGATGGTTCGGATCAAGTGGGTTCACATTCAAACAGCCAACTTGTTACTTGACCAATGGATTAATACTTGTAATCTATCTATATAATAATTGAGGTCACTTGGGTTGAATCAATGCCTAAGAGAGGGTTTGAGGTATCCATATTGAATATGGAGCTCCAAGTTAGTCCCTATAAATACTCTTTTCTATATTTTAATTATGCACAATCTTCCATCACACTCTTAATTTCTCACTAACAAATCTTCCAACCAACATTCATCACTCTTCTTTTTATGCATTCTTGCTTCTAGGTATGTATCTTCTTCACTGAGATCGACGGAACTGCATCCATTATAATATGTTCCGATTCATAAACTTTTAAAATAGCCATATCATATGTTCCGATTTGAGTGAAACTTTTATGTTATCGCTAATCAATAAAATACATTCATATGATAACTTCGATTCAATATTCATTTTATAAATCGTGGTTTATAAAAGTTATTTATAATCTGGAACCATTTCAGATTTGAATATTTGGATGTTTTTTCATTTGAATACTAGAATACCATCCGAAGACAAAGATTCGATTATGGCTTATCACAAGGGTGAGCAATTCTTCAAGGTCATGCATGACCCTTCGGCAAGAGTTTTGGTATCAATCTTATTTTCATCTTGATATGGATCTTTGTTTACATTACAAAACTGATTATTACTTATGTTAATGTTGTTTTTAATGTGTTAATGCAGACATTGCCGACAGTTACTAAGGTGCGTAGATTTATTTTTATGGAATCGTGATTACTTTTGGTCTTTGGATGTTTGTTTTCGGTTTATGGAATATTACCGAGTTTAGTCCGTAATGGATGACTGTTTTGGATTAAGATGTTGGAAGGTGTTCTTGATGTTTGGTGTTGATCAAGTATGAATCGGTTATTCATGAAGAGCCGGGTTATGTTTGTCGGTTCGTTATTGAATGGGGTTATGTTGATGTTAGACTAGATGAATGTTCTTAAGGGATGATAGATGCTCATAAGGATTATTGTTAAATGAAAGTTTTATCGGGTCCTAATTTGAGCTCCTTTGATGTGTTCAAGAATATTCATCATAGGGTTCTTCGCATGTTCTTGAGGATCAAGCGTATTTTGGATCTTCATTATGGGGATGAAAAGATGTTGGTGTTTGATCCATAATTATTCAATCGGGTTATGGTTTGGATCCGGGGATAGGACCGGATGGAATTATTTTCAAGATTGAGTTTGAAATTTTTTATTGACTTTCCTCAATTATCTCCTAATTTTTATGGAAAGTTAGTAATTACATTTGAATGCATTTATGGTGGGTTGAAATATCGAGGATTTGATGGGATTGAGGGAAAGTTAGCTATTATTGGTATTGCCTGCAATTAATAGGATTTATTCATTTTTTAATGATATTTATTATGAGTTTTAATGACATTAATAATAATTAACCGAATTAATTTACGAATATATTATGAAGACTAATACTAATATTATGATTTTTAATTTTAATCTCATTTATTTTTTATTGACCGTATCAAATTACGAATACTAAAACTAATATTACGATTTTTAATTTTAATCTCATTTATATCTTATTGACCGAATTAACATTTTCTATTACTATTTTTACAAATATATTATTAATTATTAATAATTACTAATACTAACTAATACTAATACTAATATTACGATTTTAGTTTTACTATTCGTAAAAATAGTATTGTTGACCGAATATATTATTAATACTAATTGAGATTAATAATAATTGACCGAATTAAATGTTATTTATTACGATTTTTTAATCTCAATTATTTATATTAATATTACTACGAAGTTATGTTTAATCTATCTTTATTAATATTACTACGATTTTTTATGTTTGTAATTTAATTTATTTGAATTATTGATTATGATTTTGAGGTTATTTATTAAGATTTATAATCTCATTTATTTATATTACTATGTTTACAAATTATGATTAGTCTTGATTGCAATTATTAAGATTTATTATTTTTTATGTTATTTATTAAGATGTTTAATATTATTTATTGACATTAATAATAATTGACCACATTCAATGTTATTTATTAAAATTTTTAATCTCATTTATTTATATTACTTTTTTCGAATTTATGTTTAATAAGATTTAATCATTTTTAATGTATTTTTAGTATGTTACAATTAATATTATTTATTGACATTAATAATAATTGACCGAATTCATTGTTATTTATTAAAATTTTTAATCTCATTTATTTATATATTTTTTAAAATTTATGTTTAATAAGATTTAATCATTTTTAATGTATTTTTAGTATGTTACAATTAATGTTATTTATTGACATTAATAATAATTGACCGAATTAAATGTTATTTATTACATTTTTTTATCTCATTTATTTATATTAATATTACTACGAAATTATGTTAAATCTATCTTTATGAAATTATGTTTAATATTATTTATATTACTATTCGTTCGAAATATTATTGGTCTTTCCTGTAATTAATATGATTTATTCATTTTTTAATGATATTTATTATGAGTTTAATGACATTAATAATAATTGACCAAATTTAATGTTATATATTACGATTTTTAAGCTCATTTATTTATTATTGACCGAATTAATTTAAACTGAATATATAATTAATATTAATACTAATATTATGAATTTTAATTTTAAATTTAATCTCATTTATTTCGTATTGACCGGATTAAATTACGAATCTTATTAAGCGAATTAAAATTTTCTATTACTATTTTTACGAATATATTACTAATTACTAATAATTACTAATACTAACTAATACTAATATTATAATTTTAGTTTGCTTCGATCAGAAGATATTTCTATTGGCGAGTATTGTTTCTTTAAATGGTTTTCAATCCAACACAGGCTGTTTGTTACTAAGTTTCCACCACAAAAAGTCATTGATTTTCAAATTTAAATTACATTTTTTTTAGTTTGTAATTTAATTTATTTGAATTATTGATTACGATTTTGAGGTTATTTATTAAGATTTATAATCTTATTTATTTATATTACTATGTTTACGAATTATGATTACTCTTGATTGCAATTAATAAGATTTATTATTTTTTATGTTATTTATTAAGATGTTTAATATTATTTATTCACATTAATAATAATTGGCAACATTCAATGTTATTTATTAAATTTTTTAATCTCATTTATTTATATTACTTTTTTCGAATTATGTTTAATAAGATTTAATCATTTTTAATGTATTTTTAGTATGTTACAGTTAGTATTATTTATTGACATTAATAATAATTGACCGAATTCAATGTTATTTATTAAAATTTTTAATCTCATTTATTTATATTAATTTTTTCGAATTTATGTTTTATAAGATTTAATCATTTTTAATATATTTTTAGTATGTTACAATTAATGTTATTTATTGACATTAATAATAATTGACCGAATTAAATGTTATTGATTACATTTCTTTAATTTCATTTATTATATTAATATTACTACAAAATTATATTTAATCTATCTTTATGAAATTATGTTTAATATTATTTATATTACTATTCGTTCGAAATATTATTGGTTTTGCCTGCAATTAATAGGATTTATTCATTTTTAATGATATTATTATGAGTTTAATGACATTAATAATAATTGACCAAATTTAATGTTATATATTACGATTTTTAAGCTCATTTATTTATTATTAACCGAATTGACCGAATTAATTTAAGAATATATTATTAATACTAATACTAATACTAATATTATGAATTTTAATTTTAATTTTAATTTTAATTTTAATTTTAATTTTAATTTTAATCTCATGTATTTCGTATTGACCGAATTAAATTACGAATATTATTGAGCGAATTAAAATTTTCTATTACTATTTTTACGAATATATTAGTAATTACTAATAATTACTAATACTAACTAATACTAATATTATGATTTTAGTTTGCTTCGATCAGAAGATATTTCCATTGGCGAGTATTGTTTCTTTAAATGGTTTTCAATTCAGCACAGGCTTTTTGATACTAAGGTTCCACCATAAAAAGTCATTGATTTTCAAATTTAAATTACGATTTTTTATGTTTGTAATTTAATTTATTTGAATTATTGATTACGATTTTGAGATTATTTATTAAAATTTATAATCTCATTTATTTATATTACTATGTTTACGAATTATGATTAGTCTTGATTGCAATTAATAAGATTTATTATTTTTTATGTTATTTATTAAGATGTTTAATATTATTTATTGACATTAATAAAAATTGACCACATTCAATGTTATTTATTAAAATTTTTAATCTCATTTATTTATATTATTTTTTTCAAATTTATGTTTAATAAGATTTAATCATTTTTAATGTATTTTTAGTATGTTACAAATAATATTATTTATTGACATTAATAATAATTGACCGAATTCAATGTTATTTATTAAAATTTTTAATCTCATTTATTTATATTACTTTTTTCGAATTTATGTTTAATAAGATTTAATCATTTTTAATGTATTTTTAGTATGTTACAATTAATGTTATTTATTGACATTAATAATAATTGACCGAATTAAATGTTATTTATTACATTTTTTAATCTCATTTATTTATATTAATATTACTACGAAATTATGTTTAATCTATATTTATGAAATTATATTTAATATTATTTATATTACTATTCGTTCGAATTATTATTGGTCTTGCCTGTAATTAATAGGATTTATTCATTTTTAATGATATTTAGTATGAGTTTAATGACATTAATAATAATTGACCGAATTTAATGTTATATATTACGATTTTTAAGCTCATTTATTTATTATTCACCGAATTGACCGAAATAATTTAAGAATATATTATTAATACTAATACCAATATTATGAATTTTAATTTTAATTTTAATCTCATATATTTCGTATTGACCGAATTAAATTACAAATATATTACTAATACTAAAACTATTATTTCGATTTTTAATTTTAATCCCATTTTTATTTTATTGACCAATTTAACATTTTCTATTACTATTTTTTCGAATATATTACTAATTACTAATAATTACGATTTTAGTTGTACTATTCGTAAAAATAGTATTGTTGACCGAATGTATTTCTAATACTAATTGACATTAATAATAATTGACCTAATTAAATGTTATTTATTACGATTTTTTAATCTCATTTATTTATATTAATATTACTACGAATTTATGTTTAATCTATCTTTATGAATTATTATTGGTCTTGCCTACAATTATTAATAGGATTTATTCATTTTTAATGTTATTTTTTATTAGTTTTAATGACATTAATAATAATTGACTAATTTAATGTTATATATTACGATTTTTAAGCTCATTTATTTATTATTGACCGAATTAAATTACGAATATAGTACTAATACTAAAACTAATATTACTGTTTTTAATTTTAATCCCATTTATATCTTATTGACCGAATTAAATTTTTCTATTATTATTTTTACGAATATATTACTAATTACTAATAATTACTAATACTAACTAATACTAATACTTATATTACGTGCATAAATTATTTCTCAAGTCGCTAGGTTTGTTATTTGCATCTTCAACATTTTTGTTTACAATATTCTTATTTTATAATTAGTTACACATTCTAAATTTTCTATATATAATGCTTTTATAAAGGTTTACTGTGATTGGATGACCTGTTTTGCTTTAATCAGAAGATACTTACATTGGCGAATATTGTGTCTTCAAATAATGTTCAATCCAGGACAAAATGTTTGTTACTAAGGCTGCACCACAAGATGTCATTGAATTTGAAATTTAAATTATGTTTTTGATGTTATTTATAGAGAGTTTTAATGTTATTTATGATGATTTTAATTTCATTGATTTGAATGATTGATTATGATTTGGTTGTTATTTATTAAAATTTTTAATCTTATTTATTGATATTACTAATATTTCAAAATTCATTTTATATTGTTGACCGACTTTAATTTTGATATTACAACTTTCCTTTAATCAATTGTCATGAAACGATATTCTTTTAAACATATACGACTTTCTTTCAAACATTTATTTAAATCTATTTAACAATGTTAAATTTATTTAACAGTTTATAATTTAAATATAATCCAAAGATAACAATGTACATTTATTTTCCTACACTTTTATTATTCTGTTAATAATAAATATAATTTAAATATATTTAATAGTTTCCTAAAATATATAATGTATTCAAAACAATTTTCAATGCATTTAGTAATATTACGACCTTTATTTTAATATTGTTGACCGAAGATGAGTAAAAACTTTTTACGTTTTTGTTAAATTGATGGACGTCAATTCTTTGACTATATGTCTTTGAGTTTAATTGTGCTAATTTTAAGTATTGTTGACCAATTCACGTCAATTACCAATCCTTCCATTTTTTATAATTCAAAGACTTTCCTTTAATCAATTGTCATGAAACGATATTCTTTTAAACATATACGACTTTCCTTTAAACATTTATTTAAATCTATTTAACAATTTATAATTTAAATATAATACGAAGATAGGAGTGTACATTTATTTTCATACACTTTTATTATTCTTTTAATAATAAATATAATTTAAATCTATTTAACAATTTCCTAAAATATACAATTTATTGAAGATAATTTTCAATGCTATTACTAATATTACGACCTTAATTTTAATATTGTTGACCCAATCTGAGTAAAATTTTTTTACGTTTTTGTTAATTTGATGGAGGTCAATTCTTTGACTTTATGTCTTTGAGTTTAATTGTACTAATTTTAAGCGTTGTTGACCAATTCACGTCAGTTACCAATCTTTCCATTTTTTATAATTCAAATATATAAACAAATATTCCTACTCAATCACATCAATCGAGGCACACTATTTCCGATTTTGCAGAATTGTTTAAGACACAACAATACTATACAAACCTTAACAAATAATAAAATCATTTAATCGTCATACCAATTTTAACAACGAAATTAAATGATAATATAAATTTTCAAAATTTTACTTTCTGTTAAAGAATTATATTATTTCAATCACAACTAATAATGATTATTAAAGATGTCAATAATAATTTGTATATAATGGGTAATGCAAATTGAGACGCGGATGATTTTAATGTCATTTATTTGAATGATTGATTATGATTTTGATGTTATTTATTAAGATTTTTAATCTTATTTATTGATGTTACTAATATTACGAATTTCATTTTAACATTGTTGACCAACTTTCATTTTGATATTACTACTTTCTGTTAATCAATTGTCACTAAACGATAATCATCATCTTGATTTCAATAAGTGTGCTAATTTTAAGATGTCAATAATAATTTATATATAATGGGTAAGGCAATTTCAGACGCGGATTATTTTAATGTCATTGATTTAAATGATTGATTATGATTTTGATGTTATTATTAAGATTTTTAATTGTTAACTACTATATTTACATAGTTTAAATAATGACGTTTTTTTGGCGGCATTTTGTAACATGTCAAAAGTTTCCTAAAGTGTGTGTACAATGAGTCCTTTTGGCTACATGTTCAAATAGGTCTGGGGTTGATCCTTTTGGTGTCTATTTTTTAATAAAATATAGGAAATTTATGTTACAACATGTGACATTAGACCCATTTTCTTATTAGTTGTTTTTTAGCTATGTAATCGGTTTGAACCATTGGAGAGATAACATGTAAAATTTAAGCTACCCATTAAAGTAAGTGGGTTAAGGATTGTTTCTTGATTTACTTATAGTATCCATATCTTTACAACAACTATATTTTATGTAGAACGCAAATATGGAATACAATGGTGGAGGTTTTCATAAATTATTGTAAATGAGCTGCACTCCGAGGATCGTGATGACAATGATAACATCTTCGAAGGTGAAAAATCAGCTATCAATGAACAAGACTTGAAAGATTTTGATTGAAGTAATGAAAATAGACCATTGGTTGAAGTTCTTTAAGCCCCAACTAAATGATAAGTGTTCTATGCTTAAGCTTAGTTATGATTAGAATATAGATATTACCCAAATGATGTAATCTGTGATATTGGTTGAAGTTCGTTAAGCCCCAACTGAATGATAAGTGTTCTATGCTTAAGCTTAGTTATGATTAGAATATAGATATTAACCAAATAATGTAATGTATGATATTGTGATAGTATGCTATGTAGTTAGGGTTGTGCAACGGTTCAGAACCGGACCGAACCGAACCGAACCGGACCGAACCGCGAACCGTTTATTCCAAAATATGAGAACCGGAACCGGAACCGATAATTACTAAACGGTTCGGTTCTAGAACCGGGTGAAACGGTTCTCATGAAACGGTTCTAGGCCGGAACCGGTTGTCAATAAAATCCTAAAATTTACATTAACAATTAAATAAAAAAATAAAAAAAACCAATAATTTTTCTTAAAAAAATTATCAACAGTTTGTGTTAACCATGGTTACTAAAAGTATAACAGTTTCCGTATCAAAATATGTTTTGTTCAGATTAGATCATTCTTTTTATACAGATTAAACGGGTCAGAACAAGCTGTGCTGACTGCTGACCATCACATAAGGCAATACTCTACATTCCTACCAAGTTAAACAATTTAAAAGTGTTAAGAACTATAAAGAAGGAAACAATACATTCTATTTCAAACTAATAATAAAATATTTAAATATTTAATTTAATTCTAAACGGTTCTAACGGTTCTTAACCTGACCCATCAGTTCTAACCGGAACCGAACCGGGAACCGATTATGCCAAAATATGAGAACCGAAACCGGAACCTATAACATTAATTCGGTTCGGTTCTAGCGGTTCCGGGTCGGTTTCACGGTTTTCACGGTTCGGAACCGTTTATTGCTCACCCCTATATGTAGTTTGCAGTCGTCAAATTAAACTTTACTTACTCAATATATCCATCATTTCGTTACATTAAACTGTTAGATGACATTTTGCATTTAACATCAAAATTCATACATATTGCAATATCAAACATTTAGTAACCAAAACAAATTGCATA
Source organism: Ambrosia trifida (assembly GCA_028751855.1). Classification (NCBI taxonomy): domain Eukaryota; kingdom Viridiplantae; phylum Streptophyta; class Magnoliopsida; order Asterales; family Asteraceae; genus Ambrosia; species Ambrosia trifida. Next base: position 21,149,791 of record CM054130.1, read on the forward strand.
ATACAATTCTTATTTTCCTACTTTTTTTTTTCATTTTGCTTTGGGGTGAACCGTGGGTCCCCACGGGACTCTAACCTAGTAATTATAATATTATGAAACTTGAATTTTTAATAGTATGGATATCTTATATTGGTCAAACCAAACGTATGAATTTTTAATCCGCCGACTTAGACCCTTCTCATTCATTCATTCTTTTTTTTTTCAGAGTTTTAGGGGTGTTTGGGATTTTCATTATTTAAAACAGATTATGCGTTTTAGAAAAGCAGGGATGAATCTGCTTATAGATTATTGCGTTTTGGTAGCCTAAAAAACTGATTATCTGCGTTTTCAAAACGCAATAATCTAAAAATCATATTCAAAACGCAATCTCAAACACCCTCTTAGTCAAAGTGTTGTCCTTAAACGTATTGTTTGTTATTAGGCGTCGGTTCCACCATTGTAAAAAAAAAAAAAAAAAAAAAAAAAAAAAACCTTTGAATGTTTTTGAATAACAATGTACTTCAAACGGACAAATTCCACTAAAAATACCGTTTTAATAACATAAGTATTCAAATTCTACTAAAAATATCTGCATAAGGGAGATGGTATAGTGGTAAGGTGTTTTCTATCTATCCAAGAGATAAATTAAAAGTTTGTTATTAAGAAAAGTTATGAATCACCAACAAACACTACTTTATATAATCCAAATAACGATACATAAACATTATATTTGGATATTTTTAACTCTAAGGGTATGTTTGGCAAGGAGCTTTTAAGAGCTTTTAGGAGCTTCAAGCTTCAAGCTTTTAAGAAAAAGCTCCTAATTAATAAAAAGCCTTGTTTGGTTGAAGGGGCTGGAAGCTTTTAGGTTAGAGAAAAAGCTCTACAGTGAAAAGCTACTAGTAGTAGCTTTTAAGAAAAAGCTCTACTAGCTACAAGCTTTTAATTAGTAAATGACACAAATACCCATTCTATTTTAAAAATAAAATAAAAACCTTCTTTACAATATTTTAATTATGACCATTTTGGTCATTTTATACATTTTATTAAAAGCTCCAGCTACTCTGCCAAACACCAAAATATATTTAAAAAGCTTCCAGCTAACAGCTTCCAGCTACCAGCTTGCAGCTACTAGTTTGCAGCTTTCAGCTACCAGCCCCCAGCTAGTTTTGCCAAACATACCCAAGTTCCAAAACATTTGTGAAAGCTCAAAGATTTATTTATTCAATCAAATATTTTTTAAATTTCAAATTAAATTAAAAAATAAAAGCTTAAACTCTTACGTAATTTAAGAATTTATGTATCAAAGAGACCCCATTATTGAGGCCTCGTTGATTTTTAATTTCTACTACATTTGCATGTGGATTAGGTTTTGACTGGTTAAATTTCTACAAGAGATGATATATTATAGTGATATAAGTTTGTTTTTTCTTGTAGCATAGTTTCAATATATAGTTTCTTGTTATTCACGATATATTATTGAATATATATATTGAATTTCTCTAAAATAAAATATAGACAATATATTATCACAGATAAAAAATAAGAGTTTACGGACACTAGTTGACATGATAACACATGGGAAATTAGAAGCCCCGTGCATGGTATGTATGGCTAGCCATTTGGGGAGCCATCGTTTATGAACACAGACACAGTGTGGGTCCTTTACATGTTTTTCTTTATTTTTTTTTATCTTTTTCAATTGTTTTTATTTATTTAATAAATTTTCAGAGTTTCTATAAGTTTGTAAAACATAAGAATTTTAATAAAGTTTGAAAACTTTATATAATTTAATAATTTGAGACATATACGTATTTATTAAACGTATAACCAAAACTAAAATGTACATATGATGATGATACTAAGAACAAATTGTACCGATGTAAATAAATAAACATCTTTTTTTTTTTTTTTTCCTATTTTCTTTGATAAGTACACATGTAAATTTTCTCTAATGATGATTTATTAAAAAACCCTAGACAATCAAACCAAATAACACACAATAAATTTGGATTAAGTAATTCTCAATCTTATTAATCATAAAATATAACTATAACTAAAAAAAACATAGTTATTGTATCTCAAATCATAACTAAGTTTTTCTCTTAATAATGTCAAACCCTAACTTTGTTTATATAAATAAACTCCAACTTGGTAGACAACTTATTACCACGACTAATTTATAATGTAATTAGGGAATTAACCGCTTATTACCAACTTATCAACATTGATCTCAAAGTTCAAAGACTTGTGACTTAAGGCTTGTTAATTACCAACGTAAACGCTTTTAGATACAAAAAATGCAGCCGATGTGGTTGTAAGTGTTTTGGTGGCTTTCCGCATGGGACACAAGTTCAACCCAATAAAGGTTGTTCACAACTTTTTTTAGTACAAATGCTTTAGTTGCACCCTTCTGCTTTCAAATTTTTTTATTTTTACTTTTTTACTTAATTTCGCTCATAATACAATCAAAATTTTATTTTATTTTTCGGTTTTCTCTTTCAATGGCTAAACAAAGTCATTATACTGTACTCAATTACTCATGCGGTCACCAATCGAATCGATATCAACTGAATTCCCACCGCATAACGCTTGCTAATCCCATAGCTAGTTATAAAATATAACAATAGAATATTTTTCCCGCCAATACTTCTCAAATCATCATTTTCCCCAAATTCTGCCTGAAAAAAAAAAAAAAAAAAAAAAAAAAAAAAAAAAACTAGGGTTTTCCTCTTAACCCTTTTCTTCATCTTCTTCACCAAAAATTAAGGTTTAAAGAGCTGTGTTCCTGCGTCGTAGAAATGGCGCCGTTATCGTGGAGGCACCATACGCTGATTCAAGCTGTCCTATCAAGAGGCCCGCTCAAGGAGAAGGACTTTCAATCCATCTTCTCTGACGTCACCGGCAAATCTTTAGGTAGCTTATTACACTTTTGCCCTCTTTTTTCTCCTACTTTTTTTTATATTACTTCCCATATTATGCGATTTTTGTTAGGGTTTTGTTCAAGTTTAGTTTTTTTTTTTTTTTTTTTTTTTTTTTTTTTTTTTTTTAAACGAAACAACCATTTACAATAAACGGGCAGCAAAGCAAAGCTATGGGTGTTAAAGTGCGGGTAAGGGTTTGTGGGTATGTACCTTAGTAGATGAAAGGAGTGATGCTGGTGATTTAGCGGAATTAGGTTAGGGGGTGTAGCGCCACTCTGCAACACGTAAGCTATGGTGCACCCCCCCCCCCCCCCCCCCCCCCCACACACACACACACACGGGCACGCCACCCCTAAAAATTCTGATTGGTTTATGCAAATGGGCCCCACAAAGTTTAAAAGAACGGAAACGAGCCTCGAGGCGGGATCAAAAAATAAATATAAAAATTATATATCTTATAAAACATAAAAATAATTGACTCAGATAAGTCTAAAACATAAAAACATACATCAAAAATAAATTAATTGACTCAAAAAGTCTAAAACATAGAAAAAAACACCGTAAACCACCTGAGGCGACCCCGTGAGGTGCGCCTTAGACTCGTTTTTTTGGCGCTGCACACCTTAAGCGTTTTTTTAAACCATGGGCCCCCACTAAAATCACCCTCTAGCACCCATTAAGGGCTTGGTGGTGGGAAAGATAGCGCCCCGTCATGGTGGATGTGGCGCGGTGTTGGCTGAGGTGGCTGGGGGCGTTGCCCCACACCTCTCAGTCTTAGGGTAGTTGTGTGTAAAAATGAGTTGGCAGTGCATGATTGGTGTGTTCTAGGGTCGGAGAAAGGAGCGTCACTCCTCCCTAATAATTAAGCATATGGTATTGATTGAACTAAATATTGCAGCAGACTATCTGCTATGCTGACATCAAACATTTGTCTATGTTGTTTCCATCTCATTTAGATTTCAGATATGCATTCGGCTTTATACAAAAGAATAAAAGAGGACAATTTTATGTATTTCAAATTTAATAAGAATTACCAATTGTAGACAGTTGATGGTAAAGTAGACAATTTTTGCTTTCTTATTTGTTCTTGGAGCGGTATTGGCTGTGGCATTGAGATATAAACTGTCTGTTCTCTGTAAAGATTTTGTCTTCTGTTTTCTCAGATTCTCATAAACAGTTATTCAACGAGTATCTAGGAAAGATAAACAGGGAGTTGTCTTACGTTCAGTTTGAGTTGCGGGCATGCAGGAATCAGTATGATGGTTTTGTGTATTATGGAGTAATCAACACTGTTGCAGATGAGCAATCAAAGCTTGGAACAAAATATAGCGTACCTCAGATTGCTTTCTATAAGGGCATTGTAAGTTGCCTTGCATTTTTAAATTAACCAGTTTTACATTGTTGAATATTGGACTTGCTGCAGTTGTATTTCCACGGTGCTGTGTATGTATGTTTAAAGTCTATTGAGGTTCTTATGTTAGAATATCGTTTCACATCAAAAAAAGTTACAAAAAGAAAAAAAACAAGCATGTCTTTAAGCGAAATAATTGTATTCGGGAAACATGGTTTTATAAGATCTTATTGACGTTTGAGTATGATAAATGAGTTGTAACAGATTGAAGCCATAGTCCAAAATACCACGGCTCAGGGCACTATTTCCAATATCGAAGCTCTAAATATTCGGCTAGAAAATCAGGTTTTTATTTGTTTCAGTGTCCTAGCGTTCTGCAAAATAACCACAGCAACCAAGCCTGAGTTTGTATATCATGATTGCAGGGTGGTTCATCTGAAATCCCCCCAGCACTCAAGAATTTCTCAATGTCTCAAAAGGAGAAAGCTATACACGAGTTTATTCAGGACCAATGGTTGTGTGCCACATCAGATGGTAATATTGGACTTGGTGTTAGATCGTTCCTTGATCTCCGGAGTTGGTTTCATAATAATGAAGTTCCTTCTTGTGATGTTTGCAATGAAGCTGGAATTAAGGTTTATTATAACTTGAGATTGTTAATTTTCTAAAAAGGCAATATTAAGGAATTTACCATAAATTGTTTATTTCTGCTTCCAACAACGTTTGTTAATGATTTACTAGACTAAATTGGGTCTTTTGTGTACATTATTACCAGGCAGATTTATGCCCGAATGAAAACTGTACTGTTAGAATCCACAAGTACTGTCTAAAAGCGAAATTCGGTCTAACAAGGGTATTTTTCTTTTCTGTTTTTTAATTATTTTATAATTTGATTCACTAATTTATGCTGACTATATTAGTAAATGTAGGGCGGAAAAGTCTGCCCTGGATGTGGTACACAATGGCCGTATGTGATGACAAAAGCAGAAGCTGTTGATGAGGAAGAGGATACCGAGGTACATCAGCAACCTCCTGAACCCTTAAGGCGAAAGATGACAAGGGGTTCAAGACAAGTTCAAGAGGAGGAGTCAAATGAACCCTCAAGTAAAAGGCTCAAAAGATCTGGAAACAATGATCAGGAGTTGCCTGGTCAATCTCAGAGTCAACCATCACAAATCTCTCGTAAAGCAAAGCTTGAAAAATTGTCCGCTGTCGAGGTTGATACTGTTGGACCCGGCCCATCGACAAGGAGGACAACCCGAACTTCTGGCCGATTACACAGTTGAGTAAGTGAAATGAAATACTATTTTGCTACTAGAGGCTGAGCCAGATAGTTATGGACATAAGCCAGGTTGTTATGGAATGTGAATGGATATTTTGTACATGTGTTGGCTAGGATTTTGACTTGTGAAAGCTAGTATTTTCTTGTTTTGAGAAGTTTGTTACAAATCTGTGTACTTATTGGAATGATGGTTGTAATCAGTGAAAATGTTAAACCTTGATGGCTTTTTTTTTTTTTTTTTTTTTTTTGAATGGCAAATGTTACATCTACAGTGATCTACTATACACCCGTAATTCTAATTACACCTTTGCCAAGAATTAAAAATTGGACATCCCCTTTAAGATGCGTCTGTTTTTATCAAGTGGGCTAGCCTCACATTTGCAACTTTGATGTTTAGTTAGCCGTCAGATAAGATTAGTATAATTTTGGTTGCTAACTTTTAAGGTTATTATTGCTAAGCCTAAATACTGTGCCCTTAGAGTTTCAAAGAAGTGCAACATCTCAAGTCATGTAATAATTGTAAAGTAAATATGAATTTTGAATAGAGGTGGTGCAAAAGGTAAAGGGAGATTTGGAAAATCATGGATTTGTGAATCATGTGTAAGTGTAACATGGTCACCATTTCATGAGTTGTTTTTATGTACATCATGGGATGAATATGATGAAAAAATTAATTAAAAAATTAGTAATCCTAATCACTTGATCTCACCATCAATCATTGAGGATCCTAAAACCATACATCATATTTTGAACACTCACCTGGTAGTAATATATTTTAATATCTTGTATAGTTGTTTATTAGTAATAGGAGATAGGAGATGGTTTTAATATCAATTTGAATACATGTCCATTTTTTTGTAATATTATTTTAAAATAAAATCTGAGTGAATTTTCATACACATGACTTCTAAAATGCTTAAAGAAGTAAAAACGTGCGAGGCGTTCAAACAAGGTAACTATGTCTCACATAGATGCAATCAGAGTCTTTTCTCGAGACACAACGAAGACGGACACTATTGGTCAAATAAGTTTTAGGAATTAACAAATAGGTCAATGATGATAGAAAAATGGATTCCGAATAACATTGATTTTTTTTAACTAGCTATTAGTTTTTTATATTAATCACAGAACTCTAAAGTTATATTAGGTTATTTTTTTTATTATATACGTGGAATGGTAGTAACTTTTTTAATTGCTAATTTTCTATATCAACTATAAAATACGTTTTTCTTTTTGTTTCGACACATAATTTTCACGTATTGTGTCTAGACGAACATTTTGTCTCTGGCTCTGCAAGTCTTGCGACTTTAACAACTATAACAAAATCCATATCAAATAACAAATACATCCCAATATTTTAATCAAAATTAACAAAATAAATATAAAAAGTGGAAGAGGAAAAATTAATACATTAAAAAGTGGAAGAATAAAAATTAATACATTAGCACATCACTCTGTATAGAAGAAAATGACAACAGAAAACAACCATAAATAACAAACAAATGCTCCCTAAATCCTCTTAGCTGTACACACCACATCCTCCATCCATCTTTCAATTCCTTCATTCATCTATTAATAAAAAAAAACTTATTATTATTATTACTCTTCTCATTCATTACTAAGTTTATTATTATTATTAAATTACATTATTTTACCCAAATCTTTGACTTTCTTCTTCATCATCAATTCATCCAATTATATATACACACACATATATACACACACATATATATGTATTTTTTTATACCAACTCTCCTGCTTAACTTCCACCTCATCACAACATGAATCAATCCATTTCCCCCAATTATTAATGGTTAATTGATTGATTAATTGATTGATTGATCATCTAGGGTTTGTGATTCAAGGTCAGATTTTTTTTGCTATTTTGATTATGATTTTGTTGTTGGTGTGTTTCTTGATTGATCTTAAATGTTTTTGTTTATGGGTTTTTGATCTTTTTATAGTTTTATTGAATTTAAAGGTTTCTTGATCATTTGCTTGTGTATTAGGTTTAGCATCTTTTGTGATGACTTGCTTGTGATTATATTCTTGATTTGTGTCAGATGGGTTAATCTAGTTCTATATATATTTGTGAATAGTTGTGATGGAAATGAATATTACTGTTTGTTTTTGCAATTTGTATTTCTTTAATTTTTATAAAAATTCCCAATTTTTCAGATTAGGGTTTAGGGATTGGTAGATTTGAAGGAAAGATTGTTAATTTCCATTGAAAGGTTTGAAATTTATGATGATGGTTTGGTTGTGATTCACAGGTGCGATTTAAGGGCGATAAAAGGTGAAATCGGAATGCCATTAAATATGGGATCTAATGGTAATATTTATCAAGATGTTATTGAATCGGGCGGTGATTATGGTGTTAAATCTGCAAATGTTGAAGGCCGAAGTTGTTTGAGATTATGTGGATCAGCTGGTGCAAGGCATGGAATGACTTCAAATAGCGCGGTTCATGAGTTACTCGAGTGTCCTGTTTGCCTAAGCATAATGCACCCTCCAATTCATCAAGTATGTTCTTATATAACTTATTATCTATAAATCATTGGCACACTAGTTTTTATGGTCAGATACGCAGACTCGGCTTTTGAGTATCTGATCATAATCAATTTTGGATAATCAACTTTATATCAACTGCAACAAAACTGATTATACCTTTTTGTCCCTTTTTAAAACTTATTATTATTATTTTTCAATAATCAAAATTTGTAGCACACAAAAACAAACCTGGTTGTCACAACTTCGTATGAAAAGAAAAACGCGTCCAAATTCGAAACACTATCTTTTACAGCTTGTTGTGTTACAACTGATTATCTGATTAGGGTTATTCAACGTTACATAATCATTTTTAAAACGCACAACCAAACACCCTCTATTTAATATATAGATTACATATGATGTTTGAAGTTTTAGAATTAAATTCACGTTGGATTCTGATGTATATGTTATTATATCTTGCAGTGTCCGAACGGTCACACTATATGCGTTGTTTGTAAATCTAAAGTGCAAAATAGCTGCCCAATATGCCGTCAAGAGCTTGGAAACATACGGTGTTTAGCCTTGGAGAAAGTTGCAGAGTCGATAGAATTACCATGCAAATACCATTATTTGGGTTGCCAAGATATTTTTCCTTATCATAGTAGAATAAGACACGAGGAAAATTGCAAGTATCGTGGATATAATTGTCCGTATGCAGGCACAGAATGCCTTGTCACGGGGGATATTCCATTTCTTGTTGCGCATCTTAAGGCCGATCATAATGTTGACATGCATGATGGAGCCACTTTCAACCACCGTTATGTGAAACCAAATCCTCATGAAATCGAAAATGCTACATGGATGTTGACAGTAAGATTCTTTTTTTTTTCCTTAGCACTTATTTGTTTTTGTTTATTACAACTTCAAATAGCATAAAATCAGTTTTTTGTATTCTGCTTAAGAAATAATTGGTCTAATTAATAGTATCATACGAGTTACAACACGACATTAGAGGTGTAAATGAGCTGACCCAAGCTCGAACTCAGCTTGTTTCGAGCTCGGATGTTATTTACTATATATTAATTTACAAGTTGTTGGTGCATTGTTGGTTGTAAGGTTTGCATAAATGGTTGTACTCTTATCTTTTTTTCCTTTTAATCCTTATGCTTTTCAAATTTTACAAATTTGTCACAAAACTTTTTTTCATTTTTAACCCAATACTTTTCCCCATTCAACTTTAGTGCCCTGTACTTTTCATCTTTTACAATTTTTCCGTTTAACGTTTCGGTCTAAATTTTACAAGTTAACACACGGCAATGCGCGTGTGTGGTTCTACATTTTTGCGTCTATGTTTTCCCCTTTTAACGGCCCTGTCCAATGCGCGGGTCCTAAGTTGACTTGGTTATTCTTTTCTATGTTTACATTTTGGTCTAATTTTTGCGCGTCAACACGCAATGGGCGTGCGTGGTTAAATGTTTTTACGTTTTTACGTCTACTTTTCGTTCGGTTAATAGTCCCGCCGCAAAGCGCAGGTCCAACATTTCTTCAATACACGGGTTCGATAAAATGTTTTTAACATTACTTTTTCACGATTTACGTCCCGCCGCAACGCGGGAGCTTCATGCTAGTTATTTATTATCTTTATTATAATTTTATGTATTGATTTATATCATTTAATTATATATTTGTAATATAATTTGTTTAATTATGTCTAATTTAAATAATATGCTGGTTTTGGCTCACTAGCCTAGTCAAGCCTAGTCTCGCTCACGCTCATTTATTAACTGGGCTCCAATTTAAGCTCAAGCTTGACCTCATTTAACCTTGACTCAATTCGAGCGCTTATCGTACCAATGATGAGTAGCTCATGAGCTACTCAGCTCGTTTATTATATCATATGATAAAAAATAAAATTATTTGTTTTTCTTTAATTTTTAACCTGCTTTAAGAGAGTTTTACTTCAAATTTCCAAAGTGTTGTTAACTCCACAAAAATGTTTTTTTTTCCTGTTAGTTTTATCTATTACTTTTTGAAATAGTCACAATATGTCAAACACACAAAGATCTTGATTATCTGCAGTTTTCCAACTGTCCAAACACCTCCTGCTAACAGTAAAAAACTTCAGTTTTCAGTGTATTTTATTTAGGTTTTAGAATAAGATAGAACTTCAGTGATATTTACATTCTTGATTTTCTTTGTGGACTGTAGATTTTCAACTGTTATGGGTACCAATTCTGTTTGCACTTTGAGGCGTTTCATCTAGGGATGGCACCTGTTTACATGGCGTTTTTGCGCTTTATGGGTGATGAAAACGATGCCAGCAAATTCAGTTACAGTCTCGAGGTGGGCGCAAATGGCAGAAAGCTAAAATGGCAGGGGGTCCCGCGAAGCATTCGCGACAGTCACAAAACGGTTAGAGATAGTCTAGACGGGTTGATCATTACAAGGAATATAGCATTGTTCTTTTCCGGTGGTGATAGGCGGGAGCTGAAGCTGAAAGTGGCCGGCCGGATATGGAGAGAACAAACTTAACCACCACCATCACCTCCTCCCAACACAGCCATGGTATCTTTTTTTTTTTTTTTTTTTTTTTTTTTTTTTTTTTTTTGTGAAATAGGAAAGAAAGAAGGGTTGTCTGAGAGGTTGTCTCTCTGTAAAGGTATAGAGAAGATTTTTGCTTTTTGGATGATCTTAAGCAAGAGGTCACTTTGTTTCAGAATATATATATATATGATGCTTTTCTTTGTTTCATTTTTAGGATATCTTTGATTTATATTTGCAAAATTCACTTTAGAATATGAAAAGTTTGAAACCTTTTTATGGGTTTTAACTATTGTTTTTTTTGACGGCCAATAAACTGATGTGCTAGCTACCCGGGCACCCAACATCGTGAAAGCACCCATACGCTCCTAGGTGAAGACACGTCTCAGGTGCCCGCCCTAGAATGTGCTAGGTAGCTAATACCTACCAAGCCACCGGTTCTGAGGAAAACCTGACCCTTTACCCGCCCGAGGGCACGATGATAAAGAGCCGGTAAAACCCGGTGGATCAGGAATCAAACTCCTGACCAAGTGGCCAAGAGTCTTCCATTATTTTCACAAACCAATGAGCTTAGATGGGAAAAAAACAAAGCTGTTTTGGTGGACAATTATATGTTAGCATTGGTAACACTAAATTCACATAGTCAACAACTTAAACTCGCTAAAAAGGAATGAAACACACGAAATTATTTACTTGATCATAATATTTGTGTGTTTGTTTCATAAGGTCTTAACACACGAGTACGCAAGTCATGTTTGTACTCGTGAATACTCAAGCCGTGTTCTAGTTTGTGTGTCTACCTCGATTTCCATGTTAGACCCACCAGATCATGAACACGGTTAACACCCTGAATTTTGGTGCACAAGAGTTGTTGGGTATATAGCTAGGGGTGGAGTTGAGTGGTGACAGTGTAAACGTGTTTAGCCGTTTGTGAGCTACTTGAGATCTCTAAAAGATAGAATCACGCCGAACTCAAAAGAGCACAAGCTGGAGCCTAAATGGTAGCTCATTTAATATGCAAGCTTAGACCACAAACGAACTATTATGGTTTTTATTTAAATATAATAAACTAGTTTATACCCCGGGAGCATCCCGGGTTAAGAAATCTAAGTAAATTGAATAAAATTAGAAGTATCTAAACTATAAAAATGGCATCTGCCAATATATGATTAATGAATATTATTATTATTATTATTATTATTATTATTATTATTATTATTATTATTATTATTATTATTATTTTAAACAAATCTCTGCCATAAGTTATCATATTCTAATATAAAAAAAGGATAATTGGGTCGGGTATCACCTAATCCCAGGCCCGACCCAAACCCACAATTTTTTTTAAACTAATTCCAAACCTGACACAATATCTGTCGGGTTACAAAAAATAGTCGTTTTTTCTCCGTTTTTTATATAGCACTATGGTAATCGTTGGAAAGATAATAAAACGCTCGTTAATTTGGTGTAATTTTTTTCTTTAAAAAATCTCGTATATAAAAGATATTAACATTTAAAAGTTATGAGAGGAAACATGAGAGAGAAAATAATAAAGTTTTAATATTTACATTTAGTAGATTATGTATTTAATAGATTATGTTAAATTATATTTAAACCATATTTATTCCTTTTTTTTTAATTGGTCTAGAGTTGTCAAATCACATCCTATATGGCATCTCTCAAAAGAGAGATTGCATAATATTATGACATGTCATTAAAAATGCTTTGGTTTATCATATACTAGCTTTTACCCCGGAAGCGTTCCGGGGTTGAAAAATATAACAATTTTAATAAGACTAATACTAATACTAATAGTAATAATTATTACTCTTGTAATTAAATAAATAAAAAAATAACCTTGCTATAAGGTGACACTATGTGTTGCAGTGTTGTGCGATTCTTTCTCCTAACTTCTCTTGATAAAGTATACATATTCATCTTTAAAAGAGTAAAATTCCAATGAAAGCATGGCGATTGGACTGAATTTCAACATCGTAGATAAGAACCTGTTTTAAAAGAAAAAACATTATTAATGAAATACTTAACACTTTGTGTTTTTTTTCCTGTATGAACAAAACCCCAAATAAAATAGTCGTTTTTTTCTCCGTTTTTTATATAGCACTATGGTACTTGTTGGAAAGATAATAAAACGCTCGTTAATTTGGTGTAATTTTTTTCTTTAAAAAATCTCGGATATAAAAGATATTAACGTTTAAAAATTATGGGAGGAAACATAAGAGAGAAAAATTTAAATTTGTTTTTAAATTCTTTTTTCCTAAAATAACTCAATTTAAATTTAGTAGATTAGGTTTTATATTATTATTTATTTTTTTATTTGCCACATGGCATACCCAAAGAGGAGAATGCCTCCTTGAATGCCATGTCACTAAAATGACTTTCTTAGGCCTTTATTGAATGACAACTCATCAATCTTCAATTCTTTTATTATAAGTTATTATAGATTATAGATTACTAGCTGATTACTCCGGGAGAGTCCCGGGGTTGAAAAATCTAATTTTACGTGATAACCTATTGCAAATGGCTCAAGTTAACTAACCACAAAATCTCTCAATCATTGCATGTTCATAGTATTATAATCAGTGATAACTCATATTCCCCACAAAATCTAATTTTACGTGATAACATGAACACTTTGTGTGTTTTTTTCCTGTATGAACGAAACCCCACAAAAAATAGTCGATTTTTTCTCCGTTTTTTATATAACACTATGGTACTCGTTGGAAAGATAATAAAACGCTCGTTAATTTGGTGTAATTTTTTTCTTTAAAAAATCTCATATATAAAAGATATAAACGTTTAAAAATTATAGGAGGAAATATGAGAGAAAAATTTTAAATTTATAATATTAAATTCGTTTTTACTAAAATAACTCAATTTAATTAAAAAAAGAAACAATTCAAAAACACCAAAAACTCTCCATTATGATGCCACATGGCACTCTCAAGGGAAGGTTGAGGCCTCCATTGCACGTCACGTCAGCATATACGTTTTCTTTTATATATATAGATAGATATAGATATAGATATAAAAACATTACTTTTTATGTCATTTTATATATTTACGTTGATGATTTTGGCTAGGCTCATGTACTATTTGAGCCACGACTTGCTTAAAGCTCAAATTGAGCTCGATGTATACAAGCACGAGGCTGAACTTGATCTTAGATTGAAGCACACCTAATGAACGAGCTCGAGACGATAAGGTTCGCAAGCCTAAACAAACTTGTTATATAGATAAAAATAATATCTTTTGTTTAACATAATTCTTATTGTTACATATTAGTTATTGTTATTTACATTAAAATTAACTAAACAGTATATATTATATTATTTATAAAATCATAACTAAACAATGCTCGCTCGGTTTCCAGCTCTGTTGTAAACGAGCTGATCGGCTCGGTTCGGTTTATAAATGAGCCAAGCACGAGCAAACTGTCTGCTCGGTTCGGCTCAGCTCGTGAACAACCCTAATCACAAGCTAAACTTTAAAGTTAAGTTCAAACTTCTAAACAATTCATATTACAAAACTTAGGCTTAACCTCAATGTGTACACTCATTTTTTTAGGAACAAGCAAATCTGAATTCTTTTTGGATCTATTTAGAGTTTTATGTCTTGGAATGGATTCATCAAAATGATTCTTAGCAACATTTTGGGGGTTTCGATATCTTTGATTACTTTGGTGCTTACTTTTATGAACCAACGAAATACCTAGGATTTGACAGGGTAGCCGATCGGTTACGTCGGTTAATATGTCGATTATCGGTTTGGTTTTGGTTATGTTTGGTTAATTACCAAACATAAAATTTGTGCAAAATTATAAACTTAAAAGAGTTAGTAAAGTGTTTTAAACCTTTTTCAAGAATACAAATATATGAAAACGCAAGAAAAATACATGAAATACCCATGAAATAAATAAAAATATGCTTCAAATATATGGATATACATGAACTACATAAAAAATATATTTCAAATACACGAATATACATGAATGATACATGAAATATACCATAAAGACATGAAAATATGTTCCAAATACATGGATAGGGGAGGGTTATCTAGAGAACGCTAAATATCGCGAGAACCGTGAGAACAAGTGAGAAAACTAATCAAAATCATTTTTTTTCAATACAAACCTAATTATAATTAAAATATAACATTAATAAATGAATTTTCTTTCCAAATAATTCATCTTTTCTTGCAAAAACACTTTCAAATTAACTTTTTACACATGTGTAAATGAAACAGTTTACACATGTATAAACAGTAAATTTACACATGTGTAAAAACAATTTATTTTCATATACGTTTGAATTTTTACGCGTAAATTGTGTTTTTGAGATTGTATTTTAGTAATAAAGATAAGTGTAAAAAGAAATTTTGAATTTGAATGGTTTTAGATGCCGTTCTCGCGGTTCGCACGAAATATATGTGTTCTCAAATTAACTTTCCCCTACATGGATATATATATATATATATATATATATATATATGTGAAAAATACTTAAGTATATAACTATCGGTTCGGTTTCGGTTATTTCAGTTATGGAAGAAGGGAAAACCATAACCCAATGGTTCGGTTTTGGCCATATCCTAACCGTAACCGATCAGATAATTTGGTTTAAGTTATTTTTATTCGGTTTTCGGTTCGGTTTTGTTTTTTCAGTTACCGGTTATCGTATGCTCACCCCTAGTATCATCATAAGTTAATATCCAATGAGGGTGTTTGGGATTGAGTTTCAAAACAACTTATTGACTTATTGGCTTTTCCAATAAGCCAATAAGTCGATAAGCTGTTTGTGTAACCCAAAAACGCTTTCTGTTTTGACTTTTGGCTTTTAAGGGTAGAAAAACTGTTTTTGAGAAGTTAAAAAATCCTGTCGTTTGGTTTTTGGCTTTTGACTTTTGGAAAAAAATTACAAATCTACCACCCATACAACCAATATTTACAATAAGTTAAGCGGAACACTTAAAAAAACAACAATCTATTGACTTTTTGACGTTTCGCATCTCAAAAGCTAATCGAAACATTTTTTTTTAAAACTCATTTTCAAAATTGCATTTCCAAAATCAATCCCAAACACGTTTTGGGGTTAAAGTTTAGCAAATAACAAGAGTCATCATCATCATCATAATCAGTTAATCCCACCTATAGCAAATAACAAGAGTGATAGAATTTAAGTTTAGCAGTTAAAAAAATAATCCAAATTTGGCAAAAGAGTTTATACAAACACATCTCTGCAAAACCCTAAGCAATCAAAACCTCCATGGAACCAAACCTCTAAACAACACAACCAACAATGATATCCAGAAAACTAACTCCATCAAACCTCAAAACCATCCTTACTCTCTCTCCCTTCACCACCTATACATACACAAAACCTGTATCTAACCCCCTTAAACCTCCAAACCCCATAAACCCTACCAAAACCCTACCCACCCAATTCCCAATCTCTAGACCCTTCTCCTCAAATCAAACATTAATCCCATCTTTACCCTTAACCAGAGACGGTAATTACGATGAAACCCTGTCCAAAACCCTTCAAATATGCCCTGGTTGTGGTATCCCTATGCAAGGATCCGACCCGAAAAAACCGGGCTTTTTCATCACTCCTTCCATTAAAGATCCAAATTACAAGCTACCCATTAATAAAAATCCTATCTTAGAAGAAACCCAGATCCCAGATTCTATTAAAAAAGGTTTCTTGGTTGAATCTGATCAAGATTTTAATTTTATAAACCCTAACCCTAAATCTTTAAAAAGATCGGTTGCTTTTGTTAAAGATTCAAATTATAAGTTACCCATTAACAGAAATGCAGTTTTAGACAATACCCAGATCCCAGATTCTGTTAAAAATGGTTTCTTGGTTGAATCTGATCAAGATTTTATAAACCCTAATTATAAATCTTTAAACAGGCCTTTGGTTTGTGTTAGGTGTCATAGTTTGAGGAATTATGGAAGGGTTAAGGATCAGAGTGTTGAAAATTTGTTACCCGATTTCGATTTTGATTATACGGTTGGGAGGAGGTTGAATTCGGCTTCGGGTAACCGAACTGTCGTGGTTATGGTTGTTGATGCTGTGGATTTTGACGGGTCGTTTCCGCGTAAAGTTGCGGAGTTGGTTTCGAATACGATTGATGTGAATTCTCGGGCTTGGAAGGAAGGGAAGTCTGGGAATTTGCCTAGAGTTGTGTTGGTTGTTACAAAGATTGATTTATTGCCGACGTCTGTGTCGCCGACGGGGTTTGAGTACTGGGTTAGGACTCGGGCTAGGGAAGGTGGAGCGAATAAGTTAACGAAAGTTCATTTGGTGAGTGCAGTGAAGAATTGGGGGTTGAAGGATCTTGCGAATGATATGGTGACGTTGGCTGGGCCGAGGGGGCATGTTTGGGTGATTGGGGCGCAGAATGCTGGGAAGTCTACGTTGATTAATGCAATGGGGAAGTGTGTTGGAGGTCAGATGAGTGTTTTGACTGAGGCTCCGGTTCCTGGGACTACGTTGGGGATTGTTAGGGTCGAGGGCGTGCTTCCGGGGCAGGCTAAGTTGTTTGATACGCCGGGGTTGCTGCATCCGCATCAGATTACTACACGGTTGACTCGGGAAGAACAGAAGTTGGTTCATATTACTAAAGAGTTGAAACCGAGAACTTATAGGATCAAAGTGAGTAACTCTGCTTAAAAACATATATTTAGCTTTATTATGCTTCTTTTTTGCATCTGCTAGGAACTAGAACTACGGTTTCCAACAATCCTAGAGGGGTGTTTGGCATTACATTTTGAAAGCGATTATATGATTATTGTGTTCTCAAGTTGCAGATAGTCATTTTGTAGTGTTCGGGACTTTGGGTATAGTTAAAACTGATTCTAACTGACTATTTTTTAGGTGTTAATTAGTTTTGGATAATCTGTTTAGCAATGTTGCAGAAGGCGCTAGGCGGGCAGTGAGGTCCAGCCTAGGGACTAGGCGAAATTAGGCGTTCTGGTATTTTTATACGTATTTTATATATATACACACAAATTTAGGTTTTTTTAAAAAAAATATATATATACACATAATACTTAGAAATACTTAGATATATACACATAATACTAAGAAATACTTAGAAATTAAAAAAAATAAAAAATAAAAAATAAAAAAAACCACCGCCTAGACCCGCCTAATGGCCAGAACGCCTAGTTCACCGACTAGGTCCTTATTCCTATATTGAGTCCTGCCTAGCACCTAGGCGGCCACCTTGGTCGACTTTTACAACACTGTTGTTTAGGAATAGTTGCAATGGAAGATTTTGATTATGAGATTATTTAGGGATCATTTTACATATAAATCAGTCAAAATGCCTAATTCTCTGATTGTCATAACTTCAAACACTAACATAAGCACATCCAAACGCAAACCGTTTTGTAAGAAATATCAATGCTTTCATTTGGATTTTGGATTTCCTTTGGCTGCAATTTCATATTCCGAATTTAAAATTTCAAGAAAGTCAATATTTAGTCAATGCTTTTGACTTTAGTGTTTTGTCAACTTATAAGACTTATGTTATCAAATCAGGCAGGCCATTCAGTTCATATCGCGGGTCTCATGAGACTTGACATAGAAGAAATGTCGGTTGATTCCATATATGTTACCGTATGGGCATCTCCCAATCTCCCACTTCATATGGGAAAAACAGAAAAAGCATCTACAATGGTGGAAGATCATTTTGGTCTTCAGTTACAGGTGAAACCATATTAGCCGACTTTGTTACATGTTTATGTTCTTAATATCCATTTTTAATTGTTTGTCTCAGCCACCAATAGGGAAGCACAGAGTCGAGGAGTTAGGAAGATGGGTAAGAAAGGAATTTCGCGTAAGTGGAACTTGGTGGGACTCGAGTTGTGTTGACATTGCAGCGGCTGGCCTCGGTTGGTTTGCCATCGGACTAAAGGGGGAGGCTTTGCTTGGTGTCTGGACATACGAGGGCGTAGATGTCACCCTTCGCAATGCTTTGATCCCGCACCGATCACACAACTTTGAAGTCACTGGTTTCACTGTCTCTAAAATTGTGTCGAAAGCGGATAAATCTTTGAACAAGCAAAGACACAATGAGAAGAAGAGGAAAGTTGCTGGTTCAGAAATGGAAGCTTCAACTATTGCTGCACTGTGATTTGATGCAACTTAACTTCATTTTTGTAGAGGTTTCTTAATGGCAAGAAGTGGTGTATTGACATATATGCCCTTGTTATAATGAGCTTCATGATCTATTGCATTGAACCTATTTCCCATTTTAGATTTTTTTTCATTTTACGTTTTTAGTAGATTAGGGTTTGTCATTCAGAAAGGGGTGGCGGCGCAGCTTGTTGTCTGCCTACCCGCTATCTTGATGTAATTTTCTAAGTCATGGAATGAAAATATCTGATATTTTATATATATTTTACCGGGTATAGATAAAACATATCTCAAACCTACTCGTTGGTAAGTAAATGAATTGAAATTGTCACCTAATGTGTGAAGATCAGTTATTTTTAGGGGTGTTAATTGGGTCATGTTTGAGTACTGGTAACTAGATAATTTGACATGAGTCAAAGACACGCTACCAATGTAAAATGTGTTAAAGACACCTAAAGTTGAGCATGGCATGTTTATACATGGGTTGACTTTTGGCATACAATTGATGACATGGATAGCTCAAGCTCAATAAATTGATAAGTATACAAAGTAGCTTAAAAGGTTGAAGGGTAAAAAGGTTAAAAATCCATACAGTTGCCTTAGGCAGGAAAAAGAACAAATTAAGTGATCAGTCACATCACCCTTTACGTGTGATATCTACTGCTCAGAAGCAGCCCATGCATGTGCTGGCTATCAATCTATTATCCGCAAGTCAAAAGCCTTCCCTTAACCATAAAGGGCATATCCCCACTGCAGCCATGGATTAAAAGTCAAGGGCTTCCTCGTATAGAAGATCATTCTCCTATATATACAACCACTTGACGCATTCGATCTTCTATTCTCTTTATAAGATATTGCTTCATACTTAATCTTTTCTTCACCTTTAACAATAAAAATAATAATAATAATAATAATAATAATAATAATAATAATAATAATAATAATAATAATACAAGATCTTAAACAACATTCTGATTTAAACACTTCTTCAAATCAGGATCCAAAAACAATAACAAACAACTAGATCCAACCCACGTGCTGCAAACGTGGGGGACCCCACGACCTGCGTTAAGCAAATTGAAACCTTTAATCCTTTTACCCTGGAGATCCCATAACCATCATTGTTCCATTATTTGTTGTAGCAACAAAGATAGTTACGTTTAAACTATAAAATATAGTGCCAATTTCCTTCAGTTTTAAAATTTGGTATAAATAGTCAATTAGTTTAAGTTATGACATAATACACATTTTTCTTAAAATATAAAAAAATGTATTAAACGGGTGAACCTCTAAACATGACGTGTTCAACACGGCCCATTTAACTAAACAAGTTAGCACATTCACCTTGAAACTAATCTGAAGACGCTAATAATCAATTCTAGGCAAAGAATCCCTCTATTTCAAAGGATCAACAGGATTTCCGGCTGGAAAGAAGTCTATCAAATGTATCGGCCAAAGAAATCTTGTGTTCCTCCTTCATTGACATGTAAAGCTCATGTTTAGGTTTCTAACTCACTTACTAGTTGACCACATGACATGGGGGTAGATGAGCGTATGTGGATGAAAAGTCCTAACACGGAGAGATTGTCGGGAGGTAAGAGTTACTTAATGAAGCTACAGCTACCAGTTACCAGCCACCAGCTAGTTTTGCCAAATATACCCTATACGCTCTTGTATATTACTCCTACAACTAGGCTTATATCTAGGCGTGTTTAGTGGTCAAGTTTTGTTTTATATTTGACGTGTTAGAAATGTACACCCTATTTTGTGCAAGAATTAAGCTTTCATCATTAGACCAAGACAAGATCAATGTTCGAATCCAGGGACCAATAGGTTCAAAAACGGCACGGAACCAACCCCACAAGATCCAGTTCTGCAACTGGACATTCTGGCTCATTTTTTGTACCACTACACACCTGTAGCACATTGCCCAGGATCTCATGATTTAAACTTATTTGTGCAAAACTATAAAGAGGCGGCAAACTATACAGCTTTAAAATTCAATATAATGTTTGCCTTTACAAGACCGACATCATTCTACTCGTAAATTCCAACGTAAAACTTCGGTCTTCAGTAACCAAAGTAGTTAAAAAGACAAAAATAAAAGAATATAAAAAAAGATGATCGGCTTCCTTGATTTAAAAAGATCGTCGTAGTGGGCTTTCCCTTGTCAAGACACAGTTCTTCCATAGCAAATGCAAGCAAGATACAAATTTTTCGCCCACTTTTCCTGCATGTTTTAAAAACAAAAATCAATTTCAAAGATCAGTACCAGAAGTCACAATTTCGACATGTAACCCTAAAGATGTATACGGGCCGACTTAGTTTTTCTTTCGTCTGTAACAGGTCAAATGGGCTGAAGGTCATTCATAGTGTACGCCCAGTCGCCCATTACACACAACTTCCCAAATCACTTGAATATGCTGAAAACTATATTATAACTGTGGCGATGAAGTTTTAGTTTTTGTAATCATATTTAACAAAATAAATATTTACAAAACTAAGAAGAACGTTTGGACAAAAAAAGCAATTCAGGTCGACAAAACCCAACCGTTAAGAAACAAATCAATTAACCGTTCTAATCAGTTACATGAACCGTCCATTTTGCCATCTCTTATATAATAAACCCAAGAAAGTAGTGATGTTTAAGGATGGTGGTTTGATTAGAGCAGACTAACCTTGACATGTGTGCTTGGAAACTGAGATGTGCGTAAAGTTTCCTGTGTTTCATCATTGGGCTTGCGTTGGGGCATACTCAAGATGAGAGCAGACTGATCCATAGTGGCGGCAGTTGCTGTGATACGGTAACCACTATTCCACCGTCTATGGATACCCTCACTCGGATACAGAAAATCCAGCTCCACCACCTATACACATAAAATCAACATTCAATAGTCAATAAGAATGCATAACTTAAAAAAAAGAGTTTGGCTTTAAAAAAAGCGTGAGGCGCTCCAAGGTGTCAGGTCCCGAAAGCCGGGGCACTATGCGTTGCTCTATGTACAACTACAAGTTGCATCTGGCTCAACCCTTTTACATATCAACCTTTTTATCAAGTAAGCCATTCATGATCTCTTCATCCCTTTAGTTGTTACATATCAGCCTCCTATATACCGTAACTTTGACCAAGCACCTCAAGGTCATAGGGCGTTGTGCAGAAAAAAAGAAAAAGAAAAAAGAGATGTATAAATTTATAAACCCTAACTTCCTACCTGTTCACGGAAACCAGAATTGCGAGACATGACTACACCCCATCGAGTACCTGCAGTAGCCATGGAAGTCACATGGAACCCTTCACTCCATTTCTTGTTAATCCACTTGAACGGGAATGAGTCACTTACTTTGTAAGACTGCTGACTGTACTTGGTCCCTACAAGGGTAATCTCATAAGTTCAATCACGAGGTTGAGAAACGGTGAAATAACACAGTACACCATTAAAAGTCTACAAACCTCTAGACATCACCACAAGAGAGCTCCCATTGCTTGCACCAGCAATGGCACTGATGTAATAGTTCTCATCCCATTGTTCCATAATCCATTCCTATTAACATAATTTGAATTCAACAAAGTAAATAAAAGTTCATGTATACCAAAATGTTTCAAAACGATTGTACTAGATAAGGGGGCGTAAACGAGTCGAGCCATTTGTGAAAGTTAAAATTAAAAATACATATAAAATAACTATATATGTATATAAAATAATTAATAAATAATAAACTAGACGAGTTGAACTCGAGTTCAAGCTCTCTCAAGCTAAATGCCTTTTTCTCAAGCTCTATTAAGTTAAACAAGAGGACCTCAAGCTAGGCTCGGATCATTTACACCCGTATTGAACAAATTTACAGATACCTTGTGTAAGAAAACAGGCGACAGCTCATAAACTTGGCTAGAGTAGCCAGTTCCAGCATCCATTATAAGGGCCCACAGATTAGAAGAAGATGCAACAGAACTAATGAGTAAACCATCAGCATTTCCCCTCTCAATATGTTGTGCCAGTCTTTCATCAGTAACATTGTAATGGTATCTGATATAAAGCACAAGTTACAAGTTATTTTAGAAAGAAAAAAAAAAAAAAACATTTAAGTGCATTTTAGACAAATTTAAGAACTTTAGGTTTGTTTATGGTATTAACCGTTTTTAACAAGCAAATCATGTACCTCTGTTTCATGGGTTGCCTGGCATTGTAAACCGAAATCCACTGAGTTGCATGAACTCCCGTCCGGGTCTTCTTTTTAGGCTGCTCGTCATCTTCCTCGTCAAGATTTAATCTGCCCCGTTTTTGCCCAACTTGTAATATAATCTAAGATTTTAAAAATAAGTCATAAAGTGATAAAGGGTAAATAATTATTTCGTAAAAGCCGTAATTTGATAATATGGGTCACCTTTTGAGCACCATCTGTGTTAATTGGCCTTATGACAGGATTTGGGCTAAGCAGGTCTTCAAACAAAGATATTAGCTTTGAATAATTAGGCTCTTCATCAAACTTCATGCTCACAATTATATCAAGAAATTGCTTTAAAGGAGCAGGGCAGTATTCGCATAACGCTTCAGTAGACGTTGTCATCTTCTTCTTGCAAACTAGAAATGATTTATTGTCACCCTAACAAATAACGCAGCATTTAGTATCATCGGATTAATTCAAAAATTTTAAATTAAACTTGACAAACAAGTAATACCTGATACCCTTGCCAAGGTAGTCTACCACGGAGAAGAAACACAAGCGTATAAGCAAGAGACTCAAGATCATCTCTTCTACTCGCTGTCCTACCCAAATGTGCATGCACACTCGCATATCTTACCGTTCCTCTGTTGTAGATCAAACAAATATTATATGTATAATATATGAAATGACGAACTTGGTTCAATTAGTTATTAAAACTCAATATCACCTAAAAATGTCAGGCCTCTGGTCATACTCAACATGTTGACCACCAGCAGTCACTCGCCACTTGGTTGCTGCATTTCATATACAAATGGATTAAATTTTATTTAATAAAGAAAAAAGAATGAATGAATGAAAAAGCCATTATGAGATGTCTCACCTAGCCCCAAGTCAACAAGAAATAGCTTCTTTTCTTGAGGTGTTGATGGTTGACCAAGTAGGAAGTTTTCCGGCTTTACATCTCCGTGCACGTAACTAATTTGGATAATAATTATTCAATATAATCATATGTAAGAAACAAACCATAAACGTAATCTCAACTCTCAAACTATTAACAAATAATAAGGGAAAAATAAAAATGACATACCCTCTAAAATGCATTTTTTCCAAAATACACAAAGATTCCACAGCTATACAAGCAACCATTTCTGATGACATCCTGGCACAAAATCAACAAATAAAATCATATGCAATGATTTTGACCATAAAACAACACATGAACGAATATAACGCGGTAAAACCATGTTACCACATGATAAATGAGCGAAAAGAACTGGTTATGTTAACAAGTTTAGGAACTCACGTTTGTCCAGAAGAATTCCAAACATCCCACAAACTAGGACCCAGCATGTCCATGACCTGGAATACAAGAAACAGAAAAGATAAAACAATTTAATATTAATACTATGCTATGTCGTGATTCAACTAGACGAACAAGAAACGTATTATCATACCATGACATAATAATCCCCTTGTTTTCCTTTATAGTGAACTCTAGGCACTCCATAACTGCCACCCAAAGTACTGTTTCACAAAAATCAAAATGTCACTTATAAAAATATTAAGAAAAAAAGTATGTAAATTTATTTATTTTACAAGTATATAAATAAAAAGTACACATACTTGTAAACTTGCCACTCGTATGGAGGACCATAGCTGCAGCCTTTGCTGTTTCTATGCTCAAACTTAATAGCTACCTGCCACAACAAGAATAAATGATAAATAGGGCTCAAACATCAGGCTTTATATAAACTAATACTTGCATAAAATCCAAATTTGTTTGCTTGGTACAAGAACATTACCTCTGTGGCACCAGGACCTGATATGCGTTCTGTTCCGCCAGAAACACGACGGCCTACAAATACCTGGCCGAATCCACCTTTCCCTAACTTTCTCTCAACCTTATATAGAGGTGATCCACCTACTTGCACCTGTCAAGAACCGAATAAAGATTAAAAAAATTAGGTTGTCCTGATTTGTAAAGTATAACTTGAATGCTCCATTGATGCAACAAAATTTTAACATGTCTATAAAATATATGATGAAACCGTATAATCAAGACCACAAAAATTTCTCCTAATTAGTATTGAATTTGAAATAGTTGATAGATGTCCTGATCAATCAACAAATAATGGACATGTTGACTCGTATCATTACTTCTTAGGCAAGGAAAGCCATGCAAATCAGTTTTAAATCGAATTTCGTTAACTTAAGCTCTCCTGATGTAACATAACAACTGATTTACAGATCAAGACTTGACGAGTATATTTGCTTCAAGAAGCGCGTATGAGATAGACGTCACAATCAGATCACTTGAAACAACTTTCATGTTCATAAATCACGGCATTGCGGCAATACAAAAAATATGGCAACCATTATGCTTATGACATCTTTTTATCTTATTACGAAATAAAATAAAAATAAAAATGCAAATGGGCCATGGATCACTAAGACAATATCATTTATCATTACTGCATTCAAGTATGACTTAATTACCAACAAGGATTGTGACTGTAATCATATGTTCTGCAACAGCAAATAAAGAATCTGCCATATACTAATTTGCATGATGTAGAAACAGTTATATATCAAAGAACCGATCACAATCATACAGCATACCCTATCAGGAAGCGAGACAGTGTTCACGTATGATGGTATGGTATGAGACAATTTGTTCACTTTAAACAACTTTTATATGTGAGAGAGACATTATGTTTATGACAGATTTCCATATGTGATTAAAACCACAAGTATCCACATATAAATCAACACATACACAATATTTTATAGAACAAAACAAGAAATGTGATCACATAAAAAAAACAATAATCCTAATTCAAGATAAACCTATTAGCAGTTAATACGACTCACATTCATCATTACTACATTCAAGCATATCAATCAATTTCCCTAAACCTATTAGCAGTTACTACAACTCAATTACCAACAAGAAACCACAAGCATCAACGTATAAATCGCCACACACACGATCTTGAATGAAACAAAACAAGAAATGTGTTCACATAAAAAAAAAAGCAATCCGATTTCAAGACAACAAAATATATAAACACAAAATAACCCATAGATCACTAACACAATATCACATCCATGTTCCATCATCACTACATGTCTACATTCAATCATATCAATTCCCTAAATCAATAACCAGAGTAATATAACTCAATCATCACCAAGAAACCATGTAATTTCACATAAACCCAAGGCTTTCGATTGTAATCATATGTTCAAATCAATAATAATTTGTATAAAAAAGAAACAGTTATAATAACTTGTAAAATATAAAAACCATCTAGTAACCTAAAAAATAAATAACTTGTATAATAATAATAATAATAAAGATTATTAAAAAAAAGGTATACCATATCAGGAAATGGAGCAGTGTTCCCTTCTTCTTCTTCTTCCTTATTAGCACTCATACCCACAACTTCTTCCTTATTAATATTATTATCAATATTATTATTATTATTATCCTCCTGTGGATCAGATGTTATTATAATAACCGGATTTTCTACTAAACCCTTAGTAATCTCTTTATTATTATTCTTCTGTTGTCTCTTAGGTTTGTTTTGTGGTTGTGGGTTCGATTGAAGAACAGCAGCAGCAGCTGCCTGTTTAGCCTTAGCGGCTCGAGTCTTGATGTAATTACCTACCAAATGTTCCGATCGGTTCTCAACTACGGGATGACGGACGCCACTGCGGAGTTCCGGCATTCTCTTCTACCCATTCATATAATAATAATATTATTATTATTATTACTACTGTTTGTTATTAAACTTAAAACTTATTATAAAAAGACTAGTCTTTATCCTTCATCTATAACCTAAGCTTGCGTTTTTCATGGTGGCGTGTAACTAACTTCAAATTTAATATATTATTTTTCTTTAAGTTTTGAATTTATGTATAACATTTTCTTTGAACGGCAAGGAACGACGTGTCAAACATAGTGATACTGGCAGTAGCCTTTGGCTACTTGACTGTCAGTAGCCTTTGGCTCTCCCAGATGTGAGGTGTTTTTTGTGGTGCTGTGGCTAATGCCGACTACTTGACTGCCAGTAGCCTTTGGCTCTCCCAAATGCACGGAAACTCGACCTCCACCCGCTCGAAGACACGACGGTCGGTAAAAGCTCGCCTCACATCCGAGTTGAACCGGCGCCACCCGTATTCGCTCTTCACCTAGATGCCGCAGAAGATAATGAGGAGGGTGAGAATCGAACCTAAGTCACAAGAAACACCAAGTCTTCCCCCAACCACTTCACCACTACCTCATTGGCTTATGTATAAAATAAAGTTATATATTAATATTTTGAATAGACATATGACATATCTATATACTATATTATAATGCATGAGGGAGTGTCAGAGTGGTAGTTTAATATACTTAAAGTTAAGAACTTTATTTTTATTAACAACCCTAAAGTGTGGATAAAATAGTCATTTCAAACACTTTTACACTTTACTACCTCATTTTAGTTACTTAAATTCCGTCATTTTTAGTTATTAGTTATACTTTTCTCCTATCCCTATAAAATTATAATTCTTTTATATAATAATATCATAACTTTTAAACTATCATGTTTTAAAAATATTCGAAAATACAGTGACGACCCGCTCATTTTTGTCGACGTTTCCATGTTTGTCTTAGTCACTATCGACGTGTAGATTGAAATATACAAGAAACAAATGCATTATGTACAACTGATTATTGCCTTGCATATTTAACTAAAAGAATCTAAACTAAACAAATATTTTTTAATTAATTGAAAGAATCCAACTTTCACCTACAACGAAATGCTTTATAGCTAAAACTTTAAAAGATGTAACTAATATTGTTAAAAGGTACATTCCATTAATGCATAAGTAAACATAAAGTAGCTAACGCGTTGTTTTAAGAGAAAATATTATAAAGCTTGAATAGACGTTAAACTAAAAACTAAAATGCAGCTGAAATTTGGTTTACAGATCAACATGTTGGACTCAATTAAAGAATTTAGGCATGTTTATTGTAATATGGATGTTGAATCATAACACCATTTCATGACCAAGTAAAACTCAAAATCATAAAACTGAATTTGATTTTAAATATTGTTTCACTAATAATGAAAATTTCACATCAATCAAATGCAGTGATTCAAAAAACTAAACATGGCACTCGAAATCTACAAATCGGCTTTGGTGATTCTTAGAATATGATAATGTTGTTAAATGTTATGGTTCATCCTTGCTTTGGCAGACAAATAATTTGTCACACGGTAACAATGCAGCAGCAGAAGCCTGAGCTCTTAGAATGCTTTATCACATTTGCTACAAATAACTTCAATTGTAGTACCCTGTTTAAATAATCAACATTAGTTGTACGTGCATATGTATATGGGTATACATGCATATATTAATAGGTATACACGTAAATATAATTAACTAAAAGAAATCTCATTAAACTTTTAAATATACGTAATTAGCTAAATATATAACCTTAAAATTATTAAGTATAGACAATGTAAAGATGCATATTAAATATTAATTGTAGGTAAAAAAATTTTAAAAACTCAGTTGCATCAATTCAGCAGAAAACACTAGACGCATATTATATATCCATGTTATGTTAACATTTATGTTAATAACAACAAAACTCCCTAATTTGAAGGGGTTCTTTTAACAAGTTTAAAAAAAAATAAAAGATAAAAGCACTGAATTTGGTACTCATAGAATACATTAGAATTTTTTACACTATAGTCAAAAATAAACAAAATTTCCTAATTTAAAGGGGTTGGGAAAATCGTGAGTTTTAAAATTAAACCATATACTAACCTACTAAAGTTTATCATGTAATACGTAGTAATGCATATTTATTTCACTTGCTAAAATACTTAGTCATGGATCTAAATCTGAATTCAAAGGTTGAAGTTTCCAATATTGGTTCTTTGTTAGTTTATGGTTTTCATTCGTCCTATTTTACTAATTATACCTTTTATAAATATTTTAGTCATCTAAATATTAGCCTCTTGGTTTTGCAGATTCATTTAGATGAAAAATATCAGAAATGAACAAACCAATAGCCATACAAGGATCTAAGGTTGTATTTATTAATGTTTACTTTTAAGTATTAACATGGTTGTTATTTTATGTGGTATATTGTATGTGTTTTTTATACAGGATAATGGTGATAATATGTTGAGATTATTTGCTATGGTGTAATATTTAGTCCCTACAAATCTAATTTTCAACATGAATTTAGTGAATATGTAATATCAATATTTATTTTATCTTCTATTAACTTATGTATTAAAATCTAACCATAGTGGTGGAGTGGTGGAGAGGCCTTATGTTCACTTAAGTGATCATGGGTTCAATTCCCACTTTCAACATTTATGGTTTGGTATTCGGGTGAAGATCGAATACGGGTGGCGCCGGTTCGAATCTGACGGGCGGCGAGGTTTTACCGAGTTCTATAACACTGTCGTGCCTTCGGGCGGGTGGGGCTCGGGTTTCCGCGCATCGGGAGAAGGCGGGGGCTGCTGGAGGTCGAGTAGTCGATTCTTGGGCACGGCGCCCCGCAAGGGTGGTTGCCACACAGTTGTTCGCCGATCAAAAAAAAAACTTATGTATTAAATATTTTTAATTCTTTTTAAGGATCGGATGTATGAAATTAGTAGGAAGAGATCCAAGAGACTCTTTAAATGGAAATGGAGTCAAGATATTAATCTAGACAATTTTGATGAAAATGACAAAGAATACGTATTTGATGATACTGCAGATTCAAATACTAAACTGAAAACTCCATTTAAGATACCCCGGGTGTCAATTCAGAAGCGCAACATATTTCATGCGGTTTAATATTATCTATATCTATATCTATACTACTATATAGTGGGGCATAATAAGGATGTTTACTGTGCAAAACTATGTGATAAAAGTCGCCAAAACGTGATTTTTAAGGCGTGAAACGACTAGATTATGTGACTGTTTTAGAACAGCAAATTTGTTCCTATTTTGTGGTAAATATGCAGGTCCTAGGATGGAAATTAAGTTCATATAATGTACATAGGTTGATATGTGACATTGGGAACTTGTATGCGATGAAATTGCTAGAAAATGTCTTATTAGGCGATAAGATGATAAGATAGCATGTATTGATGAATTGAAAAGATTATGTGAATTTATGTGATATGTGACTCGTAAGTTGATTACTTTAATTATTTCCATAAAGTTTAGACGTTCTTAAGGTACAATGAGGTTTACTAAGAATGGTCGTGTTTTGTTAGAAAACGGCTTTTTAGGGGAAACAATCTTAAATGTAGTAACTATGTGAAGTTATGTGCTACATGTGTGTATTTGGTTATGATGGATTGATCGGTTTACTAAGTCGAGTTATGTGAAATTTGACTTGAAATGATATATGTGTGAACATATAAGTTGTAAACATAAGGGTCGGGTAATTAGACGCGATATGCATGTACGTGGGGTTTAAAACCTAACCATTCGTCTAGGTCACAAATGGGTCCATGGGGTAAGGGTTTATGAAAGTTCAATCTTTTCAATTAACCTAAGTCGAGGAAAGTTTGGTGAATAATTTGGAAAGACTTAGAATGTTTGCTAAATTATCCCTTTGCATAATAGGGTATTTTTAGAAACGGATTTGTGGTTTGGACTAGGTTTTGCTTGTGGCTACGCTTGAGGTGAGTTTCACGGCACCTTTTCTTTTAAATGTTTTTGAACATTTTATAATCGGGGGATTAACATGCGTGTATGATGGGTAGACTAGAACAATATAGAACATATGATGGCCTTTGGTAAATGCACGACGTAGCGTTGGACGCCAGTCAATCCACAGGGTGGACTCTTCCCTGCAGTTCTTAATCATTAGCTCTAGGTTTAGAGCCTTGAATCATGTTGATAGATCTATTGGGTTTGACACCCCCTCCCAGGGCAGTCATGTTGTGCCACATTGGGAGAGCGTACTTCATTGAAAGATGCTGAGAGACACATGTGACGTGTACATAGTTGCACAAATGGGAAGAAATGTCCTGGTTTGATTAAGAGCCTTAGGTTGCGATCATGCTTGTATGACCTAGCTAGTCTACTTGGTTCTTAGTTTAGTCGGTACTCGATCATACATTTTTAAACAAGGAAATATGTGAATTTGCCTTAAAACCAGTGAATTCGCCAACTTTTTGTTGATATTTTTAAGCATATTTTTTAGGTACTGGTGTATAAGAGTCGAGAGTGTAGTTTAGCACGCACAACATATGGACATGATTATCGGACACTAAAACTTTTTAAGGCTACGCCTTTATGTTTGTAAAACTATGTTTATTTTTATTTAGCTTCATCTTGGTTGAACATGTTTAAAACTTTTAATACTTTGGAAACTGAATATGTTTGAATAGAGGGTGGTTGCAAGAGGTTCAAACGTAATTATTATGTGATTTTCTGAACTTATGTGGTAGCAACTTCCGTTACCTCATGACTTGCTTTCCGCTGTGCGCTATCGGGGTGTGACAATTAGAACTAAATTTGAACTAAATGAACATAGAAAAGGATCGATGGCATCAAGGGAATCGCATGCTATGATCTAAATTCCGGTTAATAAACTCGTGTTAAATGTGCTAATATCATAAATATACTATATGATTTTTAACTAATGGTTCTATTTACCTCACTAGAATCAACAACACATAACAAACACCAAATGAGAGGGGTAGTCATACAAATATATAATATTAAGAGAACACCATTTTGTACTATTAAATGCAACCCCGTCTCTAACTTCTTTCATCTCCTATAGGTTTTGGTAATTTAAGCTTTGCAGAATTATAAGTTGTAAGGATTATAGTGCTAGCCCAAACACTACTCCACATATAACTACATATACGTATATCCATCTCGACGTAAGCATGTCTTAATTCTCTTTTAGTTTAGTTGAGTTTACATTTAGTTTTTGGACAACCTTAACCTTAACCATAACCAAATAATCGGTTATTCAAATAACCATAATCATTGATTAACTCGGTTCAGGTGATGTTTGGTTATTGATTAGTTTTGGTTAACAGTTAAGGCTTGTTCACCCTTGTTAATAGGTGAACACGATAAAGTGGGAAATAAGAATCACCTTCGAGTGAGGTGATTTGTGTTCCATCAAGAGCAAGTGGACACACTCATGGGTGAAGAGTAAATAAACATATTGGGCAATAATGTGATATAGGAGTATTCTTGGGTTGTCTCATTATGTGTAAACTCATTTAGTGAAAGCCAACGTCATGTGTGATATATACTTTCATGTATAAGGAGCATTGAGCTGCCGGTTGATTCGGTCTATGGATGGGATATCGAACAATAGGTATATGAAAGGTTGTTTGTACATTGTCAAATTAATAAATTGTATATCGAAAAGTCCGACACATTTAAATAGGGATGATAATAGAATCCGAACCCGATGGGTAAACCCAAAACCTGACATATTTGGTATGGGTTTGGGGTTGAGTAATTGGTGTGACACCCCGCATTTTCAGGTTAATACTTTAACCTAACTCTAGTTAACTTACATATATGTACGTGACATTATTCTTGACTAGGGTTAGTTAAGGGAGTCTTATGATTAGGGCTGTGCAAAGGGTTCAGAACCGACCCGACCTGACCCGGACCCACCAGAACCGTATACCCTTTTATTGTTGAAATTAGGAACCAAGAACCGAACCTTAAAAGGCTATGTGGTTCCGGGTCCTAAAGGTTCTGATGGGTCGGGTAAAAGGGTCTGACCCTCTAGAACCTTTTAATGTAATAGCCACTTTTAGAGGATTTACATATTCCTATTCTTTTATCATGCTCGTAAAAGAATTCCTCCATATGGTTCTAAGGCCGTACGTTGTGGACGCGCGAGCGAACGTGCGTGAGCCACCGACGTGACTATCAAGTAATCCGGTCACTTGACCCCGTTATGGCTGGGGGTGAGCAACGGCGCGACCAAAGGTCACTTTTTCCCATTAACCCACGAGACCACCATCGCTTGTTCTCGCACCGGGACTGTTCGCGTGGGGCTGTTGTGGCTGGGGTGAGCACGGGCGCTGAAACCTCATTCGCGTCGTGCTGCTCGCGCTTCCACAATGGACAGACTAACAATAGCCCATGAGTTTCTTTTTTAAGTCACTTTTCGTTTCTCGACTTATGTTTTTGTAACAATTTTGTTATTCTCATCACTAGAAACATTATGTGAATCTGTTATGTATACATAATAAATACACACGCACATATCAGAGCGACATATATAAATATTTACTTTAAATTTGGATATAATATATATTATATAATATATCACATAGGGCTGTTCAAAATCGGATAATCCAAAATTCGAATCCGAAAAATCCGAAAATCCGAATCCGAATTATCCGAAATTTTGGATAATCCGATTTTCGGATATCCGAAAATCGGATTATCCGAAATTTCGGATTCGGATTCGGATCCTGATTTTGAAAATTTTCGGATAATCGGATTATCCGAATCCGAATATTAAAAATATATATATAAATATATAATATTATATACACTACATAACACAATACACAATCCTAAATCCTTAATCCTTCTAACTCTAAGTCCATACTCCTCTAATCCATAGCTGTTGCTCTCTCTTCTCTCCTCTATAACAGCCCCCGTCCACCTCGTATCCGACCTCCACAACCCCCTTCCATCAAAATAATAAGTTTTTTTTATATATTTGCTGTTCAAATTTCGTTTATCTAACTTCGATTTTTGTTTTTTTAATAGGTTCACGTTTTAGGCATAAAGGAGAACGTTTTTTATAGTTTTTTTTATTATTTTTTAATTTTTTTTAAGTTTCGGATTATCCGTTGGATGATCTGAATCCGAAATTTCGGATATCCGAAATTCGGATATCCGAAATTTCGGATTCGGATTCGGATCTCAATATTGACTATCCGAAATTTCGGATTATCCGAAATTCGGATATCCGAAATTCGGATTATCCGATTTTGAACACCCCTAATATCACATCTATGCATATCCATTAAGGCGAAAAATATTTCAACAAAAATACGTTGTTATTATTATAAATAATGTTGTATTAACATTACACGAAATTGATTACACTAAAACGTAAAAACGAATAGTTCAAAGACTAAAAGAGATTATTTTTTTATTTTTTTAATTAAAATACAAACGGTTTCTTGTGGTTCTTATATTAGAACCGTGGGTTTGGAACCGACCGACCCGGAACCGATAATTCATAAAAATCTAGAACCGAAAACCGACCCATATATTTAAAAAGGTTCGGGTCCAAGGTTCTCGTGGGTCGGGTCCAAGGTTCTTATGGGTCCGAACCACGAAATGCTCACCCCTACTTATGATACATTGTTACATTACAATAACTCACGTAACTGTAATTCAGAGAATTACCAAAACACACACGAGTCCTGTATCCTGAACGTTGGTGATATGTAAAATAAATGTTTTCATATGTGTAATTGGATTATTATAGATGTGAATTTATATGTTACATGATTTCTTGTTTAATAGATAATCGTTACATGAATTATGTGAAGTATGCGCAATACATGAACGTTATGGTAAATATTATGTTACATGATTTTTGAGACTACCGTTTTATGTGATTTTACTGGAAAAGGTCCCACAAAACCCACTAGTTGGGCCCAAGACCCAATAAAATACTCTTATGGCTTGTTTGTATATATATATAAACATATGGAACCCAAATCCCCATTCCTTGCACCGTGAAGAAGCAACCCCACACCCTCTCTCGTTCAATCAAAATCCAATCAATCTTTGATCATTCCAAGTAGGGGTGTTAAAAAAATCCGAATCCGGATTCGAATCAGAAATATCCAAAAATCCGTATCCGTATTGTCCGAAATTTTGGATTATCGATTCGGATTCGGATTCAGATCCTATTTTTAAAAGTTATCGGATAATCGGATTATCCGAATCCGAAATATTAAAAAGTATCTATATTCTATATATAATATTATTTACATATACCTTAAACTAATATAATATGCCTTTTTCGAATCCAAAATAATAAAAAATATAATATATATTGAATGTTTATTTTAAGCATGTTCGGTTTTAAACTTTCAGCATAAGAGGAAGTGATTTTTTTTAAGTTTCGGATTATCTGAATCCGAATCTGAAATTTTGGATATCCGAAAATCGGATATCCGAAATTTCGGATCCGGATTCGGATCTCAATATTGACTATCTAAAATTTCGGATTATCCGATTTTTGGATATCTGAAAATCGGATAATCCGACTTTGAACACCCTTAAAAAGATGTATGTATACCTCACTAAGAATTAAAACCCATTTCTTTGAAGCTTGGCAGGCCACAAATTCATAGCTTACAAGATTCATTCCATCCTATAGAGATGTAATGAGTGCCACATCTAATCACGATGTAATTTAGTGAGTGTTCTATTAATAATCTATTAATTAATATATATAAAAGAATAAGACTTTGATGACATGACATTCATATATTGAAGCTGCCCCCTTTGAATGTGCCAAGTGGCATGTGAGATTTTTTAATTTTTTTAGTTTTTTTAGTAAATTGAAAACATTAAAATAAAACCCTATATCCATTTTCTTCATTGAAACCCTAATTGTTTTCTACTAAACCCTCCATCACCAAAAAGCTTTCCCATCTATCTCTATCTCTGTCTAAAATCTCGACCCTCTCAAAACAAACGACCTAGATCTCCCAGACTTCGGCGAATTCGCCGTAGATGAAGACTTCAAACCACCATCTAATTATAACAACAAATATGAAGAGGATATATCTGTCAAAAGTTAATATAAGTAACCGTGTATTAGATAGATAAATTGCAGTGGACTTTTTAATTAAAATCTTTTGAACATTTGAAGTAAGTAAAACCCGTCACTTGCTCCTTCGCCGGGCATCACGTAGTAGGCCATCTCCTGCTACTGCTATTCTCCTTCAATTCTTCAAACACTTTTGTAAGTTTCTTGTGTAATTATTACACAAGGTTGTTTACAACTTTTCATAGGTTAATTGAACTCTCTAAGGTTCCAAGTTGACACCATTTACTTGATGATAAACTTTCACTCACTCTAAAATAATCAATTGTATGAATTGAATTGAAAAAAGTGTTGTATTCAAGAGGATTATTCGCAGGATTATACTCTTTTGAATCGTTGATTTACAAGTCCAAAGGGAACGATGTAAAGTTTCTTATTATTATTATTATTATTATTATTATGTGATGATGTGGATTTTGATTGTTTTATATGATGTGTATGTATGATTTTATATATTCATGCACTGTTATATTTATCCGTGTAAAAATTATTCGTACGTATGTTTGTGTGCACTCTGTTTTTAAACCGTTTAATGCGATATGTTTTGTTTATTTTTTATGAGACGACGATGTATTTGTATGTATATCAGTGTGTGAGGATTGAGTTATGTATATTTTATATAAGCAGAGAGTTTGGTTTTGATTGTTTATATGATGTGTATGTATCGTTTCATATGGTTTCTTCTTCTTCTTCTTATTATTTTTTATTGTTTATGTGATGTGTATGTATGGTTTCATACGGTTTATTATTATTATTATTATTATTATTATTATTATTATTATTATTATTATTATTATTATTATGTGGATTCTAATTGTTTATATGATGTCTATGTATGGTTTCTTCTTCTTATTATTATTGTTATAATGTGGATTTTGAATGTTTATATGATGTGTATATATGGTTTATTATTATTATCATTATCATTGTTGTTATTATTATTATTATATTTATTATTATTATTATTATTATTATTATTATTATTATTATTATTATTATTATTATTATTATTGCTACTACTACTACGTCGATTCTGATTGTTTATATGATGTGTATGTATGGTTTCATATTTTCATGCACTGTTGTTATTGTTTTATTATTGATCAGTTTAATATGTGATATGTTTGCTATATATTTTAAGTGAACTTTGTTATTAAACTTTTTAATGCTAGATATGATTTTTGTAGATTTTTTATATGATAATGACGTATCGTATCTATATTAGTGTATATGGTCTGTGTATTTGTTTATTTCATCTCTGTGCTTATGGAAGTTGTATATTTTCATTATAATGTGGTTTTTGATTGTTTATATTATGTGTATGTATGCGTATACTTCCTTGGAGATAATATGTGTCGGCCAACGAACGAAGTTAGTTCCTTTCTCTGTTTTCATATTATTGTTTTCAGTGTATGTGTTTGATATATTGTATAGCTTCTGCATCTTTGGGATTTGAATTTGGTTTTATAACCAATCGTGAAACTGGTCCCACTATTATCCAATCTGCCAGTTTGAAACCGGTTAAAACAAAACTAGACCTATTAAAAAAATATCTTTCAACCCAAATCAGATTATTTTTCTATATACATGTTTCACCGAACCGGTTTGGCTGATCTAATTTTTACTTCCTGTGATCAAATCTGAGGGTGTTTATTAAAGTTGATGTATAATAACCACAAATCCAGATGTTACACTTTCAAAGGAGGAACTTGAGAGGAAGAAGAAGAAGAAAGAAGAGAAGGTTAATTCTTCTACTTAATTGATTTTTAAATTTGAAAGAGTTTTATGTTTTATTGTTTGATTATGGAGTTATGGTTTAAATTTTTGTTGATGATTGGCAGGCGAAAAAGAAAGAGTTGAGAAAACAAAAGGCTACGCAAAAAGCCGTTGAAGTCGCTAGGCTGAAGGTGTTTATACTTATAGCTAATGTTATATTTTAGTGAGTTTGTTTATGTTTGTGAAGTTTAAATTAATATGGCTTTGATATTGATTGATTTGTGCTCAAGGCTCATTATAGGGATGACAATGGGTCGGGTTTGGGACGGGTTTAGGTAATCCCAACCCCATACCCGATTAGATATGCTTGTCCCAAACCCGTCCCAAAACCGGTCGGGTTTGTATCGGGTAATTACCATCGGGTTTGGGACGGGTTTGTTTATGTTTGTGAAGTTTAAATTAATATGGTTTTGACGTTGATTGATTTGTGGTCAAGGCTCATTATAGGGATGGCAATGGGTCGGGTTTGAGACGGTGTTAGGTAATCCCAACCCCATACCCAATTAGATATGCTTATCCCAAAACCCGTCTGGTTTGTATCGGGTAATTACCCATCGGGTTTCGGGTATGCCCATTAATTTTTAAAACTTACCCATTGGGTTTATCCGACTAAAAACCCGTCGAGTATCTATTGGGTAACTACTAACCAATACATTTAGCATTATAAAATATATATTTAAATGATTACTATGTATAAATATAAAATACTTAAATCATATAAAA
The DNA here is from genome assembly GCA_028751855.1 of Ambrosia trifida. Taxonomy (NCBI): domain Eukaryota; kingdom Viridiplantae; phylum Streptophyta; class Magnoliopsida; order Asterales; family Asteraceae; genus Ambrosia; species Ambrosia trifida. The sequence continues at coordinate 21,188,054 of CM054130.1, forward strand.
ACACTAAACGACATAGATAACAGATAATATACAATAATTATTGGTGTTCTTTTAGCACAAGATGACAATCTAGATTGACAATTAGATATATTATGCATACATATTTAAAAAGATATATAAGAAATTATACCGGGTATCTAATCGGGTAAACGGGTATACTTTATCGGGTAATCGGGTCGGGTAAACGGGTATATCATCAAATCCCAAACCCGCGAAAAAACTATAAACTAATCCCATACTCGGACCCGTACCTAATGACCTGACCCCAAACCTGTCCCAAATGTGTCGGGTTTCGGGTTTGATTGCCATCCCTAAGGCTCAACATGGGTCTTCTTCCTTAAAAGCCAATAAGAAGAAGCCTGAATGGGCTGACACAGGAAATGAAAATCCTGAAGATTTTATTGATTCGAAAACACTTTTTGGTGATAATAAAAAGTTTTATAAACAAATGGCAAAGCAGTTCTCTCCTGAGGCAGTGGAGAAATCGTATGTTTTTGCTATCAATTAGCCTTTTACCAGCATTTACGTGGTTCGAGTTGTTTTTTCTAATTATTTCTATTGAAAAGTTTATTGCTTATTTGAAGTTATTTAATTTTTATTGTAGATAGTATGCATGGTGGAAACAGTCAGGTTTTTTAAGGCAGATTCCAACAGCTCTAAACCTTCGTTCACAGTTGTAAGGGCTCTGCCACTTTACTTATGTTGTTCTCTAATAATTTCATATGTAGAAGTTTAATTAAACCAATTAGTTAATGTGATTTGGTTACATGGGTTTTGTTTGTATGTAAATGCAAGTTCTTCCACCTCCTACTGTGACCGGAGCTTTACATAATGGTCATGCCTTAACTGCCGCTATCCAGGTTTAATCGACTTACACTCATATTTCCTTATGAATTGAAGTTATGTAAATTCTTTTTTTATAAGTTTATGTTATTTTTTTAGGATACAATTATTCGTTGGAGGAGGATGTCAGGATACAATACACTGTGGGTGTCAGGAATGGACCATGCAGGGATAGCAACTCAAGTTGAATTGACTTTTAAGAACGACCGTGCCATATTAGGTAATACAATAATATATATAGGAGTGTTTGGATAGAATAAATTGCTTGTATGATTATTTTAATTTAGGGGGAAAAGGAGGTGTTTGGATTGTAATGTGATTATATCGGTATAAAGAAAAGTAACTCCGACTGCCCCTAGGGTAGATAAAATTATTAATTCATCAATTTTTTGTTTTTTGGTAATAAGTTTTAGGTTTGAGATTGAGTTTATTGCATCTAAATTTGAAACACTTTATACTCTTTTAGTCTCTTTCTTGGCATATGTGAAGTGGGTTTAGGCTAATAAGTTATTAGTCGTTTTTCAAGTTATGTCTTATGTGTCGTATACACAGTTTCCTTACCCGTGGTTGTGGGACTTGGTAAAGAGATGTGATAAGTTTTTGAATGGTTGAAACTTCCAACTTAAGTGATTGTTTAGTTGATTAGGATAGGAATTACAGGAGTCATTAGAATGTGAGAGATTAGAGAGATGTGATGAGTTTTTGAATAGTTGCAGTTACTTATATGATTGTTTAGTTGATTAGTGATTAGGTTTTAGGTTAGGGAATATAAGTTATTACTGATTAGAATACTATGGACATGCAGTGATTGAGTGTGAGGGATTGGAGAGATGTGATTGTGTTTATGTACTTTGAGACTTTGAGTAGATCTTTTCCAGCAATAAGTTTGAATTTAGATGTATTGATGTTAAATAACTATAAGTAAATGACTATTGGTAATTGGTAAGTTCAATTTTGGTTCACGATGGTTTGAATTAGAAGTTTTTATAGTTTGTTGGTTGTTGAATGTTGACAATAGGTGTAGAAAAGTATTGACAGCTATGTAAGATTGTGAGGCCATTGAAATTGTGGTGATCAAAACAACGGGTGATAAAATCTTTAGTCAACTTAGTGCATATAATGGTGGCAAAGAGCTATTCACTAAATACACATAGTTGTGTACTCAATGAAAGATGTTCCTTATTATTTTCCTGAAAAAAAAAAAAACAAATTTTCTCACCGCAACCTCATCTATACTCTTCGGCCATCACAGGAGTATGAAGAGAAAGCCGAAGCTACTGCTTAAGTGAGCTATGAATCGCCACATTTGCTTCAAGGTTCAAGTTAGTGAACGCAAATGGGAATTAATGATCCGTATGACTGAGTTTACGATTGGTATGTTTTCTACTTTTATCATTTATATTAAGCATATTAGATTTTTCAACCCTGGGACAATCCCGCGGTAATGAGCTAGTTAAATAATAAATAATATTGGAATTATCAAAATGCACAAGAAAGTTAACCGTTTCATAAAGATAACATGAAAATAAGAAGGTATCTGTTAAAGACGTATCAAAGAGACACACCAAAAAGTTAATTGAGACCGATTTAAGTGTCCCCAATCTTCCATTAATCCTCCCAACAATTTCATGAACTTGACGTGCAAGCTGTTGATCTGTCAAGAAAGCAAAATGTCCATTAGAAAGAGAAGAAACACAACACAACAGTAATTAATGAACCAGTAGAAATCTGAGGAAAGAAAAAGGTCAACATGGTCAAAATACACATGGGGACTTTGTTCTTGTTGGCACAACAATCTGTACCAGGAAAACTTTATCATGCCAGTTCGGACTGTCTATACAAAACTTTTCATATGCCAACAACTTGTGTGGTATTCCCTTAATTATGTCTAGGCGATCTACACCTAGATTTACCTGCAAGATATAAAGCTTCAGTTTTTGCAACCTTTTAATTAAATCACATGCAAAAGAGAGTCCCCTTAACTCACCTTTCTACCAGAAAATCGTTGTTCAAATGCTTTTATATAATTCTTTACATCTGGGAGTTGAGCCATTCGTACAAATCCATCGGAATCTATCCCAATAGGAAACTGAGGTTTGAAGAAATGAAAATGATAATTCCCACAAGTAATTAAGTAAATTTAATCATAAAAAATGATATCTGTAGGTAAATATACCACAACTATCCGAGTTAGTCTCCCCTCATCTTTCACTCCTAATAGGGTCACCTCAAGCCCAAGAATTTGTGAGCATGCGCTCACAAAATACGTTGCGTAATTATTGGTGTGAAAATTAAAAGAAAAAAAAAATCAATTCTTAAGTTATAAAAGCCTAAAAGCCATAATGTATGTATGTATATATGTATATATATATATATAATAAACATGGGGTACCTACCCGACTAAATCAGTTGCAAGAACGGCTCTTAGCAGCTTTGTTTGAGAGGACAAAAATGGGGTGTGAAGAAACCAACCAACTTTCATATTTCTTTTCTTTTCTTTTCTTTTAAACATATTGGAAGAACATCATATGGTAATCGTGACACCAAACAACATTGCCATATTGATAATTAAGGGTGTTAAAAAAATCCGAATCTGGATCCGAAATATCCATCAAAAATCCTTATCCGTATTATCTGAAATTTTGGATTATTCGATTTTCTCCGAAATTTCTGATTCGGATCCTATTTTTAAAAATTTTCGGATAATATTATCCGACTCCGAAATATTAAAAAATATTTATATTATATATTTAATATTATTTACATATATATTATTTATTTAATCCATTCCAAGTTAACCCTAACCTTAAACTAACATAATATGTCTTTCTCGAATCCGAAATATTAAAATTTATAAAATATATTGAATGTTTGTTTTAAGCAGGTTCGGTTTTAGACTTTTATCCGTTGGATTATCCGAATCTGAATCTGAAATCTTGGATTCGGATATTCGAAAATCGAATATCAATTTCAGATACAAATTCGGATCTCAATATTAACTATCCTAAATTTCGAATTATTCGATTTTCGGATATCCAAAAATCGGATACTCCGATTTTGAACACCCCTATAATGATAATGTTATTCAATCACATCTGCAAACATGTGATTCACCTTGATATACGCATCATGTTGTGATTGAAGAGTGTCAATCCCGTCTTCTTGAGGAAGTTCCCAACTATGAAAAAGTTGCCACAATATATTGTTGCAGTTACCATTGTAATACAAACAGACAAGATCTTCATTAAGAAATACAGGCACACATCCCTACATATCAAGTTAATAACATATGACTATAAAAAAATGGGAACTTTTTTATTGTAAGTTATAAAAAGTGGAGATTATGTATTAAATCAACCTTATGGGCAAACAATTCAATAAGTGATTCCTTTTCTACGTGATCGGGTGCATTTACACTGGCCCATCCAATCGATCTTGTTTCATATTCCATAACCCCTTCAAGAAATGTTATCCCATTAGTTTAAACCATTTTTCATTTAATACTTTTATAACATTAATCCACCTGCCATGAATTATTACAAAAGGGATAACTGTACCCGAAAGGCCGCTGACTAAGCCGCCAACACTTTCGTCAAGTTGCCAACCTGCATCACCCTTCCGTACTGCTGATACAAGAAGGCGGTTGGCTACGATCAATTTTTTGTGTTCGCAAGGCCATTTATCTTGTACCTCACATTTGTTGCTAACTGTAGAAGAAGTATTATTATAGTCATCCGAAAACCTATTTAATTCATCCGACAATTAAAGCAGAACTTTTATTTCACATTTCTTGAAGCTGTCTGAATCACAAAAAAAGTGTTATGTACAATAGAAATGATGCAAGGGGTAATAAATGACATATACACAAATACATATTGTGGAATCTTTTAACTGAAATTTACAAGTTGAGGCAAAGAACAAAAAAAGACAAAGAAGTGAAAGTATTCTTCTGATATATGTTACCGCTATGGTGAGATCTCAAACAATACAATTTACCTCTTTGAGAAATATTTCTAATGTACAACCACAAATTAGGGAATATAGACCTAACAAAACTTTCAGCCTATTTTTGGGATGTATAAGTGGGGAAATGTGTGTAGTTATGATTGTGTCTTTCTTCCCTACCTTCGGAAGGCATATCTAGAGCACACAAAATCAAAGAAGCTACTATTTGGACATCCAATGGATATATCAAATGCGCCCCCGCACTAGTAGACGCAACTGCTCCTGCAAACTATGTAAACGTAACATGGAAATTGGTTATGTTACGAAAAAAAGATTGTGTGAGCACTAAAAGTTGTAAGGGTGTTCAAAAAAATCCGAATCCGGATTCGAATCCGAAATATCCGAAAATCTGTATTATCCGATTTTCGATTATCCAAAAATCGAATAATCCAAAATTTCGAATTTGGATCCTATTTTTAAAAATTTTTGGATAATCGGATTATCCGAATTTGAAATACTAAAAAATATCTTTATTATATATATATATATATATAATATTATATTATATAGGGTTAGGATCCTAAGAAAACTCTGGAAACTCTGACTTCTCGAGCTTTTTAGGGCCTGGAAATTTTAGGGCATTTAATATACATGATTTTAAGCATTTTGAGCCAAAAAACTCAAAAAAGCGCCAAGCACTTTTTTAAAAAAAAAATAAATAAGTTTTCGACTAACACATGTTAAGCGAAATAAACACGTGTTACGCGACAACTTATTTTTTTAAAGTGTTTGGCGCTTTTTTTATTTTTTTGCTCAAAATGCTTAAAATCATGTATATTACATACCCTAAAATTTTCATTGAAAAAAGCTCGGGAAGTTAGAGTTTCTAGAGTTTTCACTATAACAAGGGTTTTCAATATAACCTTATACTATATACATATATACTATATATTTAATCTATTCCAAGTTAACCCTAACCTTAAACTAACATAATACGCCTTTCTCGAATCCAAAATATTAAAGTATCTCCTATGAACTGCGCGTTGGCGCCGCCGGTGACCGGGAAAAACCGGCCCGGAACATAGAATCACGCGCACGAAAGAGGCCCCTGAGCCATTTTTGAATAAACCTAAAAAATTAAAAAAACACATCGACTCCTTAACGTGCAATAAAAACACTGCCCGAAAGTAACTTTTCAGCGTTTTGTCACGTCACGAATGATGCCGCGCCAATTTTTTTACGGCCTAAACTTATAGGAACGCTAAAGTATCTCCTATGAATTGCGAGTTGGCGTTGCCGGTGACTGGGAAAAACTGGCCCGGAACATAGAATCACGCGCCCAAAAGAGACTCCTGGCCATTTTCGAATAAACCTAAAAAATTAAAAAACACATCGACTCCTTAACGTGCAATAAACACACTGCCCAAAAGTAACTTTTCAGCGTTTTGTCACGTCACGAATGATGTCGCACCAATTTTTTTATGGCCTAAACTTATATGAACATTAAAGTATCTCCTATGAACTGCGCGTTGGCGATGCCGGTGACCGGGAAAAACCAGCCCGGAACATAGAATCACGCGGCCGAAAAAGGCCCTCGGGCCATTTTCGCATGGTCCTTAGGAGATATATCAACGCCCATGGGAGTTTGGTCCTAAAAATATTTGGATGACATTATTCGGTACGTGACAAAACGTTAAAAAAACAATTTTACCAACTATTTTTTTCCAAGTAGTCAAACTTCTCAAAATTCATCAATTGTAAAAACACTACCAATTACAAATGACAATATATAGAACGTGTATCCGAATTGACAATCTAAACAAATGACAGTTACAAAACAGTATATTTCCGAGAACGCCAACTTCAACTTTTTAAAGGTAACAACAAATTCATATAGAACTTGTGCTTGTGGATATGATTTATGCCTTGTGTGTTGCCAACAGTTGCGTGATGGTCAACCAACATAAGGGTGCGACTTGTGGGTGGAAAGCCCGCATAGATGGTAGAATTCCTTGCCCACCAAGGGCATCCTCAACCAATATCTCAAGGCTACGTTAATTAACTCTCTATGACGTAACCCGGGCTTGTGTTTGACACAATTCCCTTAAACAGATTCGTCGTCTGTTCCCAAGGTACACCGGTTCAATAGTGCGCCGGTGCATTGCGGATTATCCCACTTGCCTGAAAAGAAACCGGAGCAAGACTGCTTCTGAATAGATTTGTCTGCAGTAATAGAATGTATGCGAGAGAATGAATGTTTCTGTTTCTGTGTATCTGTTTCTGCACATATGGGTCTGTCTTATATACTTAAACAGCCAAGACTAAAACTGATAAAGCATTCAACTTCGTGATTAATCTGAATTAATCACCATCATTAGGCTAGTAAACGCTGCAAATGACCAGGAGTTGAAACAGTTCAGTTGGAAGCTGAAGACCAAGAGTTCTTCTGGAAGAGTCAGTTACATTACGCAAAAATTAAAATAGATAGCAAAAACGCGTCCGTAGGTCGTGCGGGCGTCGCATTGGTTCAAGAATTTTCTCGAGCCAGAACCCATTTTTTCACCCCTCCCCCTCTGCGCGCGGGTAGGCGCCAGAGTATAATGTAACTTTAACATTTTAAATCTCCCACTCAAGTTTCACCTTATAAGCTCCTCCAACTTCCATCTTCCCACCAATGTGGGACACAACTCACATTCGCTTCTATAATATGCAACATTGTTGGATTAAAGATTTGGATTGCCACCAAATTATCCGATATATTAATATATGGATGGGCATGAATAGTGCTTTTTTTTGCTCACTTTAATGGTTTACTTAATGTTCTGGATATGATAACAAAATTGTTTCTAGACCATTTGGTTAGCCTGTTGGTTTGTTGTTGAAGGTGTTTGGGTTCGAATCTTGACAAACCTGAAACTTTGAGTAGTTTTTTTTTAAAGGAGAAGCAAACAATTTTATTTCACACAATCAATACCAAACAACAAACGTACAGAAGACTTCTAACCAGAGATTAGAAGCATGAAACAGCAAACGAACATACATTTCTGACGCCAACGTCCTATCACTAGAAAAACTAACTTTCGACCAAAATCTTGCCGAACCCATAAGTCGATTCCGCTCGCTCTTAATTTTGGGAGGATAATCTTCCATATGACACCATTTCACTTCAATATACTATGAACAGAAGCTTCTAAGATCAAATCCATATGACACCATTTCACTTCAATATTGTCTCATTTTGCCTTTAGCTTAGGACCAACTTAATACATCCATGGCTCCAAAATACATCCAGAATGTGATCAATTGCACTATGCAGGCCATACGTTTACCATATGAATTCGCCAAGACTCCGCCGAGAGCGTATGTTGCTAAAAGACTGGACCGGAAGCTGCATAGCTACAAGAACAAGCTGATCTATTTTTGTCTGGACAATACGTGCTCATATACTCTGTAAACGCTGCACAAATAAACTGATTTGCGCTTTTGACGATCATGTAGCAGCACTTGTATGATGTAGTTGCTGCATATACTTGCAGATATAATAATTCAGCGCATAACACGCTGAAATACTTTGCAACAACGCTGCATATAACCATCAGAACCAACTTTATACACCCAATCAATGTTGCATTGCAATGAACACGAATACCCCAAGAAGAAGAAAAAAGACACACACCACGAAACGAACTAAACACGAAGGATATATGTAGCCGGGGAGGGAAGCACCAACACCTTATATTAACCCATTTGTCCGAAATAAAAACTCACACCAAAACGCACACTTGGCGCTACCCTATCCACCCCCACCCAACTAACATAGCCACCAAAACACACCCACGCAAAATTATTTAATTTTTAGACTCTATCCCCCACCCACCTTATTTGTTCAATTAATGACTTGGTCGTTTAAAACTTGCAGAACTGATCTGTAGGTTACACATAACCTTTACTAACCATACCCTTAACCAATCAAACCTTGCTGCATTATAAGGGATATCCCAAGAAAAGAAATGATAACACACACCACGAAACGAAAGATACTTGAAAGGATGTAGGCAGCCGGGGGAGTAGCACCGTTCACAAGTTTGACCCATTTGCCTAATGAAAAACTCACACCAAAACGCACACATGGCGCTACCCATTCCCACCCCCAACCGGCTAGCTTACCACCAAAAACACACACGCACCAAATTATTTATCAACCTTATCCCCCCCCCCCCCCCCCGTTTGACTTAAATCTCCTCTTTCGTTCTATATTTCATCCATAGGTAAGTGACGTCCTTAATCTCCTCCACGATTTTTGAGTAAGATAATGGTTTTCCTTTGAATACCCGTGCATTCCTATGCGTCTAGATTTTCCAGAAAGTCGCCAAGATAATTGTTAAGGCTGCCTTCTTTTGCTTCTTTGTCGCATGCAAAGACTTTGTTTGGGACAACAATTCGCATACAGTAAGTGCGGTAACTAGAATAGTTTTATTTAACATTTCATTATTTTTTGTAATTTTGGTTCATCCTAAGGGTAGTTTGGACTTTTACATCAATCATTGTCTTCCTATATTCATTCTGCGTTTTCTTTCTTGCACAATCATTGCCTCTCATGAATCATTCCACTATTGCGATGAAGATGTTTATCTTTCAACCCATCCAAATCATTCTTATCCACCGCGTCTTCCTCTCATCTGTATCTCTAACCTCAAGCTTCCATCTTCATGGCATGTCAGCTCCGGTTGTAGCATTCGCGGCATAGAGTCGTTGTTTCAGGGATATTCAAGTTCTAAGTCGCTTGATTTTCCTTTTTTTAAAACTTTCTTCGTATTAGTTTTAAATTCATGGTTGTATGGAATTTGAATACGAATTGATTATTGTTGCTTGAATAAAGTTGGTGGAGATAATGAGTTAGGAAAAAACGGTTATCAATTAGATGCTCAACAGTGTGTATGCGGATTACAACCGACCAAATTACAAGGCGCGTAACGCGAGCACCAAAAAAAATATACTATTAAATTCCGTTAGCTTACTACTCTATAAGATAAAACCGAAGATGATTATTCGAGTTAATTCAACTTTTGTCGCCGTCGAACTCCTAGAAACCACATTGGATATTGAACCGTTGGAGATGGGATGCAACAACAACAATAAAAAAAGATTGGCTATCTTTGGTTGATGTTCAATATTCATAGTGATGCTTGATTGCTTTAGGTTGCCTTCTATTTTTGTGCTACATTTGGATTTTTAGTACTGAATTAGCTGCTAAACTAGATGCATAATGTTTACAAACCTGTTTCATTATTTTCGCATAGATGTAGTTGCATAAAATTGCCTCATGTGATTGTTGCAATATAAACTTGCAAACTTTATTCTTTCGTGTTCTTACATTTAGTGGAAGTAGCAAAACTACAGGTAAAAAATGGTGCGCAACCGAGGAAAACAACAAGTTAATTTGAAAATGACCAGTGCACAATTCAAAAGAATTATTCAAAGAATTTAAATATGCAAAACCTCCAAAAACTATAATTTGAATATCGTTCATTAATTACAATGATCTTAATTATTTAAAGTTTATAAAATCCGTCACATTCCAAAACAGAAAACAACACAAATAACAAAAACCAAATGATTATCAACTTGTTGACTTGTTTTAAATGAATAAAAGCATAAACAACAAGATCAATAATGAATAACATGAACATGATACTCAATAACATTATCCCTTCTATCGAAATCAACACTATGCTCACTTGCCTGAACATACCCTCTAGCAAACCGAAAAAGCCCACTCCCTCCTATCACCGGCATCTCCCTCGCCTCCTCAGACACCGGGTTCGGCCCCAAAAGCGTCAACGTACTCCCATTATACTTCCCAGTCGAAAACACAATATTCATTGCCATCAATTGCACGAGGTTCTCATGAAATGCTCTTCCTTCAATTCCTTGTATCCTAGCCAATAACTTTGACCCAAATGCGGGTGTTTCGGTCAATGGCATGTCCATCATGTCAACCGTGACATATGACCGTCTTTTTATGTTTATCTTTGGTGGAACAATGTTCACAACCGTCGCGTTGGGACCACCATAGATACTGTGACCGTAGAACCTAAAGTGGCTTATCCGCGGCTTCAATGGGTTGTGGTTTACGGATTTTATAGAGGTGTCTAGTTCGGCTGCGAAAAAAGTTTTTGATAAAAAGATGAATGGAATAAGTAGGCAAAGGAAATATTTGGTCATGTTGGAAGATACGGTTTGGTGGAAATTTGGCCAAGTTTATAATGCATTACTTTTGCAACAAATCAAGTAAATTGATTAAAGTAATTTATTCTTTACACTATGGTATTACAAAATTTAATACAGTAGTTGAATATATAGAATTAATTATGTATTATAGTAATTTGTTTTGTATTAAATATAATTAAAGTTGATAGTTTATAATGTTATTAAGTTGAAAAAAATAAGAAAAATCAAAGATTATGCAATTATCATTATATGTATAATCTTTGTTGATAGTTTTAGGTCCCATTATACTGATAAATTATAACATGTTATACTGATCAACTAAAACGGGTTAGACATGTGAAGCCAAAAACAAATTTATTATTTTTAAACGTGTTATACTAATCAATTAAGGGGGCGTTTAGGGTTGCGTTTTGAAATGAATTTTTAGATTATCGCGTTTTGAAAACGCAAATAATCAGTTTTTAGTGTTTGGGGTCGAGTTTTGAAATGAATTTTTATGCTACAAAAACGCAAAAATCTAAAAGCAGCTCCACCTCTGCCTTTTTAAAACGTACAAGCTGTTTTGAAAAATCAATCCCAAACACCATCTAAAACGTGATTGTTATCATGTGGTTTTATTACGGTTTCATCTTTGTTTGTGTAGCCATAGAATGCGGTTTAACAATGGATTTTTTTCATTTATTCATAAAGATTCTAATGAAAACATATAAACAAACAAACATCAAAAATGCAAAACATGCACATTATACTCAACAACCGCATCCCCAGTCTTAATATCATAACTATACGTACTTGCTTCAACATACCCTCTAGCAAACCGGAAAAGCCCAGTCCCTCCGATCACAGGCATCTCTCTCGCCTTCTCGAAAACCGCATTCCGGCCCAATATCGTCAATGTACTCCCTTTATACTCCCCGGTCGAAAACACAAAATTCATTGCCATCAACATCCCAACTTCCTCTTGTGATGCCATTGCATAAAGCCCTTGTGCTCTCCCTAATAACCTCGAACCCGATTCGGGTGTTTCGGTTAACGGGTCATCGATCATGTTAACCATGCCAAATAGCCATGTTGTTTTGTTCTTGTTTTCTTGTGGTGGAATAATGTTTAACACAGTTGGGTTGGGACCGGTAAAGATATTGTGCCAGTAGAACCTAAAGTGGGTTAGTTTTTCGACTCGGTACTTCATCGGGTCGAGTTTTTCGGGTTTTAGAATGGACTCGGGTTCTCCGGTGACCCGAAAAGTTTGTGAGGAGATGATGAGGAGTGGGAGAAGTAGGTATATGAAATTTCCGGCCATAATATTGGAAGATTTGATTTGGTGGGAGTGAAGTGGGTCCAAATTTATAACGGTTGGTTAAATAACTATTTTGTTGTATAACAAATTAATGAATTGATTAAATTTATTGGTTTACTACTTTAGCCATTAGAACATTGTAAACTTTTAGAGCATTATCACCATGATAGTCTAAGGGTTTGGAGTACATCCTTTTTATTTAAAAAAAAAAAAAAGGAAAAAACTACTCACCAATCAAGAGGGACGGCACACCCGGCAATGGAATGCCGTTCAGGATGACAACGGGCCAGGGGATGATGTTGCCGCCCCTGGCTAGCGGATGCCGCACCAATGCCGACCCCTACACCGTATGGTCTTATATATTTGAAATAGTTAAATCTATTTTGCATTTAAGACGTTAAATATTGGATTTGCATTATTCGACGATTTTTATCTACACCCATACAAACTTGTTGAATACTAAGGTGATAATTGTTTTTTCTAAGACAAAAGGTATGCAGTCTGCGGATCACATTTACAGACATCTGCAGGAGAAAAGATCGACCAAATGTCTGCAGTCTGCAACAGGAAAACTGTTTGTTTTTTTAACTTCTACAGGCTGCTGAAATAAACTGAAATTTAAATAAACTGATTTTTTAAAACAATCAATATGTTTTCAATATTTGAATTTAAATAAGAGTTCTACAACTAATATCAATCTCGCCGATTTTTTAAAGCAATCAATATATAAAAACTCAACACGATTCTTTCTTCCTCTTATGTCAAAGTCAACTACACCGTCTCAAGGTATCGAGTGTAGGTCATTACCGCAGTCCTTCTCAAAAGTAATTCCATAGATATTATATCAGGTCCGTCTCTGAGAATCCTTGAAAAATCAGGAGCCTAGGGCGAGAAAAAAAACGGGCCCTACCGTGTCCCCCTTCAATCGCCGGTTTGTGAGTTCGTGTCTGGAATTATTTTGTTACAAAATTTTTCATTATATACAATTAAAATTAAAATTTCACTTTGGTAAATAAATGCACCTTTAAAATAACTAGGTGTATCTGATGGCGCGTTGCGCCATAACCGTGCTAACAGCGTTGTAAGATCGACGCGTACAACTGTGTTACGTAGCAACGAAAAAACGGCTAAAACCAGAAAAATCGTAAAGAAAGAACACAAAATATTAACACCAAATGACTTACATAACGTTAAAACATAGCGGGAAAATAAGCCGGCGAAAAAGGGGAAAACAAAAAAGTTGAAAAAAATGGCGTCGCCAAATGAGAAATAAAGTAATCAAAAAGTTGGTGGTCAAAACGGGGAAAAAAGAACTTAACAAAAAAGACTAATAAAAATAGCCGTGGCAAAAATGAAATAAAAAAAACTTAACGAAAAAGTTGGTGGTAAAAACACAAAAAGAAGAAGCAAAAAGTTGGTGGTTCAAATAGAAAAAAAAGAAGTATAAAAAAAACGTGGCAAAAATGAAATAAAAAAAACTTAACGAAAAAGTTGGTGGTCAAAAAAAAAAAGAAGCAAAAAGTTGGTGGTTCAAATAGAAAAAAAAGAAGTATAACAAAAAAGAACAAAAGAAAAGGGCTGTGGTCAAAACGTAATAAAAAAAACTTATAAAAAAACTTGGTGGTCAAAACGTAAAATAAAAAACTTATAAAAAAAAAGCAAAAAAAAAAGGGCGAAAATGAAATTTTTAGAAATGGACTATTCAAATCGTTGGTCTATTAATATATATATAATAACTCCGTATTAATAAGATAAGAGCTAATGTGATAGATATTAACCTTTCAAAAAAAAATGTGATACATATTAAAGCTTGTGAGAAGAATTAACACGTTTTCGTATCCCTGGCATTTGATACCTTCGGCTCCTTGGCACCGGAAGCAATGGCGAAGCTTGGTTCGCCAATCGGCGGGGGCCAGACTCAATTTTTTTCGATTGGTAGTGGCAAATCGGCGGGGGCCGGACTCAACCCAGACTAAATTTACATACGAAAATCGCAAATTTTCACTACTGCGCCAAAAAACAAGGGGGGCCATGGCCAGCCCTGGCCCTCACAATACTTCGCCCCTGAGCGGAAGCCATCCGTTTCCTGACCAGAGTCCAACGGTTATTCATAGCAGTGTATCGGCGCCGCGAGGGCATGGGTTCGTTTTTAGTAGGTTAGGGTTTGCCATTCAGAAAAGGGTGACGACGCAGCTTGTTGCCCGCATGTCGCTATCTTATTGTAATTTTTCACGGTTATGTGTTAATAAAAGTTGGATCCAAAGATATTAAATGAAGAAGTTAAAAGACTCGTAATAACCAAAAATCTTAAATGAGTTGGTATTTGAGTGATCTATTCCTAATGTGAATGCTTGTATCTAGTGGCAACCTTTAACAAAATTAAACTGCAAAACCCCCCCCCCCCCCCCCCCCCCCCCAAAAAAAAAAAAAAAAAAAAAAAAAACTGGCACTGTTTTACATCTATATCGCTCGATTTGTTATTGGTATAGAGAAGTTGAATAACAGAAACATGATTTTTTTTTTTTTTTTTTTTTTTTTGAAAGGCAAACAATTTTATAACATGATTGTTGATGAAACCTGATGATGTCTGAACAACAAATTAAACGGATAATAATTAAACTCTAACCGCAATCACCCGGCTTCTATTTTGATCTCTTTAGTTGAGCCCACACTTATTTGAGTAAGTTGTAAATGACTTGTAAACAAGTTTTTTTTTTTTTTTTTTTAATGCTTAGTTTAGTGGAAATCCTTGTACAAACCTAACCTAGCGGTCCCAAGTTCGAATCCCTACCCACACACCGGTGTCCTCCTTGCCTAAACTCAAACCGTCACAGGAATTTTTTTGTGGTGTGCATGGATCGAACCTGTGACTTACCCTAGGATGAGAACCTCTAAGGGAAAACTCACCTTACCTCAAACCAGCTAGGCCGGAGATCATTGGCACTTGTAAACAAGTATGTAGGTGTTAAAATGTCATACGTATAATTGTTGTGATTCATTTATTTCCTTAATGGGTTCCTATCATTTGAGTCTTTGGGCTTTGGCCTGCTTTGGATTATTATTGACAGACTGATATTTTGGGCTTTATGTAGCAGCTTATAATTATCTGGGCTTGGCCCATACTCTCTGATATTGTGCAAGTGGCAGGTTGTTGTATCGAGGACTTATATTGACCGTTGGATTGATTATCTCCTGATCGTTAGATCAGCATCTTTGGGCGTTTCTGGATCTCAGTATAAAAGGGGCTTCTCTCTTATTCAGCTGATTAGTTCGTTCATTTTTATTTTGTTTCGTCTCTCTCACGAGTCATATTAGGGTTTGTATCAGGTTGTTCATTTGTCTTTCTGTATTATTTCTTTCTTATATTCTCACCATCTTATTAATCAGCAGAAGGAGAGAAAGACTTTGTATGTGGTTGATTGTCTTCTTTGATCTCAGTGTTTTATCTGAGATCTAGGGTATTGGTGGGTACTTTTGGGGTTGGCTAAATAAGATTTTGTCACCGTTTTTGTCGCCTACATTCTTTGTTCATATTGTTGAGTTCGTGTTGGCTCAGTCTTGTGTTGTTTGTGTTGATTCAAACCCTAAAATTCTACATGGTATCAGAGCCGTAAGGTTCTTGATCTTGGTCTGTTTTGTTTGGTCTTGTCTTCCGCTGTTCCTCTGGTCTTGGTATTAGGGATCTGATCTTTCTAGATCTGGTCCTGTCTTTGTTCTGGTGTGATAGATCTTGTCTGATTGTTATAGATCTGGTCTATCACTACCCCTTGTCTATTATTTGTGATTTGTGTGCAGGTTTGAAGTTGTTGTCAACTATTGTTGGCCAAGTTTTGTTGGAGCTGTTGGAGTGGATGTTTATAGCTACAATTGCTCCCATAACACAGCACCCTAAGTGAAGGTGTTGGTTGTGGGATTGGCGAAACCCTAACTTGGGTTCCCCCTATTGTGAGATCGTTCCTTACTGTTTTTATTTCTGTTGTTGTGTTTAGAGGCAATTGACCGGGTTAGGGTGGACCGGTATAGTGCCAATTGTTGGTGTCTTGTTTGTTCTTTGATTGTTCTTGTTTTGTGTGTTGTTATATACATATATAGATCTAGAGTCATAGTTTTAAAAAGAACTCCTGAGTTAAGAACTGGGTGGACACCATTGAGTGACGAATCCACCATCTGTATCACTGGCTCAGCTTCGTTCTTCTAGGATTTTTTTGTGGTTTTGTTCTTGATCTTCTTTCTTGTTTGTGTTATCTGTTTGTCTGATTCATCATGGGTGATGTTGTTAATACTGGTGGTGAAGGTGGAGGTGGTCATAATCAAGGAGCTGATCCAACCTTGGTCAGCAAACTTGATATCAGTGACCCTCTTTATCTTCATCCTAGTGACACTTCTAGTCTGTCAATCATAAGTATTAAACTAAAAGGCACTGAAAACTATTCAGTTTGGGCTAATTCTATGAAACTTGCTTTACAAGCTAAAAATAAAATGGGTTTTATAGATGGTACATGTATTAAGTCTGTGTCTGATGATGTTCTTGCTAGTCAATGGGATAGGTGTAACTCTGTTGTTCTTTCTTGGTTGATTAATTCTGTATGTGAAGAGTTATATCTAGGACAAGTGTTTTCTAAGTATGCTAGAGATGTATGGCTTGATTTAAAAGAAACGTATGATAGGGTTGATGGTTGTGTCATGTTTAATCTACATCAGAAAATTAATAGTATATCTCAAAATGGTAGTTCTGTTGCAGAATACTATCATAAATTGAATACTATGTGGAAACAATTTGATTCTATAGTTCAGTTACCTATGTGTACTTGTCAGGCTTCAAAGGAATTCAATGATTTTAATTCTCTTATTAAACTCATGCAATTCCTAATGGGGCTTGATGAGATATACCAACCTGTTAGGACTACTTTGTTGACAAGTGATCCTTTACCCTCTGTGAAAACAGCATTTGCTATCATCTCTAGAGAGGAATCTCATAGAGGTACTAGCAATGGGTCTAAAGGATCAAATGTCTCATTCTCTGCTAAGTCTAATCAAGTCACTGATAACAGGAGAGGGTCTTCTAATAATAGAGGACCTAATCCAAATCTTAAATGCACACATTGTAATAGGATTGGGCATACTAAAGAAAGATGTTTTGAAATTGTTGGTTATCCAAATGGTATTCAAAGAAGAAATGGTAATCAATATAATAACAACAATAATAATAATAGAACTCAAAATAATTGGAGAACTGGTATGCCCACTACTAGTAACAGTGTGTGTGCAAATGTATCTACTGCTTCACCTTTTACATCTGAGCAGATCTCTAAGTTGATGAACTTGATAAGTGAGAAGTCCAATGGAGATCCTCAGAGTTCTAATGTAGGAGGTGAGTCAGTAATTATAAATGGTTTTTCTAGCATGTCTGTTTTGTCAAAACTTTCTAAGATGTTCAAAAAATTTTCTAACTGCTCTAGTTTGGTCAAATTTGCTTTACTTCTGGGTTGGATAATGGATTCTGGGGCAAATCAACATATGGTTGGAAATGATGAAAAATTAATTAACAGTGTTGATGTGTCTAAGTATAATATGGAAGTTAAACATCCCAATGGGACTAATGCTAAAGTTACTAAGATAGGTGATATTAGACTGGCTGATGGAGTCTTGTTGCATGATGTTTTGTTCATTCCTGATTATTGTGTTAATCTGGTGTCAATTCATAAGTTGGCTAAGGATAGTAAATTAGATGTTTTGTTTAATGAACATCAGTGTTATGTCCAGGATTCCAAGTCAAGGAGAATCCTGGTGACTGGTAGACAACAGGATGGTCTTTACTTTGTTGGTAACAATGTTAGTTTCAGTAATGTGTGTTTTAATAGTGTGAATGAACATAGTCTTTGGCACAGTAGACTAGGGCATCCCTCTAGTCAAGTTCTTGCTGTATTAAAGGATACTTTAAATGTTGTTGAATCTGATTCTCAACCTTGTGAGATATGTCACAAGGCTAAACAAGTTAGGGTACCTTTCCCTCTTAGTGATCATAAGTCTAAAGCCATAGGTGACCTAATACATCTAGATGTATGGGGTCCCTATAGGGTCACTAGTAAGGAAGGGTTTAAGTATTTTCTTACAGTTGTAGATGACTACTCTAGGTCTGTGTGGGTATACTTGTTAAAAAACAAAGGAGAAGTTTTTGAAAATCTTGTCAACTTTTATGAGTTAATTAAAACTCAGTTTTTAAAAAATATCAAGATGTTTAGAAGTGACAATGGGACTGAATTTGTTAATAAACAAATGAGTAACTTTTGTAATAAAAGAGGTATTATACATCAAACCTCCTGTGCTTACACTCCACAACAAAATGGTGTTGTGGAAAGAAAGCACAGGCATCTCTTAAATACAGCAAGAGCACTGCTGTTCCAAAGCAATGTTCCTCTTAGGTTTTGGTCTGACTGTGTCCTTACTGCTGCATATCTTATTAACAGGATCCCCTCATCTGTGTTAAATGGTAAGAGTCCCTACGAGTTAGTTCATGGGTTCCCCCCCAAATTGAGTCACTTAAAGAATTTTGGTTGCCTATGTTTTAAAACTGTGCTAGATGGTCCTGATAAACTCTATAGCAGGGCTGATAAAAGTGTATTAATTGGTTATTCTTTTGTTAAAAAAGGTTACAAACTATATTGTCTTGAAACAAAAAAGGAAGAATTTTCAAGGGATGTAAAGTTTTATGAAAATATCTTCCCTTTTAAAACTGAACACAAAGAACTTGTGTCTGAAAGTTTAAATCATATAAATTTTTTTGACTGTTTTGAAAATGAAAATTCCTTAAGTGACCAAATAAAACCTTTTCAAAACCTTCCCGATGATGAAGGGGACCCAAATAGATCTCATGATCACTCACCCAGGGAGCAGTCAAATGCTTCTCCCAGGGCTGCTAGTGATGTAGATCCTGATGATAGTCAGGATCATCAACCTGGTAGTACAGTAGGTAGAGGTGTTGATGCTTCTGGGTTAGAGGGATCATATGATGAGACTAGGACTCCTGAGGGAAGTAGACTTAGTTCTATTAGACATTCTAGTAGAGAGTCTGTTTTACCTAGGAAGTTTAGTGATTATGTTGTTGAAGGGAAGGTCAAGTATGGAGTGGAAAAGGTTGTTAATTATTCAAACTTATCTGTTGAAAATTTTAGTTTTGTGTCTAGTGTTAATAAAACACTTGAACCTACATCTTATTTTCATGCCTCCAAGGATCCCAAATGGGTGGAAGCAATGAATAATGAGATGGAAGCCTTGTATAGAAACAACACTTGGGTTGTTTCTGATCTGCCTCCTGGTAGAAAGGCTATAGGGTGCAAGTGGGTTTATAAGATCAAATATAAATCTGATGGAGAGATAGAGAGGTATAAGGCAAGATTAGTTGCCAAAGGTGTCACACCCTCAAAATCCACTTGCGGAGTTTTACCGCGAGGCGCATGACAAACCAGGATCCAAACCAACGATCACAATAAACAAGTCTAAATGAATATAAATGCAATTTCAAAACATAGTTTAAAATCCCCGTTTACAGCGGAAGCTTATTCAAAACAATTATTCAATAATAAACCAATGTTCAATGTTTGTAAATCATGCAACTCTAGCTAGACGCCGTGCAGACGCGTGCGCCCTAGTTCCATTCGTGCTACCTTAGCGACCTGAGAAAACATGTAAAAGTTTACGTCAGCACAAAAATGCTGGTGAGTTTACAGGTTTTGTATCCAAGTACCAAGTCCACCTGTCCATACTATAATAATCGAAAACCAGTATACGCTAGCTAGGCGTACGTTTTGTTACTACCACGATTGGAAAACCATTACTAACGCGAATACCAAAAGTATGCCCGATGTAGTTCCTGTTGTTCCTGTTGTTCCTGTTTGAGACAATATGCACCCGCCGACCCTCCAAGTCGACGAGCGGGGTTGGTCACTCCCAATAGCGCTATTCACATTTCCCCGTTGTGCAAACCCGCACATTCATGGTTCCCCCCGGGACTTCCAAAGATCGTGTAGTACACAGTGTAAACCCATAGTATGACAGTAATTACCAAATAATCGTTTTAACACATGTTTTCTCCCCCGAAAAGTGTAAACCAGTTTAAAAGAGGGGCCGTAAACTCACCTTAAGTTCCGTTACTCCTTAACCCGAGTAAACTCAGCTGCTATGCTAGTCCCGTAAAGCGGCGACCTAACATACGACAGTTACAAGTACTTAGACTAATAACCCGCAGGTTAATTAGTCCCTAGATGTCCAGACCATAACCAAGTTCGTTTGAAAACACCGTGACTGTTTAACCGACCCAAAGTACAAGACTCGACATCCCATTGGTGACCCGAGACTCCCCGTGTTATGTTTACGCTCCAAAACATACAATAACGCAAGTACACTTAACATACGTTAACACACAACAAGTTATAGCACATAGTTCACGTATCACCGGAATACATCCAAATATATGTTACCAAGTTATTAGACATGTTACGGGGTTCCTAGCATGTTACTACATGTTAAATCGGGTCTCGGAATGCTAATTTACACTTACAGCAGCAGTACACGCGATTAGGAAAAGTCAACTAGCATTTAGGAAAGTCAACTAGCGATTAGAAGTCCTATTCGCCCCTATTATAGGCGATTAGGGGCTATTCCCCTGAACTTACTAGTGATTAGGGCTATTCCCCTGAACTTACTAGTGATTAGGGCTATTCCCCTGAACTTACTAGTGATTAGGGCTAATCACCTGAACTTACTAGTGATTAGACCTCTACTCGCCTGTGTTATAGGCGATTAGCACCCTACTCGCCTATAACATAGGCGATTAGGAATGCTACTCGCCTGTAACCTTGCTGTTCCGGTTTTTCGCGCGTTTAACGCTCCAAATCAGATCCAGAACGTGTGTAACCACCCAATATCATCCCAAACACTATCCTAAACATGTTTAACCCAAAATCCTTCGTTCAACCTCGTATAATCAGTCCTGCATGCAACCAAGTAATCCAAACACCAATTCACATAGCATGCAACATCATACTAACACATGTAATCATAACCCTAATAACCGATTACTGAGATTTCTAGCATCATAATATCAATATCAGTTCTGACCTAACATAATAACACATCAATCCATCATCATGAATCATAAAAACCCTAGCTTTCTAATCATACACACCCATAACGCATGTATATTAGTTATAATCCGATTAACAACCCTTATTGACGATTTTCAGAAAGCTTTTTCGTTTATGAACAGGTCTGGACCATTAGGGATTGATTAAAAACGTTTACAAAGTGTTATGGATGAGAATCAAACCTTAGGATTATGAAAGAATGATGGTTAGACCTTGAAACCTTGTGTTTTTGATCAAAATCGCCTTCCAGAGGTTGTTTATGTGTTTGGGGCGGTTATGGGACGACTAGGGTTGATATTAAGAAGTTTAGGAGGTTAAGCATTGTATTTATAGGCGTTTCTAGTCGTCCAGCCCGTTACTAGCGAGTATGCAGCAGTTCAGGCGATTAGGGCTTGTAATCGCCTGAATGTTCATGTGATTAGGGCCTACTCGCCCTTAGTTACACACGAGTAGGGCCTACTCGCCCTTAAGGGCTCCCTACTCGCCTCCCCTATAGGGGAGTAGACCTCCTACTCGCCTATAGGGGTTGGTCTTGTGTGTTTTGCGCGTTAAACCCCGTTTTAACATATGTTAATGCATATTCACGTACCGACAAGTCATATAATGATTGTAAACACATAACACAAGTAAATACACATATTTACACTCGTTCACCAATTCCCGGGACTCGAGACTCGTACGTTCCGTATGCCCTGACGATCCTACAAATCATCACCGTTTGTACACTTGGTTAAGGACCGACATCTAACGAACTTCTAGACCAACATCCAATGATCTTCTAGACTAAACCAATAGTTCCCGAACTATAACCCGACTTAACTAACCCAGTTAGGTACAATATACGCGTGACTCGCTAAGGTAGACTTTCATCTAGACAACGTTGTTAACCAGAATTTGCCGGGTGTCACATCATCCCCACGTTAAAAGAATTTTCGTCCCGAAAATTGTACAAGTACCAAAAGAACAAAAGAAATAACGAAGGAACAAACAAAAGATAGAAACCAAAAGAGAGAGATTTACCCGAGTTGTCACATCATCCCCACGTTAAAAGGAATCTCGACCCGAGATTCATTCAGCTGCCGAAGAGACATGTCTCGACTCGAACGCTTCCTTAGGAAAAAGATGAGGATACTTAGACTTCATCTGATCCTCCCGTTCCCATGTATATTCCGGTCCCCGGTTCGAGTTCCACCGAACCTTAACGATACGAATCTTGCTGTGACGCAGGCTACGAATCTTGTAATCAAGGATCTCTACAGGTTCTTCCACAATCCGAAGACGATCATCAACCTTGATCTCTTCCAGTGGAACGATGAGAGACTCGTCAGCCAGACACTTCTTCAAGTTTGACACGTGAAAGACGTTATGTACGTTACCGAGCTCCGTCGGTAGATCAAGTCGATATGCCACCGGCCCAATCCGTTCCAGGATCGTAAATGGGCCGACATATCGCGGGTTGAGTTTGCCACGCTTCCCAAAGCGTATGACGCCCTTCCACGGTGAGACTTTTAGAAGTACCTTGTCATTGACTTGGAACTCCAGTGGTTTGCGACGCTGATCAGCATAACTCTTTTGCCGGTCCCGTGCCGCCGCCAACCGATTTCGAATCTGTACGATCTTTTCCGAAGTTTCGTACACTAGTTCAGGCCCAGTGAGTTGACTCTCACCCACTTCAGCCCAACAAAGAGGAGAACGGCATTTCCGTCCGTACAGTGCTTCGAACGGAGCAGCCTTGATGCTCGTGTGATAACTGTTATTGTACGAGAATTCTACCAACGGTAGATGAGCTTCCCAACCCTTGCCGAAATCGATCACACATGCCCGCAGCATGTCTTCTAAAGTTTGAATCGTACGCTCACTCTGACCGTTAGTCTGTGGATGGTAAGCCGTACTCATGTCTAGTTGGGTACCCAAAGCCTTGTGCAAAGACTTCCAGAAGTGAGAAGTAAAATGGGAGTCACGATCCGAGATAATAGAAACTGGTACCCCGTGCTTAGAAACAACTTCTTTCAAGTAAAGACGAGCCAAACGATCCATGGTGTCGGTCTCCTTAATGGCAAGAAAATGAGCTGATTTCGTCAACCGATCGACAATCACCCATATCTTGTCGTTCCCGCTTGGTGATTTAGGAAGTTGTGTGACAAAATCCATAGTAATCCGTTCCCATTTCCATTCCGGAATTTCAGGTTGTTGCAGGAGACCCGACGGTTTCTGGTATTCCACCTTGACCTTAGCACAGGTCAAGCATTTGTTCACGTATGAGGCTATGTCCGACCTCATGTTTGGCCACCAGTAAAGCACCTTCAGATCTTGGTACATCTTATCCGAACCAGGATGAATAGAATACCGGGACTTATGAGCCTCATCAAGGACAAGCTCCCGTAGTCCCCCGAATAAAGGAACCCATATACGTTCTGCGAAATAGTGCAGGCCATCCGGCCTTCGCTCTAGGTGCTTGTCGGCACCGTGCATAGTTTCAGCTTTAAGGTTTTCCTCCTTCAACGCTTCCAATTGGGCAGAACGGAGCTGATCAGGTAACGATGAATGAATAGTGAGCTGCAACGCCCGAACGCGACGAGGTTTAGTAGATTCCTTCCTGCTCAAGGCGTCTGCTACAACATTCGCCTTGCCAGGATGGTACTTAATAGCACAATCATAGTCGTTCAAAAGTTCGATCCAACGGCGTTGCCGTATGTTCAAGTGTTGTTGGTCGAAAATGTGTTGGAGACTCTTGTGATCGGTGTAGATGGTGCATTTGGTACCGTACAAGTAATGTCTCCAAATTTTCAACGCGAATACCACAGCACCCAACTCCAAGTCATGAGTTGTGTAGTTCTTCTCGTGCACTTTGAGTTGACGAGAAGCATACGCAATCACTTTCTCGCGTTGCATCAACACGCAACCGAGTCCATGAATGGAAGCGTCACAGTAAACAACAAAATCATCAGGACCCTCAGGTAAAGACAAAATAGGAGCAGAACACAGTTTAGACTTCAGTTCTTCAAACGCTGACTCTTGTGATTCACCCCAGTCGAACTTCCTGTCCTTCTGAGTGAGAATGGTGAGGGGTTGAGCAATCTTCGAGAACCCCTGAATGAAACGACGATAGTAGCCCGCAAGGCCTAGGAATTGCCGCACCTCAGTTGGCGTCTTTGGTGCTCCCCAGTCCTTGATCGCTTCGATTTTAGCTGGATCGACATGAATCCCTAGTTCATTAACCACATGTCCTAGGAATTGAACTTCGCGTAACCAAAAGTCACACTTTGAGAACTTGGCGTAAAGTTGTTCCCGTCGCAAGAGTTCCAAAACTAACCGCAGATGTTCCCCGTGTTCGGTCTCGTTCTTGGAGTAGATCAGAATGTCATCAATAAACACAATGACGAACTTGTCCAGATATGGTTTACAGACGCGGTTCATCAAGTCCATGAAAACCGCTGGTGCGTTCGTGAGACCGAAAGGCATGACCAAGAATTCGAAATGGCCATAACGTGTTCGAAAAGCAGTCTTTGCAACGTCAGCCTCCCTGACGCGCAGCTGGTGATAACCGGACCTCAAATCAATCTTGGAATAATAACTAGAACCCTGAAGCTGGTCGAATAGATCATCAATACGTGGAAGAGGATAACGGTTCTTGACGGTCAATTTGTTCAGTTCTCTGTAGTCTACGCATAATCGGAAACTCCCATCCTTCTTCTTAACAAATAAAATCGGGGCTCCCCAAGGGGAAGAACTTGGCCGGATGAAACCCTTGTCCAAGAGTTCCTGTAACTGACTAGACAATTCCTGCATCTCGGGAGGTGCAAGACGGTAGGGGGCCCGAGCAATAGGAGCAGCCCCTGGTACAAGATCAATACCGAACTCGACTTGACGATGAGGAGGAAGACCAGATAAATCGTCGGGAAAAACATCAGGAAACTCGCGTACCACCGGAATGTCGCCAATCTTCTTTTCATCAACAGAGGAAACAGATAAAAGCGCCAAGACAGCTGGATAACCCTTTCGAAGACACTTAAGGGCTTTCATGCTAGAGATGATGTTTAGCGGAATACCACCCTTGATACCGTACACAGAAAGAAATTCTCCATCAGGGAGAGGAATCCGAATAACCTTATCGTAACAGACGATCTCCGCGCGATACAAAGATAACCAATCCATTCCTACCACAACGTCAAAACTACCCAAAGGTACCGGCATAAGGTCGATGGGAAACGATAAACCCGACAACTCTAACTGACACTCCCGAAGAACACTAGTAGCTTCAATCGTTTTACCGTCAGCTAACTCAATAATATACTTGGTTTCTAATGGTACGGGTACTACATCTAGCAGTCGACTAACATCCATGGATACAAAACTCTTGTCGGCACCAGAATCAAATAACACGCTAACAGAACGATTATTGAGAAGAAACGTACCGGTGACTGTATCAGGGTCCTGTCTAGCCTCAGCGGCTCCAATGACGAAGGCACGTGCATTTCTGCCGCCGCCCCCGTTGTTCCCATTCCCGTTGTTTCCACCCTGTTTCAGTTTTGGGCAATCCTTCTTGTAATGCCCAGTGTCACCACAGTTGTAGCATCCTTGTTTCCCTGTAGTCCCCTGAGTAGTCGGAGCTGAACTGTTAGTCGGAGCCTGAGTCGATGGAAGTGTAGCCCGACAATCCTTAGCATAATGCCCAGTTCGCTGGCAGCGGTGACAACGGTTACTATCGCAGTTCCCTTGGTGATGGCGTCCACACTTGTTGCACTTGGGCAGTTTTCCCGCATAACCACCCTGCTTGTTACCCGAAGAAGATGAACCCCCATTATCAAACCTTTTTCCCTGCTGTGCAGACCCAGATCCTTTCCCGTCATTTTCCCACTTGCGCTTGTTGTTCTCTGGGGCCTTAACAGTTGAACCCTTCGCCGGCAAAATCCCCTCATTCACTTTTAAGTTGGTCATCCTATGGGCCGATCGAACTACCTCCGCATAAGTAGGATGATTTCCAGCAGCCACCAACCCTGCAATTTCCGGCACTAACCCTGAGACATAATGTTCAATTTTACGATACTCTGGCACGTGCAGATCGGGACACAGCACTGCCAACTCATTCCTCCTCACAGTATACTTCTCGATTTCCGATCCAGTCATCTTGAGGTTCCACACCTCATGCTCCAGCTTCTGTACTTCTTCCCTCGGGCAATACTCCCGCTTCAGCAACTGCACAAAGTTCTCCCATGGCATAGCATATGCCTCCCCAATACCCATGTTCTGGGTGATGCCATTCCACCAAGTCAATGCCACGTCCTGAAATAACGCAGCCGAATACTTCACCCGATCTTCTGGGAGACAATTACACATCAGAAATACCGACTCCACTTTCTCCAACCACCTAAGCAAACTGACCGCACCCTCAGTGCCAGAGAATTCCTGGGGCTTGCAGTCCCGGAACATCTTGTAGGTGCACATGGGTGGGGGTGGGTCAACAGGACCACCTGAAATGAAACGTATGAGAAACCACGAATAACGTAAACAAGGCTCACCAATGAGGCAAAGAAAATGGATAAAACAACTTACCACCACCGTTGTGCCCTAACTGGAAGGCAGCTTGGAGCAAGTTGTTCAGATCAGCCTGTGATAGGTTAATACCTCCACCACGACCACCAGCACCACCGCGACCACCACCACGTCCACCATTGCGACCACCTCCACGTCCTCCACGCACTCCAGACATGATTCTGGCAGAAAGAACGAGAAAATTTAGTGTCGCAGTTAAAGATAACCACTAATGTTCACAAGATCAAAGCTAGATCCAATCCAGGACTATCCCCTCCAACCCAGAGCTCACTAGGGCTTCCATGCATTTCGTTTTATGATTTTGTGTGCACCCAAAATGATAAAACGCTCTACATGGTCCTCCAAGTGTTCCCCTAGTTCAAAGATCAAATCACCGAACATAGACTCTTAGCTACACACCGTAATACTACGGTAGTTTATGACAAGTGTTTCTATTGGAGTGCGAAAGGGAGATGTCCGAGCCTTGGACAAATCTCAAGAGTACACGAGTTACTCCAATAGACTAC
The DNA here is from genome assembly GCA_028751855.1 of Ambrosia trifida. Classification (NCBI taxonomy): domain Eukaryota; kingdom Viridiplantae; phylum Streptophyta; class Magnoliopsida; order Asterales; family Asteraceae; genus Ambrosia; species Ambrosia trifida. The sequence continues at coordinate 21,215,572 of CM054130.1, forward strand.
ACTGCCTAGATAATAAGTAACCCAACCTAAGATAGAACGGATGATGTAACGTAGAAAGACCAACGATTTAGAGACACCCCGACAAGACCATACGTAAACCACTATAACGTTTAGTACCATGTGATCGTCTAGTGTGTGCGACTCGGCTATAGACTAGACTCTACATGCAGTCCTAGTTTACTATAACCATTGGCTCTGATACCAATCTGTCACACCCTCAAAATCCACTTGCGGAGTTTTACCGCGAGGCGCATGACAAACCAGGATCCAAACCAACGATCACAATAAACAAGTCTAAATGAATATAAATGCAATTTCAAAACATAGTTTAAAATCCCCGTTTACAGCGGAAGCTTATTCAAAACAATTATTCAATAATAAACCAATGTTCAATGTTTGTAAATCATGCAACTCTAGCTAGACGCCGTGCAGACGCGTGCGCCCTAGTTCCATTCGTGCTACCTTAGCGACCTGAGAAAACATGTAAAAGTTTACGTCAGCACAAAAATGCTGGTGAGTTTACAGGTTTTGTATCCAAGTACCAAGTCCACCTGTCCATACTATAATAATCGAAAACCAGTATACGCTAGCTAGGCGTACGTTTTGTTACTACCACGATTGGAAAACCATTACTAACGCGAATACCAAAAGTATGCCCGATGTAGTTCCTGTTGTTCCTGTTGTTCCTGTTTGAGACAATATGCACCCGCCGACCCTCCAAGTCGACGAGCGGGGTTGGTCACTCCCAATAGCGCTATTCACATTTCCCCGTTGTGCAAACCCGCACATTCATGGTTCCCCCCGGGACTTCCAAAGATCGTGTAGTACACAGTGTAAACCCATAGTATGACAGTAATTACCAAATAATCGTTTTAACACATGTTTTCTCCCCCGAAAAGTGTAAACCAGTTTAAAAGAGGGGCCGTAAACTCACCTTAAGTTCCGTTACTCCTTAACCCGAGTAAACTCAGCTGCTATGCTAGTCCCGTAAAGCGGCGACCTAACATACGACAGTTACAAGTACTTAGACTAATAACCCGCAGGTTAATTAGTCCCTAGATGTCCAGACCATAACCAAGTTCGTTTGAAAACACCGTGACTGTTTAACCGACCCAAAGTACAAGACTCGACATCCCATTGGTGACCCGAGACTCCCCGTGTTATGTTTACGCTCCAAAACATACAATAACGCAAGTACACTTAACATACGTTAACACACAACAAGTTATAGCACATAGTTCACGTATCACCGGAATACATCCAAATATATGTTACCAAGTTATTAGACATGTTACGGGGTTCCTAGCATGTTACTACATGTTAAATCGGGTCTCGGAATGCTAATTTACACTTACAGCAGCAGTACACGCGATTAGGAAAAGTCAACTAGCATTTAGGAAAGTCAACTAGCGATTAGAAGTCCTATTCGCCCCTATTATAGGCGATTAGGGGCTATTCCCCTGAACTTACTAGTGATTAGGGCTATTCCCCTGAACTTACTAGTGATTAGGGCTATTCCCCTGAACTTACTAGTGATTAGGGCTAATCACCTGAACTTACTAGTGATTAGACCTCTACTCGCCTGTGTTATAGGCGATTAGCACCCTACTCGCCTATAACATAGGCGATTAGGAATGCTACTCGCCTGTAACCTTGCTGTTCCGGTTTTTCGCGCGTTTAACGCTCCAAATCAGATCCAGAACGTGTGTAACCACCCAATATCATCCCAAACACTATCCTAAACATGTTTAACCCAAAATCCTTCGTTCAACCTCGTATAATCAGCCCTGCATGCAACCAAGTAATCCAAACACCAATTCACATAGCATGCAACATCATACTAACACATGTAATCATAACCCTAATAACCGATTACTGAGATTTCTAGCATCATAATATCAATATCAGTTCTGACCTAACATAATAACACATCAATCCATCATCATGAATCATAAAAACCCTAGCTTTCTAATCATACACACCCATAACGCATGTATATTAGTTATAATCCGATTAACAACCCTTATTGACGATTTTCAGAAAGCTTTTTCGTTTATGAACAGGTCTGGACCATTAGGGATTGATTAAAAACGTTTACAAAGTGTTATGGATGAGAATCAAACCTTAGGATTATGAAAGAATGATGGTTAGACCTTGAAACCTTGTGTTTTTGATCAAAATCGCCTTCCAGAGGTTGTTTATGTGTTTGGGGCGGTTATGGGACGACTAGGGTTGATATTAAGAAGTTTAGGAGGTTAAGCATTGTATTTATAGGCGTTTCTAGTCGTCCAGCCCGTTACTAGCGAGTATGCAGCAGTTCAGGCGATTAGGGCTTGTAATCGCCTGAATGTTCATGTGATTAGGGCCTACTCGCCCTTAGTTACACACGAGTAGGGCCTACTCGCCCTTAAGGGCTCCCTACTCGCCTCCCCTATAGGGGAGTAGACCTCCTACTCGCCTATAGGGGTTGGTCTTGTGTGTTTTGCGCGTTAAACCCCGTTTTAACATATGTTAATGCATATTCACGTACCGACAAGTCATATAATGATTGTAAACACATAACACAAGTAAATACACATATTTACACTCGTTCACCAATTCCCGGGACTCGAGACTCGTACGTTCCGTATGCCCTGACGATCCTACAAATCATCACCGTTTGTACACTTGGTTAAGGACCGACATCTAACGAACCTCTAGACCAACATCCAATGATCTTCTAGACTAAACCAATAGTTCCCGAACTATAACCCGACTTAACTAACCCAGTTAGGTACAATATACGCGTGACTCGCTAAGGTAGACTTTCATCTAGACAACGTTGTTAACCAGAATTTGCCGGGTGTCACAAAAGGGTATAACCAAAGAGAAGGGTTAGACTTTGGGGAAACATTTTCACCTGTGGTGAAAATGGTGACAGTTAGATGTGTAATCACTTTAGCTGTTCAGAATAACTGGGTTTTATATCAACTTGATATAAATAATGCTTTTCTTTATGGTTCTATTACTGAAGATGTTTACATGCAAATGCCAGAAGGATATGCCTCTGGTAATGAGTCTAAAGTTTGTAAACTTGTTAGGTCTTTATATGGTCTAAAACAAGCTCCTAGGAAATGGAATGAAAAGCTTGTTAGTGTATTGAAAGATATAGGATTTATTCAAAGTGTATGTGACTATTCAATGTTTGTTAAGTCACATGGTGAAGTGTTTGTTGTTTTACTAGTGTATGTGGATGATATTGTGATTACTGGTAATAATGAAACTGAGATTTCTAATGTGAAAAAATTATTAAAAGAAAGTTTTCAAATTAAAGATTTGGGTAAACTCAAATATTTTTTGGGTATAGAAGTCTTATACACTGAAAATGGTATTTGTTTAAACCAAAGGAAATATTGTCTTGATTTGCTTAGTGAGTTTGGTTATTTAGGATGTAAACCAGTTAGTGTTCCTATAGAACAAAACTATGTTATTTCTTTTAAGAATGAAAAAAATGACAAAGTTTTAGAGGATATAACTGGTTTCCAAAAACTGATAGGTAAATTGATCTATCTGTCCTTGACCAGACCTGATATAAGTTATTCTGTGCAATATTTGAGTCAGTTTATGCATAAACCGACTCAAAATGTTCAAAGAATAGCTTTGAGGTTGCTCAGGTATTTGAAGCAATCTCCAGGAAAGGGTCTTATGTTTAAACAGTCTCAGTCTCTTGCTTTGTCAGCATACTCTGATGCTGACTGGGCAAAGTGCTTAGTTACTAGAAAATCAGTAACTGGGTTCTGTGTTTTCATTGGAAACAATCTTGTTTCTTGGAAGAGCAAGAAACAGAATGTTGTTGCTCGATCTTCAGCCGAGGCTGAATATAGAGCCATGTGTTCGACTACTTGCGAACTTGTTTGGATATCTAATGTGTTAAAAGAATTAGGTGTTATAAATGAGTTGCCTTTAAACCTTTACTGTGATAGTAAATCAGCAATATCCATTGCTGAAAATCCTGTATTTCACAATCGAACTAAACATTTCGAACTTGATTTGCACTTCCTAAGAGAGAAAATTAGTTCTGGGTTTGTTCAGGCTATAAAAGTGAGTTCTGATCAGCAAGTCGCTGACATATTCACTAAAGGCCTGTATTCAGCTCAGCATGATATTCTATGCAAGAAACTTGGGTTAAATGATATGTTTGGAAATAATTGAATCAAGGGGGGATGTTAAAATGTCATACGTATAATTGTTGTGATTCATTTATTTCCTTAATGGGTTCCTATCATTTGAGTCTTTGGGCTTTGGCCTGCTTTGGATTATTATTGACAGACTGATATTTTGGGCTTTATGTAGCAGCTTATAATTATCTGGGCTTGGCCCATACTCTCTGATATTGTGCAAGTGGCAGGTTGTTGTATCGAGGACTTATATTGACCGTTGGATTGATTATCTCCTGATCGTTAGATCAGCATCTTTGGGCGTTTCTGGATCTCAGTATAAAAGGGGCTTCTCTCTCATTCAGCTGATTAGTTCGTTCATTTTTATTTTGTTTCGTCTCTCTCACGAGTCATATTAGGGTTTGTATCAGGTTGTTCATTTGTCTTTCTGTATTATTTCTTTCTTATATTCTCACCATCTGCTGATCTTATTAATCAGCAGAAGGAGAGAAAGACTTTGTATGTGGTTGATTGTCTTCTTTGATCTCAGTGTTTTATCTGAGATCTAGGGTATTGGTGGGTACTTTTGGGGTTGGCTAAATAAGATTTTGTCACCGTTTTTGTCGCCTACATTCTTTGTTCATATTGTTGAGTTCGTGTTGGCTCAGTCTTGTGTTGTTTGTGTTGATTCAAACCCTAAAATTCTACAGTAGGTTAAAAAAATAGAAGTATATTATTTAAAAATTTATTTTATTCTAATTTTAATAGCTTGAACTGTTTAACTTTTATACCATCAGAACATGTCTTTAATTATATGATTTAGACGTGTATCTCAAAGCACAAACTATTTATTAAATGGTTAATTATCAACCCGAAACCAAATTATTTTTGTGTCGGGCAAAAAGCACAACCATTGTTGTTTATGTGAGCTAAAGTTCAAATGATGATTTGGAGGTTTCGATTTCTTTTTGGAATTTTGTAACTTTATAAACATGTATATTTATTGTTATAAAATTGTAAAATTAAAGGCTTATCTTAAAATTTACATTTATTATAATGTTTCTCATAACCAGAAGTTAAAAAATACAAGTGTATTTTAAGAAAGAACGTGTTCTTGTTTACTTAAACCAAATTGCATGTCATTACAATGATATATAAGTTTTACCTAATTCATTGTTAACACATCACTCAAACTAACCAAAACTTATTTCACTTAACCCAAATCGGGTAAAAATAGGGATTTGTCCATGTTGCTTATTTCGCGTTTAATCTAATCTAATAAATAAATAGATACAAAGTAATCTTTTACGTTTTATATTTATGTGCTAATAAAGTAAGACCACATCATGACATAATATTTTCCTAATGAAAATATTTCATTTATCATTTTACTTCATTTTTCTCTCTTAACTTGCGTTCGTTAAGTTTTTATAAGTTCTAAACACATAACTATGTTTATTTTGTTGTCAACATTCTAACTTGAAATTTATTAAAACCAAAATTGTATTCAAAATAAATTTTTTTCTGCATCGTAAACTATAATAAGTACCGATACCGTATCAGACCTCTACAGCCGAACAACATCTGTATAGGTACCAGTAACTTTACGATTTTTGGTATCAATTCAAGTCGGTTTCAATACTTTCATTTGATTGAAAACGTTATAACGAGTACAAGCAACATATCGAAGCAAACTGAAACCAACCAAACAATATAAGTACCAATAAATGTATTCAACTTTACGGTTTTTTAATAGTTTTATAACAAAGAGTATCATAATAAAAATGTACTAATGGCAAATGGACCTTTTAAACAAGAAACAACAACATCAAAAATGCAAAACATGAACATTATATTCCACAACCGCATTCCCTGTTTTGCTATCATAACTATGCGTACGTGCCTCAACATACCCTCTAGCAAACCGGAAAACCCCGCTGCCACCGATCACCGGCATCTCCCTTACCTTATCGAAAACCGGATTCCGCCCCAAAACCATCAAGGTACTCCCATTATACTTCCCAGTCAAAAACACAAAGCTCATGGCCATCAACAGCCCGACTTCCTCCTGCGATGCAAGCCCGTAAAACCCTTGTGCTCTCCCTAATAACTTTGACCCCGCTTCGGGTTTTTCGGTCAATGGATCATCAATCATGTTGACCTGACCAAATGCAGTGGCTGCGGTTTTGTTGTTTGCTGATGGTTGAACAATTTTAACGGCTGTCGGGTTAGGACCGCTAAGGATATCGTGCCAGTAGAACCGGAAGTGGCTAAGTTTTTCGGTTTGAAGCTTCATCGGGTTTAGTTTTACGGATTTTAGAAAGGCGGGATCTTCTCCCGCTGTCGGGAACGTTTGTGTGAATTTTGTGAGGAGTGTGAGAAGGATGAGGAAATATTTGGCCATGTAACGTTTTGGTGGGTTAATGGGGGATTGAGGCACCTAATTTATAATGCAGGCTCTATCAATTATTTGCACAAAGTTTATAGTTTACTATACTTTGGTATTACGAAATAAAAGAATGACCCACAAATTTGTTGATAGGCATAGATCAATGACATGACAACGTGTGACATTCACAGCATAAAGTGCACAAGTTACGTTTAATCCGTGAACGAATAATATGTGAACACGTGGTACAAGATGGTTACGAATAGGGATGGCAATCGGTCGGGTTCGGGTAATATATTGGTAACCCTAAACTCATACCTGGTGATAAAATCGTGTCCCATACTCAACCCGGTACCCATTGGGTATACCGACGGGTAACAACTATGTGTACCCATTTGTTTGTTAAAAGATATCATTGGGATGTCCAAATACATTTTTTATTGTTGTAAGTACTATATAAGTTTATTTATATAACAACTATTATAAACTAAAATATGTGTATTACATATATATATATATATATATATAACTTTTTTCATAAATAAATACCAACTTTATAAATTTTAGATAGTTTCATATATGTACTTCACTACATACAAAATATAAATATTATTATCAAATACATGTTACAAAAGAAATTTTATTTTTCACATAATGAATCTATTAAAATAACTCACTAAAATTAAAAATTATGGGTATATGATCAGGTATATAGTTTGGGTAAACGGGTATGTGGTTTCGGGTATCACCTAATGTCATACCCGATCCAAACTTGTGGAAATTTTTTAAAACAAATCCCATACCCAGCCCATATCCGTTGGATTCGGTTATGCTCGTCCAATATATTTTGAGTTTCGGCTATACCCATTAGGCTTGGGTATTTTCGCCATCCCTAGTTCGGTATCATGGGGTCGGCTTACATGTTGTTGTTGGGTATCATCAGGTCGTCTCCAGAGATGTGTTAAGAATTCTCTTCTTTTTTATGGAGTTGCAACGGTTCCTCGTAAATTGCATCAAACCCAAGATTTTGAAACCTCCTACTTGAATTGTAATTTGTTTGATGATGGCCCCATTATATTTCACTTTTTCATTCTTTTGCAGTGCTCTAGTCTTTTACTAAAAATTAATCCGCGAATTCCCTTCGATCAAGTGATAAGGGTTTAAGGAGTGATTTTACTCTTCTTCTTTTTTTTACCTTGTATATTGGGTCACCCTGTTTGCCATGGAAGAACCATCACCAACCTCCACCGGTCATGGTGTATAGATAAACATAAGCATGTTTATGGATGAAAATAGTATTGTGTTATGAAAACATAAGTATGTTTATCTAGATACACAATTACCATTCTCATCCATAGAGATACGGATACAACTATATTTATGGATCCTCGTTCGGGTTTTGGGTGTGTTGGCCCAGAAAATCAGATCAAACATTTAATAATTAATTAAATACTAATTAAATTTCATCATTCTCCCTTAATCCTAAAACCCAACTTAAACTTTTCTGACTTCCCCAATCTAACCACTCGGGTTTTGATCGCTCTCGCTTTGCTTGCTTGCTCAGTATCTAGCTTTCATTCTTGGTCTTCTTTCTGAATCGAACTACGCAGATTCTTGATCTTTATGCGTCAACTCGAACATGAGTTTCTTGATTGCATTTTTTCTTTTGTTTTTCAAGGTCTGCTCTTTACTGCATCATCTATTTCTTTCTTCAAAATCTGCTCCCGAGGGCATCATTCTTTCTTTCTACAGGTTTGCTCTTTTCCGTTGGAATTGATTCACGATCCCGAAACCAATCTCCAAACACCGCAAAACTTTCTTCTCTCCTCTTTCTTTCAAGAAACATTCTTGATTACTTTCTATCTTCTTTCAAAAACGACCCGACAACCTTCTAGCTTTCTTTAATTCTTCTAGAAAAATCTTGGTAACCTTCTTGATTTTCGGTTGCAAAAGACATCATCCGAAAATCACCTTTCTTTTTTCCACTTGCGCCGTTTTTTTTCGAATTCTACATCCCAAAACCATGCCAAAATCACCTTCCGAACACTACCAAAACGAGGTTGCCCCAATCAGCACTCCCTGTCACATGACTGGCCCGCTTGTAGTCTCCGTTTTACAACACTCCACAGCCACTGCTTTAGTGAATTTTAAAAAAAAAACTTCGCCTAACAATTGACAACCTCGCCTTCTTGCTTTGTTTATTTATTTATTTAGTGGAACCAACAACCACAACAAAACAAATGATTATTATTCCTTTTTGTCCTTTTGCCTTTATCGAGATCAACAGCCCTATTAGTCAGAGCTTCACCGGTTGCACCACTTGCTGTTCAAAAAAAAACTTTGAATTTCACATTAACAAAGCTACAGTAACTTTGAAACATTGAATTTTTTTTATTTCATTACAAAAAAAGTATTTACTTGTTTAACAACACTATTTTAGTAAAATACTTTTTCAACCTATGGCTGTTGTGATCGGGTTGGACTTCATTTTTTCTCACGATCACGCAGCCATAGGTTTTATCGCATGTGAACTTGATTTTGGTCAAAACAAAACCCAAAATGACTCCAACCCGATAACCAATCTACCCGATTGTGATTTGGGTCAGTTGCGATATATTTGACACCTCTATCTATGCCTACACACCCATTCCCTTTCTGCCAACCAGAGTGCTCCACGTGTGTGAATGACACATGTTACATAGGGCACATCATTTTCCACCAACCCATAGTGTGTCACACGTGTTTGAGTATTTTGACTTAACACAAGTTAGGCACTATGTGCCTTCTTATGCCTTTATAATGTTTGGCCACCTATAGTGTAACTCGTGTCTATATATATATATTTTTTTTAATTCACAAATCTTTTACATCACTTGTCATCATTTGGTATGTAAAGGTTGGGAGTGGCAATTTGCAACTATGGCTCTGCTTCTTCATGGTAATCGAGATTAAAAGAGTACCTTATGTAGAGGCATCAAGTGTTTCAATACCCGTTAATGAAAAAGATAAATGTTTAAGACTAGAGGGAGTGATGGGTAAGGGGCTTACGCAAATGGGGTTTTACCCTCCAAAACACAAAAATAAGGTAGTGGTGAAAGGCAAAGTGTCAATGACAATGACAAGGGACAAAAAAAATAACAAATTAAGACACATCATTCTAGAAAAGAAACGTAGATGAAGAATCCCATAATAAAATGGGCAACGCCCACCAAAATGAGTGGAGCGGCTTGCACTCCCCATTTCTACGCCCCTACTCCCTAACTAGAATATAAGTTTGTTTATGTCGGTGGCTTTCTAGAAAAAAAAAAAAAAAAAAAAAGCTAAAAAAGCATACCATCAATATAACCACTCAAGACTTTTGTTTCAAACAAAATATTCAAACCACAAAGTGGTACCAACTACCAAAAGTAATAAGACCTTATGAGTGAAAGTGCACCCCACTAAAACAAAAGAAAAAAACACCCAACTTTGGACTCATACATTCATAAACATAAAACACATAGTACATTAATAATTGGTTAACTAGCCATCTCAAAAGAAAAAAAAAACAAAACATTAGTGCTTTAGTAATGCAAAACATGAACATTATACTCAACAACCGCATCTCCTGTCTTTAGATCAAAACTATGCGTACTTGCTTGAACATACCCTCTAGCAAATCGGAAAAGCCCACTTCCCCCGATCACTGGCATCTCCCTCACCTTCTCGAAAACCGGATTTCGGCCCAATATCGTTAACGTACTACCATTATATTTCCCAGTGGAAAACACAAAGTTCATTGCCATCAATAACCCAACTTCCTCTTGTGATGCCACACCATAAAAGCCTTGTGCCCGGCCCAATAACTTAGACCCGGATTCGGGCTTATCCGTCAATGCATCATCGATCATATTAACCATACCGAACCCGGTTGGTGATGATTTGTTGTTGTTGGCAGGAGGTTGAACTATGTTTACTACTGTTGAATTGGGACCACTTATTTTATCGTGCCAGTAGAACCTAAAGTGGCTTAGTTTTTCGGTTCGGAGCTTCTTCGGGTTGAGTTTTACGGATTGTAGAAAGGCGGGATCGGTCCCGGCTGCCGGGGAAGTGTGTGAGAGCATCAAGAGGAAGGGAAGGAGGAGGCAGAGGATGTTTCCGGTCATTGTGGAATATTTGGTTTAGAGTTGTGACAAAAGATGTGTGTTAAGGGGGTGCATGATTTATAATGCTTGGCTCCACCCACTATATATATGACAAATCTATTAAATTGATTAAAGTTTGTTGTTTACTACTTACTAGTCAACTAAAGCATTATATTTTGGTATTTTAGTGACCCAATTAACCTAAAATAATACAGCAATCAATGTGAAAAATATTAATTTATTAAATTATACCTACCCATTGGCATTAACACTATAGTAATATAATAAGTCTTGGTCATATAACCTTTTAGAATAGTCTCTTAGTTTTTTTTAACTAGTAACATTACTCCTTTACATCAGGAATCCTAAATATTTATACTTTTGTCTAAATTTAAATCTGAGATTTCCCATCCCTTTAAAAAGTATGTGTCCTTACCAAGTGAGCTAACGCCATTTAATAATGTAAACATCTATACTTTGGGTTTTGTTTAAAGAGTTTATTTTCACTAATTTGTAAATGTAAAGTCTAATAAGTTAAGGAAAAACCAAACGAACCATTGAATTAAAACATGCCATTGAATTCATTGATTAGATTAAGGATATGGCCCTTGTAGACATTGGAAATAAAAAAACCTCTCGTCATGACCGGTCGAAAACCGAATATTCCGGCGAACATCCTAAGTAGAATCACTAAGATTTTTGTAACAAACCTACCAGAGAAATGCAGCGGTAAAGATTTATCGGAATTCATTAGGGGTTATGGGAATATCTATGATCTTTATATCGCACGTAAGAGAGACAAGATGGGAAATCGTCCCCAAGGCGGTGATTGATTCTATTGAGACCATTATGAGGCGATTCTTGTGGGCGGGTGCTAGCGAAGAGAGAAAGATTCCATGGGTGGCTTGGGATGTTGTCACTAAACCGAAAAATAAGGGTGGGTTGGGAGTGTCCAAGTTACAAAATGTGAATGAAGCGTTATTACTAAAATGGACATGGAGATTTAAACAAGAAGATAATACCATGTGGAAGAAGATTATTCAGGGATGTCATGGCTCGAGCAGGCCGTAGGCGATGCTTCCTTGTAACGTGTCGTTGAACGGGTGTTGGAAATATATTGTTAAAGTAGGAGAGAAAAAAACATCAAACGGGTCGTCTCTTAACTCCTTTTTTGTTGGAGAATTAGGTGATGGCATTCTATACATTTTTGGGGTGATACTTGGTTACGAGAAGCTCCCCTAAGAGTTATATACCCGAACCTTTTTCGGCTTAATAGGAACAAATGGGCTCTGGTCTCTCAACGTATTCTTTGGTTCAATAATTCCAAAATCATGCAGTGGGAATGGCGTGAATCACCTTCTTCGAATGAGGAGGTGTCCGAATTATTTCAACTTCTTAATGATATTCATGAATTTTCTTGGAGGGATGGAAGAGACTTATGGAAATGGAAGTTAGAAAATGATGGTAGATTCATAGTGTCTTCGGCTAGAGGCCTGATATCGAACAACGATGTTGGAGATAATAGTTTCGTGATAAATTGGAAGACTTGGGTACCCCTTAAATGCAAAATCATGGTTTGGAGACTTGTGAGAGATCGTCTTCCAACAGTTGCGGAGCTCATCAAGCGAGGTGTGATCATCCATCGAACGGATTACGGTTTTTGCTAGGAGGTTCCGGAAACAGCACTGCACCTTTTCACAGGTTGCATTTTTTTCTCAAGAAGCTTGATGCAGGATGGATCATAGCTATGCGTTCGATGTTTTGGATCTGCTTAAAGTATCGGAGTCTCATACTCGGCCTAAAGACAAGAGGTTCATTTTGCGTGGTATTGTGTACACTATTATGTGGGTGCTATGGAACGAGCGAAATAATCGGATTTTCAACAACAAAAGCCGGAGACCTATAGAGATTGTGGAAGTTGTTAAATCTACGTCGTTTTTTTTGGTTTCGTAATAGGTCTAGATTTAAAAATGTCGATTGGAAGAACTGGTGTATTTGTCCATTGGACTGATGTTGTTTGGTTTGTTTTTTGCTCGTAGGTCCTTGCTTTGAGGACGTTTCAAGCCGTGTTTAATGAAGTTCTCCTAAAAAAAAAAAGACATTGGTTATACTTTGGAAAACATGTAATAAAAGTAGTTTACCTTTTAAGAAAATGTTATACTTGGTGATTTTTAAATTAAGTCACCTGAAAATGGAGTGTTACAATAAACATATCGTTAAGAGTCCATCTGAACTATAAGGGGAAGACACATATTTTATAGTCGCAAAATCTTGTAACTATTTTTAAACATTTTTGGGTCTTTTATGGATTTATTAGATTCCTTCTAAGTCCATTTTTAGCACAAATCTAAAAAATGTTACGATGCATCTCCTTAAGCCCACACGTTGTTTCAAGGTCAACTATGCATCAACCGCGAGAGTTCATATCTACAATTTTTGTACCTTTTTCACGGTCAATCATGCCGGTCTAAGGGCCGTTTTTTCTAGCTCGTTCTGGGCACTTGAACCATCAGGTTCGACCATGTTACTAGTTTGAAAGTAATTTGAATCGGTTGACATGTGAATTGACAAATTCATTAATAACGATGCAAATCATACAAGAGGTCTTCATGTGAATTGATGTCGGTATCTTCTGATTTGAATTGGTTGACTTGACAAAACACTAAACACCCCGTTAGTGTAGCTATATTACTAAGACTATCCGTTGCTGGCCGTGAATGAGCAGGCGCGAGCCACAAACTTCACTCTCAAATAAACCGGTCACTTGACCCCATTGTGGCTGGGGGTGAGCACCGGCGCGACAAAAGCACATCTCTCTCCCGTTAACGTACGCGACTACCGTCGCCTGTGCTCACGCCGCGACTGTTCGCATGAGGATGTTGTGGCTGGGGGTGAGCACCAGGAGGAAACCTCCCTCGCACCAGAGCTCGCTCACGACCCACAACAGACAGTATAATAGTAATACACTAAGCACCACATAATGGAAGAGTACATGTAAAAATTTTGTGCAATTCATTTACGACTTATTTAAAAATAATGTAATAATACTAGTTTTTAAGGTCGAGTACATTTAAAAATGTATTCGAAAATTGTTTATTTAATTATTTTTACAATACATGTTTTATTTTTGTAGTTTAATATATTACATATCAAAAGGTTAATTTTTAAAATGTAATTAAAAAATAAGTATTAAGTTTAAATAAAAAAGTTTTGTGTTGATTATTGGGGTAGGGGGGGGGGGGGGGGGGACTTCACTGAAAAAAATTTAACGTCACTGATTTCTACGAATCTTTTACTGTCACATTATTTCACTGAGTCACTTTACTGAAACAGTTTTTTAGATGCAGCACTTCACTGATTCTTTACCTAACAATCAATTATTTTCACACATAATAATAATAGTAGTAGTAATCTGTGTAGTTAAGGACAAAATTTTCGGTGTTTTGGTCAAGGACCGAGATACAAAATTTTTAAAATTTCGGTGGGATTCGGTGGTATATCGGTAATATTTTTTATAAAGCTATTAAGAGTGCAGGATACATGAATCAAAATAGAGAACATTAAATAATCAAATCACAAATCTTGAAAATCTTCATCCGAATCCACATCAATCAAGCCATCTACATCAGCTATGGTAATATCTTCATCATCATCTCTGTAGATGTTTTATTGGATATAGCTGATTGTTGTGCTCTTGTGTTTTATTGGATAGGGTTTGAAGAATTAGGTTTTTAATACATGGGTTTTAGTGGGTTTCTTTATGGGCTATTAAAAGATTTAAGTTTTTCTTTAGTTTGGCCCAAAAAAACATACAAACCGGTAAACCACCCTTTCCACCGAAATATTGTAAGTAAAATTTCGGTCAATTTCGCCAAAAATTTCGGTACCGAGATTTAAAACGAAATTTTAACCGAAATTTTATGGGACCTCCGAAATCCGAAATACCATTGGTATACCACCGAAATTGACTACACAGGTAGTAATATATTACCCTTTCTCACTCTCTCTCTTCTCTATCTCTAAAACTCACCGTCTTCTCCAACCCTTTCCCACACTCTCTCTCTTCTCTCTCTCTCTCTCTCTAGAACTCACCGTCTCTTTGCAAAAAAAATCCCAATTGTTTATCATTTTGTTGTGCAAATATGAAAGTTTGAATATGGGGTTTTTGAAAAAGATAAGAAATTTGGGGGAATTCAACCAGAGAGAGAGGGGGGGGGGGGGGGGGGGGAGAGGGAGGGAGGGAGAGAGAGAGAGAGAGATCAGTGATTGAATCCGTTAATTAGAACCAAAAATTGGTTCACGGATCCATTACCATCAACGATGGCGATGGTGTTACCGTGCTAGTAATGAGGTACCCGTGACCAATTCTGATGACGCCCCGTCCCTTAACAAAGTAATCTCTTGGACCATCCCATTTTCCAACCCATTTGTTCTTAATGGTATAAAAAGTAGAATGGAGTTGGTACTTGGTAGACACCATGACTCCTGAAAATCATTGGTTCATTTATGTGGTGTTTGAACATACATTCAGGATTAAATTATTTTCTTCTATAGTTTTAAAATCCCATTTACTGTTGTTAGTAGGTAGTAAGTATGGGTGTAAACGAATTGGACCTTGTAAGATACTTAGATTTAGGCAATGATTGCACAGCCTAGCATTTTATTAGCAATCGGTGTGTAATCTTTTAGATGATGAATAAAATAATTTGCCACTCAAAAAAAAGAAATACTTAGATTTACCTGTTAAAACTTGAAACTAAATTTAGCCGAGTTTAAAGTGAGTTAAGCGCAGAATTCCTAACTATCTACATACCCAAATACATAGTGTATTTAAATAACAATGGCTTACAATCCCTACATTAGATTGATATATAAGTGATGGGTAAACAGCCAAGTATTAGAAAAAGGAAAAACATAATGTCATGTTGATCCAAGGGCCATGCTTTATGGTCTGATCCACTATGCTCTCAGCGTCGAGCATACGCTTGAAAAAAGGGACATCATGAGTCCACCAACACTAGGGATGACAACGGGTCAGGTTTGGGACGGGTTTAAGTAATCCCAACCTCATACCCGATTAGGTATACTTGTCCCAAACCCGTCCCAAAACCCGTCGGGTTTGTATCGGGTAATTACCCATTGGGTATCGGGTATACCCGTGAGTTTCGGGTAAACCCGTTAATTTTAAAAACTTATCCATTGGGTATATCTGACTAAAAACCTGTCGGGTATCTATTGCGTGACTACTAACCAATACATTTAGCATGATCAAATATGTATGTAAATGATTACAATATATAAATATAAAATAGTTAAATCATATAAAAACACTAAAAGACATAGATAACACATATTATACACAAATAATTGGTGTTTTTTTTTTTTTTTTTTTTTGTGTGAAGAAGAAGATGACAATTTAGATGGACAATTAGATATATTATGAATACATATTTTAAAAGATATATAGAAAATTACATTGGGTATCTAATCGGGTAAACGGGTATACTTTATCGGGTAATCAGGTCGAGTAAATGGGTATATCATCAAATCCTAAACCCGTCCCAAACCCACGAAAAAAATAAAAACTAATCCCATACCCGATTACCCGACCCCAAACCCGTCCCTAATGTGTTGGGGTTCGGGTTTACTCATCGGGTTCGGGTTTGATTGCCATCCCTTGTAACACCCCAAAATTTCTAAACCGTATTTTATGATAATATAAACACACAGGGCTCTTTATTGAATCGAACGAATCTTGACCTATACGAAATTCCTAATCTAGGGAAATAACCTCGTTAACCTTGTTAGCTAAACAAGGCTTAAACAATTACATGAGAATAACTTGGCTAGAGCAAGTTAACTAGTAAATATTTGACAAAACATGGGAGGGACTAAACTTGCCTAACAACCAAACTTGAGTTTGGTTAAGTAAAAAAAGGGGGGGGGGGGGGGGAATCAACATATGCAGGTGCATATGTCGATCAAAACACACACACTAAGCTAAAACCTCCAATTCTTACTCAATCAAGCCAAAATCAAAGGGGAAAATCATGCATTAAACAAAAATGGATCATCTAAGGTCCAACACACCTAAAGGTATCAATTATTTGGTTTAATTTGATGTATACTTCATGTATGAACATGGTGAGAATTCTAGGGTGTTTTGTAAATGTTAAATTAGTGATCATTAAAGGTTGCTCTAGCATTAAGGAACCTTAATCAAGTTTAATCTAGTAAAAAGATGTTAATACATGCATGTTTTGTGTGATTCATGTGAAATTGTTGAATATGTGAAAGGTGGGTTTTGCCATTAGTTGAGGACCACACCTAAATTGTAATCGTAGCATCTTCTAAGCATGAAGCTGTGAATTTATGAACTAGAAAGTAATATTAACTTGCTAGATGTAATAATTTTGACTGTTGGTGGATCCATGAGGTCCATAAGTCCTAAAAATTAAAGCTAGGAAAAAGACGCCTACAAGGTGTTTGATAAAATACCTCAATGAAACTCGTTTTCATTTAAGCATAGTTAAGACATTGATAAGCTTGGTCAAAACTTGTGTGGTCACATGACTAATGTTTAAGAGCATGATTTTAATCACCAATGTGGATTACACATCTAGGTGCGAGTACAAGAAACTTCATTTGGTCATGAAATCTTGGAATGAGGTAAAGTGGAAGCACGCATAAGGTAAGTCACTCGATGGCTTAAATCTCAATATATTTGTAGTATGTTTACATGCTTAGTTATACCTTTGTATGTACACCTGGAAACTATTCATTGGAGTGTCACAAAAGGGGCTTAAACGGGAATCATAATTCATAGAAAATGGCCTTAGATGAAGGTTGTTAATGTCCCAATTAGGCTAACGGGTCAATTGGGTAGAACACTAGTTAGACAAGAACCTAAGGGTCAACATTATGCCAACATCGCTTTCGTTAGTTGCTTGAGTATATTCGTAGATTCTATGTTAAAAATCTCAAGCTAGTCTAGAAGCAAAAAGGGGCGCGAGCTAAGGTAAGTCATATCTATGACTTTGTAGGATATATACACATATATGCTCATGTTGGATGTATAAATCGTGGGTATATCTTGTAGATAAAATGAGATTGTGATTTCCAAGGGTTATAAGAAAACATCGTGTTTAGATTACATTGCAAGTCATAGAGACCGAGCGAGCAAGACCGAGAGAAATGGCACATGTGGCCATGGACACGAGGCATCGCAACCACGGTATAAATGACTTGGGCGAAGGTCACCTAGTCGAGATGAGGCTTGACAAGCATAGAAAAACCATCACTAGACCTTAGAAATCCTAAAATCTTATAATTTAGATATATGCAAAAGTTAACGGGTTACCATATTGATGGACATATAATTCAGGGTTCTTGGGTTAGAAACCGAAAAAGGAATTCAAATATACATCTAATCATGTTTGTATTACGCACGAGAACCTTTAAACGTGTCCCTGGAAGCCCCGGGAGTAGTTTTAGACTGACACAAAAGGGGCAGCTTGGTGCTGAAACATTTTGTACCTTGTCAGGATTTGGTGTAGGCTACGCCACTTTTGGGGTTGCCTACGCCAAGTGCCCACGCAAGGTGATGCGTGGTTGAAAACCCCGCCTCTATCGAATCTAAAATGGTGCTTTTACATGATTATTTGAAACGGAATATAGCACTTTGATTTGATTTGATGTTTCAGGTTAAAAGCGCTTATTGAGTGAAGTTTACACAAGGCTAGAGTAAAAGATTGGAGTTGAGAAGCATTGGGGGAAAGAAGGCCATAAAAAGTACAATGAAGGTTCTGGCCGTCTCTGACGGAAAACATACTGTCTCTGACGCCATCGCCATATCTGACGACAGTCTCGCCGTCTCTGACGGTGCCATCTGACAAGACTTGGTCAACAGAAGATTTAATGCAGTTTTTAATTGTTTTATGGGGAGTTTGACCAGGGAATTTGGGAGATTGGAGATTTGGTTCATGATTCATTTTTATCATCTTCAACATCCATCCATCCAATACCTCTCAAGAAGAAAAATACTCAAGATAGGAGACAAGAGATTCATGAAGAACACCATGGCCATGCTTGGCTAATTTCTTTGTATCATGCCTAGGAAGTAAACGTTGAAGTTCTAGGGTTTAACATTTGGGTATTTCTCTAAACTTTTAATTGTGTGATTATGTGTTTGAATTAATTGTATTAGATTGCGATTAATCTTATGTTGAATTCATTTTAGTTAATTGATCTTGTGCCAATTTCTAATGTCATGAACATGTTTTCTTGCTCTAATACAGACATAGGGTTGTATGTTCTAGGTAATGAAGTGTAGTTTAGTCCATCTCTGATGTTGATGAAACTTGACACCTAAGCCTATTGAACAACCACCCCGTTAACACCAATTGCACTACATTTGTTTGACCCATTTGTGAAAACCTTAGACTTTAGTTGTTGAAACCTAGGTATGATCATCTTAATTAAAATTGTTTACAATCCACATTACTCTTCACTTTTATAATTTCAATTCAAGTTTTATTATAACAACCACAATCCTTTCAAATCAATTCTTAAATGACAACTTGCACTTTTCACAGTTAATTAGCACCTTCATAGGTAACACCGTTTAATCAACTAAACAATATCCGCTAACCACACGCTCCTTGGATTGATACCCTACTTATCCTATCTACTTAGGTTAATTAGGTTTGTATGAACCGTGACGACCGGATCATCAAATGTGGGTGGACTGTGGCGGATTTAAAGGGTATTAGTCCGTCAATTGTGATGCACAAAATCATCACAGATGAGAAAGTAACTCCCGCAAGAGATGCTCAAAGGAGATTAAATCCTAACATGCGGGAAGTTGTGAAGAAAGAGGTGTTGAAATGGTTAGATGCGGGTATCATTTACCCCATCTCGGATAGCCAATGGGTTAGTCCAACTCAAACCGTTCCAAAGAAAGCAGGTATTCAAGTCGTGAAAAACGACTCAGGTGAGGAGGTAGCTACCCGGCCGGTAACCGGGTGGCGTATTTGTATTGACTATAGGAAGTTGAATGCTGCAACTTCCAAAGATCATTTTCCTTTACCTTTCATTGACCAAATAGTAGAAAAAATAGCCGGACAAAAATTTTATTGTTTCTTGGATGGGTATTCGGGTTACAATCAAATTGCTATTCATCCCGAGGATCAACAAAAGACTACCTTTACTTGTCCATATGGCACTTTTGCATTTAGGCGAATGCCATTTGGTCTTTGTAATGCCCCCGCCACCTTTCAAAGGTGTATGATGAGTATCTTTTCAGATATGGTGGGGGAGTCTTTGGAAATCTTCATGGATGACTTTTCTATTTTTGGGTCATCATTTGATTCTTGCTTAAATCAATTGGAAAAGGTGCTACAAAGATGTGTAAAAACAAATTTGGTATTGAGTTGGGAGAAAAGTCACTTTATGGTCCAAGAAGGGATAGTATTGGGTCATGTCGTTTTGAGTCGTGGGATTGAGGTTGACCATGCCAAAATTCAAGTCATATCAACTTTACCTCATCCCACAAATGTCAAAGGGATAAGATCGTTTTTGGGGCATGCGGGATTTTATAGGAGATTTATTAAGGGTTTTAGTGACATCACAAAACCTTTATGTAAACTATTATTAAAATATGCCCCATTTGAGTTTGATGAAAAATGTGTCGAAGCCTTTGATAATTTGAAAAGGAAATTGGTTGAGGCTCCAATTTTGCAATCACTTAATTGGTCTTTACCTTTTGAAATTATGTGTGATGCAAGTGGGTATGCGGTTGGGGCCGTGTTGGGTCAACGGGTGGATAAGAAACCCGTTGCTATATACTACGCAAGTAAGACTCTTTCGGAGGCACAATTGAATTACACCACTACCGAAAAAGAGCTACTTGCGGTGGTATATGCTTTGGATAAATTTAGGTCTTATGTGTGGGGTAGCAAAGTTATTATCTATACTGATTATAGTGCTGTCAGGTACTTAATGGATAAGAAGGATGCTAAGCCCCGATTGATAAGGTGGATACTCTTGCTACAAGAGTTCGATTTGGAGATCCGTGATAAGAAAGGCACGGAGAATGTGGTTGCGGACCATTTGTCTAGACTGATGGTTGAGGAGGAAGACTCAACGAATGAGATTAATGAGTCATTCCCGGATGAGCACTTATTGACCGTCTCGACATTACCTTGGTTTGCTCATATTATGAATTTTTTGGTGACAGGTACAATGCTGGAACATTGGGTGAGGAAACAGAGGATCCATTTCTTGTCCCAAGTGAAACACTATATTTGGGATGACCCAGACTTGTTTAAAGTAGGAGCGGATCAAATCATTCGAAGATGCATTCCGGATGAGGAGATCATGAGTGTGTTGAAGCATGTGCATTCTTATGCATGTGGAGGGCATTTTAGTGGCCAAAAGACGGGTCACAAGGTTTTATCGAGTGGGTTGTATTGGCCAACAATTTTTAGAGATTCGTTTGAGTATGCAAAGAATTGCCTACATTGCCAGCAATTAGGAAGCATCTCAAAGCGTGATGAAATGCCAATGCAACCCATTCTTGTTGTTGATGTTTTTGATGTGTGGGGAATCGATTTTATGGGACCATTTCCCAACTCCTTTGGTAATTTATATATTTTGGTGGCAGTAGATTAAGTTTCAAAGTGGATCGAAGCTATTGCCACCAAAACTAATAACAATACCGTTGTTTGCAATTTTATACAAACACATATTTTTTCAAGGTTTGGGATACCCCAGACAATCATTAGTGATGGTGGGTCCCACTTTAAAAACCGGAAATTTGGAAAATTGCTTAAACGGTATGGTGTTGACCATAGGATTGCCACCCCATATCATCCACAAACTAGTGGACAAGTTGAGGTTTCCAATAGGCAAATCAAAGAAATTTTGCAAAAGACGGTTCGTGCAGACCGAAAGGATTGGTCAACAAAGTTAGATGATACTTTGTGGGCTTACCGCACGGCCTACAAAACACCTATTGGAACAAATCCTTATCGACTAGTGTTCGGTAGAGATTGTCATCTCCCGGTTGAATTAGTTCACCGGGCATTTTGGGCTATAAAAAAGGTTAACTTGAGTTATGATGATGCAGGTCGAGAACGGAAACTCAAGTTGTGTGAGTTGGAAGAGCTACGGAACGAGGCTTATGAGATCGCGTCAAAATACAAGGACCAAATGAAAAGGGCTCATGACGCGAAAATTCGTAAGAAGGAGTTCGAAGTGGGTCAAAAAGTTTGGCTCTACAATTCTAAGTTGAAGCTCTTCCTAGGGAAACTCAAAAGCAAGTGGAATGGCCCATACATAATCACGCGGGTTGGAAAGTTTGGCAAGGTGGAGATTGAGGACCTGAAAGATGGAGTGAAGCAAACTGTGAATGGGCACCGTTTGAAGCCTTATATAGAACATCTCACGGAACATGGTAAGATAGTAGAATTGGTAAGCTTTTTAGATGGCTTACCAACCTACGAAATCAATTAAAATTGCAAGTGTTAGCTCTCATCCCAGGTACGTACTCTAACTACTAGTATTGGGGACAATACTAATTTTTTCGGGGTGTGGAGAGCTTCGTGTAAATTGTATAAATTTTTTTTATTAGTTTTGTAGGCTTAAAAAAAAAATTGAAACAGACTTGCCGTCAGAAACGGTGGGGTAGTCGTCTTCGACGGCTGGGTTAAAAATGCAAACGCCTTAACTTGCGGCAGACGGCCTCCCAAACGCTCAAATAAAAGCCTCACCGTCAGAGACGGTGGGCTAGCTGTCTCTGACGGCCACACAAAAGGGACAGACGTCTAAACTCGCGGTAGACGGCCTCCCAAACGGCTTACAAATGAGCTAAACCAAATCAACCGCCGTCAGAGACGGTGGGGTAGCCGTCTCTGACGGCCAGCAGCTCCCAAACGCGAAAATTTGTGGCAGACACCACCCCAAACGGCCAATGCTGGAAAAAAAAAGAAGACCCGCCGTCAGAAACGGCAGACCAGCCGTCAGAGACGGCCAGACGAACTCCAGACGGCCAAACTGGCGGCAGACGGCCTCCAGACGGCTACCAAAAATCCCTATTCTAATCAGCCGCCGTCAGAGACGGCGACTCATCCGTCAGAGACGGCGAACTGCTTCTGGACGCCGAAAGTCGCGGCAGACGGCTCCTTGGACGACCTCATGCCTTATTCCTTGAACTCCATAACCAAACACCCTCTAATTCTATTAAAATCCGATCCCAAACACCCCTAAACCCAAACCTTATACCCAAATCCAAACACAACACCAAGTCATTAAACCTTTAACCCTTTTCAATTAACCTATCATCTACCATTTTCTTTTCTTCTTCATCTTCTCCACACAAAACTTCAAGAACCCTAATCTTCCCATCACCATAACTCACTCAAAACTTAACCAAATCAAGCGATTTTGGGGTCTATCTTGTGTAATTTTTCGAGAGGAATCCAAATCTTGGGTCGTTTTTACAAGATTCTGCACAAATTTCAAGAATTTTGAACCTCTTGGTCACGAATTTTGTTTTTTTTTGAAATTTTGGGGTTTTTCTGTTCATGGTCAATTATTATCAATTGTTCAATCATTTAGTTGTGTTCTCAACCTCCATGATGTATCGAAGGAAGAAATCTAAGGCCAACTTGGTAGAAATCTCATCAAACGCAAGAAAGAGGCGTTTACACTGGAAGCGTAAGCCGAGGAAGATGAAAAGGAAAGATGCATTATTAAGAAGATTGAATATTCAAAGAACAAGAATGACCAGGTGCATCAGATTCCTTTGTCTACTTTGTAGTATGAAATTAGTGAACTTGTTTGCTATTTCGATTACATTGGGGGAACATCTATGGTTGTGGTGTCATCACATTCCCATAAAACATAACGAATCCTTCTTCACATTGAGGACAATGTTGATCTTAAGTGTGGGGAGGGAAAATTTTGAAAACTGAAATCCTTCATTTAAATTCTACACATTGAGGACAATGTTCGCCTCAAAGTGTGGGGATGGGGGAGAAAATTTTTCAAAATTTTTCAAAAATGTCCTCAAAATTGCATTTTAAAGAACGCGATTAACAGGAACTTACAGGGGATGTGTGAACCATTTTGGTCATTTGTCATGGTTAAACTCAAGAAAGCCCATGTGATAGATGTTTGATTATAATTTTATAAAAAGAAGTATGAGTGTTTACTTGGAAGTAGGTCTCTTGATGAAGTTGATGATCCACACATATGTCACATACCCTACCTAATTCCAATTGTGAGTAATTGAGCCACCATAACATGCTACATTTCACATACTATTACATTTCTTTGCATGTTATGTTCATTTGGATTTGAGTGTGCCTATGTGATCATATGTGGTAGAATTTGCATCTTTTGATACGCTTGAGACCATGGGCCAATTTTATGCACAAGAATGATTAAGGCTTTAGGTTTGACCTTTTTATATTTACACCACTTTTATACCCTTGACCCAAAAACAACCTCCCTTAGTTAAACAATCTTGAGCCTAAACCTTTCTTTTGAAACACCCGAATTAACCCATTTGACCCATTCAACCTTTTTGTTTTTAAAACCCGAGTAATGAAAGTTCGATTTTAGGAGGTTCTTGTATTGTAAATAGTTAGCAATGTTGGGGTTAAAAAAAATGCTCAAATTAGTCGTTGAATAAAAAGGTGCATCATTGCCTTATAGTTGAGCTAGTTTGTTTCTTATTGCAAAAATCTTATGTGCAAAAAAAAAAAATAAAAAAAAATGAAAAAAGTTATGAAAAAGAAGAGAAACATGAAAGCATGTATTGTCTGTGAGAAAATAAAAGGCAGAATATCGCCTTGTAGTTATTAGATTATTTAGATTGTACATAGGTTGAGAGTAAAGTAATAAAAAATCGAACTTTCGTTACCTTAGTCACTTTCAAATTTCCCATTCCATACCCTTTCACCAAGCCCCGTTACAACCCTTTGAAAAGACCTTTTGACTTGTGTAATGACTTTGTGCAATTTGGTGGAGGGTGATTGAGATGCAAACTTATGCTAACATGGGTCACATTTGGCTAAGATTGTTCACATACATATATACTAGCACACTAATACTAGTCAATTTGAACCGAGTTGAGAGAAAATTGTGAGGGATGTGTGTGCTGGAACATTGACTATTGAAGGAGATCTAATTTTGGGGGAACACTTGTTTTGAGCATAAAAATCCTAAGTATATCATGACATTCTAAAGCGTGTGGATAGAATGAGTTGGGTATGACTTAGGACCTTAACTTGCAATGTTTAAGGATGGTAAGCTACCTCATGTTTGATGAATGTGAAAATGTGAATTGAATTTGCTTGAGGACAAGCAAAAGATAAGTGTGGGGATGTGATGCGTGGTTGAAAACCCCGCCTCTATCGAATCTAAAATGGTGCTTTTACATGATTATTTGAAACGGAATATAGCACTTTGATTTGATTTGATGTTTCAGGTTAAAAGCGCTTATTGAGTGAAGTTTACACAAGGCTAGAGTAAAAGATTGGAGTTGAGAAGCATTGGGGGAAAGAAGGCCATAAAAAGTACAATGAAGGTTCTGGCCGTCTCTGACGGAAAACATACTGTCTCTGACGCCATCGCCGTATCTGACGACAGTCTCGCCGTCTCTGACGGTGCCATCTGACAAGACTTGGTCAACAGAAGATTTAATGCAGTTTTTAATTGTTTTATGGGGAGTTTGACCAGGGGATTTGGGGGATTGGAGATTTGGTTCATGATTCATTTTTATCATCTTCAACATCCATCCATCCAATACCTCTCAAGAAGAAAAATACTCAAGATAGGAGACAAGAGATTCATGAAGAACACCATGGCCATGCTTGGCTAATTTCTTTGTATCATGCCTAGGAAGTAAACGTTGAAGTTCTAGGGTTTAACATTTGGGTATTTCTCTAAACTTTTAATTGTGTGATTGTGTGTTTGAATTAATTGTATTAGATTGCGATTAATCTTATGTTGAATTCATTTTAGTTAATTGATCTTGTGCCAATTTCTAATGTCATGAACATGTTTTCTTGCTCTAATACAGACATAGGGTTGTATGTTCTAGGTAATGAAGTGTAGTTTAGTCCATCTCTGATGTTGATGAAACTTGACACCTAAGCCTATTGAACAATCACCCCGTTAACACCAATTGCACTACATTTGTTTGACCCATTTGTGAAAACCTTAGACTTTAGTTGTTGAAACCTAGGTATGATCATCTTAATTAAAATTGTTTACAATCCACATTACTCTTCACTTTTATAATTTCAATTCAAGTTTTATTATAACAACCACAATCCTTTCAAATCAATTCTTAAATGACAACTTGCACTTTTCACAATTAATTAGCACCTTCATAAGTAACACCGTTTAATCAACTAAACAATATCCACTAACCACACGCTCCTTGGATTGATACCCTACTTATCCTATCTACTTAGGTTAATTAGGTTTGTATGAACCGTGACGACCGGATCATCACAAGGGCGTAGGATACACCAACGTCAGAGTGCATACGCTGATTTCTTCTGCCCTACACCACCAGATGCCCTCTCCCTACGCCAATGGCATAGGATACGCCAAAAATGGCGTAGGATACGCCAAATCAACCAAAATTCATTTTTTTGTATTCTGCATCTGAATTCGATCATAATAACATATTTATGGGTTGTCTAACTGAGATAAACCCTTAGGGACTCAGGTACATGATACGGATGAGGATCAAGGCTCAAATCAAGAACCGAATGCATGAGACTCGTCCGCTTCCGCAAGGTTTAAACTTAATCTTTTAAAACTTGTTTTTTGGAAGGCGTTTTGTTGTCGTGTTCAACACTAACTAGACTATACGTATGTTTTGAAATGTGATGCGTATGTGTTAAAAAAAGTTTTGAACACGTTTAATATGTAAATCTTTATTCATAAACTTCCAAACTAAGTTTATTTCCTCGTAAATTATCGTATAATCACCCGTTTACCGGGTAGCGTCTTACAAGTGGTATTCAGAGCCCAAGGTTAAACAAGTCAAGCGTTTGATTCAAGCTAATCATCAATCCGATTGTCACACCCTCAAATTTCCACTGCGGGGTTTATACCGCGAGGCGCGTGACATACCAGGATCCCATAGCCATAAGTCACAGGAACGAACTCTAAATGCCCAAACCATTTAGTTCGTTTTCAAAAACCAAGTTTAGTTAAGCTGCGGAAGCGTAAACCAAATTTAAACCTTTTAAAACCATGCGCAAAACAACGCACCCAAATTAAAACCATACGAAAGCATAATATATAATTTATGTGTATGCCCGAGAGCCCAAATGCAGTGAAGTGTACAGTGCTTTCTAATCCTGGCACCGGAAGCTAACTACCTGCAAAAGCATGTAAATCGTGGGTCAACAAACAATGTTGGTGAGTTCACTGAGTAAAGTAGGTGAGTAAGTAAAAGCGTAGGTTTCCCAAACCATGTAACCAAATGAAAACGTCGGTCTCCCAGACCACATAACAGTACGTAAGAACGTCGGCCTCCATGGCCACAAGCAAATAGCTAATTCATATGCCAGGGGTAGCTAGCCCACTCATGATAACTAAAACCGGCGAATACCGAACTACTAATGAACAAGTTCCCATAACCGGGATAAGGATGCCTTGCATCATTGTCCATCGACAATGATTATGTTTGAAGCTAATAGTTCACATCCGTGCTCCCAGCACGATGTGAGGTTTGTTAGACCTAATAGCGCTATCAACTAATTAACCCGCTTGCCCAACCGGCAATTGATTCGGTATTTTGAAGGACTTAAAAGATGTGTTTGGTTTAGTTCATCAAGGACATATATATGAATTAGTAAAAATAGATTCACCACGTGAACCATGCACCCCAAACCCGGGATGTGTAAAAGTAGTCCCAAACCGGACTAGAAACGTTAAGTAAGTTGTCTCAACCCGAGACGCATGCTTTTGAGAAAAGAGTAGTGAAACTCACCTTATCGCGTAAGCAAAGAATCCGAACAGCAAGTATTATATGCTACCGACACCCTAATAACAGTGTCACTACGTGAGTATAGGCGTAACATCATTACACCATATAACTCGTTTGTCCAAGGCGTTTTAATATTCAAAAGTGTGTATGCGACGCCTAGTGATTCTACATGCAATAGTAAACCCTACGGACTCGTTGGTGAATGAATTGGTTATAATTAGTTTCTACAGCCCGTATGTGTCATAAACATGTGTACTTCCGATTTATGTCAATTTTAGATCACCTAAGACCTCAAGTAATCACATAAGCACATAATACACAATCTGTGTTTTCAGGACAGATTGTGCGCCATCAAAACGAATTTATTTAAAATAGCAACCCAGTGAGTTATCCTCCCAAATTTTTACTGAATTTTCTTTGGGATTCATTTCCAATCTGTAAACTTGCATACTCTCGCGGGATACGACTGATCTTAGAACTTCTGAAAAGTGAGCAGTTATATGCAAAATTCTCCAAGTGCGACTTCTGGATTCGTGAGGTCCAATTCTTGGGTCATGTGGTGAACGAGGCAGGAATACAGGTCGATCCCGCTAAGATTGATGCGATTAAAAGATGGGAGGCCCCTAAGACTCCCACGGAGGTCCGACAATTCCTTGGCCTTGCAGGTTATTATCGCAGATTCATTCAGGGATTCTCAAAAATCGCTCAACCCCTCACTGCTTTGACACAGAAGGGGATTACCTACAAGTGGGGAGATGCCCAAGAAGCTGCTTTTCAATTACTAAAGACTAAACTTTGCAGTGCTCCAATATTATCACTACCTGAGGGTACGGAGGACTTTGTGGTGTACTGTGATGCATCTATCCAAGGTCTAGGGTGTGTTTTGATGCAACGCGAGAAGGTGATCGCTTATGCTTCACGACAACTAAAAGTTCACGAGAAGAATTATCCCACTCACGACTTGGAACTGGGAGCAGTTGTCTTCGCTCTCAAAATTTGGAGGCACTACCTCTACGGAACAAAGTGCACAATCTTCACAGATCATAAGAGTCTTCAGCACATATTTGATCAGAAGGTCCTAAACATACGGCAACGACGATGGGTCGAACTCTTGAATAATTATGACTGTGCTATCAAGTACCATCCAGGGAAAGCTAACGTAGTAGCTGATGCCCTGAGCCGTAAAGAAACGAAACCCAAACGTGTGCGAGCCTTACAACTTACCATACACTCTAATCTGCCTGATAAAATACGTGAAGCCCAAGGCGAGGCCTTGAAAAAGGAAAACATCGGGTTGGAAACATTGCATGGTGCTGGCAAGCACCTAGAACTGAAGTCGGATGGGCTTCAGTACTTTATGGATCGAGTCTGGATTCCACGTTCAGGGGATCTTAGACAACCAGTGCTCGATGAGGCTCACACATCTCGTTATGCGGTACATCCCGGTTCGGACAAAATGTACCAGGACCTCAAAACTCTCTACTGGTGGCCAAACATGAAAGCAGAGATAGCTACTTATGTTAGTAAGTGCTTGATCTGTGCCAAGGTTAAGATTGAGTATCAAAAACCTTCGGGCTTATTTCAGCAACCAGAAATCCCTATGTGGAAATGGGACGGAATTTCTATGGATTTCATTACAAAACTCCCTAAAACGCCAAGTGGGCATGACAAGATTTGGGTCATAGTTGATCGGTTGACCAAATCGGCACACTTCCTTGCCAACAAGGACACTGATAAACTGGAGAAGCTGGCCAATCTTTATATCAAAGAGGTTGTTTCTAGGCACGGGGTGCCTACTTCCATCATATTTGATCGCGACGCGCGATTTACATCCCATTTCTGGAAAACTCTCCACGATGCCTTGGGGACTCGCTTAGACATGAGCACAGCCTACCACCCTCAGACGGATGGACAGAGCGAACGTACCATCCAAACATTAGAAGATCTGCTACGAGCGTGCGTGGTGGACTTTGGAAACAACTGGGACAAGCACTTGCCACTGATTGAATTTTCTTATAACAATAGTTACCACACTTCGATTCAGTGTGCGCCCTTTGAGGCACTTTATGGGCACAAGTGTAGGTCTCCCATCTGTTGGACGGAAGTTGGGGATAGCCAACTGACAGGTCCCGAACTAGTGCATGAAACTTCTGAAAAGATAGTGCAAATCAGAAACAGGATGGCTGCTGCTCGTGATCGACAGAAAAGCTACGCTGATAAGCGTAGGAAACCATTGGAATTCCAGGTAGGGGACAGGGTGTTACTGAAGGTGTCACCATGGAAGGGAGTGATACGCTTTGGGAAACGAGGGAAGTTAAATCCCAGATACGTCGGACCTTTCGAGATCGTTAAAAGGATTGGTCCAGTAGCTTACCAGCTAAATCTACCAGATGAACTCAGTGGAATATACAATGTATTACACGTCTCAAACTTGAAGAAATGCTTATCTGATACGACACTGGTAGTACCACTGGAGGAGATCCAGGTGGATGATCAGCTGCGGTTCGTGGAAGAACCAGTGGAGATTCTTGAGCAGGGCGTCAAGAAACTCAGACAAAGTACTATACCTATTGTTAAGGTACGGTGGAATTCCCGTCTAGGACCGGAATATACGTGGGAGCGCAAAGATCAGATGCGGCTCAAATACCCACACCTCTTTACTGAACCTGAAATCGTACATAGATCCAACGCGGAACATAAAGCAGCTCTTTCAAAGTGAATTTCGGGGCGAAATTCCTTTCAACTTGGGGATGATGTGACATCCGGGAACCAAGCACACATTTTTATAGCTGGCTTTATTGTTTACTTGCTGAATTTCGGGACGAAATTCTTTTCAACTTGGGGATGATGTGACACCCCGCATTTTCAGGTTAATACTTTTACTGAACTCTAGTTAACTTACATGATATACTTTAGTTAACTTACGTGTTGTGCATGGTTAAATACTTAACTAGGGTTAGTTAAGTAGGCCTAACACATTGTTTAACACACACGAGTCCTGTATCCCGAACATTGGTGAATTATGTGGCATGTATAATTATAATATGTGCAATTAAATCATGATGGATGTGAAGTGCCTGCTTATATGAATTATGTGAATTATGTGAATTATCACTTGACTGACGATTAATACGTAAACCATGCAAATTATATACACTTGATGATTAATATCCCATGTAATTATAAAAACAGTAGTTTTTATGCAATTTAGAGTAATTAATATTATCGGGCCCGGTATTGGACTTAAACATGCTTAACGGGTCAAGTTAAGGGACTAGAAGGGCCCTAATATCCAACTACTTGGAGAACAAGCAACCTTATCTTATAGTTATAGTCAAAAAAAATAAAATAAAAACCCTAACCTACTTGTTCTTTGCGCCGTGAGATCCCCCTTCCCCATACCCTTTCAATTTTCAATCAATCAACTAATCTCACACTTAATCAAGCTAGTTCGGGTTTAATCTCAAGGCTCTAGGGAGTTTTAGCACTACAAGGTATGCGTTTATATGTTCTTTGATAGATTATGATAATTGAAAAACTTTAAAAACTCTAAAAACCACATACACACAATCGCATATATATATATATGTATGAGTTCTTGAATGTTTTTGATGATTTAATGATGATGATTGTTGTTAGTTGCCATGATTAGGGTTTTTGCATAATAATATATGTGTTTGATCATGAGAGTATGGATTATGCATGTGTTAGAGATTGTTGAGCATGATTAGGGTTTGTGGATAACTTGGGCTGCAAGTTTTAAATTCTGGCAGATTCGTTTAGACGTTTTGTAGGGGCTGTAATGGGTTGGTAAATTGATAGTTTTGATGATTTCTTTGCATGATTGTGATGAACATAGGCTTAGCTTTTCATAATGGGCAAAACCATCAGATTTGGACGTCGGTTGAGTCGATTTTGGAATTTTAATTGATTAGGGGTCATATCAGATTTTCGGATTTATAAATTGGGCTAACTTTAAATGGTCATAACTTGAGATTTACAAGGAGTTAGGTTATGAAATTTTTACAGTAGGTCAATACTGGAAAAATAGAGCTTTTCCAAGTGGATTCATCTCGTTTGGATGAATACACAATTTTTAAGAATTTTCCTACTAAACTGACCTGTTGAGGAAATTTTCTGGACACTGCTGTGTTGTACGAATTTTTATAATTTTTGTGTTTGGAATTAAGACAAAAAAAAAATAGTTATTGTCGAGTGAATCCCATATAAAATTCAGTAAAAATTTGGGACTCTAATTCATTCGTTAAGTATTTTAAATAAATTGTTTTTCACAGCGCACAATCTGTCCAAAAAACACAGATTATGTACGGGGTCTTTAAGTGACTATTTGGAGTTCTATGTGGTGTGTAATTGACATGTACTTGTGTGGAAACTTGTATGAGATGTGTTTGATGCGTTAAACTTATAATAGTCACCACGATCACCAACGGGATACGTAGGACATACTTGTGCATGTAGAGTCACTAGGTGTCACTACACGATTTTGAATCCCAAAGAATCGAATAAACGTGCTATGTGGTATATTGGTTATGCAAGTGTACTCACATAGTGAGAGTATGGAAGTACATGTCAATTACACACCACATAGAACTCCAATATACCACATAGAACTCCAATATACCACATAGTGAGAGTATGGTTATGCAAGTGTACTCACTACACGATCACCAACGATAGGATGGTTGAGGCCCTCGCATCTTTTCAAGCTAGTAAAGAACTATTTTGCTAAATCATTCTTTTCCCCTGACTTCCACATTTGAACTTTCTTATACTTTGAACGCACATTGTATTTCCAAGCCCTTTTATTGGTTGTAAACCTCGATAACTCCAACGGAACTGAAGGAGACCGTCTGATTGCTTCGGTAGTATAAGTCTTTGCTCTGTGCATTTGCCCCAGGCAGGATGAGATAATGTATGCCACATGCACACTCGATGAGTTACAGATACTTGGGTGGAGAATGTAACCCCCATGACGAAATTTAGAAACTTGTTATCTAAAGACGGATGGGTCTGAAATCGACGCCTACACTACCAAGCTACAGGAGTTAGCTACTACATGCTCACACATATTTAACCTACATTACAAACGGATCGAGCTTCATACCAAAGGGGTTATCCCACAGGTTCGTAGCATGGCTACTACGGCTCACCTACCCAGAATATAACAAACCTTTCACCTGGCTCACAAACTCACCGACGAGGCTGTTGAGCATGGTACCTTTTCCGAAGCAGGGTGCTTCATCTTCTACTTTTGGTGATAACAAGAGAACGTGGGATAGTATGCGGTATAAGTCCTTCAACAATAACCACAACAGTAACAACAACAATGGGGCTCGTGGAGGAGCATTTGTGATGGGCTCTGGGGAGGCCAGGACTGATAACAACGGCGTGACGGATACGTGTTCCTTAAACGCCACTCTCGCTTCTGTTTTATATGATGCTGGTGCAGACTATAGTTTTGTGTCATCAAAACTTAGCAAACAACTAGGGATAGTTCCTACACTTCTTGATACCCCGTACTTTATAGAGTTAGCTGATGGGAAGCCTGTTAAGCTCGAACTAGATGGACAGTTGTTTGCCATCGACCTCTTACCTATCACCCTGGGAAGCTTTGATCTCGTGGATGGCATGGACTGGTTGTCCAAGCAACACACTGAAAATCTCTGTCAAGAGAAGATTGTTCGTATCCCTCTCCCTAGTGGAGAATTCTTATCTGTCCAGGGTGATTCTGGTGGTGCCATGATGGGCATCATCTCTTTCCTGAAAGCCTAGAAGTGTATTCGGAAGGGCTACCCAGCCATATTGGCTAACATTTCTGATACTCGAGCTGAAGCTGAAACAAAAATTGAGGATATCCCTGTAGTTCAGGATTTTCCAGATGTCTTCCCAGAGGAATTACCCGGACTTCCACCTGTTCGACAAGTGGAATTTCAAATTGACCGTGCACCAGGAGCCGCCCCAGTTGCGCGTGCACCATACCGCCTTGCACCAGGCGAACTTCAAGAACTATCCACCCAACTCCAAGAGCTATTGGACAGGGGTTTCATTAGACCTCGTTCTTCACCTTGGGGAACTCCAGTCTTAATTGTTAAGAAAAAAAGGATGGGAGTTCCCGTATGTGTATCGATTACCGGGAATTGAACAAGGTGACAATTAAAAACCGCTACCCTTTACCTCGTATTGATGATCTATTCGACCAGCTTCAGGGGTCGAGTTTCTATTCCAAGATTGACTTAAGGTCGGGGTACCATCAACTGAGAGTCCGAGAGGAGGATGTGCCAAAGACAGCCTTTCGAACTCGTTATGGGCACTATGAATTTTTGGTAATGCCCTTCGGGCTGACCAATGCACCAGCTGTGTTCATGGACCTCATGAACCGTGTGTGCAAACCCTATCTAGACAAATTTGTCATAGTGTTCATAGACGACATTCTGATCTATTCCAAGAGTAGGGGAGAGCACGAGCAACACCTACGACTGATCTTGGAACTTCTGAAAAGTGAGCAGTTATATGCAAAATTCTCCAAGTGCGACTTCTGGATTCGTGAGATCCAATTCTGGGGTCATGTGGTGAACGAGGCAGGAATACAGGTCGATCCCGCTAAGATTGATGCGATTAAAAGATGGGAGGCCCCTAAGAACTCCCACGGAGGTCCGATAATTCCTTGGCCTTGCAGGTTATTATCGCAGATTCATTCAGGGATTCTCAAAAATCGCTCAACCCCTCACTGCTTTGACACAGAAGGGGATTACCTACAAGTGGGGAGATGCCCAAGAACCTGCTTTTCTGATACTAAAGACTAAACCTTGCAGTGCTCCAATATTATCACTACCTGAGGGTACGGAGGACTTTGTGGTGTACTATGATGCATCTATCCAAGGTCTAGGGTGTGTTTTGATGCAACGCGAAAAGGTGATCACATATGCTTCACGACAACTAAAAGTTCATGAGAAAAATTACCCCACTCACGACTTGGAACTGGGAGCGGTGGTCTTCGCTCTCAAAATTTGGAGGCACTACCTCTACGGGACAGAGTGCACGATTTTCACAGATCATAAAAGTCTCCAGCATATATTCGACCAGAGGGTGCTAAGCATACGACAACGCCGATGGGTCGAACTCCTGAATGGTTATGACTGTGCCATCAAGTAACATTCAGGGAAGGCTAATGTAGTAGCAGATGCCCTGAGTCGTAAGGAAACAAAACCCAAACGAGTGCGAGCCTTGCAACTTACCCTACAATCTAATCTTCATGTTAAGATACGTAAAGCCCAGGGCGTGGCTTTGAAAGGGAAAACATCGGGCTTGAAACCTTGCACGGTGCTGATAAGCACCTGGAATGGAGGACATAGGGTCTTCAGCACTTCATGAATCAAGTCTGGATTCCACGTGTTGGAGATCTCAGACAACTAGTGCTCGATGGGGCACACACCCCTCGTTATTCGGTACATCCTAGTTCGGATAAAATGTACCGAGATCTTAAACTCTTTACTGGTGAACAAACATGAAAGCTGAGAAAAGTCACTTATGTTAGTAAGTGCTTGACTTGCGCGAAGGTTAAGATTGAATATCAGAAACCTTCAGGCCTACTTCAACAACCAGAGATTCCGATGTGGAAATGGGATGGGATTTCCATGGACTTCATTACGAAGCTTCCTAAAACGCCCAGCGGGCACGATATGATTTGGGTCATTATTGACCATTTGACCAAATCAGCGCATTTCATGGCAATTAGAGAGGCGGACATGTCGGAACGTCTAGCCGCTTTTGTATTACGAAAATTGTCTCTAGGCATGGGATGCCAACTTCTATCATATCGGATCACGACGCGCGATCTACTTCCCATTTTTGGGAAACTCTCCAAATTGCTTTGGGAACTCATTTGGACATGAGCGCAGCCTATCACTCCCAGACGGATGGATAGAGTGAACGTACCATCCAAACACTAGAAGATCTACTGCGAACGTGCGTGGTGGACTTTGGAAACAGTTGGGACAAGCACTTGCCTTTGATTGAATTCTCTTATAACAATAGTTATGACACTTCGATCCAGTGTGCACTTTTTGAGGCACTTTATGAACGGGAGTGCAAATCCCCCATATGTTGGACTGAAGTTGGGGATAGCCAACTGACAGGTTCCGAACTTGTGCACCAAACTTCTGAGAAGATAGTGCAATCAGAAAACGGATGGCTGCTACTCTTGAGCGACAGAAAAGCTACGCTGATAAGCGTAGGAAACTTTTAGAGCTCCGGAATGGGAACAAGGTACTATTAAAGGTGTCACCTTGAAAGGGTGTGACACGCTTTGGAAAACGGGGGAAGATGAACCCGTAAAACGTTAGACCATTCGAGATGGTTGATGGGATTGGTCTGGTAGCTTACAGGTTAAACCTGCTTAACAAACTTGGTAGGATACACGATGTATCCCACATATCGTACCGAATCAATAGAAATGCCTGTTGGATACAACACTGATGGTGCCACTGGAGGAGATCCAGGTGGACGATCGGCTACGGTTCATGGAAGAACCAGTGGAGATTCTTGAGCGGGGCGTCAAGAAACTCAAACAGAACACTATACCTATTATTAACGTACAATGGAATTCCCGTCTAGGACCGGAATACACGTGGGAGCGCAGAGATCAGATGCGGCTCAAATATCCACACTTCTTTTCTGAACCTGAACCTGTGCATAGATCAAATGCCGAACATAAAGCAGCTCGCTCAAAGTGAATTTCGGGGCGAAATTCCTTTCAACTTGGGGATGATGTGACATCCGGAAACCAAGCATACATTTTTTTTAGCTGGCTTTACTGTTTACTTGCTGAATTTCGGGACGAAATTCTTTTCAACTTGGGGATGATGTGATACCCCGAAAATTCAGGTTCTCACTTTAACTAAACTCTAGTTACATTCCTTGCATTATACTTAACTAGGGTTAGTTAGATAAGACATACGTGCATGGTTATGAGTCAAGGTGTGATTGCATGATTAGTGAACCTCGGACGTTGGTGAATAATAAACTTATGTGTCTCGGTGATACCTGACAAACTTATGTGAAAACCATACGTGATTATGTGAACCTAAACCGAACACGTTAATAGAAATCATTAAAAGTGGAGCATGAGGTTGATTAGGGTCTTAATGCATGGGGTTACACTTGTTACGGTCCGAAATAACGAAAACGTCAAAGGATAACGCGTCGGGAGGCTAAACGAGGCAAAAGCGCGCCACCCGGACCTGTGAGCGGCCGCTCACAGGCTCCGAGCGGCCGCTCGAACCTATCTGACGGGTTTAAACCGCCTCAAACTCGTATATAAGCATCCTTAACCCCCATGCAGCCCCCATACTCAACCCTAATCGCCCCCTTACTGCCCCACACGAATATTTCACTCCAAAAACTCCTGCTAAGGCTCAAGATCATCAATTGGGAGGCTCCAAGGCGCGCGATTGATTGATTTGAAGAGCTAAGGGTATAACTCATGATTTCTTACGCTTTTTACTTTATGTTTTATTGTAAAAATCATATAACAAGTTTGTCCAGGTCTGAATGGGTTTAATAAACATTAAAACATGAGTCTTTTTGAAGATTAAACGGATTAAACCTATTAATAAACGCGTAGTAACATCATAGGAGGCTTGTTGCGCAAGTTATTGGTGTTTTGATCCTAAAAGCTTTGATCTTGACACGTTTGATAATAGGATCTGATGGGAATAGGTATTAGGAAAGTTGTATGATGATTATTAGGTGTTATTGATTGATAATATGCAACTAGGGTTTGATATAATTGATAATATTGCACGATCAGAATCTGGACAGATTCTGAATGTCGACTTGTAGGGTCTGTTTCGTGGCTTGAAAATAATTGGTTTGATCGATTCTTTGCATGATTGTAACGTACAAGGTCTTAGCTTTTCATAATGGGCAAAACCATCGAATTTGGACATCGTTTGAGTCGTTTTTGGAATTTTAATTGATTAGGGGTCATATCAGATTTTCGGATTTGTAAACTGGGCTAACTTTAAATGGTCATAACTTGAGATTTACAAGGAGTTAGGTTATGAAATTTTTACAGTAGGTCAATACTGGAAAAATAGAGCTTTTCCAAGTAGATTCATCTCGTTTGGATGAATACACAATTTTTAAGAATTTTCCTACTAAACTGACCTGTTGAGGAAATTTTCCGAACACTGCTGTGTTGTACGAATTTTCATAATTTTTGTGTTTGGAATTAAGACAAAACAAAAATAGGTATTGCCAAATGAATCCCAAAGAAAATTCAGTAAAAATTTGGGAGGATAACTCACTGGGTTGCTATTTTAGATAAATTCGTTTTGATGGCGCACAATCTGTCCTGAAAACACAGATTGTGTATTATGTGCTTATGTGATTACTTGAGGTCTTAGGTGATCTAAAATTGACATAAATCGGAAGTACACATGTTTATGACACATACGGGCTGTAGAAACTAATTATAACCAATTCATTCACCAACGAGTCCGTAGGGTTTACTATTGCATGTAGAATCACTAGGCGTCGCATACACACTTTTGAATATTAAAACGCCTTGGACAAACGAGTTATATGGTGTAATGATGTTACGCCTATACTCACGTAGTGACACTGTTATTAGGGTGTCGGTAGCATATAATACTTGCTGTTCGGATTCTTTGCTTACGCGATAAGGTGAGTTTCACTACTCTTTTCTCAAAAGCATGCGTCTCGGGTTGAGACAACTTACTTAACGTTTCTAGTCCGGTTTGGGACTACTTTTACACATCCCGGGTTTGGGGTGCATGGTTCACGTGGTGAATCTATTTTTACTAATTCATATATATGTCCTTGATGAACTAAACCAAACACATCTTTTAAGTCCTTCAAAATACCGAATCAATTGCCGGTTGGGCAAGCGGGTTAATTAGTTGATAGCGCTATTAGGTCTAACAAACCTCACATCGTGCTGGGAGCACGGATGTGAACTATTAGCTTCAAACATAATCATTGTCGATGGACAATGATGCAAGGCATCCTTATCCCGGTTATGGGAACTTGTTCATTAGTAGTTCGGTATTCGCCGGTTTTAGTTATCATGAGTGGGCTAGCTACCCCTGGCATATGAATTAGCTATTTACTTGTGGCCATGGAGGCCGACGTTCTTACGTACTGTTATGTGGTCTGGGAGACCGACGTTTTCATTTGGTTACATGGTTTGGGAAACCTACGCTTTTACTTACTCACCTACTTTACTCAGTGAACTCACCAACATTGTTTGTTGACCCACGATTTACATGCTTTTGCAGGTAGTTAGCTTCCGGTGCCAGGATTAGAAAGCACTGTACACTTCACTGCATTTGGGCTCTCGGGCATACACATAAATTATATATTATGCTTTCGTATGGTTTTAATTTGGGTTGCGATCATACCAGCACTAATGCACCAGATCCCATCAGAACTCCGCAGTTAAATCTGTAAAACCCCGCCCCTCTCATCACCAATATTGTCCGCTTTGCCCATCCCGAGCTCACGGATTTGTTTTTGGTTGCCCAAGAGGAGACTTCCCAGCAGGTCACCCATCCTGGAATTTCTCCCACCTGAGCACGCTTAACTGTGGAGTTCTCCTCTCATCCACTAACATTAAGCCCCAAAACGCGTTGGTGATTTAAGAGGCAAGACATTACTTATGAACCAAGGATCTCTCCTGGCCACGGCCGATGTGGGATTTTCCTGGGGTGTCACATTCACCCCCTGTTAGAGTCTCATCGTCCCTGATGAGGTATGCACCCACCATCCCGAACGGCACAGGAGTGGCTCTGATACCATCTGTAAAACCCCGCCCCTCTCATCACCAATATTGTCCGCTTTGCCCATCCCGAGCTCACGGATTTGTTTTTGGTTGCCCAAGAGGAGACTTCCCAGCAGGTCACCCATCCTGGAATTTCTCCCACCTGAGCACGCTTAACTGTGGAGTTCTCCTCTCATCCACTAACATTAAGCCCCAAAACGCGTTGGTGATTTAAGAGGCAAGACATTACTTATGAACCAAGGATCTCTCCTGGCCACGGCCGATGTGGGATTTTCCTGGGGTGTCACACCGATAAGGAATTCATTTCCAAAGTTATCTTAATCTAGTCGAAATTTTATGTATCATGTATGAACATGAAATCAATCAAGAATAAATCATTAGAAAGGTGCTCTAAATAATTCAAAACTTGGAAGCACACCAATTACACGGTCATGGTGGGCCAAGGCTCAGCCGAACCGGAAATTGGAAAACATGATTGCATTTACAAAACAATGCAATCCGATAAAAAAAAATGAAATCAGCATACTGAAGCAAATTAGCAAAAGAGATTTTCATTAAATCAAACAGGCGACTGGGAATTGTCTATTTGGGAAGTATCGTGACGAATGCGACGAGATCACCAGTGTCATGTGCGAATTGCTTACCCTGGCCAGGTAAGTGTTAAACACATGACACGGTGGACTTCTTGTGATCTTTATGGATACGTCCCATGTAGCAAGGACTAGGTCGTGAGAAAAGGGCATGTAAAACTTCTGACTATATGACTCGCGGGGTCATAGAATGCGGGAGTAATGCCAAACCAATAAAGGTCCGGTAGACCGGGTATGTAAAACCGATGCATAAACGACCCGCGGGGCTGTAGAGCCAAAGGTATTACCACAACGGTTACAAGGATTAGGAAAATAGACTTGAACTTAATCAAGGTTGAGTAATAAACAGATTCAGTTAAAAAAATAGACTTGAACCTTAATCAAGGTTGAGTCATAAACAGATTCAGTTCGGAAATACACTTGAACCTTAATCAAGGTTGAGTCATAAACAGATTTAGTTCAAAAATAGACTTGAACCTTAATCAAGGTTGAGTCATAAACAGATTCATTTCAGAAATAGACTTGAACCTTAATCAAGGTTGAGTCATAAACAGATTCAGTTCGGAAATAGACTTGAACCTTAATCAAGGTTGAGTCATAAACAGATTCAGTTCGGAAATAGACTTGAACCTTAATCAAAGGTTAAGTCATAATAAAACTCGAACCTTTATAGAAGGTTAAATTCGTAAAAAGGACTTGAACCTGAATAAAAGGTTGAGTCATAATCACATTCGGACCTCAATAAAAGTTAATCCGTAAAAAGGACTTGAACCTTAATCAAAGGTTAAGTCGTAAACACACTCAAATCTTAGTTAAGAGTTAACACGCAAATAGACTTGAACCTTAGTTCAAGGTTAAGTCCTAAATACATTCAACCCATAATCAAAGGCCAATTTCCTGAATGGATTAGGACCTTAACCTAAAAGGTTAAATAATGATCACCTTGAGACATAATCGAGAATTTACTCGTAAGTAGACTTGAACTTTAAATCAAAGGATCAAGTCATAATCACATTTGAACCTTGAGGAGAGGTTAAACTGTAAGGAAACTTGAACCTTAATCGAAGGTTAGGACATAGTCAAACTCGAACCTGAATGGGAAGTCAATCAAGCAGTAGAAGTCAAACCTTAACGAAAGGTTAAATCATAAACCACTCTGAACCTCATCTAAAGGGTAAACTTTTAACGAGTCTAAACCGTACCCGAGGGCCAACTCGTATACCAACGGGAACCCCGTACTGTGGTAAGACAAAAGCCAAGATCCGGGCTAAGCTTAAGGTTAAGTTACACTTAAACTTGAATCATAATAAATTCGTGAAAGTCTAAAGGGTAAATGTGAACTATGCGTTTCGTGAAAGCCTATGGGCAAATGTGAACTATGCGTCACACTAAATCATAAGGATTCGTGAAAGTTCACGAGCAACCAATAACTACTTGTCTACTTGTCTCGCTAAATTAGAATGCGACGAAAACAGAAACAACTAGGACAAGTGTGAACTATGATTCACACGAATCTGAGCTAAAAAAAGGTATTATAGCGTAAAACGAAGTGTTAAATAAAAGAAGAAATTAAATGCTAAATCTAAAGGGGGATCGTAGAAGACCTTGGAAAACGGAGGTGCATCCGCACCAGAGGAGCGATCCTAGCCTCGAGCAAGGATCGTGTGAGAGTAAATGATGAATGATGTGATCTAATAAAGACATGTCAAAAACAAATAAAGCGAGATAAATCTCATGGGCTTTAGCATGAGATGGATGAACATGCAATCTAAACTCTAAATCAGATAAATGGTTGTGAATCATAGAAATGAAGGCAATGCCTTCATAATAAGCCCAACGCGGCCTGCTAAATCACTATGCATACGAATACTAAATAAAGAAAACATAAGCAATAGACTTGTGCGACTAAACACGGTAACGTAACACCATGAAATACAGATGAGCAAGAACCCTGTTGAGAAAAGTTGAATTGATCTATGGGTCAATAAGTCTTAAGGGACACAAATAAACAGAAACGGATCATAGTTCAGTAACGGGCCCTACAAGGCTAGATGAATAAAGGAATTGTCTTGTATCTAAAGTGTTTCGAGGAATTAAATAAAAACATAATCCGGAAGCAGACGTGAAGACGGGGTGTTATATACGAAATAATACCTAGATAACTAAAAGAGTCAGAAGACTCGGGTTAAATCTCAAATAAGATGCTTGCAAGAGCTCGAAATATAAATTTGAAAGGCTAGATAAGAAAGGGTCACGAACCCTATGCTAATTCTTTTGATAGGATAAAAATCCTAAAAGCCCGAGGCGTTGGGGCAAAAGATAATAGGTGATCAATCGCCTAGAATTTATTTCGACTAAGAGTGAAATATACTAAAATTTGGGTTAGATAAAACCAATGTTAGTTAAAGAATGCATGAGACAGGCGCAAAGCTATCCGAGGTATTATATGGAGGATTCCATGGAATATTCTAACTCTAAATGAGCAATGCGAAATACTAACCTAGCACTAAACTAGGACATATGCACATTGTAAGATCCCACATAGGTTCGGAAAGGGAAACAAACACTTCATTATAAGGGGGTGGGATACCTTCTTTGTCGTACGCGTTTTGGCCAGTCCTTCGGGGTGAGACCAATGCAACCATGAGCTTGGTCACAGTCTAATACGGCTGGACGGGCAAAGTGGACAATATACGATACAAGTTACCTTAGGCTATTACAACCTGTTAAATGAAAGTTGGACTTTTATAAAGTCCAACAAATGTTAACTCAGAAGTTTGACAGACGGTGTGTAGAAACACATCATAAGTCGCAGTACTGAGATTGGATGAGTAACTAAAGCATGTGACTTATGAAACTAAGTCTATTTGTAACCGAAAACCCTGATGAATTAACTATTCGCAGAATTGGCAATCTGATAGTAGCAGAACGATTGATTAACCATTAATAGCCTAGTGATAGCTAAGCGATCATTAGAAGGTTCAAACGGGTCAAGTGTAGTCATCACGACTTGGACCCAGAGGAATGCCTAAATATAGCTAAGCCTAGGGACAGGTGAAAACACTATCAGAGAGGACACGCGGTATCTAGGTCTAGGAAAACGTGAGGCATGGAAAGGACTCGATGCTTTCCAGTAAAAGCAGGGCATTATAAGAGGCCTCAGAGCCGAAATCAAACTGAAACTAAAACCACTTTGAGAGTGGGTGACGATCTTCGGAAACCCATTACGATAACTAAACCCAATATGTGCCTTAGTGCACAGAAATGATTCCAAGTAAGATAAACAGTCGAATGAATTCCCTAAACCCTTGTGGACTTAAGGGATCCAAACACACGAATGAGTCAAATTGCTGACGCCTGGGCAAACCATGACACCTATGAGTGCCTGAACTAGAATAATTTTCGGTAAAGGGTAAATAAATGCGAATACGTCAGTCTAGGAGGTGTAATCTAATTCCCTTAAAATAAATCCCATCAGGCGGGGATAAAACTCAAAGATTGGCCATGAGGTGCGACCCATGGGAATTCGTCGAGATATTCTCGAGGACGAAACCCTCTTTAAGGGGGGTGGAGTTGTAACACCCCAAAATTTCTAAACCGTATTTGATGATAATATAAACACACAGGGCTCTTTATTGAATCGAACGAATCTTGACCTATACGAAATTCCTAATCTAGGGAAATAACCTCGTTAACCTTGTTAGCTAAACAAGGCTTAAACAATTACATGAGAATAACTTGGCTAGAGCAAGTTAACTAGTAAATATTTGACAAAACATGGGAGGGGCTAAACTTGCCCAACAACCAAACTTGAGTTTGGTTAAGTAAAAAAAAAGGGGGGGGGGGGGGAAATCAACATATGCAGGTGCATATGTCGATCAAAACACACACACTAAGCTAAAACCTCCA
Source organism: Ambrosia trifida (assembly GCA_028751855.1). Classification (NCBI taxonomy): domain Eukaryota; kingdom Viridiplantae; phylum Streptophyta; class Magnoliopsida; order Asterales; family Asteraceae; genus Ambrosia; species Ambrosia trifida. Next base: position 21,259,561 of record CM054130.1, read on the forward strand.
ATTCTTACTCAATCAAGCCAAAATCAAAGGGGAAAATCATGCATTAAACAAAAAGGGATCATCTAAGGTCCAACACACCTAAAGGTATCAATTATTTGGTTTAATTTGATGTATACTTCATGTATGAACATGGTGAGAATTCTAGGGTGTTTTGTAAATGTTAAATTAGTGATCATTAAAGGTTGCTCTAGCATTAAGGAACCTTAATCATGTTTAATCTAGTAAAAAAGATGTTAATACATGCATGTTTTGTGTGATTCATGTGAAATTGTTGAATATGTGAAAGGTGGGTTTTTCCATTAGTTGAGGACCACACCTAAATTGTAATCGTAGCATCTTCTAAGCATGAAGCTGTGAATTTATGAACTAGAAAGTAATATTAACTTGCTAGATGTAATAATTTTGACTGTTGGTGGATCCATGAGGTCCATAAGTCCTAAAAATTAAAGCTAGGAAAAAGACGCCTACAAGGTGTTTGATAAAAATACCTCAATGAAACTCGTTTTCATTTAGGCATAGTTAAGACATTGATAAGCTTGGTCAAAACTTGTGTGGTCACATGACTAATGTCTAAGAGCATGATTTTAATCACCAATGTGGATTACACATCTAGGTGCGAGTACAAGAAACTTCGTTTGGTCATGAAATCTTGGAATGAGGTAAAATGGAAGCACGCATAAGGTAAGTCACTCGATGGCTTAAATCTTAATATATTTGTAGTATGTTTACATGCTTAGTTATACCTTTGTATGTACACCTGGAAACTATTCATTGGAGTGTCATAAAAGAAGCTTAAACGGGAATCATAATTCATAGAAAATGGCCTTAGATGAAGGTTGTTAATGTCCCAATTAGGCTAACGGGTCAATTGGGTAGAACACTAGTTAGACAAGAACCTAAGGGTCAACATTATGCCAACATCGCTTTCGTTAGTTGCTTGAGTATATTCGTAGATTCTATGTTAAAAATCTCAAGCTAGTCTAGAAGCAAAAAGGGGCGCGAGCTAAGGTAAGTCATATCTATGACTTTGTAGGATATATATACATATATGCTCATGTTGGGTGTATAAATCGTGGGTATATCTTGTAGATAAAATGAGATTGTGATTTCCAAGGGTTATAAGAAAACATCGTGTTTAGATTACATTGCAAGTCATAGAGACCGAGCGAGCAAGACCGAGAGAAATGGCACATGTGGCCATGGACACGAGGCATCGCAACCACGGTATAAATGACTTGGGCGGAGGTCACCTAGTCGAGATGAGGCTTGACAAACATAGAAAAACCATCACTAGACCTTAGAAATCCTAAAATCTTATAATTTAGATATATGCAAAAGTTAACGGGTTACCATATTGATGGACATATAATTCGGGGTTCTTGGGTTAGAAACCGAACAAGGAATTCAAATATACATCTAATCATGTTTGTATTACGCACGAGAACCTTTAAACGTGTCCCTGGAAGCCCCGGGAGTAGTTTTAGACTGACACAAAAGGGGCAGCTTGGTGCTGAAATATTTTGTACCTTGTCAGGATTTGGTGTAGGCTACGCCACTTTTGGGGTTGCCTACGCCAAATGCCTACGCAAGGGCGTAGGATACGCCAACGTCAGAGTGCATACGCTGATTTCTTCTGCCCTATACCACCAGATGCCCTCTCCCTACGCCAATGGCATAGGATACGCCAAAAATGGCGTAGGATACGCCAAATCAACCAAAATTCATTTTTTTGTATTCTGCATCTGAATTCGATCATAATAACATATTTATGGGTTGTCTAACTGAGATAAACCCTTAGGGACTCAGGTACATGATACGGATGAGGATCAAGGCTCGAATCAAGAACCGAATGCATGAGACTCGTCCGCTTCCGCAAGGTTTAAACTTAATCTTTTAAAACTTGTTTTTTGGAAGGCGTTTTGTTGTCGTGTTCAACACTAACTAGACTATACGTATGTTTTGAAATGTGATGCGTATGTGTTAAAAAAAAACTTTTGAACACGTTTAATATGTAAAGCTTTATTCATAAACTTCCACACTAAGTTTATTTCCTCGTAAATTATCGTATAATCACCCGTTTACCGGGTAGCGTCTTACATCCCTAACCAACACGACTTATATCATCATATTTTCGCATTAGAAGATCGTGCACTTAATATTTGGTTAACTAGATTATACCCCGGGAACGTCCCGAGGTTGAGATATCTAATATGACATATGGAATAGAATGATACGCTTTACGATTACATGTAAGAAAACTTCGGGTAGCACCTAACCAAAAACAATTAATAATGTATATCCAATGTTAACGCCTAAGCTTAAACAATGTATAACTCTATTATTAATACTTAACCTAAAACAATGTACAACTCCAATGCTAACACATGTTGAAAATACGTCTCGGGGTTGAGAAATCTAATATGACATATCAATTTTACATATGAAATAGAATGATGCGCTTTACAGTTACATGCAGGAAAGCTTCGGGTAGCACCCAACCTAAAACAATTAACACTATATCTCCAATGTTAACGTCTAACCTTAAACAATGTATAACTCCAATATTAAGACCTAACCTAAAACAATGTACAACTCCAATGCTAACACATTTTGAAAATAGAATTCATATTTACTGATTTGAACATAATTAGTGACTTGTCTATATATGATTAATGAATTACCTGAACACTTTGTGTTTTTTTTTTCCTGTATGAACAAAACCACACAAAAAATAGTCGTTTTTCTCCGTTTTTTATATAGCACTATGGTTCTTGCACTATATATGATTAATGGATGAGTATATTGTCATGTCCGAAAAAGTTGCGCGCGAGTCGCTTCATTTTTTTGTCAAGGTACATATCTATATATCTATATATAGTTTAGCTTCCACATATTGTTTACGCTTTTATTATCAAATGTCATTTAATATATATATATATATATATATATATATATATATATATATATGCGTAGGGATCATATCTATTTACTCACGAAGATATTTGCGTAAACTAACAATGTAGATATCCAACGCATATACGAGGTTCATGGTGAAAACATGGGTTTCCCAGAATGCTTGGTAGTCTCGATTGTACGCATGTTGGTTGGGCTATGTGTCCTATGTAACACCCCAACCGATGGCGGAAACATCGGGATGTCACGTATTGATGATTGTTCAGTAGCTCATGGTAAATAATAATTCTCATTATATGATTTAGATAAATTACATACAATTGTTCTACAAGAATTCATACATCAAATTGAATAAAATTATGCAAACATCTTCAAGCATTAATTCAAATCCTCAAGCAAGTAGAACCTGAAACATGTTAAGTTGAAAATATTTTGGGTCAACAAAAGTTGGTGAGAATTACATAGGTTTTGATAATCGAATAAAATTGTTGTGCAATTCATGTGTCATGGCAATCTAGTCCATATGTGAAAACATACTAGAAGTAAATCGAGTGCATAATCAACCATTGTGACTGTTGTATTGTGGTACATCCCATACGCTCATGGTTCACTCGTTTATATTGCAGTAACAAACACCCACGCAACCTTTGAAGGAGGCACGTATCCGGGTGGGATTGTCAGTCCAATAGATCTATCAATGTATACCGTTTGGCTGATGAATGTTTATGCTAGAATTGTGCTTACCCTAGTCATGTTCAAGACATAATGCAACATAGAAATACACATAGACACATTGATGATTGAATTGCATAAATAATGTTGTAACATGTTTCACCCCAAAAATGGTGATAAATAGAAAATGGGCTATGTAAAACTCACATTAGCAAAATGTTGTAACATCGCAAAATTTTCGCCAAAATTTTAATACATAAAAAGCCCTTATATATATATATATATTTTTTATTACACCTTTATCATTAATATTATACAAATGTGTCTAAGTCTTTATTTATCCTAACTCACAACTTATATACATACATAAATGTATATAAATAATAATAATAATATGATTCTAAATTCTTTTTTTTTTTTTTCACATACAAGATTTTTTTTTTTTTTTTTTTTAAATAAAGCCTTGAGTCAAATAGTCAAAGTCCTAGTCAAAGTCTTAGTCAAACAGTCAAAGTCATAGTCAAATAGTCAATTCTTCATAAAACCTTACTTTATGGTGTTGACCAATTTTAATGGCTAATTGACTCCAAAACTAGTATAAAAACCCACCTATGACCCATTATACTTTGCACCTCTAAATCGATTGTTTCAATCCGATTAAACTTTCCCTCATACCTTTCTTCTATAGTCTATTACTTCTACAATTGAAGCTTTGATTATAAGCTCTTGTAATTGGCGAATTGGAAGCTTGATATTCTTTCTTTTTCGTTTTCTTCAATTTGGACTAGCTACGTTGTTGAGTATTTGGGATTCGCCTCGCATACATTCACAACACATTATTCTATTTTTTTTACGAGACATAACATTTTGCTAAGGTGAGTTTTACATAGCCCCTTTTCTATTTATCACCATTTTTGGGGTGAAACATGTTACAACATCATTTATGCAATTCAATCATCAATGTGTCTATGTGTTTTCTATGTTGCATTATGTCTTGAGCATGATTAGAGTAAGCACCATTCTAGCATAATCATTAACTCCGTACAAGCCGGCGGTAAACATTGATAGATCTATTGGACTGACAATCCCACCCGGATACGTGCCTCCTACAAAGGTAACGTGGGTGTTTGTTATCGTATAACATATTCAAGTGGACCATGAGCGTATGGTATGTATCATATTATAACAGTCATCAGGGTTGATTATGCACTCGATTTATTTCTAGTATGTTCTCACATATGGACTAGATTGACATGACACATGAATTGCACAACATTTTTATTCAATTATCAAAAACCTATGTAATTCTCACCAACTTTTGTTGACCCAAAACATTTTCAACTTAACATGTTTCAGGTTCTATTTGCTTGAAGATTTGAATTGATGCTTGAAGATATGTGTATAGTTTTTATTCAATTTGATGTACAAATTCTAGAACAATTGTATGTAATTCATTTAAATTATTTAATGGAATTTATTATTCACCATGAGCTACTGAACAATCATCATTACGTGACATCCCGATGTTTCCGCCATCGGTTGGGGTGTTACAGATTGGTATCAGAGCCATGGTTATAGGGAATTAGGTTATTAGAAAAATAATCTAGTCTATAACCATAGGATTTAACCAGTACTTGCTTCTTTTACTTGCTATTCTCTATCTCCCTCCTACTTCTTATCCCTACTTTCATCCTTACAAGAAGGTTGCTCTCCACCATTGGATCTACTCTTAGACTAATAGGACAAAATCCTCAGGCTTAACCTGAACCCCCTTGAGATCTCGTCGAAGTTCTAAATTTTAATAACGAACACGTGCAATCTGGAAGGGTGAACGCCTGTATTCTGAGTCTTCTATCTAGGCTGGCATTGCGCATATATCCCAATCAGACGAGGGACCCGGATGCCTACCTGGGAATTCTCGGGATGAGTGTTCACTTATAGGCTAAAGCATGTCTTCATATGTTATTAGAATCTGGAATCTTTGATAAGTCAACGTTTTCGTTTATTCGTTTTAATTAATGAATAAATGATTACATTCCTTATATTACCTCATTCATTTCATGCCTCATTGAGACTTCATTGTGTCCCTTACAGATCATGTCTCCACGCCACAGCACTCGCATTAACAGTGGTGACAATCATGAAGAAGAGAGCAGCAACCACAATCCCGACCACAACACTAACAATGGAGGTGATGCCCAACTAGCTACGATTATTTCTCAACAATTGGCACAACAAATCACAACTCTGGTTTCTAACTTGTTGGCCCAAGTCATCCCAATGAATGGGAACAACAATGGAAATGTAAATGGCGATGGAAATCACATGAAGAACGGAACCTTAGTTCGGAAAAGCGAGAAAACAAGTATTGTGGCCGCGGTAACTACCAAGAACCAGAAGCGTAAGACCAGGAATCCTAATGTAAACCTCACTACACAAGCCTCTAACAAGAAGCCTTATACAAGAAACTTTCCATTGTGTAACACATGCAATCGACATCATCCCACTGTTTCAACATGTCGCGTGTGCACCAATTGTGGTAGGTATGGCCATCTGGCCAACACATGTCACGAGACCCCAAACCCTAATGCCAATCAACCCACCAATCCTGCTCAGACTGATAATCCAAATCGCTACAACTATGGTCAATGCTTTGAATGTGGAGACCCAAATCACTACCGTAACAGATGCCCTAAACTAAACCGAGATCGAGACCCTCCAGCTACTTAACAGCGAGTCCCACCATTTAAATGTTGTCTACCTTTAATTCTATGTATTGACACTTTTTGGATTCAAGTAATAAATTCAAGTAATATTATAACATCTGTGTGCATGCTTGCTTTAATATGAACTAATTGCTATATCTATGATCATACGTGCTTACTTGTACAACAATTAGTTGACTACCAAACAACCTACTTAACGATTGGTAGAGGTCATCATGTCTTTCCAATAGTCGGGAGAGGCCCTACCACCTGCTCAACGACTGGTGGAGACTATCAGACCTGCTCAACAATCGGTAGAGACATAGAAGGACACAAAACCTTAATGTAAGGTAAATTGGTGATTGCGGTCCGGAACGTAATCATGAATTTACAGGTACGTTAAGGTGGTGTGAAATTCTATCAGGATTTTTGGTAGATAACCAAATGTAAACTCTAGTTATCTAGTAGCTCGTTTAGTAAATCAACCAACTCACACATAACACGCCTCTTATCCACACTATTCGAGACAGATTATTCTATTCATGTCACACCTTAACACAAAATTTTCCAGATCACACTTCTCCTAATTTCTACCCAATCCCCTTCAACCCTGTGTTTTCAATAAACTTCGGGACGAAGTTTCCAAAAGTAGGGGAGACTGTAACATCGCAAAATTTTCGCCAAAATTTTAATACATAAAAAGCCCTTATATATATATATATTTTTTATTACACCTTTATCATTAATATTATACAAATGTGTCTAAGTCTTTATTTATCCTAACTCACAACTTATATACATACATAAATGTATATAAATAATAATAATAATATGATTCTAAATTCTTTTTTTTTTTCACATACAAGATTTTTTTTTTTTTTTTTTTTTAAATAAAGCCTTGAGTCAAATAGTCAAAGTCCTAGTCAAAGTCTTAGTCAAACAGTCAAAGTCTTAGTCAAATAGTCAATTCTTCATAAAACCTTACTTTATGGTGTTGACCAATTTTAATGGCTAATTGACTCCAAAACTAGTATAAAAACCCACCTATGACCCATTATACTTTGCACCTCTAAATCGATTGTTTCAATCCGATTAAACTTTCCCTCATACCTTTCTTCTATAGTCTATTACTTCTACAATTGAAGCTTTGATTATAAGCTCTTGTAATTGGCGAATTGGAAGCTTGATATTCTTTCTTTTTCGTTTTCTTCAATTTGGACTAGCTACGTTGTTGAGTATTTGGGATTCGCCTCGCATACATTCACAACACATTATTCTATTTTTTTTACGAGACATAACATTTTGCTAAGGTGAGTTTTACATAGCCCCTTTTCTATTTATCACCATTTTTGGGGTGAAACATGTTACAACATCATTTATGCAATTCAATCATCAATGTGTCTATGTGTTTTCTATGTTGCATTATGTCTTGAGCATGATTAGAGTAAGCACCATTCTAGCATAATCATTAACTCCGTACAAGCCGGCGGTAAACATTGATAGATCTATTGGACTGACAATCCCACCCGGATACGTGCCTCCTACAAAGGTAGCGTGGGTGTTTGTTATCGTATAACATATTCAAGTGGACCATGAGCGTATGGTATGTATCATATTATAACAGTCATCAGGGTTGATTATGCACTCGATTTATTTCTAGTATGTTCTCACATATGGACTAGATTGACATGACACATGAATTGCACAACATTTTTATTCAATTATCAAAAACCTATGTAATTCTCACCAACTTTTGTTGACCCAAAACATTTTCAACTTAACATGTTTCAGGTTCTATTTGCTTGAAGATTTGAATTGATGCTTGAAGATATGTGTATAGTTTTTATTCAATTTGATGTACAAATTCTAGAACAATTGTATGTAATTCATTTAAATTATTTAATGGAATTTATTATTCACCATGAGCTACTGAACAATCATCATTACGTGACATCCCGATGTTTCCGCCATCGGTTGGGGTGTTACAAATGTTATGTCTCATAAAAAAAATAGAATAATGTGTTGTGAATGTATGCGAGGCGAATCCCCAAGACTCAACAACGTAGCTAGTCCAAATTGAAGAAAACGAAAAAGAAAGAATATCAAGCTTCCAATTCGCCAATTACAAGAGCTTATAATCAAAGCTTCAATTGTAGAAGTAATAGACTATAGAAGAAAGGTATGAGGGAAAGTTTAATCGGATTGAAACAATCGATTTAGAGGTGCAAAGTATAATGGGTCATAGGTGGGTTTTTATACTAGTTTTGGAGTCAATTAGCCATTAAAATTGGTCAACACCATAAAGTAAGGTTTTATGATGAATTGACTATTTGACTAAGACTTTGACTGTTTGACTAAGACTTTGACTAGGACTTTGACTATTTGACTCAAGGCTTTATTTAAAAAAAAATCTTGTATGTGAAAAAAAAAAAATTAAAATCATATTATTGTTATTATTATTATTATTTATATACATTTATGTATGTATATAAGTTGTGAGTTAGGATAAATAAAGACTTAGGCACATTTGTATAATATTAATGATAAAGGTGTAATAAAATATATATATATATATATATATATATATATATATATATATATATAAGGGCTTTTTATGTATTAAAATTTTGGGGAAAATTTTGCGATGTTACAGTCTCCCCTACTTTTAGGAACTTCGTCCCGAAGTTAAAAGAAAAACACCAGGTATACAATTGGTCGACTACCGAAAACCTTGATAAAATTTCTCACTACCTTAATGTACCTGTAAATTCATGATTACGTTCCGGACCGTAATTATCAATTTACCTTACATTAGGGTTTTGCGTCCTTTTATGACTCTACCGATTGTTGAGTAGGTTCGATAGTCTCCACCAGTCGTTGAGCAGGTTGTAGGGCCTCTCCCGACTGTTGGAAAGACATGATGACCTCTACCAATCGTTGAGTAGGTTGTTTGGTAGTCAACTAATTGTTGTACAAGTAAGCAAGTATGATTATAGATATAGCAATTAGTTCACATTCAAACAAGCATGCACTCAGATGTTATGATAATACTTGAATTTATTACTTGAATCAAAAAGTGTCAATACATAGAATTAAAAAGTAGACATCATTCAAATGGTGGGGTTTGCTATTAAGTAGCTGGAGGGTCTTGATCTCGATTTAGTTTAGGGCATCGGTTACGGAAATGATTTGGGTTTCCACATTCATAGCATTGACCATAGTTGTATTTACCAGGACGATTAAGATTAGCAACCTAAGCAGGGTTGGTTGGTTGGTTGTTGTTAGGGTTTGGGGACTCACGACATGTGTTGACCAGATGGCCATACCTACCACAATTGGTGCACAGGCGACACACTGAAACAGTGGGGTGATGTCGTTTGCATGTGTTACACAATGGAAAGTTTCTTGTATAGGGTTTCTTGTTAGAAGCTTGTGTAGTAAGGTTTACATTAGGATCCCTGGTCTTGCGCTTCTGGTTCTCGGTAGTTACCGCGGCCACAATACTTGTTTTCTCGCCTTTCCGAACTAAGGTCCCGTTCTTTATGTGATTTCCATCGCCATTTCCATTTCCATTGCCGTTCCCATTCATTGGAATGACTTGAGCCAACAAGTTAGAAACCAGAGTTGTGATTTGTTGCGCCATTTGTTGGGAAATAATCGCAGCCAGTTGGGCATCAACACCTTTGTTGTTTTTGTTGTTGTTGTGGTTGGTGTTGTGGTTGTTGTTACTTTCTTCTTGGTTTTCACCACTGTTATTGCGAGTGCTGCGACGTGGAGACATGATCTGTAAGGGACACAATAAAGGTTCAATGTGGCATGAAATGAATGAGGTGATATAAGGAATGTAATCATTTATTCATTAATTAAAACGAATAAACGAAAACGTTGACGTATCAAAGATTTCAGATTCCAATAACATAGTGAAGACATGCTTTAGCCTATAAGTGAACACTCATCCCGAGAATTCCCAGGTAGGCATCCGGGTCCCTCGTCTGATTGGGATATATGCGCAATGCCAGCCTAGACAGAAGACTCAGAATACAGGCGTTCACCCTTCCAGATTGCACGTGTTCGTTATTAAAATCTAGAACTTCGACGAGATCTCAAGGTGGTTCAGGTTAAACCTGAGGATTTTGTCCTATTAGTCTGAGAGTAGATCCAGTGATGGAGAGCAACCTTCTTGTAAGGATGAAAGTAGGGATAAGAAGTAGGAGGGAGATAGAGAATAGCAAGTAAAAGAAGCAAGTACTGGTTAAATCCTATGGTTATAGACTAGATTATTTTTCTAATAACCTAATTCCCTATAACCATGGCTCTGATACGAATCTGTAACACCCCAACCGATGGCGGAAACATCGGGATGTCACGTATTGATGATTGTTCAGTAGCTCATGGTAAATAATAATTCTCATTATATGATTTAGATAAATTACATACAATTGTTCTACAAGAATTCATACATCAAATTGAATAAAACTATGCACACATCTTCAAGCATTAATTCAAATCCTCAAGCAAGTAGAACCTGAAACATGTTAAGTTGAAAATATTTTGGGTCAACAAAAGTTGGTGAGAATTACATAGGTTTTGATAATCGAATAAAATTGTTGTGCAATTCATGTGTCATGGCAATCTAGTCCATATGTGAAAACATACTAGAAGTAAATCGAGTGCATAATCAACCATTGTGACTGTTGTATTGTGGTACATCCCATACGCTCATGGTTCACTCATTTATATTGCAGTAACAAACACCCACGCAACCTTTGTAGGAGGCACGTATCCGGGTGGGATTGTCAGTCCAATAGATCTATCAATGTATACCGTTTGGCTGATGAATGTTTATGCTAGAATTGTGCTTACCCTAGTCATGTTCAAGACATAATGCAACATAGAAATACACATAGACACATTGATGATTGAATTGCATAAATAATGTTGTAACATGTTTCACCCCAAAAATGGTGATAAATAGAAAAGGGGCTATGTAAAACTCACCTTAGCAAAATGTTATGTCTCATAAAAAAAATAGAATAATGTGTTGTGAATGTATGCGAGGCGAATCCCAAAGACTCAACAACGTAGCTAGTCCAAATTGAAGAAAACGAAAAAGAAAGAATATCAAGCTTCCAATTCGCCAATTACAAGAGCTTATAATCAAAGCTTCAATTATAGAAGTAATAGACTATAGAAGAAAGGTATGAGGGAAAGTTTAATCGGATTGAAACAATCAATTTAGAGGTGCAAAGTATAATGGGTCATAGGTGGGTTTTTATACTAGTTTTGGAGTCAATTAGCCATTAAAATTGGTCAACACCATAAAGTAAGGTTTTATGATGAATTGACTATTTGACTAAGACTTTGACTGTTTGACTAAGACTTTGACTAGGACTTTGACTATTTGACTCAAGGCTTTATTTAAAAAAAAAAATCTTGTATGTGAAAAAAAAAAGAATTTAAAATCATATTATTATTATTATTTATATACATTTATGTATGTATATAAGTTGTGAGTTAGGATAAATAAAGACTTAGGCACATTTGTATAATATTAATGATAAAGGTGTAATAATATATATATATATATATATATATATATATATATATATATATATATATATATATAAGGGCTTTTTATGTATTAAAATTTTGGGGAAAATTTTGCGATGTTACATCTTACGGCTTGGCGAGGCCAGTTTCATCGAGGTGATCATTCTAGACTGAGTATTATACTTGTAGCGGTTGCCTCGCATGATCTTTGGTTTTGGCATGCTTTTTTGGAGTTGCTGGGTCAAATAACGACCAAAATGTTATTGACCAATCACCTATATTCGATAACCTTATCGACGGGGTTGAGCTCCCCCAATCGTTTTACGCTAATAACGTAAATTTCAAGTACAGCTACTACTTGGTCGATGGTATTTACAACGAATGGTCGACACGTGTTCAAGCTTACTTGTCTCAACTTGAAGACAAGCGCAAGTACTTTACAAAGAAACAAGAGTCGGCAAGAAAAGATATTGAAAAAGCATTCGGCGTTTTTAAAAAAAGATTTTCGTTGATTGCCAAGCCAATAAGGTTTTGGACACGAGAGAGGATTATCAACGTCGTCTATACTTGTATTATTCTACATAGCATGATATTGGAGGACCAAGGCATGGCGATACGTCAAAATTACCAAGGTGATATCCCACGTGCCCAAACGACAATCGCTGATATTCAAAAACTCGACAACATAAACAATATCAAGAACCGTGAGATACACGGAAACCTTCATCATGAATTAGTCGTGCATTTATGGACTAGACGTCCTGATGATCTTGTATTTGATTAGTTTTAGTTTTTTTTTTTTTTTTTTTTATAGTTTGTATTCTTGTAAACATTAATCTAATTTTTAGTTAAGTTTATTTTTGTATTAATATTATAAATTAGACAAATTTAGAAAGCTTAATTTAAAAAAAAAAAAAAAAAAAAAAAAAAAACTGGATAAAGTTGTTGCTCACCTCTAGCCACAACAGGATCAGGTGTGCGACCAACAGCTTTATCAACCTGTCAAGTAGGTGCTGACATTGCGCAATATAAGAGGATAAAGTTGTGGTCAGAGGTGAGCCACAAACCAATCCACGTGGATCGCGTGAACCACAACACACATGGGTGAACGCTGCCGAGAGCGATCTCAAGTGACCCGGCTCGCGTGTGATTGCGAGAAGAATACGAACATTGGGCTATTTTGGTTTGTTTGTGTACATAAGATTTGTTTCTGTATTTGATGAGTGGGATGAAGATGAGAGTGGCGAAGAGTGAGTTGCAGAGAGAGATGAGGGGAAGAAGATGATGAAAGGGGGATGAACCTGGACTTCTTTGTATATTTTAGGGGCTGTTTGGTAAGCCTCTTAATGAGACTCTGAATCATTTAGTGCTGAATGATTCAGCATTCAGTGCGTTTGTTTTAGCTTCTGAATGCAATTGTTAAGGCTGAACCAGTAAGATTTGAGATGTTGCTGAACCATTAAGCAATGAACTATGCTGAATCTTAATGAGGCTCTCCTACCAATGTGGGACAAGAAAACTAACCATTAAGAGGTCCAACTTAATGATTCAGCACTTAATCATTCAGACATCTTAACCATTCAACATTTAATCAACCAAACAGCCCCTTAATGTTTTTTTTTTGTTTTTTTTATAAAGTGATTGTTAATTTAATATTATTTGTTTTAAAATTTGTTTGTGTATTTTTTTTTTAATATAATGTTTTTTATTTTGTTTATTAATATTTAAAATAATAAAGTTTAAAAGATAATAATATTAAAAAAATGGATAACTATGTGTCTGTAATGGGGTTGTTGTGGCGTTCTTTCTCGCCTTTTTGTTTTTCTCTTTTGTTTGTGCCACAGCTCCTTACTGCTCTTTTTTATATATATATATAAAAAGCGATTTGCCAGGCAAAAAATAAAAAGACACAACAGATGAGTAAGCTGCAGTCCGTGGCCCAATATGGGAGGATAAATCATTGGCCCACAAGCAACAACACATATTCCAACCATTCTGTCTTTGACCTAATACAATCGACTTTGTTGTTCTCTGGCGCCACAATTCTGCTTCGTTCGCAATTGGTTTTGGGCAGAGACAGGTACTAGTTTCAATTCTACAATGATTATTATGGTGTAAATTGATGTTCTTGTCCGTAATCTTCTAGTTCAGTAAATAATACCTGGCAGTAAGTGGTGTAGCAAAAGAAAGAACAACCAAAGATATGTTTTCATCGTCAAATCATATTATATAGTAAACATAAACAACGTTCAGTTGTTGTAACCAAAATTGATTCAACACAGTCTAATACTTCTAAAATCAGCGAACATATACAAGCTAGCATTTTTATTCCAAATTTTGGTTTCAAAATCTGGTGTTTTTTTCTAGATGATTACGTTAAAATAGTCATGCTTTAACTGAGTTTTAATTGCTTATTCATAGATGGATACAAAGCAGATTTCTTGTCATCAGAAGCTGTGGCTTAATACTCACAACCTAGAATCAGAAAACCATCTTTTTTACACCATACGCAACTGGTTCGCTGAGTTGCATGGGCGACGAATCCACGCATCTTTCCATGGCTGGCTGATTCTCTCCGACCATCCAGACAACGTCTTGTGGTCTCTTTGGAACCCACTTAACTCTGACTTAATTTGTCTCCCTCCGTTGATTACTAACGAAAAAGACTCTTACGCGTGTTGTTTGTCATCTCCCCCTGAGGTTCAAGGTTCGGTTTTCCTGTTGTTATCATGTTCAAAGCCTATCATCTTTTTTTGCCTACTAGACCATGAAAGAAAGAGATTGAAGTGGACTAAAAGGTCATATGCTAAACAACTCCGGAGTATAAGTGGCGAAGATAATTGTCTCCTACGACGTCCTACTTGTTGCAATGGTAAAGTATATGCCGTTGTCTTTTGGTCTTATAACTTTGTCATACAGCTTGACATTGTGGTTAAAGGTACAAAAATGGTGATAAGTCTATTGCCATTTGCAAAAATCCCTTTCGACAGTCGTCCTTTGAGTCGTTGTCCTTACAATAATTCTATCGATAATTGCTATTATTTTTTAGAAGGATCTAGTATAGACCTGTTCTACATTAACGTTGGTTATAAAGATATACTGAGGAAAACGGTTGCTGAAGCGTGCTTGTTTAAACTGGATATGACTAGTAAGTCGTGGACGGAAATGGCAGACCTTGAAGATGCTGCATTTTTCATAGAATTGGCTAGTGGTTACGCGTGCTATTACAATTGTGCAGTTGAATCGAAGTTAGGGGGTTATATACATATTCTTGGCGAGTGTGGCAAAGTTATATACTCGTTCCATGTCAAAGATAGAACTTTGTCCCTATTTTATTTGCCTTGTCTCGTACGAGAGAGCCAAGCGTTTTCATGGGCAATGCTTGAATGGAGGTATTGCAAATAGTACATCTTTTATTATTTTAAATGGATTTTTTTCTTTAGTATTATCATTATCGTATTTTGTGTAGGTTAGAAGTTGATCGTCCTAAAGAAAAAAAAGAGGACAAGGATACTGAGATATTTGTAAGACCAGTCAAGGGTGGATCTGATAGCACAACAGGCGAGTCACACCTGCTCAATATGCCGTTGCATATTTTGGAATTTATTATGGAGTTCTGTATTGGTGTCGAATACATGAAGTTTCGTGCGACATGCAAACGTTGTTGTTTAGCAGCACCTTTGATTCAATGGAGCAACAAAACAAGGCTAAGGAGCTATTCATTAGTTTCACCGTGGTTGATGGTGTTAGACGATTATCAAGACACTATCACTTTTATAGATCCGATGTTGGGTGACAGGTATTTTATAAAAACACCTCAACAACTAAAGGAGGGTTACGAGATATTCTATTCCAGGTATGGCTGGTTGTTAATGTACAATCAACATGAGTTTGGACTAGTGCTCTTTAACCCATTCACAGGTAACATCCATGAGCTTCCAGATATTCGGTGTGTTGAGAGCTTTTGTTTTTCAGGACCACCTACTTCCCCCGATTGTATGGTGGTTGGATTTTCAAGTCATGGATCATGGCATTTATTCGTTCACTTTGTATCTGGCGAATCAACATGGGGTGCATATGATTTGAATGATAATCCATTTTCTCTTCAGTTTAATCTTGATCCATATTCTTTTAAGTTTCCAACATTCAGGGGCCGATATATCTATGGCTTGTGTAACAACGAAAGAATTGAAGCTTTTAGAGACATTGCCAACGATGGTTACGATTGGGAGCTTGTTGTAGACAAAGCCCCAAGCA
Source organism: Ambrosia trifida (assembly GCA_028751855.1). NCBI lineage: Eukaryota > Viridiplantae > Streptophyta > Magnoliopsida > Asterales > Asteraceae > Ambrosia > Ambrosia trifida. The sequence goes on from CM054130.1 coordinate 21,275,658, forward strand.
GAGATCCGGCACAATACTTCTTGTCAATCTGTGATCAACATCTCCTGCTAGTTATCGTAGGTGAGTTTGAAGGATCGGTTGAGGTGTTCAAACTAGACGAATCTACACAAGAATGGGAGAAAATAAATGATTTGGGAAAACACAGTATTTATATTTCTAATACATCATGTTTATGCCTTGAAGCCAAATCACCCGAAATGGGGAACAAGATTTACTTTCCAAGATTATTACATGACGATAACACAAAGATAGTGTTCTATTCTTTCGAAACATGCAAGTATCACACATTCGATGACAAAAATATCCAAGAAAGTTTCAGTGCTGATATATTCGGAAGTAAACATCTTTGTTTCCCCCATGCATGGATTGAACCAAGCTGGTCCTAACATATGTGGCACGTTAGCAGTCTTAAAGTTAAATTAATCTTGATTATGCATATCATTTTAATGTTAAAATATGTTGCTTATAACTCGGTCTCTTTTTTAATTAACACTTTTGTTTTACATGTTGCCTCCTAGTTTTAGCATAATCATTAATATACAACCTAATAACTATATGATTTTTGTATAGAACCTAAATACTATAAAGGTTAATTACACCAAAATGTAACTTTGTTATATGGCATATTTGTTTTTACCTTTTACCATATATTCTTTTGTACATCTACTATGTAACAAAAAATATTTGTTTGACACTTGTATTGCTGCTTGGGCATTCACTGAAAAAGTCATAATGATGTTAAAATAATTTACACCAAGGACTTGTGCACTTTTTAGTAACATAAACCTGTAGTGCCGCTAATAGGAGCTGCATTCAAATGGGAGCTGGTTTATGCATTCAAATGCACTCTATTTGATCGGTTTTAGTTGAATGTTGTGCCTTGCCCGTTAGTTGCATAAACATCACCCGAGCTGGACCAGGCTCGAGCTCGACTAAATTAAGAGAGCTCAAGCTCGGCTCGATACGAGCTTTGTTTTCAGAGCTCGAGCTTGGCTTGTTTATTACTATTAATTAATATGTTAAATAAAAATAATTGGTTCATGAGCTCGATACGTGGAGTTCGAGCTCGTACCCGTTTACTAAAAAACTTTAAATGAGGGGCACATAGTAAAACTAATATTACACTAGTAAATATAAAATATTCTATGTTAGAAATTGAATAGACATGAGAATGATATTTAATTCAACTAGTTGTATAAAATCACGCGCGTTGCGCATTTTACAATCGAGATTTAGATGAGGCGTTGATCAATCAATGAATTATACAATCGATATTCTATTTTGGTTGTAAACGTTGAAAAAAATAAAGAAATCTATCTATATATATAAAAGAAAACGTATATGCTGACGTGGCGTGCAATGGATGCCTCAATCTTCACTCGAGAGTGCCACGTGGCACCATAATAGAGAGTTTTAGATGTTTTTGAATTGTTTCCTTTTTTAATTAAATTGAGTTATTTTAGGAAAAAAGAATTTAAAAATAAATTTAAAATTTTCTCTCTCATATTTCCTCCCATAATTTTTAAACGTTTATATCTTTTATATACGAGATTTTTTAAAGAAAAAAATTACACCAAATTAACGAGCGTTTTATTATCTTTCCAACGAGTACCATAGTGCTATATAAAAGACGGAGAAAAAATTGACTATTTTTTGTGGGGTTTCGTTCATACAGGAAAAAAACACACAAAGTATTCATGTTATCACGTAAAATTAGATTTTGTGGGGAATATGAATTATTACTGATTAGAATACTATGAACATGCAATGATTGAGAGATTTTGTGGTTAGTTAACTTGAGCCATTTGCAATAGGTTATCACGTAAAATTAGATTTTTCAACCCCGGGACCCTCCCGGGGTAATCAGCTAGTCTACACATAAAGTAACATATGAAATTTGTAACGAAATTACATAATATTATGTTATTTATATTAATAGTATATAATATAATAAAGTTTTTAAATAAAATAGAATAAATAATAATGAAATTACATAATATTATATTATTTGTATTAATAGTATATAATATAATATATACTATAAAGTTTTTGTATTAATAGTATATAATATAATATATTATATAATAAAGTTTTTTAAAAAAATAATGTGAATAAAATAATATTAAGTTTAATATGAATAAAATAATATTAAGTTTACTATTCATTTAGTTTACTATTCATTTAGTTTGCAAATTAATAGTATATAATCAGCATCGTCTGCAGAAACACAAACCGGGATGCCTTCTTGAAACGTAGGGCTCTTACCTTCATCTACAATATAAACTCAACTTAAACCACAGATCTTTAAGCATACATACAAACCTGAGCTTGTGTCCAGAGAGAGAGGAGAGAAGAAAAGAAAATAAAAAAGAAATGAAAAATGTGGGCTCTCTCTCTCGCGCGTGCGCGCGCTCGCTTTTTATATAAATGGTATGGCAGTGGAAGGGATTTTGATTTTGAATTTCGAGCTCAAATTTACAAAAGATGTATAAGGTTCCCTCTTTTACTTGATAGACATTGGACGCTCAGCAGCCTGCCACATGTCCCACTCGCCACTGAGAAGTTACACTCGCGCGCATGGGCGGCCACGCGCCTGACACGATCAACCTGGGCTATGCCAGCTGCTTCCCAATGCGTGGTTAGACTCGCTCCTGACACCCCACGTGCTAACCACCACGTGGCATCATCATGGCTCTCCATCTATCATAGTTGCGCGCGTGGCGCACCATGCGCCTGACACAGATGAATTTTTCGTCTACACACGTTAGACGTCACTAGGGCTGCAAATGAACCGAACGAACACGAACAAGGCCTTGTTCGTGTTCGTTTGTTAAGGAAAATATGTGTTCACGAACAGTTCATGAACACTTACCGAACGAGATTTCCTGTTCGTGTTCGTTTGTTAAGAAAACAATCATGTCCGTGTTCGTTTGTGTTCGTTTGTTAATTTTGTTCATGAACTGTGACATCCGTCACCCTCGTTTTTCGTCAAATTTACAATAATAATCCTTGAAATATTTTTTATTTTAGTCCCTACGAGTTCGTCGTTTTTAAGTTTAATTTTAGAACGAACTAAAATTTAATCATTTGTATTTGTTAAGGACCGGGTATAAGTTTTAATCAAATGCGTATGTGAAACGTATTCGTAAAAGGTTCTATAAAAAAAAATTAGGTTTTATAAAGTTTTAAAACTTTTAAAGTTAAGTTAAGTAAAGTTGGTTAAAAAAAAAAACTAATCCAGTTAAATATAAAACAAACACAGTTAGAAATTCAGGGACTATTTTTGACAAGAGGCCAAAGTTAAAAAAATCAGCTTTTCTTATTTTTCCCTCTGTGCACGTTTTGTTTCTTTTTTTCCGGTCGGCATATTGCCGGATCCGGCATCTCCTCCGGCGAGCAGTTTAAGGCCTCCAAACTTGATTCTTTAATGCAGTTTTCATGGGGGTTTGTAACGCATGACCCACTCGTACCGATTCACCCATTTATGCAGCGTTTTAACACGTTTAATGGACTATAATGATTCAATGAAACGTAACCGTCCCTTTTAATCAAAAACCAATCTGTTTCGGAAGTGGTTGTTATAAATTGGATCTATATTCCTTCTCTGTAAACATTTTCGAGTCTTAACCCTCTATCTAACCCACCTCTTACACGTTCAAAACCCTCTAATTTGTCAAAACGTAGTTCTTTGGTCGGCACCATCGATTCCTCCTTCAACAAACTTTGTAAGTTCTATATAATTATGCCGTTTCGTTCCATTATCCTTTCTTTACAAAAGCCCTTTATTAGTAATGCTTAATCGTGTCTGAATCATATTATTGAAAAAAAACATAGGGTTAGGGTTAGGGTTATAGGAAATTTGGGGAAGAAGATGACTTGTAATAGTATCTTAAATCTAATTATGTATAAATAAAATCAACAAACTCTATTGTAGTGTAGTGGTTGGTCTATTGGTGGGATGTGTGGCACACAGAAAAGGTCAGGGGTTAGAACCCCATGACCAGCATTCTTTTTTTTTTTTTTTACTTTAGGTGGTTTTATTTTTTGTTATTATCTTAATTATAAATAATCATTTATAATCCATATAAATCTATAATATTCATAATAAATTCATTTTTGCTCTAAAAATTATGAAAATTTAGGAGTAGCTTTTTGACACCTCATAGAAAATTATGATATTTTTATTTTCTGAAAAATGAATTATTTTCGTTATTTTATTAATTTATATTGTTTTAATCATAATTAATTGATTAAAAATTCATTTTTAATGATTTTAATCTCAAAATTTTTGATAAACTATTTCTAATCATTTTGAACTGAAATAAAAATATTTGGGTCAGAAAACACTTATTTTTATTAATTTTCTTATTTTTAATCACTTAAACATGATTTAATCTCATTAAATCAGTTTTAAATATAAATAAGTTTACAAAAATTATGGGAAAATTATGTTCATTTATTTACATCAGGAATTATTTATTTTCTATAAAAATAGCATTTTTGGATCATGTCTTGAATTATTAGTCTTATTTATGATTAATTATACATAATTAATAATTTATTTATTTGTACTATTAAATATCTATTTTATGAATACTTTTCTTATAAAATAGAAATGTTTTATGTTTGAAAATCTTATTTACCATTTGTAGATCATTGTGAAACACATAATTATTTATTTATACCTTTATAATTATTGCATTTATTTATAATAATTAGTTAAAGTAATTAACTAAATTATTTTGTCATAATTATGCAAATGTATTTTGATCTAAATATTTAATTGGTAATAATTATATTACCTAAATCATATTTACAAACTTTGGTATATTATTTTTAATATACAACTTTTACATTAATTCGACTAATCATAAAAACTCTAATTCCCCAAATCGACTTAGCAAACCCTAATGCCTTAGACCCTAGATACCTTAGACTTTGTAGACCTTACCTTACTAAGTATTCATATACGTTATAGGTTGAATTCCTCGGAATTCTCACTACTTAGCTCACAACCGCTTAAGTGGATTTCGATCGCTTTCGCAAACTGTGAGTATATCTTTTCCCCTTTTTACTGTTTTACTATTTTGGGGTGACTCATGTACTTACTATCAAGTTTATATTTCCTTTTACTAAAATAGCAATTCTTATGTGTGTTTGCTTGTGTCATTTTGTGTATCTATGACCTGTCAAATCATTAACCGTTGCGGCCTGGCATTTCAATGAATAGTACTATGGTATATACCCTTGTGACTCTGTTGAGAGTCCTCGTCATTGCTATGTATTACATTACTACTAGCGCATACTATATATATCTGCTTTCTTTTCATAGGGTTGATTTGACCCGGATACCACTTATTACATCTTGCAAAATAACACACGAATTGCTAAATGTTTATCTTACTATATATATCAAACGGATGTACTCACCAATACATTATATGTGTTGACAAAATTATTTTGTACATGTTTCAGGTGACGTTTGATCTTACATGCTTTTACGCTTAGGCTGGACCTAGTGCTTAAATAAAAGATTGAATATTTATTTAACTTTGTTTTGGATTTCTATTAAGACTTTTGTATTTCCTTTTTGGATAATGAAAGTTTGTTTGCTATTAATATTTACAATTTAGTCCATGTGCTATTGAACAATCGTCACTACGTGACACCTCGATGTTTCCGCCATCGGTTGGGGTGTTACAGATTGGTATCAGAGCCATGGTTATAGGGAATTAGGTTATTAGTAAATGCTTTTGACCTTGACTATAACTAAGCTACCCATTATATGCTTTATTTTATTCTCATATTTCTTTAGATAGATTTTCTCCTTTTACTTTTCATTATACTCGGAGAAGATTTTTATTCTACAAATGGAACGAAAACACCAAGTTAGGAGTGATATCCATACCTTGGTGAATAGTTTCACTCCTTATATGTTTTATTTATTTATTTTATTTATCTTGGAATATTTTCCTTTCGAGATAGGTGACGTCCAAATCTCAAGGAATCTATCCCTCCAAAAGAAACTTACTCACTAAGCTAGGAGTGATATCCTTAACTTAGTGACTAGTTTCACTCCATTGTATTTTTACTTTTTAAAAGTATATCTTTGAGTTAGGAGTGAAATCCACATCTCAAGGATATATTTCCATATCTCAAGTTCCGCTAGAGTTTTGCAATTTATTTGTGACGGGGCACGTGCAATCTGGAAGGGTAAGCGCCTGTATTCTGAGTTTTCTGTCTAGGTTGGTAATTCGCATAAATCCCAATCAGACGAGGGACCCGTTTACCTACCTGGGAATTCTCGGGATGAGCATTCACTTATAGGCTAAAGTACGCCCCCACAAGTCACTAATAATATTTCAATTACTTTAGTCAGTCAACAGTTTCTTTGGAAACACTCTTATATCTCGTTTTATACTTGGTATTGTTTTTCATTTGAAGTTTTATCATGATTTTCTTTATGATGTTCATAATTTTTCTTAAATCAATTTATAATTACTATATCTCATATTATGTGTTACCTGTACTAATATAAACTATGACATTCCCAAGATTTTTTTTTTTTGAATCAAATCTCATATTTATCGTTGCACTTTTGTAGATGTCTGATCGCGAATCTCGTAAGAGAGCTTCTAAGCGTCAAGCTAAGTTGAAATCTGATCAACGTATCGCAACCATGCTCAATGACAAGTTGGAAACACTTGTTAATGCTATTATTCCAACCTTAACCTGAACGGTAGCTCGAATGGGAACTCTAACGGGAATACAAGTGGAAATGGTGGTGCTAGTGAGAATAAGTGCACTTTCAAGCACTTCAACTCCTGCCATCCCAACAAGTTTAATGGTACTGAGGGAGCCACTGGGTTACTTGAATGGTTCGAAAGTATGGAGAATACGTTCATTAATAGCGACTGTCCAGCCAACTTACGTGTTCGTCATGCCACTGGTGTTCTTCAAAAGAGAGCGCTCACTTGGTGGAATGGTGAAAAACATGATCGAGGGACGGAAGCTGCTTTAGCTATGTCTTGGGATGATTTCAAAATCGCCATGACTACTGAGTTCTGTCCTCGTAGCGAGATGAAGAAATTGGAGGATGAGTTCTATCACCTCAAGCAGGATAGTGGAAACAATGTTCCCTACAACAACCGTTACCACGAGTTAAGCTTACTGATTCCTCGTATGGTAACCCCGGTATCCTTGGCTATTGAGAAGTATATTGAGGGACTGCCACCTCAGATCCATGATTCGGTTATGGGAAGTAAACCTGCTACTGTAGAAGATGCCATTCGTCTCGCAGCATCTCTTACTGACAAGCATGTCAAGGATGGTACTCTAACTCGTAAGGGTACTAAAAGACCTACTGAAACCCCTGCTACCACTGAACCATCTCAAGCAAACTCTGTCTCTACCTCTAGTTCCAATAAGAAACGAAAAGGTGGAAACCAGAATTACGCTGTTGTTACACCCCTTAACCAGGTTCCTGTTGCAAACACATCTACTGCACCCCAAACTCAGAAGGTTCAGGGAAACTATTCGGGTTCGTACCCTAAATGCACTTCATGCAACTTTCACCATCCAACTACTCGACCCTGCTATAAATGTGACACTTGCGGCAAAGCAGGCCACACTGCTTCTCACTGTCGGGAAACTGAACCTGGGAATGCTCAAAACCAGAGGACTGGTCAACCCAGAACTTGCTATGGTTGTGGTGATCCTAACCACAGGCAAGATAGGTGTCCTCATTTAATTGCTATTCAGTCTCGTCAGCAAACCCCAGCAGTTCCAGCAGTTCCAGCAGTTCCAGCAATCCAAGCAGCTCCAGCTCGTGGTCGTGCTTTCAACATCAATGCTAACCAAGATCAAGCTACCAACGACGTTGTCAATGGTACATTTCTTATTACTAACTTATATGCTTCAATTTTGTTTGATACCGGTGTGGATAGGAGTTTTGTCTCGTTAGAAGTTGAACCTTTGCTTGCTCGTACTTATCCTCACTTTACTCATCCTTTTGCTGTGGAGGTTGCTAATGGCAATCTTATTCTTATAAAATCTATGCCCCATAATTGCACGTTGAACCTAGATGATTATACTTTTCCGTTGATCTAATACCCGTTTTTTTTCGGAACCTTATGAATCGCGTTTGTAAACTTTTCTTGGACCAATTTGTAATTGTTTTTCATTGATAACATACTCACATATATTCCACAACCAGAAATCTTCATTTGAAAGAAATTTCGAGACAAAATTTTCTAAAGTAGGGGAGCCTGTGACATCCGTCACCCTCGTCTTTCGTCAAATTTACAATAATAATCCTTGAAATATTTTTTATTTTAGTCCCTACGAGTTCGTCGTTTTTAAGTTTAATTTTAGAACGAACTAAAATTTAATCATTTGTATTTGTTAAGGACCGGGTATAAGTTTTAATCAAATGCGTATGTGAAACGTATTCGTAAAAGGTTCTATAAAAAAAATTAGGTTTTATAAAGTTTTAAAACTTTTAAAGTTAAGTTAAGTAAAGTTTGTTAAAAAAAACCTAATCCAGTTAAATATAAAACAAACACAGTTAGAAATTCAGGGACTATTTTTGACAAGAGGCCAAAGTTAAAAAAATCAGCTTTTCTTATTTTTCCCTCTGTGCACGTTTTGTTTCTTTTTTTCCGGTCGGCATATTGCCGGATCCGGCATCTCCTCCGGCGAGCAGTTTAAGGCCTCCAAACTTGATTCTTTAATGCAGTTTTCATGGGGGTTTGTAACGCATGACCCACTCGTACCGATTCACCCATTTATGCAGCGTTTTAACACGTTTAATGGACTATAATGATTCAATGAAACGTAACCGTCCCTTTTAATCAAAAACCAATCTGTTTCGGAAGTGGTTGTTATAAATTGGATCTATATTCCTTCTCTGTAAACATTTTCGAGTCTTAACCCTCTATCTAACCCACCTCTTACACGTTCAAAACCCTCTAATTTGTCAAAACGTAGTTCTTTGGTCGGCACCATCGATTCCTCCTTCAACAAACTTTGTAAGTTCTATATAATTATGCCGTTTCGTTCCATTATCCTTTCTTTACAAAAGCCCTTTATTAGTAATGCTTAATCGTGTCTGAATCATTGTAACACCCCAACCGATGGCGGAAACATCGGGATGTCACGTATTGATGATTGTTCAGTAGCTCATGGTGAATAATGAATTTCATTGAATAATTTAAGTAAGTTACATACAATCGTTCTAAGAATTCGTACATCAAATTGAATAAACTATGCACATATCTTCAAGCAATTCTTCAAGCAAGTAGGACCTGAAACATGTTAAGTTGAAAATGTTTGGGTCAACAAAAGTTGGTGAGAATTACATAGGTTTTTGAGAAATAGTTGATAACAATAGTTTGTACAACACTCAGGGTTGTATGATGATAGAGTATGATACCGACATGTAGCAATGCGTCTTTGTACAACCAAACCTTGTGTCGACTGATGACTAACTCGCAAGTTAGTTAAATGTTATTACTGTTATTGATCATCCCTGAGTCTATGCGGGGGATGGGTTTGTCAGACCTATAGCGCTATAATCTAAACAGGCGGCTTGATCATTGTTAATGATTGTACTGTGTCTTTTTGTTACAGTCAAATATTAGAATGATGTTGTAATTGAATCACAAGTAAATATGAGTAAATGATAGTATAAAATATTTGAACATGTTTCACCCCAAAAATAGTGAAAATAGAGTAAAGGGGCTATGTAAACTCACCTTGGTAAAATGTTATCCCTTGAAAAATAGTGTGTTGCCCAAATATGTCAAGTATCACCCTATGAGGTAATAAATATGTCTAAGTCTATCAAGTCTATAGATGTATAAGTTCCTAGGGCTTCGAATTGGGGATAATTGCTTGTTTGATTAATATGAAAATTGTTTAGTAAATGAGAGAATATTAGTAAATAAATACCCGAAAATCTTTTTATGAAATTTAAATTTAGGATGATCACAATAATGTGTTTGAAGTACAAAAATAATTTTTATAAAATTATTTTCTTTAAAATAGATTTTTAAATCTATTTATTACAAATTGCCAAAATTTAACTTTAATTTTCAAAAATACAAAAATTAAAGAATTATTATATTAAAAATCATATTTCTGTTCTAAATATTTAAAAATAAATTGTATAAAATTTTGGTGCAAAAATAATAAAAATTGGATTTATTATGATTTAATTACGATTAAAACTAACAAAAATTGATTAAAAATATAAAATAAATGATTTTTCTGAATTAAAAATTATTTCAGTAAAGTTTAACATTGTATAAACATGGAATAATTTTTGTAGAATTTAATAAAGTTGTTTTGATATTTTAATGGATTTTTATAAATATAATAGTATAAAATTGATTTAATTATTATAAATATTAAATCAATTATTTTTAGAAAACTAAAAATTGTAAATAAATCCTTTAACTCAGATTTGAAAAATATAATTTTTTTAGAATTTATATAAAGGTTTTGATATTTAAAAAGGAATTTAGAAGATTTAAATGTAATATATGTATTTTATTTGTTTTGTTTAAAAAAAACATGAAAATGAATGGAAAAAGGGCGTCCCAAGCAGGAATCGAACCCGGGTAGTCATGGTTACAAGCAACAGACACAACCACTTGGCCTAGGCCTGTGGTTGTGTTTAGTCTTGTTTGTTTTAAAATAAATACAGTATGATAAATTGTGATTATCCCCAATATTCAAACCACGAGCCCTAGCTTTTTCAATCAGACGATTCACACATCAATAACCTGATTAAACTTAGGGTTTTTGATGTGTGGATGCCGATGATCAAAACCCATAAACATAATTATACTTACAAGATTGTTTCACGCTCGATTGGTCGGTCAACGTATAAGTCAAAGAAACGCGATCAAGCCCAAGAACTGAGTATTTTAAGTGAAATTGAGGGTTGAGAAAGGTTATTCGGCGAGTTGAGGGTGTGGTGTGAGGTCCAATTTATAGTGCCATCGACTAGAAAATCAAATTGGTAACCATTGACCATTCATTGCGTAATAGGTCAAATGATTATCAATCAGTCGTAATTACACACGCATAATGGTCCACGAAAGCCGGTAATCATGTTAATTTACTATGTATAGGCCTTTGATTGATAATCAAAGCTTTTGGGGCTGCTGACTCTCGCAGCAGCGAGCAAAAGGGACGAAACAGACATTAGTTACTAAGGCCATATATATATATTGAACCAGAATAATTCACAAGGTGGTCTGTGGCACAACTGGTTGTGAGGGTGTGTTGGTGTGGGTTTGACTCGGGTTCGATACCTGTCTGAAGCATATTTTTTTTTTCTTTTTAATTAAACCGGTCAAGGGGGTTTTGGGCTTGGTTGTGGGCTTCAGATATGGGATTTTGGGCTGGGAATTACAAGGGTTTGGGCTGGGATGGTTTGGGTAAACAATCAAAATTCAAATTATCTAGTATATGCTAAAATTATTATTATTATTATTATTATTATTATTATTATTATTATTATTATTATTATTATAAATCTTTGTTTATAAATATATATATATATATATATAAATAATGATAAAATTAGTCGTTTAAATCCAAATTATTGGTAACGTATCATTATTAAATGCGTGATGTTACAGTCTCCCCTACTTTTAGGAACTTCGTCCCGAAGTTAAGAGAAACACTAGATTTACAATTGGCTAACTACCGAAAACCTTGATAAAATTTCACACTACCTTAACGTACCTGTAAATTCATGATTACGTTCCGGACCGTAATTACCAATTTACCTTACATTAGGGTTTTGCGTCCTTTTATGACTTTACCGATTGTTAAGCAGGTCTGATAGTCTCCGCCAGTCGTTCAGGTGGTAGGGCCTCTCCCGACTGTTGGAATGACATGATGACCTCTACCAGTCGTTAAGCTGGTTGTTTGGCAGTTAACTAATTGTTGTACAAGCAAGTATGATTATAGATGTAGCAATTAGTTCACATTCAGACAAACATGCACACAGATGTTATGATAATACTTGAATTTTATTACTTGAATCAAATAGCGTCAATACACAGAATAAAAGCAACCAATAGTCAGATGGTGAGACTTGCGGTTAGGTAGCTGGAGGGTCTTGATCTCTATTTAGTTTAGGGCATCGGTTACGGAAGTGATTTGGGTCTCCACATTCATAACACTGACCATAGTTGTATATATTAAGATTAGCAGCTTGAGCAGGGTTGGTGGGTTGGTTGGCATTTGGATTTGGGGCCTCACGACACGTGTTGACCAGATGGCCATGCCTTCCACAATTGGTGCATAGGCGACATGCTGAAGCAGTGGGATGATGTCGGTTGCAGGTATTACATAATGGGTGGTTTCCTGTATAAGGTTTCTTCTTAGAAGTTTGTGGAGTGAGGTTCGCATCAGGATCCCTGGTCTTACGTTTCTGGTTCTCAGTGGTTACCGCGGCTACAATACTTGTTTTATTGCCTTTCCGAATTAAGGTCCCGTTCTTTACGTGATTATCAGTTAAGGTAGCTGCTAAACGTTTGGCTTCCTCCAAGGTGGCAGGGTTCCTTCCCCACACCGTATCCTGGATTTGCATGGGCAGACCACCGATGTACTTCTCGATGGCTACCGGCAGGGGAGTGACTTTGTGAGGCAACAATAAGCTAAGCTCATGAAAGCGGGTGTTGTAGGCAAGGTTTTCCCCACTATCTTGAGCTAAGGTGTGGAACTCATCCTCAAGCTTCTTAACTTCATTGCGAGGACAAAACTCTTCCTTCATGACCTCCTTGACTTGGTCCCATGTCATAGCAAGAGCAACCTCGGCCCCACGAGTACGCTTTTCTTCATTCCACCATGTGAGTGCTCGTTTATGGAGAACACTCATGGCGTAACGAACCTTGAAGTTGTTGGGGCACTCACTGTTGATGAAGGTATTCTCAATACCCTCAAACCATTGGAGGAGTCCCGTAGCTCCTTCTTCACCACTAAACTTTGGAGGGTTACAAGAGTTGAAATGCTTAAGGGTGCAGGCTGGGGGTCCATTACCATTGCCATTGCCGTTCCCGTTCCCGTTACCGTGACCATTCCCATTGCCGTTCAGTTGGATGACCTGAGCGAGTAAGTTGGGGACCAGAGTTGCGATTTGCTGCGCCATTTGTTGAGAAATGATTGCAGCCAATTGAGCATCAACACCATTGTTGTTGTGGTTAGGAACTTGGTCATGGTTATGGTTATCACTACCTTCTTCGTGGTTCTCACCATTGCTGTTGCGAGTGCTGCGACGTGGAGGCATGATCTGTAAGAGACACAGTGAAATGAGTGAGATTATATAAGGAATGTGATCATTTATTCATTAATTAAAACGAATAAACGAAAACGTTGACTTATCAAAGATTCTAAATTCTAATAACATATGAAGACGTGCTTTAGCCTATAAGTGAACACTCATCCCGAGAATTCCCAGGTAGGCATCCGGGTCCCTCGTCTGATTGGGATATATGCGCAATGCCAGCCTAGACAGAAGACTCAGAATACAGGCGTTCACCCTTCCAGATTGCACGTGTTCGTTGTTAAAATCTAGAACTTCGACGAGATCTCAAGGTGGTTCAGGTCAAACCTGAGGATTTTGCTTTATTAGTCTAAGAGTGAATCCAGTGATGGAGAGCAATCTTCTTAGTAGGGATGAAAGTAGGGATAAGAAGTAGGAGGGAGATAGAGAATAGCAAGTAAAAGAAGCAAGTACTTGTTAAATCCTATGGTTATAGACTAGATTATTTTTCTAATAACCTAATTCCCTATAACCATAGCTCTGATACCAATCTGTAACACCCCAACCGATGGCGGAAACATCGGGATGTCACGTATTGATGATTGTTCAGTAGCTCATGGTGAATAATGAATTTCATTGAATAATTTAAGTAAGTTACATACAATCGTTCTAAGAATTCGTACATCAAATTGAATAAACTATGCACATATCTTCAAGCAATTCTTCAAGCAAGTAGGACCTGAAACATGTTAAGTTGAAAATGTTTGGGTCAACAAAAGTTGGTGAGAATTACATAGGTTTTTGAGAAATAGTTGATAACAATAGTTTGTACAACACTCAGGGTTGTATGATGATAGAGTATGATACCGACATGTAGCAATGCGTCTTTGTACAACCAAACCTTGTGTCGACTGATGACTAACTCGCAAGTTAGTTAAATGTTATTACTGTTATTGATCATCCCTGAGTCTATGCGGGGGATGGGTTTGTCAGACCTATAGCGCTATAATCTAAACAGGCGGCTTGATCATTGTTAATGATTGTACTGTGTCTTTTTGTTACAGTCAAATATTAGAATGATGTTGTAATTGAATCACAAGTAAATATGAGTAAATGATAGTATAAAATATTTGAACATGTTTCACCCCAAAAATAGTGAAAATAGAGTAAAGGGGCTATGTAAACTCACCTTGGTAAAATGTTATCCCTTGAAAAATAGTGTGTTGCCCAAATATGTCAAGTATCACCCTATGAGGTAATAAATATGTCTAAGTCTATCAAGTCTATAGATGTATAAGTTCCTAGGGCTTCGAATTGGGGATAATTGCTTGTTTGATTAATATGAAAATTGTTTAGTAAATGAGAGAATATTAGTAAATAAATACCCAAAAATCTTTTTATGAAATTTAAATTTAGGATGATCACAATAATGTGTTTGAAGTACAAAAATAATTTTTATAAAATTATTTTCTTTAAAATAGATTTTTAAATCTATTTATTACAAATTGCCAAAATTTAACTTTAATTTTCAAAAATACAAAAATTAAAGAATTATTATATTAAAAATCATATTTCTGTTCTAAATATTTAAAAATAAATTGTATAAAATTTTGGTGCAAAAATAATAAAAATTGGATTTATTATGATTTAATTACGATTAAAACTAACAAAAATTGATTAAAAATATAAAATAAATGATTTTTCTGAATTAAAAATTATTTCAGTAAAGTTTAACATTGTATAAACATGGAATAATTTTTGTAGAATTTAATAAAGTTGTTTTGATATTTTAATGGATTTTTATAAATATAATAGTATAAAATTGATTTAATTATTATAAATATTAAATCAATTATTTTTAGAAAACTAAAAATTGTAAATAAATCCTTTAACTCAGATTTGAAAAATATAATTTTTTTAGAATTTATATAAAGGTTTTGATATTTAAAAAGGAATTTAGAAGATTTAAATGTAATATATGTATTTTATTTGTTTTGTTTAAAAAAAACATGAAAATGAATGGAAAAAGGGCGTCCCAAGCAGGAATCGAACCCGGGTAGTCATGGTTACAAGCAACAGACACAACCACTTGGCCTAGGCCTGTGGTTGTGTTTAGTCTTGTTTGTTTTAAAATAAATACAGTATGATAAATTGTGATTATCCCCAATATTCAAACCACGAGCCCTAGCTTTTTCAATCAGACGATTCACACATCAATAACCTGATTAAACTTAGGGTTTTTGATGTGTGGATGCCGATGATCAAAACCCATAAACATAATTATACTTACAAGATTGTTTCACGCTCGATTGGTCGGTCAACGTATAAGTCAAAGAAACGCGATCAAGCCCAAGAACTGAGTATTTTAAGTGAAATTGAGGGTTGAGAAAGGTTATTCGGCGAGTTGAGGGTGTGGTGTGAGGTCCAATTTATAGTGCCATCGACTAGAAAATCAAATTGGTAACCATTGACCATTCATTGCGTAATAGGTCAAATGATTATCAATCAGTCGTAATTACACACGCATAATGGTCCACGAAAGCCGGTAATCATGTTAATTTACTATGTATAGGCCTTTGATTGATAATCAAAGCTTTTGGGGCTGCTGACTCTCGCAGCAGCGAGCAAAAGGGACGAAACAGACATTAGTTACTAAGGCCATATATATATATTGAACCAGAATAATTCACAAGGTGGTCTGTGGCACAACTGGTTGTGAGGGTGTGTTGGTGTGGGTTTGACTCGGGTTCGATACCTGTCTGAAGCATATTTTTTTTTTCTTTTTAATTAAACCGGTCAAGGGGGTTTTGTGCTTGGTTGTGGGCTTCAGATATGGGATTTTGGGCTGGGAATTACAAGGGTTTGGGCTGGGATGGTTTGGGTAAACAATCAAAATTCAAATTATCTAGTATATGCTAAAATTATTATTATTATTATTATTATTATTATTATTATAAATCTTTGTTTATAAATATATATATATATATATAAATAATGATAAAATTAGTCATTTAAATCCAAATTATTGGTAACGTATCATTATTAAATGCGTGATGTTACAATCATATTATTGAAAAAAAAAACATAGGGTTAGGGTTAGGGTTATAGGAAATTTGGGGAAGAAGATGACTTGTAATAGTATCTTAAATCTAATTATGTATAAATAAAATCAACAAACTCTATTGTAGTGTAGTGGTTGGTCTATTGGTGGGATGTGTGGCACACAGAAAAGGTCAGGGGTTCGAACCCCATGACCAGCATTCTTTTTTTTTTTTTTTACTTTAGGTGGTTTTATTTTTTGTTATTATCTTAATTATAAATAATCATTTATAATCCATATAAATCTATAATATTCATAATAAATTCATTTTTGCTCCAAAAATTATGAAAATTTAGGAGTAGCTTTTTGACACCTCATAGAAAATTATGATATTTTTATTTTCTGAAAAATGAATTATTTTCGTTATTTTATTAATTTATATTGTTTTAATCATAATTAATTGATTAAAAATTCATTTTTAATGATTTTAATCTCAAAATTTTTGATAAACTATTTCTAATCATTTTGAACTGAAATAAAAATATTTGGGTCAGAAAACACTTATTTTTATTAATTTTCTTATTTTTAATCACTTAAACATGATTTAATCTCATTAAATCAGTTTTAAATATAAATAAGTTTACAAAAATTATGGGAAAATTATGTTCATTTATTTACATTAGGAATTATTTATTTTCTATAAAAATAGCATTTTTGGATCATGTCTTGAATTATTAGTCTTATTTATGATTAATTAGACATAATTAATAATTTATTTATTTGTACTATTAAATATCTATTTTATGAATACTTTTCTTATAAAATAGAAATGTTTTATGTTTGAAAATCTTATTTACCATTTGTAGATCATTGTGAAACACATAATTATTTATTTATACCTTTATAATTATTGCATTTATTTATAATAATTAGTTAAAGTAATTAACTAAATTATTTTCTCATAATTATGCAAATGTATTTTGATCTAAATATTTAATTGGTAATAATTATATTACCTAAATCATATTTACAAACTTTGGTATATTATTTTTAATATACAACTTTTACATTAATTCGACTAATCATAAAAACTCTAATTCCCCAAATCGACTTAGCAAACCCTAATGCCTTAGACCCTAGATACCTTAGACTTTGTAGACCTTACCTTACTAAGTATTCATATACGTTATAGGTTGAATTCCTCGGAATTCTCACTACTTAGCTCACAACCGCTTAAGTGGATTTCGATCGCTTTCGTAAACTGTGAGTATATCTTTTCCCCTTTTTACTGTTTTACTATTTTGGGGTGACTCATGTATCTATGACCTGTCAAATCATTTTACTAAAATAGCAATTCTTATGTGTGTTTGCTTGTGTCATTTTGTGTATCTATGACCTGTCAAATCATTAACCGTTGCGGCCTGGCATTTCAATGAATAGTACTATGGTATATACCCTTGTGACTCTGTTGAGAGTCCTCGTCATTGCTATGTATTACATTACTACTAGCGCATACTATATATATCTGCTTTCTTTTCATAGGGTTGATTTGACCCGGATACCACTTATTACATCTTGCAAAATAACACACGAATTGCTAAATGTTTATCTTACTATATATATCAAACGGATGTACTCACCAATACATTATATGTGTTGACAAAATTATTTTGTACATGTTTCAGGTGACGTTTGATCTTACATGCTTTTACGCTTAGGCTGGACCTAGTGCTTAAATAAAAGATTGAATATTTATTTAACTATGTTTTGGATTTCTATTAAGACTTTTGTATTTCCTTTTTGGATAATGAAAGTTTGTTTGCTATTAATATTTACAATTTAGTCCATGTGCTATTGAACAATCGTCACTACGTGACACCTCGATGTTTCCGCCATCGGTTGGAGTGTTACATGAACGCACATGAACACAAACGGACATTCATGAACACAAAGAAGTGTTCACGAACAGAAACAAACACAAGCGGACATATATTAACTTTCTAATAAAATCGAATTAAAAAACATATATGTTTATTTATTTATTTTGGTTAAATAAATAAAAATAAAATAATATTACGACAAATTATAAAAATTAAAAAACCTTATTACACTATTGAACATAAACAAACATAAACGAACACGTTACCGAATGTTCACGAACATAAACGAACGAACGTGGCCTCTGTTCATGTTCGTTCGTTTAACTAAACGAACGAAATACTTTGTTCGTGTTCGTTCGTTTATTAAACGAACGAACACAAACGAACTTCCCGCCGAACGGTTCATGAACTGTTCGCTGAAAGTTCAGTTCGTTTGCAGCCCTAGACGTCACTGTCATCATGACAGACATGCTCTCTATCTAACTGACACGTCTCGGCTTCCTCAACACGTCTCCTCGGTTTCCCCCCAAATTATGACACATTTTCAAATTCTCGGCGCATTAACTTCCAATCATTCCCATATTTAAGACAACTTTGGCTGCGCATTAACTCCCTTCAACAACCAGACGGCCACGTCACCACCTGGCGCTGGTTTGACGTAAAATCCAAAAGACATACAATCAAACCAAATTCTCTTCTACTCTTCTCATTTTCTCTCAAACTTTATAAAAAACAATATAGACCCCTTCAACCAATATGCTCGAACACCCTGAACCAAACACCTAATCCAAATGCAAACTTCCCGATAACTTTTAGTGGGTGTTATCGACCCGAAGTGTCATCCTCCTTAGTCCTTTGCGAACTACCAACAATCCTCCTCAAACGCGTTTCAACAACTAAGTCAAATGCAAATGCAACGTTTTATGTAACGCTTTTTTTAATGTTATGTGACTTTTTTATGTTATTTATTTTAATTATTTACTTAGTTAAAAATTGGAAAATAAAAAATAAATTGTGGCCAATAGGAGTGGATGACTACCCAAGGACGACTACCCAGTCCTCAAGATGTCTAAAAAAAAGCATGGCCCACTTTTTACAGACGTGACGACAATGTTTTCCAAGCCTTGCCTAAACCACACCACATAGTCTAAATAAAAAAAGTTTTGTGTTGATTATTGATTTATTGGGGTAACAAACTAATCTCTTGGACCATCCCATTTTCCAAACCATTTGTTTTTAATGGTATAAAAATAGAATGGAGTTGGTAGACACCATGACTCTTGAAAATCATTGTAGTAAGTAGTAACTAGTAAGTATATGTGTAAAGGAATTAGACCTCGTAAGATACTTAGATATAGGCGATGATTATACAGCCTAGTATCTTGTTAGCAATCGATGTGTACTTTTTTAGGTGATGAAAATAATTTGCCATTAAAAAAAGAGATACTTAGATTTACTTGTTAAAACTTAAAACTAAATTTAGCTGAGTTTAAAGTGAGTTAGGCGCAGAATTCCTAATTATCTATATAAACCAAGTACATAGTGTATTTAAATAACAATGGCTTACAATCCCAACATTAGATTGATATATAAGTCATGGGTAAAAAGCCAAATATTAGAAAAAGGAAAGACATAATGTCATGATGATCCAAGGGCCATGCTTTATGGTCTGCTCCACTATGCTCTCAGCGTCGAAGATACGCTTGAAAAAAGGACATCACGAGTCCACCAACACGACTTACATCATCATGTTTTCACATTAGAAGTTCGTGTACTTAATATTTGGTTAATTATCTATTGATTATACTCTTAATCCATTTAATTTACAAAATTCGTTTGAAACATAATTTGAAAAAAAAAAAAAAATAGCGTTTCACCCCCAAAAAAAGTACTATAATAACTATTAATCACTAATGATAAATTTTGTCCAACACTTGTTCAATTCTCACTAGTTACATTTGAAGGACATTGGTGGAGAGGAAATAAGGGATGACCCGGCCATTGTAAATTAAAAAAAACCAACGATAAATTTTATTCGCCATTGGTGGCCCGGGTACTCTCGAGTACCTGATTCGCCAAAAGGGTGTCCGAGAGTGCTCGGAAATTGATTCGTTGGCCGTTAAAAAAAAAACCAATGATAAATTTTATTCCATGTATAACATGATACTTAACATAATGTTTATTTAAAAAAATTGTCTTGCAGTGGACACTACTAAATCACGAATAGATTAGATTAATGTTTCAAAGTTTTCAAAACCAAAAACTAAATTTTGAGGGGAAAAAAACATATTTCTGGAGTGTATGTTAATATCAGCGCACTACATATTATTGCATGCATATTTTCTTTGGTGAAGTTAATGTAAGAACGTCATATATTGTGAGACGAATTAAGAATGGATATGTAAACGTCATTTTTTGGATTTAGTTACAATGTTTTTTGCTAGGAAAACACCAGACATACTATTTAAAACATAAAACAATGTGTTTTAGTTGTGTTATAAATTCAATTGCTATAATACACTGCATTATGTTTTATATTGTTATGTTAGATGTTTTTTTAACCAAAACAACCCAAAACATTATGCTTAAATTCAAAACATAATGCATACATGTCAATTCTTAATTATTCTTGCACCTTTCATGAAGTATGTCATTTATACAGAAACCTAAATCATTAGAGATATTTCATGTCCTTTTTTATTTAAATTTGTAAATTTTGAATTCAAACCTTCCGAATAAAATTTGGAGGTTCTTAAATTAAATAGATAATTAAGAAAACTAAGGGGAGGCGGGGCACTTCACGAAACATTCAAGGGTAGACCACTACTCCCACGATAACATCGCCGTCAGTGGCACGGGTAGTGGTCTAGTGAAGCAATCTCATGTTCTAGTTGACGGAAGTGGTCACTAGTGCAGAGAAGAGACAGAGAGAGATGCAGGGGAGATAGGCGAACAAGAAAACTCTATGGGTGGTGCTGTCGATGGAAGGGTTCACGTGTGATGGTCCAGATGGCAGGCTGCGATTCTTGTCGTGGAGGTGCTCCACAGAACCTTTGTTGGTGGTGCCCCTTCTTCCCTAACATGATGATCTCCTAGATTAAAGAAAGCTATAAATCTAATTTTTAACAAGCGGGCATTTTCAACTTACATGAGCGAACTTGCGTAAAATTTGTTTTGCCTTCAATAGAACGCTTTCAATTGTTCTCTTAACACATAGTACACGTCAATATTTTATCCCCAAAGGTCTTTTATTTTAACAGACAAGTTACTTTAGAATTATCCTATATATTTAAGTACCAAGGTTCATGAATAGTGCCTCTGCCATGTGACAGAGGCTGGTTGGTCTTTTTTTTTTATACACCATCATATGTTATAATTGTTTAAATATGGTAGGATAGGATAATATAACAAAAATTGGTCGTGGCTCAGTTGGTTAGGATGTTGCATTGTTACACAGCTTGCCTAGATTCGAGACCCACATCAAGGTTTTCTTCTTTTGGTTATTTAAAATTTTGAGCTAAGGTGTAGTGGATGGTGTCGGATGGAGGCTGCATACATGTGTCTAGGTGTGACACCAACATTTTTTTTTTGAAATGCGTCTAGGTGTGACACCAGCAGTTACAAATTAAAATACTAGTGTGAAAGCGGAACTCAACTAAAACTGCAACAATAATTATAAGACGATTTTTTTTGAAATGCGTCTAGGTGTGACACCAACATTTTTTTTTGAAATGCGTCTAGGTGTGACACCAGCAGTTACAAATTAAAATACTAGTGTGAAAGCGGAACTCAACTAAAACTGCAACAATAACTATAAGACGATTTTTTTTTAATGACAAGGATATTTAAAATTCTAAACCTTGAGTGTAGACTAGATATATAGTTCTATAATTTATATCTATACTATATTATAAAGCATGGGTGAATGATACCAATCAAAGTTAAGTAAATACTACATTTTATGCTTATAGTACAATACTTGATGAGCTTAGTTAAGGGGCAAGTTTGTCTTTTTTCACCATCATATAGTATACATAAAAATTAAAGCCACCAATTAATAACACACTTAAATTCCCCATGTAACTCTTATGGCCCAATTATAATCAAACCACTCAAGTGGTGAACCTTTGAATTTCCTCAAACCAATTTGGTTTCAAATCCTATATCTCCTACAATATATTATGAACTCAATTACAATCTTTGTGGGTGCTCCGCGGAAACAATGATCTGGAAGAATTGCGTGGAAGCACTATCACAGGTAATGTTTTCACCCATTCATTCGATTAAGAATATTGGGTATGATGCTAAGGTGAATAAAGTTCAAACATAGTAGGTTTCTATCTCAGTGGTGTGATGCGATCCGAAGACTAAAAGAGGTTACAAACCCCAGGTAATTCTGTTCTTGATGTTTGTTATTATTTCAATAAAATGTTATTTTTGTGAGATCACAGGTAATGTTTTCACCCAATCATTCGATTAAGAATATTATGTATGATGTTAAGGTGAATAAAGTTCGAACATAGTAGGTTTCTATCTCGGTGGTGTGATACGATCCGAAGACTGAAAGAGGTTACAAACTCTAGGTAATTATGTTCTTGATGTTTGTTATTATTTCAATAAAATGCTATTTTTGTGAGTTTGTTATATACCATCGGCTATAAATCTTTGACTTCCACATCAAGTGCCCTTTGACGCCACTAGCCTCATGTGCATTGCCGATAGGGGAAAAGGTTTAACTATTTTAAGTAGCAAATGATGTTTGGTGATCTAAAAGAAAGTATTTATGTTGATCTTAATACTCACTTTTTGGCAGTTCAACAAATGAATTTTTAATTAGATTTGAAGGCATGCTTAAAGGATCTATGCTAATTACACGTATAACTGACTACTCATTGTGTTCTTGTGGGTGGTGGATACAGGTCTAATGCCGACATATATAGTGTTTTTCAACATTTCTTTCCTATGGAGTATGTATTATTCATATTTTGAGATGGTTCAGTTTTTACCTTGGTCTCTCTACATACTTTATGAAACATATTGCATTTAAAAAAATAAACTCCTATTTATGTGTACATGTATTTGCTAACTAAAGTTGTTCAGTGAAAGTTCATGGTTTTAAATTTCTTTTTCTCCGTGAACTTTCGACTGTTATTATTTTGTTGTTTATGTCCTTGTTGTTTACTGATGCCAAATAGTCTTCCAACCGCATACATACACACCACATTTGATGACATGGATGACATGCCAAATTACTTATGTAACGGGGATTGGTCCAAGAAAGTTTGTTCGTTTCATTGCTCATACATATTTATCAAATTCTAAATTGTCTTTGTTGATATGCTCTTATTTGCTATGAGTCTATGACTTAGAAATCAAAGTCATGACTTAGGAGTGGATTATTGTGTTTATGTTGTTGATGTGCTCTTATTTCCTCTCATAGTATTTACATAGATTAAAAGGAGATTTGTCATTATGATTAAGCGATAATAGATGAGCTATGGGTGTTAATAGTCGGTCACATTTTAGAAATTCTCACCCCGCAGCAAATTATCCTATATATTTAAGTACCAAGGTTCATGAATAACATGGCAGAGGCTGGTTGGTCTTTTTTTAATACACCATCATATGTTATAATTGTTTAAATATGGTAGGATAGGATAATATAACAAAAAGTGGTCGTGGCTCAGTTGGTTAGGATGTTGCATTGTTACACAGCTTGCCTAGATTCGAGACTTGCATCAAGGTTTTCTTCTTTTGGTTATTTAAAATTTTGAGCTAAGGTGTAGTGGGTGGTGTCGGATGGAGGCTGCATACATGTGTCTAGGTGTGACACCAACAGTTTTTTTTTGAAATGCGTCTAGGTGTGACTTACAAATTAAAATACTAGTGTGAAAACGGAACTCAACTAAAACTGCAACAATAACTATAAGACGATTTTTTTAATGAGAAGGATATTTAAAATTCTAAACCTTGAGTGTAGACTAGATATATAGTTCTATAATTTTTATATTGAGAAAGTATAGGATAAAAGTTTTTTAACATAAGAAGTGTAAGAAGCCACTAAAACTTGCCACATGTCAATTTAACCTAACCATGATTAAACTATCACACACCCTCCCACTTTCACAATTATCACTGCAACTTCCCATCACCACTGCACCTACCCACTTTCACAAACCCTAAATCGTATGATTAATCAAAAATACTGGAAGATCAAAATAATCAAACCTTGATTAATCAATATCTATGATCATCTATGCCATGTTATCTTCATCTCGTACCCGATAATTTAGTATTAGAAACCGAAACGAAACACACAGCCAAACATGTTCCAACTGACCAAACAGATTCAGAGAAAAGGAGAAATGTGGTTGGATCAAGAAAAGCAAGATTACCTTGTGTGGGGAATTACCTGGAACAAGAAGTGAAAGTACAAAAGAAGGGCCTGATCCAACATCTATAACCTACTTCCTTCAACAGAGATGAAACTAACCAAATGATTTCACTTGTCCATGAAATTTGCATTCTTTTGGTACTTTGTGATGGTAATTACGCGATTAAGAATGAAGGAAGCCAAATAATATCATGTACTCATATGTATGTAAAGTCACGATTTTTATGATTTTCTGAGAAAAAGATATGGCCAATGACGGATTTTTTTTGGTTTTAGACCTTTAATAAGAATTTATAGTTATACCTCGTAAAAAAAGACTTTTTCTTTTGTAGAATTAAACAGTTCCTTTTTTTAGAAAGAAATTATGTTCAAGTAAGCAAATAGAAAAGATGTCATGGTGGGTATTCAAGAATCAGTACATGAAATTTTAATGAATTCGAAAGAAATCGTATTGAGAAGTAATCTCTATGGAACTTGTGAGGCGTCTATTTGTGTCAGGGGCCCAGGATATGTAACTGCTCAAGATATCATCTTACCGCCTTATATAGAAATCGTCGATAATACACAGCATATAGCTAGCTTGACGGAACCCATTGAGTTGGTTATTGGATTACAAATAGAGAAGAATCGCGGATATCTTATAAAAGCGCCAAATACCTTTCAAGATGGAAGTTATCCTATAGATCCTGTATTCATGCCTGTTCGAAATGCGAATCATAGTATTTATTCTTATGAAAATGGTAACAAATATTAATTTTACAAGGTTCGTGAATAGTGCTTTACGATTTAAGTGCATTTAGGTTGCTGTTCTATTTTCCTTCACAAAACTCGCTTCAACACAGTTGGTTTGGTTCTTATGTTTATATAGTTCCCACACAGGTTCGACTCTATATAATTTTTTTTTCTCTTCTAAAGAGGGTCTGGCATTTAAGTAAAAAATGTCATGGATTACGTTATAACTAACTAGATTATATCCCGGAAGCTTTCACAAATCTAATATGAAGTGTTAAAATATGTGTTATGTTGTAAAATATAAATTAATGTACTACAATACAAGAAAACAATAATTATAGTCATTTGAATAAGAATGAAAATGTATATTAAAAAAAATATATGTGTTTGGATGAGGACCAGAGCCAGAAGCAACCATGCAGGGCGTGATTAAGGCTGTGGTCTTAAAGAAACATTTTAAAATTATTGAAGAAAACTTAGCAAGTTTAAAACCTTATATTTCCTGAGGAGGTTCTACCCCGTGGAAACGCTCTTTCATGGAACTTTAGCTTTAGCTGGTCGTGACCAAGAAACCACCGGTTTCGCTTGGTGGGCCGGGAATGCCCGGCTTATCAATTTATCCGGTAAACTATCAGGGGCTCATGTAGCCCATGCCGGATTAATCGTATTCTGGGCCAAAGTAATGAATATATTTGAAGTGGCTCATTTCGTACCAGAAAAGCCTATGTATGAACAAGGATTAATTTTACTTCCCCACCTAGCTACTCTAGGTTGGGGTAGGTTCTGGTGGGGAAGTTATAGATACTTTTCCATACTTTGTATCTGGAGTACTTCATTTAATTTCCTCTGCAGTATTGGGCTTTGGCGGTATTTATCATGCACTTTTAGGACCTGAGACACTTGAAGAATCTTTTCCATTCTTCGGTTATGTATGGAAAGATAGAAATAAAATGACCACAATTTTAGGTATTCACTTAATCTTGTTAGGTATAGGTACTTTTCTTCTAGTATTCTAGGGCCGGATCTAAGCGTTGGCTAGGTAAGCACCCTGTAGTAAGAGGAGTAGTTATGAACCCTGTAGACCATCCAGATGGGGGTGGTGAAAGGAGGGCCCCAATTGGTAGGAAAAAACCCACAACCCCTTGGGGTTATCCTGCACTTGGAAAAAGAAGTAAAAAAAGGAATAAATATAGTGATAATTTGATTCTTCGTCGCCGTATTAAATAGGAGAGAGAAAAATAGAATTTATTTCTTCGTCTTAAAAAAATAGGAGGAAGCTGTGACACGTTCACTAAAAAAAATCCTTTTGTAGCGAATCATTTATTAAAAAAAATAAGCTTAACACAAAAGAAGAAAAAGAAATAATAATAACAACCTGGTCCCAGGCATCTACCATTATACCCACAATGGTCGGCCATACTATTGCTATCCATAATGGAAAGGAACAAGTACCTATTTATATAACAGATCGTATGGTAGGACACAAATTGGGAGAATTTGCGCCTACTGTAAATTTTTGAGGACATGCAAAAAGCGATAATAGATCTCGTCGTTTAAACATACATTAAACAATATAATTGATATATAACACCAAAGAACAAGTGATTTGCATCTATTTCGGTCCAAACATAATAACTAATACAATACGCAACTTGTAGGTAACACCTTTCCAATGAACCAGAATCTCTTCATCAATACGAGAAGGTAACTGTGTAAGTATATGTGAAAAACCCACAGAGTTATCAACTTCCGACCACGAAAAATCCGACGGCCAAACAACCCTCCCACCTTATCATAAACCACGTTATAACGTATCGAAACCGGCAAACCCACCACCTTCAACACCGTGATACGTTCAAACGGAAGGTCTTGACCAATCCAAGGAGACACCGAAACTAAAACATCCTTCCAAACATTCTCGTGGTTGATCATAAAATCTCCCATTTCCTCCTTGTCCCTGAACGGAATAATAACAGACAACCCACCAATGTATGAAACCCCGGCATCAACGAAACCTACACTCGCCAACATAACCTTCACAGAATGCAACTTACCAATATTATCCGCAATACCAATAACAACCCTCCCTATACAATTTAACGGATATTCCATCTTCCCAGTATCAACAAACAACGATTTCTTCGACCCAGACGACCCACAAAAAACTGATTTTAAAGGAGGAAAATCTTCATCCACAATGTTCTTCTCCCTCGGCACCCATGCCTGTTTAATAGGTTCATCATTGACATAAGGAATCTTCTTATGCTGCCGATCAAACATTGCTAAAGAAACTGGAATCCGGGATTCCAAAATAAGAATATCATTTAGTGTTTGCAAGATCGGATAAGGATCTTTGATTTTTTGGCAACGAACGAAACCAAAATCCCTACCCTTGACAGACCGCTTTCTAGGAACCCATGCATCCGTAACATGAACAAAAGGACCTAATGCCTCACGAAGCTTCATACCCGTAACCCTATCCAAAATGTTTGTAACGTAGAAAGTAGTTCTTGTGGCCGGATCATCACTGTTAGATCGCCGGTTGACTCCTCTCCTATTAGGGTTTTCCATTTTTTAGGGTTTAGTTAATGTACAATCCCTACATTAGATTGATATATAAGTGATGGGTAAAAAGCCAAAATATTAGAAAAATGATAGACATCATGTCATGATGGTCCAAGGGCCATGCTTATGATCCACTATGCTCTCAGCGTCGAACATACGCTTGAAAAAAAAGGGACATCACGAGTCCACCAACACGACTTATATCATCATGTTTTCACATTAGAAGCTCGTGCACTTAATATTTGGTTAACTAGATTATACCCCGAGAACGTCCCGGGGTTGAGATATCTAATATGACATATCAATTTTACATATGAAATAGAATGATACGCTTTACGATTACATGTAAGAAAACTTCGAGTAGCACCTAACCAAAAACAATTAATAATGTATATCCAATGTTAACGCCTAAGCTTAAACAATGTATAACTCTAATATTAATACTTAACCTAAAACAATATACAACTCCAATGCTAACACATGTTGAAAATACGTCTCGGGGTTCAGAAATCTAATATGACATATCAATTTTACATATGAAATAGAATGATGCGCTTTACAGTTACATGCAGGAAAGCTTCGGGTAGCACCCAACCTAAAACAATTAACAATGTATCTCCAATGTTAACGTCTAACCTTAAACAATGTATAACTCTAATATTAATACCTAACCTAAAACAATGTACAACTCCAATGCTAACACATGTTGAAAATAGAATTCATATTTACTAATCTGAACATAATTAGTGACTTGCCTATATATGATTAATGAATTACCTGAACACTTTGTGTTTTTTTTCCTGTATGAACAAAACCACACAAAAAATAGTCGTTTTTTTCTCCGTTTTTATATAGCACTATGGTACTTGCACTATATATGATTAATGGATGCGTATATTGTCATGTCCGAAAAAGTTGCGCGCGAGTCGCTTCATTTTTTGTCAAGGTACATATCTATATATCTATATATAGTTTAGCTTCCACATATTGTTTACGCTTTTATTATCAAATGTCATTTAATATCAATTTCACTACAGGATTTTAGAATGAATGTTGGGCCACCTCGAATGGCGTGAGCCGCATGTGGGGAGACCCGCACGATCAATCTAGCCATTAGCAGGTTGAAGAGAGCTCTAACAGGCCTTGGAGGACCGAACCCACGTATGTGGCAAAATACGGGGATGACTTGTGGCTAGGGGTGAAAGGCCAACCAAGATCGGATATAGCTAGTTTTTCGCGAAATCTATTTCAGTAGAGCGTATGGTGTCGATGGCCATTCTGGAGGAGCAGTTGATTCAGCAATTTCTAGTCCTCATCTATCTGGTATTTCATCCATTTTAGGTTCTATCAATTTTATAAAAACTATCTTCAACATGCGTGGGCCTGGAATGACTATGCATAGATCACCCCTATTTGTGTGGTCTGTTCTAGCGACATCATTCCCACTTTTATTAATCATAGTAAGTCGGCTATCTCACTATGAAAGGCAACTCCTAGCTCTAAGAACCAATCTTACTCTTGAAGAGCAGAAAGCTAGAATTCAAGTGAAGGGGGGGGGGGGGGAGCAGCTTCAATAGCTTTGGAATTAGCGGCATCTCGTAGAAAAAAAGTATAAACAAACAAAAGGCTTTTAGAATTTCATTTTTTATATCATAATTACTAAAAAGAATTTGGTTATTTTTACAAACTTGATGTCGATAAATCCACGAGTTTAGAAATTCATTTCGGACAATTGAACCTTCTCGAACTGTTTCTTTTTAAGAACCAAAAATATTTGTGCCAAAATAACAGATGCGAAGAAGAACAAAAGGCTTTGTACACGTAATGGATCTTGGAGTACTATTTCTACATCTCCCTGACCAAATCCGCCTACATTAGGATTACTTGTCAACGGTTGATCCAATTTGATAGATTCGTTGTCTAAAACAAGAAGTTCTGGCCCCGGAGGGATAATATCAACCACTTGACATCCATCCGATGCATCCGCTATGGTTATTTCGTATCCCCCTTTATATATATATATATATATATATATATATATATATATATATATATATATGCATAGGGATCATATCTATTTACTCACGAATATATTTGCGTAAACCAACAATGTAGATATCCAACGCATATACGAGGTTCATGGTGAAAAACATGGGTTTCCCGGAATGCTTGGTAGTCTCGATTGTACGCATGTTGGTTGGGCTATGTGTCCTACGGCTTGGCGAGGTCAGTTTCATCGAGGTGATCATTCTGGACCGAGTATTATACTTGTAGCGGTGGCCTAGCATGATCTTTGGTTTTGGCATGCTTTTTTTGGAGTTGCTGGGTCAAATAACGACCAAAATGCTATTGACCGATCACATATATTTGATAACATTATCGACGGAGTTGAGCTCCCCCAATCGTTTTACGCTAATAACGTAAATTTCAAGTACGACTACTACTTGGTCGATGGTATTTACAACGAATGGTCGACACGTGTTCAAGCTTACTTGTCTCAACCTGAAGACAAACGCAAATACTTTACAAAGAAACAAGAGTCGGAAAGAAAATATATTGAAAAAGCATTCGGCGTTTTAAAAAAAAAAGATTTTCGTTGATTGCCAAGCCAATAAGGTTTTGAACACGAGGGAGGATTATCAACGTCGTCTATACTTGTATTATTCTACATAACATGATATTGGAGGAATAAGGCATGACGATACGTCAAAATTACCAACGTGATATCTCACGTGCCCAAACGACAATCACTGATATTCAAAAACTCGACAACATAAACAATATCAAGAACCGTGAGATACACGGAAACCTTCGTCATGAACTAGTCGAGTATTTATGGGCTAGACGTAAAGATCACTTAATTAATTTTAGTTTTTTTTATAGTTTGTATTCTTGTAAACATTAATCTAATTTTTAGTTAAGTTTATTTTTGTATTAATATTATAAATTAGACAAATTTAGAAAGCTTAATTTAAAAAAAAAAAAACTGGATAAAGCTGCTACTCACCTATAGCCACAACAGGATCAGGTGAGCGACCAATAGCTTTATCAACCTGCCAAGTAGGTGCTTACATTGCGCAATATAAGAGGATAAAGTTGTGGCCCGTGAGCAAGCTGTCGCGAACCACAAACCAATCAACGTGGATCACGTGAACCACAACACACCTGGGTGAACGCTGCCGGGAGCGAGCTCAAGTGACCTGGCTCGCGTGTGATTGCGAGAAGAATTCGAACGTTAGGCTATTTTGGTTTGTTTGTGTATATAAGATTTGTTTATGTATTTGATGAGTGGGATGAAGATGATGAAAATGAAAGTGGTGAAGAGTGAGTTGCAGAGAGATGGGAAGATGATGATGAAAGGGGGATGAATCTGGACTTCTTTGTGTATTTTAATGGTTTTTTTTATAAGGTGATTGTTAATTTAATATTATTTGTTTTAAAATTTGTTTGTGTAATTTTTTGTAATATAATGCTTTTTATTTTGTTTATTAATATTTAAAATAATAAAATTTAATAAATAATAATATTTTAAAAAATGGATAAAGCTGCTGCTCAACTTTAGTCAGGGATCAGATGAGTGAGTTGCCTCCCATGTCAGCCTTTACGTGGCCCAATATAGGAGGATTAAGGATAAATCATTGGCTCACAAGCCCAACACATATTCTAACCATTCTTTCTTTGACCTAATACAATCGACTTTGTAGTTCTCTGGCGCCACAATTCTGCTTCGTTCGCGATTGGTTTTGGGCAGAGGCAGGTACTAGTTTCAATGATTATTATGGTGTAAATTGATGTTCTTGTCCGTAATCATTCACTTTGCTGAATTCTAGGGTTTCCTTGCAATTTGCAATTTAGAAAATTGTAGTTCATAGTTTTGTTTGATTCTAACAGAATGTGTAGCAAAAGAAAGAACAACCAAAGATATGTTTTCATCGTCAAATCATATTATATTGTAAACATAAACAACGTTCAGTTGTTGTAACCAAAATTGATTAATACTTCTAAAATCAGCGAACATATACAAGCAAACCCTAGAATTCAACGTTCAGTCGTTAAAATAGTCATGCTTTAATTGAGTTTTAATTACTTATTCATAGATGGATACAAAGCAGATTTCTTGTAATCAGAAGTTGTGGCTTAATACTCAGAACCTAGAATCAGATAACCATCTTTTTTACACCATACGCAACTGGTTCGATGAGTTGCATGGGCGACGAATCCAAGCATCTTTTCATGGCTGGCTGATTCTCACCGACCATCCAGACAACGTCTTGTGGTCTCTTTGGAACCCACTTAACTCTGACTTAATTTGTCTCCCTCCGTTGATTACTAACGAAAAAGATTCTTACGCGTGTTGTTTGTCATCTCCCCCTGAGGTTCAAGCTTCAGTTTTCCTGTTGTTATCATGTGCAAAGCCTATCATCTTTTTTTGCCTACTAGACCATGAAAGAAAGAGATTTAAGTGGACTAAAAGGTCATATGCTAAACAACTCCAGACTATAAGTGGCGAAGATAATTGTCTCCTACGACGTCCTACTTGTTGCAATGGTAAAGTATATGCCGTTGTCTTTTGGTCTTATAACTTTGTCATACAGCTTGACATTGTGGTTAAAGGTACAAAAATGGTGATAAGTCTATTGCCATTTGCAAAAATCCCTTTCGACAGTCGTCCTTTGAGTCGTTGTCCTTACAATAATTCTATCGATAAACGCTATTATTTTTTAGAAGGATCTAGTATAGACCTGTTCTACATTAACGTTGGTTATAAAGATAAACTGAGGAAAACGGTTGCTGAAGCGTGCTTGTTTAAACTGGATATGACTAGTAAGTCGTGGACGGAAATGGCAGACCTTGAAGATGCTGCATTTTTCATAGAATTGGCTAGTGGTTACGCGTGCTATTACAATTGTGCAGTTGAATCGAAGTTAGGGGGTTATATACATATTCTTGGCGAGTGTGGCAAAGTTATATACTCGTTCCATGTCAAAGATAGAACTCTGTCCCTATTTTATTTGCCTTGTCTCGTACGAGAGAGCCAAGCGTTTTCATGGGCAATGCTTGAATGGAGGTATTGCAAATAGTTATTTATAGTACATCTTTTATTGTTTAACGCCCCACTTACGGTGTGCGCATATAATGTATATATGTGTGGCCCTTGGGGGCAAAAGTAAAGTTGCACTAGTTTTAACGTTATTTTACTAATTTCGTGAAAATAACGTTAAAAACGACGGACGGTTAATCATGCATCATGTGGTGGCGTGGATAGCCAAAAGACAAAGGGGTACATGTACCGATCGGGTTTGTCCTGATTGCTAAGTGTTATGTGCCTTATGTCCAAGCCTTGATACAAAACCACATCGAGCCGGGGGTCTCACTGGAAGCAGCCTCTCTATTCTTAGGGGTAGAGGTAAGGCTGTCTACATCTTACCCTCCTCAGACCCTACCTTAGCTTTGCTATAGGTGGATTAACTGAGTATGATGATGATATGATGAATTATCGTATTTTGTGTAGGTCAGAAGTTGATCGTCCTGAAGAAGAAACAAAAGAGGACAAGGATACTGAGATATTTGTAAGACCAGTCAAGGGTGGATCTGATAGCACAACAAGCGAGTCACACCTGCTCAATATGCCGTTGCATATTTTGGAATTTATTATGGAGTTCTGTATTGGTGTCGAATACATGAAGTTTCGTGCAACATGCAAACGTTGTTGTTTAGCAGCACCTTTGATTCAATGGAGCAACAAAACAAGGCTAAGGAGCTATTCATTAGTTTCACCGTGGTTGATGGTGTTAGACGATTATCAAGACACTATCACTTTTATAGATCCGATGTTGGGTGACAGGTATTTTATAAAAACACCTCAACAACTAAAGGGGGGTTACGAGATATTCTATTCCAGGTATGGCTGGTTGTTAATGTACAATCAACATGAGTTTGGACTAGTGCTCTTTAACCCATTCACAGGTAACATCCGTGAGCTTCCAGATATTCCGTGTGTTGAGAGCTTTTGTTTTTCAGGACCACCTACTTCCCCCGATTGTATGGTGGTTGGATTTTCAAGTCATGGATCATGGCATTTATTCGTTCACTTTGTATCTGGCGAATCAATATGGGGTGCATATGATTTGAATGATAATCCATTTTCTCTTCAGTTTAATCTTGCTCCATATTCGTTTAAGTTTCCAACATTCAGGGGCCGATATATCTATGGCTTGTGTAACAACGAAAGAATTGAAGCTTTTAGAGACATTGCCAACGATGGTTACGATTGGGAGCTTGTTGTAGACAAAGCCCCAAGCAGAGATCCGGCACAATACTTCTTGTCAATCTGTGATCAACATCTCCTGCTAGTTATCGTAGGTGAGTTTGAAGGATCGGTTGAGGTGTTCAAACTAGACGAATCTACACAAGAATGGGAGAAAATAAATGATTTGGGAAAACACAGTATTTATATTTCTAATACATCATGTTTATGCCTTGAAGCCAAATCACCCGAAATGGGGAACAAGATTTACTTTCCAAGATTATTACATGACGATAACACAAAGATAGTGTTCTATTCTTTCGAAACATGCAAGTATCACACATTCGATGACAAAAATATCCAAGAAAGTTTCAGTGCTGATATATTCGGAAGTAAACATCTTTGTTTCCCCCATGCATGGATTGAACCAAGCTGGTCCTAACATATGTGGCACGTTAGCAGTCTTAAAGTTAAATTAATCTTGATTATGCATATCATTTTAATGTTAAAATATGTTGCTTATAACTCGGTCTCCTTTTTAATTAACACTTTTGTTTTACATGTTCCCTCTTAGTTTTAGCATAATCATTAATATACAACCTAATAACTATATGATTTTTGTATAGAACCTAAATACTATAAAGATTAATTACACCAAAATGTAACTTTGTTATATGGCACATCTGTTTTTACCTTTTACCATATATTCTTTTGTACATCTACAATGTAACAAAAAATATTTGCTTGACACTTGTATTGCTGCTTAGGCATTCACTGAAAAAGTCCTAATGATGTTAAAAATAATTTACACCAAGGACTTGTGCACTTTTTAGTAACATAAACCTACAAACCTACAGTGCCGCTTATCACATGGTTCTAAACATAAACAAATGAACTTTGGTGATATATAACCAAGTGAATTTAAAAGGTGAAAATATAGCAGATAATGCAGGCTGAAGGAAAGATTGGTCACTAGAGGTGGAAAATCGTAATAGGAGCTGGTTTATGCATTCAAATGCACTCTATTTGATCGGTTTTAGTTGAATGTTGTGCCTTGCCTGTTAGTTGCTTAAACATCCTGAGCTGGACCAGGCTCGAGTTCGATTAACATAAGAGAGCTCAAGGTCGGGTTGTTTATTACTATTAGTTATTATGTTAAATAAAAAATAATAGGTTCGTGAGCTCGATACGTGGAGCTCGAGCTCGTACTCGTTTACTAAAAAACTTTGAATGAGGGGTACATATTTATAAATTTGTATGTTAATATCAGCCCGCTACATATTATTACATGCATATTTTCTTTATGTTAATGTACAAAGGTCATATATTGTGAGTATGTGAGACGAATTAAGAATCGATATGTAAACGTCATTTTTTGGATTTAGCCAAGATGTTTTTTGCTAGGAAAACACCAGACATACTATTTAAAACATAAAACACTGTATTCTAGACTTAAAATCTAAAACATCATGCGAAGAAAGTTAAGCAGTGTATTTTAAGTGTTAAACAATGTGTTTTAGTTGTGTTATAAATTCAATGGCTATAATACATTGCATTGTGTTTTATATTGTTGTGTTTGATGTTTTTTTAGCCAAAACAACCCAAAACATTATGCTTAAATTCAAAACATAATGCATACACGTCAATTCTTAATTATTCTCGCACTTTTCATTAAGTATGTCATTTATACAGAAACCTAAATCATTAGAGATATTTCATGTCCTTTTTTATTTAAATTTGTAAATTTTGACTTCAAACCTTTCGAATAAAATTTGGAGGTTGTTAAATTAAATAAATAGATAAATTAGAAAAGTAAGGGGAGGCGGGGCACTTCACGAAATGTTCAAGGGTAGACCACTATCCCCACGGCAACACCGCCGCCACTGACACGGGTAGTGGTCTCGTGAAACAATCTCGTGTTCTAGTTGACGGAACTAGTCAAGAGTGGAGAGAAGAGGGAGAGAGATGCAGTGGCGAGAGGGAAACCAGAAAACTCCATGAGTGGTGCTGTCGGTGGAAGGGTTCACGGGTGATGGTCCAGATGACAGATTGCGATTCTTGTCGTGGAGGTGCTCCACAGAACCTCTGCTGGTAGCACCCCTCCTTCCCTAACATGATGATCTCCTAGATTAAAGAAATCTATAAATAAATCTAATTTTTAACGAGCGGGCATTTTCAACTTTACATGAGCAAACTTGCGTAAAATTTCTCGTGCCTTCAATAGAACGCTTTGAATTGTTCTCTTAACACATAGTACACGTCAATATTTTATCCCCATTCCCCAAAGGTCTTTTATTTTAACAGACAAGTTACTTTATGATAGGGTAATCCTTAGAGGGGATTAGGCTCTAGAAATTAAGGTTAAGAAGAGACAACTTTGTTGGAGCAATTTTCTGGATGTTTCATTAAACAAACATTACAACTATAAATAGGAAATGGAACTACATGTCCACTATGCCACTAAGGCATATACACAAATAAAAAGATAATAGGAAACCCTAGATCCGAATACTTCAGAAGGCGATTTTGGAGAATAGGCGGCGAACAGGATTTCAATTGTTCAACATGGCGAATCGGGAGAGGTTTAAGACTAATGTTTGGTATGATGTACCTCTGAAGAAGAATCGTAACAACGTCCAACAGCAGAAATCTAATGGTTCGAGCGAGGGGGTGAAATTTTTTGTTTCAAACCTTCCTGAAGGTTGTTCTTCGACTGATCTGAAGGAAGTTTTGCTACGGTATGGGGATGTTCAGGGGATATACATTGCCAGAAAGTATGATAAGCTGGGAAAAAGGTTCGGATTTGCCACGTTCAAAGTGACGAGAAATAGGATGGATCTGGAAGGAAGTCTCAAAGATGTATGGATTGGTAGCTATAAGTTGTTTATTGTTCAGCAAGGTTTGTGAGTGGACAAAAGATCACAGTTGATAAAGGAAAGAAGATCGATAGTACGGTACACAAGGAAACGGTGTGGAAACCGGTGAATGGTCCGGAGGAACAGGTGCATGGGGATGAGCAGAATGGAGGGGATCGTATGCATGTTGATGATAATCCGTCTGAAGAGGTAGATCTGAGATCGTTTCGTGATACACTTCTTAAAAAAAACCGGAGCCCAAAGTCCCTGAAGTGATCGTTCAATCAGAAGGAAAGCACCTGCAGGATTTGTACGGGTATGGTATCATCGCCAAAGCTTCCTCTTTGGATGTCCTTAAATCGCTAAGAAGTAAGTTAAAGGAAGGTTTTAGGGGTGGGTATAATATACCGTATATGGGAGGATTGACGGTTCTGTTGAGTTTTGAAAGTACCATCGGAAAGGAGAGTTTTTTAAACAATGATGTAGTTCGGAAAGAGTGGTTTACATCGGTTGAATCTTGGAACGGTCAAGTGGTGACGACGGATAGGATTGCATGGTTAAAAATCCGTGGCATACCGATTCATATTGCGGATAAGGGGGTATTCAATGATATTGCTGGTCAATTTGGAACTGTGATCGCAGAAGCACAATACCCTGATGAGGGTGACATTTCTTACGTTATTGTGGGAGTTATTTTACAATCGTATGCACGTGTTGCTGGTAACTGTAGAGTTATTTGGAGAGACAATTCTTACATGGCGTATGTGGAGGAGGATTTGGAGGAGTGGGTTCCTGATTGTGTGGTTGATTTAGAAGACGAGGCGGAAGCAATATTGGATATTCCAGTGGAGAAACCGGTCACTGGTGATACGCAACCGGAAGAGATCCTAGCTGGGCAACCGGAAGACGACCATGCTGTTTTGCCACACTTAAATGGTCACTTTGATGATTCGCTGGGTGCCGGTTCTACGTCTAGAAGTTGTAAAAGAAAAGGTGGCAAATACTCAAAGAAGAAAGGGACTTATCGGCGATCTATGTCGCCATTGGATAAAGATAAACCAAAAAAGAGGGTACGTGAAGATAACGATATATTTGACATTGACAGGTTTATTTTCGATAAACCAGTGCAGGTGGTTGCGGGTAATGAGCAGGTTCAACAAGAGGTGTTTCTTACTCCGGATCTAAATGACCATGTGGCACCTAATGCAAGTATTGAAGGGACCGGTAATCCTGTAAGTAACCGTGAAGAAGTCATTAGAAGGGAAGTGGAAGATACTTTATTATTTGCTAGAGATCTTGGCGTTTCGAATATGGAATGTTTTCAGGAGCCGTTAGTTAATGCGGTTAACGATGAGAGCTTTCAGACGGTGGATCAATGAATATTATGTCTATATATATTCGAGGTATGGGTCGGGTGGACAAGGCGGGTTGGATATCGAATATTAGAGTGGCTAACGAGATTAGTTTTGTTATGTTTCAAGAGTCACAGTTGATGTCTATGCAGAATGTTAATTTGGATAGGTTTTGGGGTAGAGGAGATTATGAAACTGATTGGGTTGATGCTACGGGTAGATCGGGGGGTATAGTTTCTATGTGGGATAAGAAAGCGTTTCAAAAACTTTCGGTTCTTAAACATAGGAATATTCTCGTCGTTCATGGTATTATTAAAAGTATTGGTATGAAGGTGGGATTGGTTAACGTACATGCCCCCAAAAGATTGATGATAAGAGAGTGGTTTGGAGGGATTTGGAGAGGATTATTAGCCAAGATTCTTCTGCATGGATTGTTGGCGGAGATTTTAATTGTGTTCGAGATAGAAGTGAAAGGAAGAGTTCTAAGTTTGATGCCGTTTCTACTAATGAATTTAATGATTTTTTAGATGGGATGGATTTTCATGAGTACGGATTACAAGGCAGAAAATTTACATTTGTTGCGGGTAATAAGTGTAGTAGGATCGACAGAATATTTGTGTCCTTTAATTTTCTAAACATGTGGCCTAATGCGGAGTATCGAGCCTTGCCTAGGGGTAAATCGGATCATAGCCCCTTGATTCTTAAAGTTGAGTATAGGAACTTTGGCCCGAAACCTTTCAAGTTTTTCAACTCGTGGTTAGACCGGGAAGGGTTCGAGGAGTTGATTACCAATAATGCTAGCCGGTTCCGTGAGAGTTCAAGTCCGGATATTTTCCTTCTCTATAAACTTAAGTTTATTCGGAAAGCTATAGTGGAGTGGAGAAATCGGAATATGAAGCTTGAGGAGGAGGAGGTTCAAAGTATTCGGGTGGATTTAGAGGAGTTGGATGGCGAGGTGGAAAACCGGGATTTACGGGAAGAAGAACAGTGGGTATATTGCGAAGGGAATAGATGATTACGAGAGATTGAAGTTGCTTTACAAAAAGATTTGAGACAAAAGGCTAGGGTGAAATGGGCTAGGGATGGGGATGAGAACTTGAGCTTTTTCCATGGAGTGATCAATAAACGGAGGGTCTCGAATTGTATCCCGGGTATTATGGCTAACGGGGTTTGGGTAACCAAACCTAATCTAATTAAACGTGAAGTTTTTTCCTTTTTCAGGGATAAGTTTGTAGAAGATATGGAAGATAGGCCGAACTTGGTCTGCGATGATTTGAAGACGATTTCTAATGCAGAAGCCGATTTTCTTGTGGATCCATTTACGCAAAAAGAAATTAAGGAGGCGGCTTTTGAATGTGGCAGTGACAAGGCACCGGGTCCTGACGGGTTCAACTTCCGTTTTATCAAGAGAATTTGGCATTTATTTGAAGATGACTTCTTGAAGATCTTCCAATCCTTCCATGACACTGGGAAGATTAGTAAGGGGGTGGGGTCCTCGTTTATTACGCTTATTCCGAAGGTGGAGAATCCGGTGGGGTTAGGAGAGTATCGCCCTATTACTTTGATAGGTGTGATAAGTAAGGTGATATCGAAGGTTCTGACTAATAGATTGAAGACGGTGATGGAGTCGGTCACTTATGAGACTCAATCGGCTTTTTTTGTCGGGGAGGTATATCTTGGATGGTCCTATGATTATTAGTGAGGTTATGTCTTGGGCAAAACGGAGGGATAAAGAATTATTTCTGTTCAAGATTGACTTCGAAAAGGCGTATGATAATGTTCACCGGGGGTTTTTGATTTCGATCATGAAGCAAATGCGGTTCCCGGATAGGTGGTGCGATTGGATTCACGGTGTTTTAGCATCGGCTGCCTCTTCTGTTCTGGTGAATGGTTCTCCCACCTTTGAATTCTCGTGTAATAAAGGTATTAGACAAGGTGACCCTATTTCTCCATTTCTTTTTATAATTGTCATGGAAGCTTTGTCTAGCATTATTCGGAAAGCTTGTCATATGGGTGTGTTTGAAGGGGTGCGTCTGCCTAATAACGGCCCGGTTCTATCCCACTTATTATATGCGGACGACGCAATGGTTATGGGTGAATGGTCGCAAGCGAATTTTAATTCTCTCAGAAGGGTCTTGCGTGTTTTTCGGTTATGTTCCGGCCTTAGAATCAACATCAATAAGTCCACGTTGTATGGGATTGGGAAGCCGATTTTGGAGGTTCAAGCCAAAGCTCTTTGGCTAGGTTGTCGGTTTGGAGAGGTACCGTTTAAATATTTGGGTATCCTGGTTGGCGGTAATATGTCTAGAATAAATAGTTGGGACCCGGTGATTCAAGTGTTTAAAAAACGGCTCTCTTTGTGGAAGGCTCGTATTCTCTCCATGGGTGGGAGATTGGTATTAATTAAGTCCGTCTTGGAGAGTATTCCTACGTATTACTTTTCTATGTATAAGGCCCCGGTAG
Organism: Ambrosia trifida; assembly: GCA_028751855.1. NCBI lineage: Eukaryota > Viridiplantae > Streptophyta > Magnoliopsida > Asterales > Asteraceae > Ambrosia > Ambrosia trifida. The sequence continues at coordinate 21,316,468 of CM054130.1, forward strand.
CGGTCATAAATAATCTTGAAGGCCTCATTAGACGATTTTTATGGGGTGGGACAGATGAAATTGGCAAGATACACTGGGTGGCTTGGGATAATGTAGCGAGACCTAAAGAGTTAGGCGGATTGGGTTTGAATAGGCTGTTGGAGTGCAATTACTCGATGATGTTTAAGTGGATATGGCGTTACAAAGTCGAAGACAATGTGATGTGGAAACAGGTTATAGAGGCTATCCATGTTTCTAATCGTCGGTGGGATATGATACCATGGAACAAGCAATCTAGTGGGCCATGGAACAAGATCGTAAAGGCCGCTTATGCGACTCAAGTTCAAGGTACTCGGTTCATTAATATGATTCGTGGGACGATTGGGAATGGGATGGATATTCATTTTTGGTTGGATACGTGGATTAGTGATATGCCTTTGAGAGATCTATTCCCAAATCTGTTCCGCCTTGAAAGAAACAAGTGGTGCAAGGTGGTCGACCGTATTGGCAATGATAATGATGCTGGTGTCATTCAATGGGACTGGAAACGATATCCTTCCTTGGATGATGAAACGCGGGAATTGATTGAATGCTACCATTTAGTCACGGTTGCCCGGTTGCAACAACGACGTGATTCGTGGAAATGGAATTCCGGATCTAATGTTATGTACACGGTCAAGGAAGCGAGGAAGTGGCTCCGCAACGAAGAAGGTAATCCAAATGGTGACAATTATAAATGGTGTAAGTGGATTCCTAGCAAATGCAATGTCTTTATGTGGAGGACTAGCTTGGATAGAATCCCTACGGCTACTAACTTGGCTCGTAGGAATATCAATATTGGGGACGGGTTGTGTAGATTTTGCGGAGAGGTGCTCAAGAATACAGACCACATTTTCACAGCTTGTATGCATTCGAATGGGTTATGGAGCGGGTTGGTTGCTTGGTTGAAGATTCCTCCGATGATCATGTTCTCTGTCAAAGACATTATTCAAAGTGTAGAGTTGTTGCCTTTGTCTACTTCCCGGAAGGAGATTATATACGGCATTTTTGTCATCATGTGTTGGAAGATATGGGCGAACCGGAATGAGATTATTTTCAAGCAAGGAAAGGCTAACGTGTCCAAAACGATTGCGGATGTGAAGGCTATTAGTTTCTTATGGTTTAATAGTAGATCGAAAAAGGTTAAGATAGAATGGAACAAATGGTGTGTTTTTTATATAACTTGATGTATTGGTTTGTGGTTATCTCCGGCTTGGAGATAATCCGTTGTTTTTATTAATGAAGTTAGCCTTTCATCAAAAAAAAAAACTAAGGCATATACACCATGTCACATCCTTATTTTTAGCCATGAATACCCACTAGTTGAGATCATGTGCCATTAACTACTTAAATCAAACAAACAATTAATATTACTGAAGAAATGGTCGAACATAATTAAGGCAACATTTGCGGATCACTCTTCATAACAAACTGGGCTTCTGATCATCCTTTTGGGCCTGTTCAGGCAAGCTGGCCCAGCAAGCTGTTGTGGACCTGCATTAATGGGTTGGCCCATAACATCTCCTCCCCCTTGAGAAACTTCATTGCCCTCAATGATCACCAAACTTGGAAACTGAGCCTCCAGATTATCTTTGTCTTCCCAGGTAGCTTCTTCCAATGGTTGTTTTTCCCATTGTACCAACACTTGCGTCTTCCCCTTATCATCCAAGCGAACATCCAAAATGCTTTCTGGAATGAGACCTAGTTCCTTTTCAGTCCCAAAGTTGATCAAGTCTCCTTTGTTAGTTCCATCATTGCCCTTGCTAAGCTTTAAAAGCGAGACATGAAAAACGAGATGTATACGGGATCCCATTGGCAATTCTAACTTGTGAGCCACTTTACCAATCCGTTCAAATATCTAATACGAACCATAAAAACGTCACGACAGTTTTTGATTGGCTCAAACTGCAACCGATGATTGGCGATATTTGTGTAAACGAAGTTGAACAAAATCGCCTACTTGAAACTCCTTTGCAGAACGATGACGATTGGCATACTTGACCATCTTCGTCTTTGCATTCTCCATTGCTCCCTTCAACTGTGAAATGATCCTTTCATGTTCCAGAAGCGACGACTCGATGGAAGCTGTTTTTGTTGTACCGGGAATGTAGTCATGCAATGAAGTAACTTCACGACCATACACGGCTTTGAATTGTGACATTTGAATTGTTGAATGAAAAGCCGTGTTATAGGAGAATTCTGCCAAATAAAGATATCGCTCCCACTTCTTTGGTTCATCAAAAACGAATGCCCGTAAGTACATTTCGAGGCCTCGGTTAACCACTTCGGTTTGAGGGTGATAAGCACTTGAATGCAACAATTGAGTTCCCATGACTTTAAAAAGCTCTTTCCAAAATCCGCTGATCAACACTCGATCACGATCCGACACTATTGATTTAGGCAACCCATGAAGGCGGTAAATCTCCTTCATAAAAATGGCAGCCAAAGATGCCGAAGTACAACCGGGAGATAATGCAATAAAGTGCGTGAATTTTGAAAGTCTATCAACAATTACCCATATAGCCGTTTTACCTTTCGACGGTGGAAGATTGGTTATGAAATCCATGGATATGTCGTGCCATGGGTATTCCGGGGTTGGTAACGGTTTTAATAAACCGTACGGTTTATGGGTAGGTGTTTTGATAGCTTGACAAACCGAACATTTGTTAACAAAATCTGTGACATCTTTCTTTAAACCAAGCCATGTAAATGTACCAGATAAGCGTTTAAAGTTGCGTTGATGCCCGAGTGACCTCCTAAGAATGATGAGTGGAACTCCTTTAAAAGCTGATTCCACAAATCTGAAATAGGTGGGATCAGTAACTTATCATGGATATATACAAGGCCATCTTGGAATTTGTGGTGTGGAAAGGAGTTTGGATCGCCCACTATGTCCTGAATCAATTGCCGACCCGTCTCATCAGTGGAAAAATAGGACCGGAGCTCGTTCAACCAAGATGCAGTGGGATGAGATAACGCGAGCATTGAGGGAATATCAATTCGGCTCAAAGCGTCTGCTACTTGGTTTTCTTTCCCGGGTTTGAAATGGATTTCGAAATCGTAACCTATTAATTTTGTAACCCATTTTTGTTGTTCAGGGGTTTGGATTGTTTGGGTAAGAATGTGTTTGAGGCTATGGTGATCGGTAAAAATTCTGAATTTTCGGCCAAGGAGGTATTGTCGCCATTTTTTTACTGATTCGGTTATGGAGAAGAGTTCTTTGGTATAAGTGGATTGGGCTTGCATTGTAGGACATAATTTCTTGCTAAAAAAAAGAGATTGGTTTGTGGTTTTGGGACAAAACAGCACCAATGGCGGTGCCTGACGCATCAGTTGTTACGTCGAATGGTTCGTTAAAGTTTGGTAGGGCGAGTGTGACAAGGGATTTCATTTGATTTTTAAGTGTGTTGAAGGCTTGGTGGGCTTCGGGGTTCCATTTAAATTCTTTTGTTTTGAGAAGGTCGGTTAACGGGGATGCAATACGAGCATAGGAGGGAACAAACCTTTGGTAGTAACCGGTAAGGCCAAGAAATGCTCGTAGGGTGGTGAAGGAAGAGGGTAGTGGCCATTGTTGGATTGCATGGACCTTATCGGGTTCAAGAGATACACCACGAGCCGAAATAATATGGCCCAGGAATGAGAGTTCTTCAACTCCAAAAGCACACTTAGAAGCTTTAGCATGAAAGTTGTTGCTAGACAGTGTGTTGAGAACTATTTGCAAATGCTCATAATGCTCCTGTTTGTTAGTACTATAGACAAGATTATCGTCGAAAAACACAAGAACAAATTGTCTAAGTACCTTCCGAATTAAATTGTTCATGGCGTCTTGAAAGGTTGATGGAGCATTTGTTAATCCGAATGGCATAACGAGGAATTCGTAATGGCCATCGGTTGTGCGAAAAGCGGTCTTGTGCACATCCTTTTGAGCGACCCGAATTTGATGATATCCGGAACGAAGATCAATTTATGAGAAAATTGTCGCTCCATGGAGTTCATCAAGGAGTTCGTCGATTGTTGGGATTGGATAACGATCTCGAACCGTGGCTGCGTTCAAGGTTCTATAATTGACGCAAAAACGCCACGAACCATCTTTCTTTTTAACTAGAAGAACCAGTGAGGAAAAAGGACTTTGACTGGGTTGGATGATGCCATTTTGAAGCATTTCGGCAATAAGTTGCGACATGATTTGTTTCTGGTAATGAGGGTAACGGTATGGTTTGATATTGACGGTTGTAGATTCGGAAAGTAATGGGATATGGTGGTCATGAAATCGGTTGGGAGGTAAGGTTTGTGGCTCTTGGAATAAAGTTTCAAATTTGGACAGTATGTGGGAAATGGTTGGGTCAATTGATGTTTGGTTAATTTCGGGTGGACTTGTGGGTTGGGGGTCATAAGTTAAAGTGTGTAATGAGGCTACCGATTGATGGCGGATTAAAGATGATAGTGAACTGGAAGTGCAAATGCGACCCAAAGATTCGCCACGTATGGTATGTTGGTTGACGCCTTCGGAGAATGAGATTTCAGGAATTGAAAAATCGGTCGATAAGCGACCTAAGGACGCAAGCCAAGTGACTCCCAAAACGACATCGGTGCCTTCGACCGGTAACACATAGAATGGAATCTGAAATGAAGCTTTTTGAACTTGTATGTTGACCGAAGGACAAAATCCTTCACAGTGGATAAAATCGCCATTACCAACCATCACCTTGAATTGTTGAATCGGTGGTATGACCAACTGAAGTAGCGCGGCGATACGTGGTTTAACGATGTTGTGCTTGCTCCCGCAATCAATTAAAATGGTGACTGGATGGCCGTTTATGTAACCGGTAGCACGGAGTGTTTGAGGAGCGGATAAACCAAAATACGTTGCATCCGAAAGGGATAGAAGTTGAGGTGGTGGTGTGGTTATGGTTTCGGACATTGTTTCATTCGGGGCTTGGAGTTCTTCGTTTAGATCGTCACGATCGTCGTTGTCGATAATGAGTAGAAATTGGGGCGGCGAACACTTGTGACACGGAAAATATTTTTCCGGACAATTAAAACACAGCCTTTCCTTTCGTCTCTGTTGAACTGCGGCTGTGGAAAGCTTTGTGAATGGTAGGGTTGAGGTTTGTTTGGTTGGGGTGGGAAGTAAAGGAGGTAGGGTCGAAGATGTTGCTGTTGTCGAAGATTGTGGGGAGTTTGTTGGAGTAGAAAAAGTTGTGGAGGTTTTGTTATGGGTTTCAAGACATGGGAAACTTTGTCCTCAACAGTTTTTGTGAGACCAATAGCCTCGTAAAGGGTATTTGGTCGCAGGACCGCTAATTCGTTTCTGATTTCAGGTTTAAGGCCTGAAATGAAACAACTTCGGAGAGCTTGTTGGTTGAGGCCAATGACTCGATTGCTTATTCTTTCAAACTTGATAAGGTAGGCGGCAACGGTGGTTGTTTGGGTGAGTTTAAAAAGTGTCGCTTCGTGGTCTTCGTAGGCCGAAGGTCCGAATCGTCTTTCTACTTCACGTTTGAAGTTCGTCCAAGATGGAAAAAGGTCGTTGTTAGCGAGGTTTTGGTACCAAGCTAGAGCATCGGCTAATGACACGAGTTCATTGGGTGGGGTTTCATAATAAGCAAAAAAGTTCTCGGCTTGAAAAATCCAACCGAGTGGGTTTGATCCGTCAAATAGGGGTAGTGTGATTTTGGGTGTGCGGACATGGTTATGCGAAGATGGAGCGGGTGAGGCGAATGTTGATTGTGGTGATTTTTGTTTGTTTCCGGGTGATGATTCTTGGGTTAGTTTCTCGGACATTGATGTTAAAAGGTTTGCTTGATGGTCGGATTTTGTGTGGAGGGTGCGAGTTTCGTCGATCAATGTTTGGAGGTTGGTCGTTTGTTGGGTTGCTACGGCAATGAGTTGTTGTAGGAGTTCATTAGTGGAGGGTTGTTGGTCGTCGGAAGATGAGTCTTTGCGAGGTGCCATGGGAGGAGTGAGTTGGTGAATGAAAGCACCAATGATAGGGTAATCCTTAGAGGGGATTAGGCTCTAGAAATTAAGGTTAAGAAGAGACAACTTTGTTGGAGCAATTTTCTGGATGTTTCATTAAACAAACATTACAACTATAAATAGGAAATGGAACTACATGTCTACTATGCCACTAAGGCATATACACCATGTCACATCCTTATTTTTTGCCATGAATACCCACTAGTTGAGATCATGTGCCATTAACTACTTAAAACAAACAAACAATTAATATTACTGATGAAATGGTCGAACATAATTAAGGCAACATATGTGTGGATCACTCTTCATAACGAACTGGGCTTCTGATCATCCTTTTGGGCCTGTTCAGGCAAGCTGGCCTAGCAAGCTGTTGTGAACCTGCATTAATGGGTTGGTCCATAAAACTTTACAATTGCTTTAAACATACATTAAACAATATAATTGATATATAACCCCAAGAACAAGTTATTGGCGTCTATTTCGGTCCAAACATAATAAACAAATAAACAACACAGAGCGTAACTTGACTATAACTCCCATGTCACCTTAATTTCTTCTTTTGGTGACATCTATCAACATTTTACTCTGTTAACTGTTACCCCTAATTTTTCAAAAAAAAAAAAAAACCATAATCATAGGGTGTGTTTGGTTCGCATGAATTGAATGGAATTCAAAAGAATTGGAATTTGAATTCCAACTCTTGACCCGTACCGTTTTGACACGTATCGTTTCGGGTTGAAACGGTGCGTGCCAAAACGGTGGAGGTCAAAAAATTTCGGTTCGAAGGGTACGGGTCGAAACGGTGCACGTCAAAACGGTACGGGTCGAAACGGTTCGGGCTGTTACGGGTCACAACGGTGCGGGTCGTGGGGGCAAGGGTGATAGATTCCAGTGTCTCGACTCTGGTGGGGCATGGGTTCATTTTTAGTAGGTTAGGGTTTGATGTCCAGAAAGGGGTGGCGCCGCAGCTTGTTGCCCGCCTGCCCGCTATCTTGGTATAATTTTTCGCGATTATGTGTTAATAAAAGTTCGTTAGTTATTAAAAAATTATTGTAATAAAAAAACCAAACACAGTAAAAAATTTAATATTCTAATTCTAACAATTTCCAATTCTTTTGAAATGTTTAAATTCCAAACCTTCCCATAACTTTTTAGGATGTCAATGCTATCTATGCCACTGTCTGTCTATAAACCATAACTTTTTACTAAACCTTCGCATTTCAATCCAAACCCATAAAATTTCTATACAATTTAACTACTAGTAATCGTATCTTCCAAAATAAAATGTAAATGCAAATTACAATAACTTTTTTTTTAAACGGAAACTTTCATTAACACCGGCTAGACCTCAAAAAACGAGGACCGCCAAAAAACCATATACACATATACAAAGGAAAACTTATCCAATCCTTCCACATACATTTTTAAATCTCAACCTATTCTTTAACCGTAAAAAAAGTAAAAGATTTCACCTCGGACACAACCTCTCCCGCCTTTGGCTTCTTTTATTGGAAAATTTTAGCATTTCGATTCTTTCGTATCATCCAAATTGTAACCATAATAATGCTCCTGGTTATTTTTCTACTCCATTTAATCCCTTTCCCATTGTCATTTAACAACAAATCCTCAAAGTCAAAAGCATAGAATGGGTCTAGTCTACACCATTTACAAATTCCACTCCACACCCCATATGCAAAGCAACAACCAATGAAAAGGTGATTCAGACTCTGACTCATAGCCTCCACGTCGGACACACATCATTAGGAATTGAACTTCTTGTTACGTGCCTGCTAAACCCAAGGCTAAACAAAAGGAAGGCCAGGACCCCATGAAACATGCATGCGATTAATGCATGGCTTGGTCCAAGTCAAGACTACTTATTTATTTTATGGATATTCCAAGTCAAACCACTACTACCAATAATTAGCATGAATTGCTACATTTTAGTTAATCCATTAGTCCATGATCTCCATGATTTACGTTTCCCTTGATGAAATTGTATGCCTATTTAAAAGGCTATTATGGTATTAGTTGGAAGAAGGAAAAATAGAAAAATTAGTCTAATACTCTCTCTAAATTTCTATCTAGTTTCTTTCTATTTTCTTTTGGCCAACAATTAATTTGTTGGAACCACATCAGTGGTATCAGAGCGGTCTTGATCCCCTCTATGGACACTCGTGAATGGAATGTTACAATGGCTCGAATCGAGTCGACGCTTTTTGAGATGAGGGATCTTCTCAAAAACGAGTCCCGAAGATGGGCAACCTACACCACCATTTTCTCTACACAACCCACTGCCGCCTCACCACAACCAACTTCCGCTCCCATACCATCACCTCTACCAACCGTTTCTGCCATTGCACTGCCACAACTAGCTGTAAACACTATACCACCACCAACAACCTCGAAATGGGCACAATCGATCTCAGTGACAGCCCAGAAACTAACCCCGTTACCGGGACCGTCCGCACCAAAAACCACCCTAGAACCAACGCCAAAAACAACGCCAATCACTTTATTAGAACCACCGTTGTCACCTCCACGATTTAAAACAACACTAAAGCAAACAGGTAATGACATCACTTCTCATATGCTCTACAAATTTCCTATGTTTTCAAATTCTCTCAGTGATCCATGTTGGTTCAAATCCATTAGCCCAACTTTTGTAAGGCCACAATTATATCAGAAGGCAACTTTCAACATATTTGGTTCTTATGGAAGTGGGGCATCGAATGAGTTTCAAGAGTCAACATATGGCTTTGTTGGAGTTCATGCACCAAACGAAGAGGCAGACGGGAAACAAGAATGGCAACCACCATGGTTTGCTATGACTTCTCCAAATGCTACTGTACGAGCCGAGTGGCGTCCGCCTTGGTCTCCACCAAATCGTATCCGGGTTTTCGCCTTGAGGACAAGGCGAGTTCGAGCGGGATGGAATGTTACGTGCCTGCTAAACCCAAGGCTAAACAAAAGGAAGGCCAGGACCCCATGAAACATGCATGCGATTAATGCATGGCTTGGTCCAAGTCAAGACTACTTATTTATTTTATGGATATTCCAAGTCAAACCACTACTACCAATAATTAGCATGAATTGCTACATTTTAGTTAATCCATTAGTCCATGATCTCCATGATTTACGTTTCCCTTGATGAAATTGTATGCCTATTTAAAAGGCTATTATGGTATTAGTTGGAAGAGGGAAAAATAGAAAAATTAGTCTAATACTCTCTCTAAATTTCTATCTAGTTTCTTTCTATTTTCTTTTGGCCAACAATTAATTTGTTGGAACCACATCAGTGGTATCAGAGCCAACAATTAATTTGTTACAACCCAAACAGGAGAACTCATCCCAAAAGACTAGTCTGATGGAAGAGAGAGCCCACTTGGGTTATAAACCCCACATTGGTTGCCCATACAACCGATGTGGGACAAGTCCCATACCTTGCAATGATTTCAGTCCATAACAATCGACCCTCCTTAAGGGCCAACGTCCTCGTTGGTCACGGCCACGTTGGTCACGGCTGTCTCTCTACAGGCCACCACTCCGTGGGCCACCACTCCGAGTTTGGCTCTGATACCATTGTTACAACCCAAACAGGAGAACTCATCCCAAAAGACTAGTCTGATGGAAGAGAGAGCCCACTTGGGTTATAAACCCCACATTGGTTGCCCATACAACCGATGTGGGACAAGTCCCATACCTTGCAATGATTTCAGTCCATAACAATTTGTTACAACCCAAACAGGAGAACTCATCCCAAAAGACTAGTCTGATGGGAGAGAGAGCCCACTTGGGTTATAAACCCCACATTGGTTGCCCATACAACCGATGTGGGACAAGTCCCATACCTTGCAATGATTCCAGTCCATAACAATCGACCCTCCTTAAGGGCCAACGTCCTCGTTGGTCACGGCCACGTTGGTCACGGCTGTCTCTCTACAGGCCACCACTCCGTGGGCCACCACTCCGAGTTTGGCTCTGATACCATTGTTACAACCCAAACAGGAGAACTCATCCCAAAAGACTAGTCTGATGGGAGAGAGAGCCCACTTGGGTTATAAACCCCACATTGGTTGCCCATACAACCGATGTGGGACAAGTCCCATACCTTGCAATGATTCCAGTCCATAACAATAATGTTACGTGCCTGCTAAACCCAAGGCTAAACAAAAGGAAGGCCAGGACCCATGAAACATGCATGCGATTAATGCATGGCTTGGTCCAAGTCAAGACTACTTATTTATTTTATGGATATTCCAAGTCAAACCACTACTACCAATAATTAGCATGAATTGCTACATTTTAGTTAATCCATTAGTCCATGATCTCCATGATTTACGTTTCCCTTGATGAAATTGTATGCCTATTTAAAAGGCTATTATGGTATTAGTTGGAAGAAGGAAAAATAGAAAAATTAGTCTAATACTCTCTCTAAATTTCTATCTAGTTTCTTTCTATTTTCTTTTGGCCAACAATTAATTTGTTGGAACCACATCAGTGGTATCAGAGCGGTCTTGATCCCCTCTATGGACACTCGTGAATGGAATGTTACAATGGCTCGAATCGAGTCGACGCTTTTTGAGATGAGGGATCTTCTCAAAAACGAGTCCCGAAGATGGGCAACCTACACCACCATTTTCTCTACACAACCCACTGCCGCCTCACCACAACCAACTTCCGCTCCCATACCATCACCTCTACCAACCGTTTCTGCCATTGCACTGCCACAACTAGCTGTAAACACTATACCACCACCAACAACCTCGAAATGGGCACAATCGATCTCAGTGACAGCCCAGAAACTAACCCCGTTACCGGGACCGTCCGCACCAAAAACCACCCTAGAACCAACGCCAAAAACAACGCCAATCACTTTATTAGAACCACCGTTGTCACCTCCACGATTTAAAACAACACTAAAGCAAACAGGTAATGACATCACTTCTCATATGCTCTACAAATTTCCTATGTTTTCAAATTCTCTCAGTGATCCATGTTGGTTCAAATCCATTAGCCCAACTTTTGTAAGGCCACAATTATATCAGAAGGCAACTTTCAACATATTTGGTTCTTATGGAAGTGGGGCATCGAATGAGTTTCAAGAGTCAACATATGGCTTTGTTGGAGTTCATGCACCAAACGAAGAGGTAGACGGGAAACAAGAATGGCAACCACCATGGTTTGCTATGACTTCTCCAAATGCTACTGTACGAGCCGAGTGGCGTCCGCCTTGGTCTCCACCAAATCGTATCTGGGTTTTCGCCTTGAGGACAAGGCGAGTTCGAGCGGGATGGAATGTTACGTGCCTGCTAAACCCAAGGCTAAACAAAAGGAAGGCCAGGACCCCATGAAACATGCATGCGATTAATGCATGGCTTGGTCCAAGTCAAGACTACTTATTTATTTTATGGATATTCCAAGTCAAACCACTACTACCAATAATTAGCATGAATTGCTACATTTTAGTTAATCCATTAGTCCATGATCTCCATGATTTACGTTTCCCTTGATGAAATTGTATGCCTATTTAAAAGGCTATTATGGTATTAGTTGGAAGAAGGAAAAATAGAAAAATTAGTCTAATATTCTCTCTAAATTTCTATCTAGTTTCTTTCTATTTTCTTTTGGCCAACAATTAATTTGTTGGAACCACATCAGTGGTATCAGAAATTTAATTGTTGGCCAACTGATGTGGTTCCAACAAATTAATTGTTGGCCAAAAGAAAATAGAAAGAAACTAGATAGAAATTTAGAGAGAGTATTAGACTAATTTTTCTATTTTTTTCCTTCTTCCAACTAATACCATAATAGCCTTTTAAATAGGCATACAATTTCATCAAGGGAAACGTAAATCATGGAGATCATGGACTAATGGATTAACTAAAATGTAGCAATTCATGCTAATTATTGGTAGTAGTGGTTTGACTTGGAATATCCATAAAATAAATAAGTAGTCTTGACTTGGACCAAGCCATGCATTAATCGCATGCATGTTTCATGGGGTCCTGGCCTTCCTTTTGTTTAGCCTTGGGTTTAGCAGGCACGTAACACTTCTTCCTCACCAATGCGTTACGAGTCGGAATCATTCCAAATTCAGCCCTCCAAACAAAAAGATTGACTTTGATAGGAATAACATTTATGAATACAAGTATACAACTATACAAGTAATAACAATTTAAAATTTCTTACAATAACTTTACGGACTTTCCCACATCTCAAATATTCTTAATAATAAGTAGTGTTGAACTTTATATAAAAAACATTTACTAATCTTTAATCACTTATTATTATGATCAAGCCTATTATGCAGATTAAAACAAGGGAAAATCATTAAAATGGCCAAAAGACTTGGTCAACTTACCAAAATAGCCACCTTTTATCTCTTGGGAGAGACCGCTCACAGTTAACGAGGCGTCTTCAAGAGACCTCGGTGATGGACCAATAGCTGAGCGACACCTCACCCGTCTTTGTAGAGACGGTTCCCGAATCCCAAGACGTCTTTGTGAGACCTCGCCTACACACTTCCCAACTCTTTCCTCTCTCTCACACACACACACAATAACAACCTTTCCGCATTCCGCAACCTTCTTCCGCAGACTTTCCTCTCTCTCTCTCTCTCTCTCTCTCTCTCTCTCTCTCTCTCTCTCTCTCTCCCCTATCTTTCACCGATCATCAATAATAAAATCTCCATATTAATATTATTATTATTAATATTAATCTCATCCCCTAGCCCTCACTCCCTATTCCAATCGATCATAACCTCATCACTCACACCAGTGTTCTATTATTTGCTTTGCGATCCACTTACTCTCAACTTCTCGACCCGAATTACGATTCAATAATAACCGTTTTATTGTTTTGATCTGTTATTTTTATATTCCTAGGGTTTCTCCGTACTATAATCAATTAAATCAGTTTATTATTATGGATTGATTGATGAAAGAACAGAGATCAATAAACAAAGCAGAGAGATATGTACATATGCTCTCTCTCTCTCTCTCTTTCTCTCTCTCTCTCTCTCTCTTCTGGTGTCGTTAAATAAAAGTAAACGATTCCATCTGCAGCCAACGTTTCTGACTTATTATGCACACCATGCCTTCACCGGCAGATCATTTTTTTTCTATTTTCAAAACGTTTACTTTCGTATCACCCAAATTCAAGAAACAGAGCCAAATGTGCAAGAAACACCGGGAAAAAATATACACAAAGACCCCACCATCACCGGAGACGCCACCACCACCGGAGACGTCACCGGGAAAAAATACACCCACTACCGGAGACGTCTTTAGAGAAACCCATCGGAAACGTCATTAGAGCTGTCTCCGGTATTAATCTCCGGTGTATCGCTTGGGTTTATTTTGGGAGTCAATGGAGGTCTACGGTAAATTTCTGCAAATTTGGGTTTATTTCTGTTCTTTACGTGCAGAAAGAGAGAGGAGAGAGAGAGCAGGAAGAGAGAGGAGAGAGAGAGAGCGGGAGAGAGAGAGAGTAGAGAGGGACAAGAGAAGGAGCAACTTTTATTTGACTCCGGTGACGTGTCGTGTTGCGGTTGGTTAAACGGGAAACCTCTTGAAGACGCCTCGGGAACTGTGAGCGGTCTCTCCCAAAAGATGGGAGGTGGCTATTTTGATAAGTTGACCAAGTCTTTTGGCCATTTTAGTAATTTTCCCTTAAAACAAATACTTCGACCTTTTTATAATAGTTAATCTTGTTGTTTACAAATAATCAGTTAAAGATAGTTTAAGAAATTAATATCGGGCTCCAACTAGCAACAATACGTCATGCTATTGTTCTTTATCGACCTACTATTTATTTGTCATTTGTTACGTCTTGATCCAAAAGACAACAAGAGATGAACCGGACCAATTGGTACCGAAATATGATACTGAAATTTAGAAAAAGTGGGTAGTCAATACCACAAAATGGTCAGATATGGTACTAATTCGGTACGGTCCCATTACTCGATACCAAATGTTCATCCCAGAGCCGGTCCAACATTTTTGAAGGCCCCAAGCAAAATAAAAAGTTAAGGCCCTTTTGCAAAATGCTGATTTCAGATTCTTTTTCAGTTAATTTTGATTTTAACTATTTTGAAAGTTTTTCAAATTGAACTTCATCATCTAAAATTTTCTTCCTAAGGTTTTCATTCACCTCTTTAATGTTAGCAAATGATATTACACATTTGTTTGAACACAAATCTTTTAGGATTTGAGGAGATACCTTAGCAGCAGCCACAAATCTTTTTCTTGTTAAGCTCTCTCTCATAAGTCAAGAGCTTACCATGAAGCTGGGTCAGTGATAGGTCCTTGAATCCAATTGAGTTTCTCATAACTATAGCAATAGTGTCCCATTTATCTGGTAGTGATCTTAAAAACCTATGGTTCCAAGTTGAATTAGGATAAGTTAGACCCACCAGTTGTAGTTCACTAATGAGACAGATAAACCTCTCAAATTGTTGAGTTAATGACTCTCTCTCTTAACATGACTGAATGTTTCATATTGTTGGTTAAGTATTTCACGGTTGTTTTCAATAACCTCTTCAGTCCCACCAAATTGTTCTTTCAAAGCATCCCACAACTCCTTTGCACTGTTACAGTGTAACAGCCCAGCATAGATATCATTGGGTAAAGCCATGGCCACAATACTGAAGGCCTTAGCATCTAACTCAATTTTCTGAAAATCCTGCTCGGAGTAGTTTTCAAGTTTCTTTGGTTCTTGAACCTTGGGATATTCGGTACTCGGCACCATCGGAACATGTGGTCTGAAGATAACCGACTTCTAGCACCCAGTGTTCTGTTGAGCTAGAACATGGCTCATCCGACGTTGCCAGATATTGTATTCAGATCTGACAAGCATCGGTGGCTTGTTGTTCGTGCCAGTGTTAAGTGGATCGTGATTGATTGAAGCCATTCTCTGATTGTTTCAAAAACAAAGTCTGTTTATAAAAAGGTTGAATCGTAAATAAACTATTACTCTGTTTTCAATCCGACAAACAAACGATATCAATAATTGTGAGCTGGTCTGTTTATATTAAATTGATTGGTTGGATCGAATTTAATTGACCAAGCTCTGATACCAATTGTTAGGATCTGAGTTTGATTTGTTTTGATTGTTTAAGTAATGAAATATGAAAGAAGATAATCTATAAGTGGAAAGTGCAGCGGAATGATAAACTATTAATCAAAACAAAGAGAATAATTGTTTTAGAATCGAAAGCTTTCATAAAACTTAATGATTACAGACGATTATACAATTACTCCCCCTCAGCCTGATCACTCTGTGTAAGTTTGTCTAAGAGAATGTTTTGAGTGACGAATAGAACAGTACATGCACTGTTCTATTTATAGACAATCTAAACAACTGATGACCTAGGCTGATGTCACCTAAGACAGTGACATCTAACAGAATAACAACATAAAATATCTGACGAAACAAACACTGTTACATAGGAACCTCTAATAAACAAACAGCTGATGGGTAAACCTCTGATGGTCTTGAATCATCTGTTGGAGCCTAAGTGATGTCGGCTCCAACAGACCTTGAGTCTTTAGTACTTTGATCAGCAGTTGTTTCTTCATCAGACCTTTGTGAGCAGCAGTTGTTCCAGCAGTTGTTGGGGTACAGCAGATGTTAGAGTCAACAGTCTTTTGAGAGAAGTAACTTGTAAATGTTGTTTTATTCAGGATCAATATGTAGCATATTTTAGCTTTCCAATCATCTGTTCTTCTCCAGGTCAGCAGACCCAACACAATGGTCTTAAAATATCTGGCTTGCCAAGTCACATGTAATTTTAATTTGAAGATCGATGTTCCATTAATGTTATTAAGAAATATTGACCAAATAACTGGTTTATGCAATTGCATGTGACAACAAATACTATCACTTCACAAGTGCGCCAAGTTAATGTTGGTTTAGGCCCCACAAAAATACACACTCAAACACACACTTGAAACTCACGAACTAAAAGTTTTGCTTTACTGCTTGAAATGTTATTTGTTCAATGAAAAATGGGTACAATATACAATGAATAAATGGCCTTTAAAATAGCCTACAAAACAAGAACGTGGGAATTAAAAAATAATAAACAATACTTATTCAACCTAAAATATGGTAAAAGCCAATGACTCCTTCCTTTAACTCAACGTCCACTTCTAATTGTTTCCGCATAACTCGGTCAACATTTGACTCTCACTTTATTCTCCCATGAATTAACATGCAACTAAATAAACAAACTCAAATATCGACCCATGACCCGTAAGCTACTGAACCGTGACCTGTGAACCAAACCCGATTAACCCAACATTCACCCCCTTAATCGGTTTGTTCACACTGTTCATTCACAGTAGCACCGAATAACCTTCTCGAATCACTTAGACTTTTCCCGGATATCCAACCTTCACCTCGGTTACGTCCAAAGTCTTATTGGTTCAAACCGAATCAAACCGCCACACTTGTAACATATCCCATGGCATTACGTTGGAAACCCGTTCACTAACATTACGACTCATCACGGATTGACGACCTCCTCCGGCCAAATCCAAAGCCACCCGATTTGAACTCCAATGTCATAATGTTCACACCGTGTAGTTTCTCCAATCTCTTCCCGTACCTTTTCCGATCACACTTGTTCAAAGAGGCCACTCCACCGACAAAGAAAACAAAGTCACCCGCTTTTACCGTTTTCTTCAACTGCTAAACGAACCGAATCCAAAGCCACCTGCTTTGACGGACCCTTCCTGCCCGTTTTTCACGCGTACACCGGTCTCCTCTTATCACGAACAACCCGATCAAGGCACCCGTTCTTACCTTCTGTTTTCACCAGTTGTATGTCATCTGCGCAAACCCGCAACTAACAACCGAATAGCCTTGAATCTTCTATCAAAACAACCACTCGCAAACAACCAACCGTTGATTTTCACGCGAGAACTATTGTCCCGAAACAACCCATTTTTCCTCTCGTCCGATCACCACTAACAACCACAAGCCACCCCGGTGTTCACCCGTCACCCTCGTCATCCTAACCGATACATCACCCGCAACAAGGATTGACACAAACACCCATCCGGTCCCCGCCTTGTGTTGTATAACAGTCCCGAATGCTTCTTTTACGCCTGCCCTCCACCAACCGACACACCCGCCGGTGGCGGAGGCTTCCCCGGTACGAGCCCTAGGCTCTGATACCAAATGTTGGTTTAGGCCCCACAAAAATACACACTCAAACACACACTTGAAACTCACGAACTAAAAGTTTTGCTTTACTGCTTGAAATGTTATTTGTTCAATGAAAAATGGGTACAATATACAATGAATAAATGGCCTTTAAAATAGCCTACAAAACAAGAACGTGGGAATTAAAAAATAATAAACAATACTTATTCAACCTAAAATATGGTAAAAGCCAATGACCCCTTCCTTTAACTCAACGTCCACTTCTAATTGTTTCCGCATAACTCGGTCAACATTTGACTCTCACTTTATTCTCCCATGAATTAACATGCAACTAAATAAACAAACTCAAATATCGACCCATGACCCGTAAGCTACTGAACCGTGACATGTGAACCAAACCCGATTAACCCAACAAAAATCATATCCGGAGATAATATTGGAACTTGGACTTTCATTTCAAGAATTAGTTTGATACATTCAGAAAAACGGATTTCTTTCAAGCTCTAGGAAGACAATTGCATTATTAGTGTGCTTTGCAATGAGTATTAATAAAAGTCAAGGACAATCGTTATCTAGAGTGTATCTACTTTTTTAAAAGATCCAATTTTCACACATTCACAATCATATGTAGCTTTGTTAAGAGTTAAAAAAAAATAGACGACGTTAAACTACTAATATTAGATAGAGATGGTTCCGCCACAAATAAAATAGTAAATGTTGTATATAAATAGATATTTAGAGAGTTATGAATTACTATTATATTTATAGTTTTATAATCATTATTTCTTATTACAATTAGGTATATTTTTAAGTGTGTTCATTTATATTTTATTTATAAGAGCTATTAGTTCAGCTCATGTGTCACAGTGCCTAACCTAGTTCCATATCGTATAGAGATAAATCATAAATGTGAAGGATATGCATGTTTCCTAAAAATACATAAACTGATTAGCTTAACTATCGGGTAATTATTGTCATTGGTATATGTAGGATCAGTTGAACACTAGTGCTTTATAGATTAGTATGTGTTTGATGTAAATGTAATGAAAGTATTATCACAATTTGATCAAGAAACACACAATTTGATCAAGAAACACAAATCAAATTCGAAAGTGTAACTTAATTAATAATTACTCGTAGTAAACAACTGTATTTTGTTTACAATCACCATGCTTAAACAATCTCGACATGGTCTTCGGAGTTTAGAAATACACGAGTCAATACATTCTTGCATTCTAGTGAGGCCTTGAGTAGCTTCAAACCCTGCAACACATTGTGATTTAGCACATTTACTGAGCAATGCAAGGAACATGGAAAGATGAATATTAATCAATTCTTACCTCTTCCATTCCAAATTGAACTTCCTTTTCTTCGAGTACACAAACATCTTTGATACTCAACTTGTTGAGCAAAGTTATGGTAGATATGGTAGACATGGGTTTAACAGCCAGATCATCCATAACCATATAAGTCACCACACCTTTCACAAATCCAACTTCCCCAACCGCGGCCTTAGGTGCCTCGGTAGAGACATAGCCCACCTCAAGCGACATAAGATGTCGACAGTTAGGACACCCGGCGTTCGGGTCATTTGTGATATACGAACATTGGCGGATACATCTATAAAATTTTCTTTTGGTGGGGAGCTCGTTTGGAATTGAAAGTAGATCTTGACTGGGAACATTAATTGATGATTTTGGGTTCAAAACCGTGTCTTTGGTCTCCTTTTGGAGTATATACATGTCGTTTAGGTTCTCGATGCTTTGATAAAGGTCCCCTAGGCTTCCTGACAAGGGCTCTTTTGCAAAGAGTTTTGTGATTGCACCTATTGGTAACGTGAGTATGTAAAACAGGAAGTCAACAAAGTCTTTGTTGACTTCAGCAAACACGATTTTGCGATCGCGTTTGTTGACCAAAAGCTTTAAGCTCATCGTGGTATTTGTCATTGTTAAAGGCGTCGTTGGTTTGTTACAAATCGGCTTTTAGACGATGATCAAACTATGATATTGGGAAGTTTGTTGTGAATATATAGATGGTCATTTAATACGAAATCGATAAAAAAAAAGTATGCTTTTCTTTTCTTTCTTTCTTTCACATAACTTCATTTGTGTCAAGAATATATACTTTTCTTTTGTATTTTTTTGTTTATTATGCGTAAACCATGTTGATGGACAAGGTTGTTGTATGGTTTGGAGCATGACTTGGAGTTTATCTTGAATAATTGTCGACCAAGTAATAATGAATTATAGTAAAATGATAGGTGGATAGGTTGGGTCACATGTTTAAATAAATTATGCTAATTTGTCAATGTTACTTCATCCTTTTGAGATTTTCATATTTAACAATATGTTATTGTTAAAAAATTATATATCATATATTTAAGTTTTTAACTATAATATGAACTAGTTGGACTCGCTGCGCTCCGCGCAGCGCTTTTCGTTGGTATCCCCCCAATTCGTTATAGAAGTGGTATGATGCGCACAATCACTTAAGAAAGCTGCTGATGAAGCAAGTTGTATCTCTTGCATCAAGGGTTGTAAATGCAACAGTCGCCACAACCATCGACCTCCCTGTGATGGTCTCTTTTTTCAGAGGATCGATTACCATCATCAACAAACGCCGGACAGACGAATAGACCACCGGTTACGGAGGATTTTTGCCATATTCAGCGGTAACATCACCTCACGGCGCTCCGCTTCTCCTTCCAATCGGAAAGAGGATGAATTTTACCATATTAATCGAAAAAGTTCACATGAGTGCAGGCGAAGCGGTCAGCAAAGTAAGAATCGGCTGGTGTATTATCGGAAAGTGGATGGAGTTTACGTTATTAATCAGAAAAGTTCACTTGTGTGCAGGCGAAGCGGTCTTCAAAGAACGGCTTCAAAACCACTTTCGAAAGTCGTCGCCGTAATCGTCTTTGTTGCTACTCTCCTATGATTTCTCTCTAAAATAAAGATAAAAGGCAGCCTCTAATAAAGATATAAGAGAAGGAATATACACGTGTAGAAAGTAGGGAGAAAGAAGCATAAAAAAACAAACATGTGTGGCCAATATTAGATTTTTCAAAGAGTTCTTTTCCACCGACGGTTGTTATATGAAGTTTTGGAAGTAACTATTGCGCCGTCGGATAAGAATTAATGTATATAGTAATATGTACTTTTGTGGTGCGTAAAATACTGTACATGTTGTAGAATTGGGATATTCTATTGTTAATCAGAATTCATTCATTAATATCAACTAGTTTTACTCCCCCGCGCTTCGTGGCGGGAATACGGTCGTTATCAGTTAAGGTGTGGAACTAAATGAGTAAATGGTATTTTGTACATTTATTACTATTTAATATTTATTAAAGGAAAACAATATGTGGGGGTTAGATGAGGTACCAGGTACGCGCTCTTGGAATTACTTAGCAAAGGGATTAACCACAAAGTATCTCCTAGATTCATTGACTCGTCATGTGTCACATTAGAACCTGAAATGAAAACAACACGATAAGCATGAATGTTAAATATTTGATGTTCTTGTGCATATATCGTGGATGGTTCGGGGGCCAGAGGGATACCGGAATTCTTCCATAAGAACACCATCAATTCTTTCTGGTTTTAGCCTAGGAAAACAAAAGAAGAAACCTAAGAAAAATCATGAAACATAATTTCTTTTGTAAGCTCTTGTTTTTGTCCTCTCAATTTGATTTCCACTCAGAATCTAAAGCATAATAATCTATTGAATTGGCCAATATTTTAAATGAGTCAAATGCTGTTATCTTGATGTGGATATTCCAACCAAATAAGCTTACTCCATATGACCCAAAAGACATATTTTTACTTTGTGCATCAGAACATTACTCTTTTTCTTGTAAAATCTAAATATATTTTGCTGTGAATTTAGAAAGAGTGTAGTCTTGCTACCATTTTTAAGTTAAAAACCAACTAACAGAAGATAAAAGTTTCATAGAGGCATTTAATCAAACAGCTTACGCACATCCACCATCAGTGAAGTCACCATGAAGAATACGAAAGTCAAGCGTGTCAACATTAAACCCGACATCAAAATAGTGATCACAAACGTCGTACCTGACCTGGTGTGTAGGCATTTTCATCTCTGGTTTTTAAGTGTGCTTCCGAGACATGATTAAGCACCATTTTTGATATGGTACTAATTCGGTAACTTCACCGTGGATCAGATCTAGAGACGAAGGCAACGACGGTGGTGAGAAGGCAGAAGACGAATGCAACAGTGGTGGTTAGTGTTTATTGGTTCGATGGTGACGGTGGCTGTGGTGGGTTCGATGGTGACTTGTGGTGGGTTCGATGGTGGCTTGTGGTAGGTTCGATAGTGGTCCGATGATGATGTTCAGGTATTATTATTATTATTATTATTATTTGTTTTGAAGGAGACAGTGGTGTTACAAATCTGTTCGAAAACAAAATGAGGTGGATGATGGTGGGGTGTAAGAGATGGAGGTGTAAATGAAGGATGTGGCATCTATATGGTGGTGACAGTGGTGAAGGAGGGGTGATTTTGTGGGTTACAGAATAAAGATTTACAGGATGGATGGATGGTTGAATCCACTAAACATATGTAGGCACAGAATATAGATTACAAAACACATGTTTGTGGACAAGGTATGATGTTTTTTGCTTTGGATTTGTGATTTTTGTTTGTTTACATTGGTGTAAGGTTGTTAGTGGGAATATTTGTACACCAAATTTACCATATTATTTTTTTTGGAATATGAATGGGAATTTATCAATCAGTGTATTGACCATTCTTCCCTTTTTTGAGGTAATTTTGCAATTTTTCATTACATTGGTGTAAAAATATAATTTCTTTTTATTCTAGTTGTTTTTTTCATTAATGTTAAGGGGGGTTTTACAAAATGTAAACTGTGTAATCTACAAATGTAAAACTATGTGGAAACTGTGTGTTTACACTGATGTAAACTGGTTCAAACGATGTTGCTAATGGGGGTTTTACATTGGCGTAAAAGAAAATGTGTTTGTTTTTGTTGTAAAATAAATGAGTTAAAAATAACTGTTTACACTAAAGAGAAAAATAGAAGAAAGCTTTTGTCGTAAACAATGTTGCTAATGGGGTTTTGTTGTAAAATAACTGATCGCTAACGGATTGGTAACATAGCAAACATAATGGTGTTTTTACACTAAAGAGAAAAATAGAAGAAAGTTGTAGAACATGATTAGTTTATACTAATGTACTCCTTTTGTGTACAATATGTTTTGACTTACAATATGTTTTTTCCTTTTTGTGGTTGCTTTTACCATAATACCCTTATATGATTATTGTATTATTATATTCATTCAAGAAAGTAACAAGTGGTACAAAATGACAAAAAAGTGATGTGTCACAATACTATCCATTAGATCATCAAAGATCAATGGCTATTAATGGTTCTCGGTGTTCTTTCACAAAAGGTAGGTTCTCGTTTTACCCTTTCCCTATATATATATATATATATACATATATATATATATGCGTAGGGATCATATCTATTTACTCACGAAGATATTTGCGTAAACCAACAATGTAGATATCCAACGCATATACGAGGTTCATGGTGAAAAACATGGGTTTCCCGGAATGCTTGGTAGTCTCGATTGTACGCATGTTGGTCGGGCTATGTGTCCTACGGCTTGGCGAGGCCAGTTTCATCGAAGTGATCATTCTAGACCGAATATTATACTTGTAGCGGTTGCCTCGCATGATCTTTGGTTTTGGCATGCTTTTTTGGAGTTGTTGGGTCAAGTAACGACTAAAATGTTATTGATCAATCACCTATATTCGATAACCTTATCGACGGGGTTGAGCTCCCCCAATCGTTTTACGCTAATAACGTAAATTTCAAGTACGGCTACTATTTGGTCGATGGTATTTACAACGAATGGTCGACACGTGTTCAAGCTTACTTGTCTCAACTTGAAGACAAGCGCAAGTACTTTACAAAGAAACAAGAGTCGGCAAGAAAAGATATTGAAAAAGCATTCAGCGTTTTTAAAAAAAGATTTTCGTTGATTGCGCCAATAAGGTTTTGGACACGAGAGAGGATTATCAACGTCGTCTATTCTTGTATTATTCTACATAACATGATATTAGAGGACCAAGGCATGGCGATACGTCAAAATTACCAAGGTGATATCCCACGTGCCCAAACGACAATCCCTGATATTCAAACAGTCGACATCATAAACAATATCAAAAACCGTGAGATACACGGAAACCTTCATCATGAATTAGTCGAGCATTTATGGACTAGACGTCCTGATGATCTTGTATTAGATTAGTTTTAGTTTTTTTTATAGTTTGTATTCTTGTAAACATTAATCTAATTTTTAGTTAAGTTTATTTTTGTATTAATATTATAAATTAGACAAATTTAGAAAGCTTAATTTTAAAAAAAAAAAAAAAAAAAAAAAAAACTGGATAAAGTTGTTGCTCACCTCTAGCCACAACAGGATTAGGTGTGTGACCAACAGCTTTATCAACATGCCAAGTAGGTGCTGACATGGCGCAATATAAGAGGATAAAGTTGTGGTCAGAGTTGAGCCACAAACCAATCCACGTGGATCGCGTGAACTACAACACACATGGGTGAACGCTGCTGAGAGCGAGCTCAAGTGACCCGGCTCGCGTGTGATTGCGAGAAGAATTCGAACGTTGGGTTATTTTGGTTTGTTTGTGTATATAAGATTTGTTTCTGTATTTGATGAGTGGGATGAAGATGAGAGTGGTGAAGAGTGAGTTGCAGAGAGAAATGGGGGGAAGAAGATGATGAAAGGGGGATGAACCTGGACTTCTTTGTATATTTTAGGGGCTGTTTGGTAAGCCTCTTAATGAGACTCTGAATCATTCAGTGCTGAATGATTCAGCATTAAGTGCGTTTTTTTAGCTTCTGAATGCAATGGTTAAGGCTGAACCATTAAGATTTGAGATGTTGTTGAACCATTAAGTAGTGAACTATGCTGAATCTTAATGAGGCTCTCCTACCAATGTGGGAAAAGAAAACTAACCATTAAGAGGTCAAGCTTAATGATTCAGCACTTAATCCTTCAGACATCTTAACCATTCAACACTTAGGGTATGTTTGGCAAAACTAGCTGAAGGCTGGTAGCTGGAAGCTGCAAGCTGGTAGCTGCAAGCTTTTTAAATATATTTTGGTGTTTGGCAGAGTAGCTGGAGCTTTTAATAAAATGTATAAAATGACCAAAATGGTCATAATTAAAAGATTGTAAAGAATGTTTTATTTTATTTTTAAAATAGAATGGGTATTTGTGTCATTTACTTACTAAAAGCTTGTAGGTAGTAGAGCTTTTTCTTAAAAGCTACTACTAGTAACTTTTCACTGTAGAGCTTTTTCTCTAACCTAAAAGCTTCCAGCCCCTTTAACCAAACAAAGCTTTTTATTAACTAGGAGCTTTTTCCTAAAAGCTTGAAGCTTGAAACTCATAAAAGCTCTTAAAAGCTCCTTGCCAAACATACCCTTAATCAACCGAACAACCCCTTAATGTTTTTTTTTTATTTTTTTTATAAAGTTATTGTTAATTTAATATTATTTGTTCTAAAATTTGTTTGTGTATTTTTTTTATAATATAATGTTTTTTATTTTGTTTATTAATATTTAAAATAATAAAGTTTAAAAAATAATAATATTTAAAAAATTGGATAAAAGCCATAATGGGCAGTGTTTTGAAAACCGGACCGGACCGGCCGGTCGGACCGGTGTCCGGGGCCTGGACCGGTCCGGTTCGGGTGTTTGGACCGCCCTGCAACTGAACCGCTTGTGGACCGCTGAACCGGCCGGTTGGACCGGAAAACCGGCCGGTCGGACCGGAAAATAAGGGGTCGGACCGTTCTTTTTTTATTATTTTTATTATTTTTTGGGTTTCAATACATTTTTTGACCCGGTTCGTTGGACCGGTCGGGCCGGTTAGACCGGTCAAACTGGTGAACCGCCTGGGGGTCCGGTTCGACGTCCGATCCGGTTCTGAAAACCTTGATAATGGGATCAGCAGCCCTTGCTTGGCCCAATATAGGTGGATAAACCATTGGCTCACAAGCCACAACACATATTCTAACCATTCTATCTTTGACCTAATACAATCGACTTTGTTGTTCTCTGGCGCCACAATTCTGCTTCGTTCGCAATTGGTTTTGGGCAGAGGCAGGTACTAGTTTCCATTCTATAATGATTATTATGGTGTAAATTCATGTTCTTGTCCGTAATCAGCGAACATATACAAGCTAGCACTTTTATTCCAAATTTTGGTTTCAAAATCTGGTGTTTTTTTCTAGATGATTACATTAAAATAGTCATGCTTTAACTGAGTTTTAATTACTTATTCATAGATGGATACAAAGCAGATTTCTTGTCATCAGAAGCTGTGGCTTAATACTCACAACCTAGAATCAGAAAACCATCTCTTTTACACCATACGCAACTGGTTCGATGAGTTGCATGGGCGACGAATCCACGCATCTTTCCATGGCTGGCTGATTCTCTCCGACCATCCAGACAACGTCTTGTGGTCTCTTTGGAACCCACTTAACTCTGACTTAATTTGTCTCCCTCCGTTGATTACTAACGAAAAAGATTCTTACGCGTGTTGTCTGTCATCTCCCCCTGAGGTTCAAGCTTCAGTTTTCCTGTTGTTATCATGTTCAAAGCCTATCATCTTTTTTTGCCTACTAGACCATGAAAGAAAGAGATTGAAGTGGACTAAAAGGTCATATGCTAAACAACTCCAGACTATAAGTGACAAAGATAATTGCCTCCTACGACGTCCTACTTGTTGCAATGGTAAAGTATATGCCGTTGTCTTTTGGTCTTATAACTTTGTCATACAGCTTGACATTGTGGTTAAAGGTACAAAAATGGTGATAAGTCTATTGCCATTTGCAAAAATCCCTTTCGACAGTCGTCCTTTGAGTCGTTGTCCTTACAATAATTCTATCGATAAACGCTATTATTTTTTAGAAGGATCTAGTATAGACCTGTTCTACATTAACGTTGGTTATAAAGATAAACTGAGGAAAACGGTTGCTGAAGCGTGCTTGTTTAAACTGGATATGACTAGTAAGTCGTGGACGGAAATGGCAGACCTTGAAGATGCTGCATTTTTCATAGAATTGGCTAGTGGTTACGCGTGCTATTACAATTGTGCAGTTGAATCGAAGTTAGGGGGTTATATACATATTCTTGGCGAGTGTGGCAAAGTTATATACTCGTTCCATGTCAAAGATAGAACTCTGTCCCTATTTTATTTGCCTTGTCTCGTACGAGAGAGCCAAGCGTTTTCATGGGCAATGCTTGAATGGAGGTATTGCAAATAGTTATTTATAGTACATCTTTTATTATTTTAAATGGATTTTTTTTCTTTTGAATTATCATTATCGTATTTTGTGTAGGTTAGAAGTTGATCGTTCTGAAGAAGAAAAAAAAGAGGACAAGGATACTGAGATATTTGTAAGCACAACAGGTGAGTCACACCTGCTCAATATGCCGTTGCATATTTTGGAATTTATTATGGAGTTCTGTATTGGTGTCGAATACATGAAGTTTCGTGCGACATGCAAACGTTGTTGTTTAGCAGCACCTTTGATTCAATGGAGCAACAAAACAAGGCTAAGGAGCTATTCATTAGTTTCACCGTGGTTGATGGTGTTAGACGATTATCAAGACACTATCACTTTTATAGATCCGATGTTGGGTGACAGGTATTTTATAAAAACACCTCAACAACTAAAGGTGGGTTACGAGATATTCTATTCCAGGTATGGTTGGTTGTTAATGTACAATCAACATGAGTTTGGACTAGTGCTCTTTAACCCCTTCACAGGTAACATCCGTGAGCTTCCAGATATTCCGTGTGTTGAGAGCTTTTGTTTTTCAGGACCACCTACTTCCCCCGATTGTATGGTAGTTGGATTTTCAAGTCATGGATCATGGCATTTATTCGTTCACTTTGTATCTGGCGAATCAATATGGGGTGCATATGATTTGAATGATAATCCATTTTCTCTTCAGTTCAATCTTGATCCATATTCTTTTATGTTTCCAACATTCAGGGGCCGATATATCTATGGCTTGTGTAACAACGAAAGAATTGAAGCTTTTAGAGACATTGCCAACGATGGTTACGATTGGGAGCTTGTTGTAGACAAAGCCCCAAGCAGAGATCCGGCACAATACTTCTTGTCAATCTGTGATCAACATCTCCTGCTAGTTATCGTAGGTGAGTTTGAAGGATCGGTTGAGGTGTTCAAACTAGACGAATCTACACAAGAATGGGAGAAAATAAATAATTTGGGAAAACACAGTATTTATATTTCTAATACATCATGTTTATGCCTTGAAGCCAAATCACCCGAAATGGGGAACAAAATTTACTTTCCAAGATTATTACATGACGATAACACAAAGATAGTGTTCTATTCTTTCGAAACATGCAAGTATCACACATTCGATGACAAAAATATCCAACAAAGTTTCAGTGCTGATATATTCGGAAGTAAACATCTTTGTTTCCCCCATGCATGGATTGAACCAAGCTGGTCCTAACATATAAAGTTAAGTTAATCTTGATTATGCATATCATTTTAATGTTAAAATATGTTGCTTATAACTTGCTCCTTTTTAATAAACACTTTTGTTTTACATGTTTGCCTCCTAGTTTTAGCATAATCATTAATATACAACCTAATAACTATATGATTTTTGTATAGAACCTAAATACTATAAAGGTTAATTACACCAAAATGTAATTAACTTTGTTATATGGCATATTTGTTTTTACCTTTTACCATATATTCTTTTGTACATCTACAATGTAACAAATAATATTTGCTTGACACTTGTATTGCTGCTTAGGCATTCAGTGAAAAGGTCCTAATGATGTTAAAATAATTTACACCAAGGACTTTGTGCACTTTTTAGTAACATAAACCTGCAGTGCCGCTAATCACATGGTTCTAAAAATAAACAAATGAACTTTGGTGATATATAACCAAGTGAATTTAAAAGGTGAAAAAATGGCAGATAATGCAGGCTGAGGGAAAGATTGGTCACTAGAGGTGGAAAATCATAATAGGAGCTGGGTTATGCATTCAAATGCACTCTATTTGATCGGTTTTAGTTGAATGTTGTGCCTTGCCCGTAAGTTGCATAAACATCCCGAGCTGGACCAGGCTCGAGTTCGATTAACTTAAGAGAGCTCAAGCTCGGCTTGTTTATTACTATTAGTTAATATGTTAAATAAAAATAATTGGTTCGTGAGCTCGATACGTGAAGTTCGAGCTCGTACCCGTTTACTAAAAAACTTTGAATGAGGGGCACATATTTATAAATTTTAGTAAAACTAATATTACACTAGTAAATATAAAATATTCTATCCTGCAACAAAATAGAATTACTTTCAAAACCATTGTAAATATAAAATATTCTATGTTAGAAATTGAATAGACATGAGAATGAAATTTAATTCAATCAACATCATCTGCAGAAACACAAACCGGGATGCCTTCTTGAAACGTAAGGCTCTTACCTACAAACCTGAGCTTGTGCTCGTGTCTACAATTTAAACCACAGATCTTCAAGCATACATACAAACCTAAGCTTGTGTTCGTGTCTAAAGAGAGAGGAGAGAAGAAAAGAAAACAAAAAATAAATGAAAAATGTGGGCTCTCTCTCCCGCTTTTTATATCAATGGTATGGCAGTGGAAGGGATTTTGATTTTAGGTGGGCCCCACTTAAATTTCACATTTGATCCTTGTGGTTTACCATTTGTCACATGAGGGTAAACTCAGTTAAATATTAACCTTCGTTAATGCTAATACCCTATTATGTTACAAAAACTGGACTTAAACCCTTAACATGAAACTTTTAAACCTTAATACCTAAAGGTGAAACTAAAGACAAACCACAGGAACTAATTGCGTAATTTTCTCTTTAAGTTATTTACTCTTTTTCGTGAATTGAGTTTTTTTCTTTTATAATCAACTAGTTTATACCCCGGGAGTGTCCCGGGTTGAGAAATCTAAGTAAAGTGAATAAAATTAGAAGTATCTAAACTATAAAAATGACATCTGCCAATATATGATTAATGAATATTGTTATTATTATTATTATTATTATTATTATTATTATTATTATTATTATTTTAAACAAATCTCTGTCATAAGTTATCATATTCTAATATAAAAAAAGGGTAATTGGGTCGGGTATCACCTAATCTCAGGCCCGACCCAAACCCACAATTTTTTTAAACTAATTCCAAACCTGACACAATACCTGTCGGGTTACAAAAAATAGTCATTTTTTCTCCGTTTTTTATATAGCACTATGGTACTCGTTGGAAAGATAATAAAACGCTCGTTAATTTGGTGTAAGTTTTTTCTTTAAAAAATCTCGTATATAAAAGATATTAACATTTAAAAGTTATGAGAGGAAACATAAGAGAGAAAATAATAAAGTTTTACTGTAATATTTACATTTACTTATTCAAGTATTTAATAGATTATGTTAAATCATATTTAAACCATATTTATTCCTTTTTTTTAATTGGTCTAGAGTTGTCACATCACATTCTATGTGGCATCTCTCAAAAGAGAGATTGCATAATATTATGACATGTCATTAAAAATGCTTTGGTTTATTATATATATAGATATAGATATGAGTAAATTGCCAAAATGGCCCCTCAGGTTTGGCCCAGATTGCTTGTTTGGGCAGTTATCTTTTTTTTCTGCCAAAAGCACCCCTCAAAGTTCGAAAATTGCCAAAATGGCCCATATTTAACTGAGTTTCTAACTGAGGATGGAAAGTCAGTTAAATATCAGGGGCATTTTCGTCATTTCATCTGTACTTCATCTTCTCCATATAAAAACCCCCAAACCTATTATTTGCTCTGCCACCACCTCCAAAAACCATTGTCTGCCCAAATAAACACACACCTAACTACAGAGAGAGAGAGAGAGAGAGAGAGAGAGAGAGAGAGAGAGAGAGAGAGAGAGAGAGAGAGAGAGAGAAATTGGGTGAATGACTGATTTTAGTTTCACCACAAGTTCTCTGCCATCAAAAAAAAGTTTCACGTAACATTGATGTTGGTAGAGAGAGAAAGAGAGGGTGAACTAGAGAGAGAAGGAGACCGGTGGTCTCCTCCACCTCCGGCGAAGCTCCGGCCACGTCGGCCACCACCATTGTACCACGTCCAACTCAGCAGAAGCAAGTGATGCTCTCAGTCCAGATGATTCAGCTGCCAACTCAGCAAACTCCACAGCAAATGGCCAAAATACTGTTGATCTTGGTACAGAGAAGAAACTAAAGAAACGGACATTCAGAATTCTTAAACCCTTTGAGGGGTGGTGATGGTGGTGGCTGTGTTACTTGGAGATGGGTGTCGCCGCCACGAACGGTGGTCGGAACCCCTCCCCGTCCTCTCTTCCTCTCGTCTGTCTTTCTCTCTAGATTATTTGTGTTTCTTTTATGAAGGCAGATGTGTGGCTGTCTTTATATATTTATTTTGGTTAAGATGGGGATATGATTGTTTCGTAGAGAGAGGTGAGAGCAGAGAGAGAAAGGAGAGGATGGTGGAGTTGTGGAATGAGGGGTGGGTGCAGGTAGGTTGAAGAAAATGATGAGGAAGAAGGAGTGAGTTGAAAGGACGAAATTGCCCCTGAGACTTAACTGACTTTCAATACTCAGTTAGAAAGTCTGTTAAATATGGGCCATTTTGGCAATTTTCGAACTTTGAGGGGTGCTTTTGGCAGAAAAAAAAGATAACTGCCCAAACAAGCAATCTGGGCCAAACCTGAGGGGCCATTTTGGCAGTTTACTCTATAGATATAGATATAGATATAGACTAGTTATTAACATATTTAGGTTAAGTTTGACAACTTGAATCAGTCACGACTCTAGTCTCCTCCTGTTATATGTTATAGCAAGGATAGATTAATAGATTCCCCGGTATCCTACATAAACCCCTTCACTTCATTTCACTATGGTGTCCCTGTTTGTACTTATCGTTGGTGTGGCTCCTAACATAGTCGAACCCTAAGTTTAATCGGTGTAACCTTCCCGATTGGCAATCAAGGTAATCACTTTATGTTGTTTTAAGTTTTTAGCTTCACCTGATGTCTGTTAGTATACCCATATATGTATGTATGTATGTATGTATGTATATTTTTAAATTAGCTACGCTACCAAAGAAAAGCGAATTGGGCTTATGTTTGATTAGTCTATGTTTATTCCTTTTAACCAGATTTGCCCATTTTTTTAAAGTTATTGTGAAGCCATATTCCAATCCAAAAGAAGCATAGTTAGATCAAAATACTAACCTTATTTATGTTATGCTACCCGTTATTTCTTTGAAAAGTTTAGAATAAGAATTATTGCCATTAAATATACAAACCATATTTAGTTTTCTTTCTCACCTTTTATCAACTTTGAACATGTGTAGCCCAACCCTGCTGTTCTTTGATTAGATTATAGTTATACAGCTGTGATTAATGTCATGCTTTCCATATGTTTTTTTCTTGTTTCAAGTTTTCATCTTCCATGCATGTTTTCTTAGATTTTTATCCATTAAAATTGTTGATGTTCAACAGTGAAGTCGTAAAAGTTTTGAAGACACGAATTGACTATTATTAAGGTTTCTGTTGAAGGTGGTGTGTTTGGTAGTGAAGATGCGAAGAAAATTGAGTTTCATTACATTTGGAAGATTCCAAGTCTTGAAGAATTCAAGTCATATTAATACTGATATTTGCAAGGTCAGCAGTTTTGCTTAGGACCATGGCCATTATTCATTCTACAATTGCATTTGTAGAATGCATTATCACCATTATGATTTTTGCAACTATGTTGGTACAATAATAACATACTTCATTAGATTTAAAACGAATCACGAGGCTGCACGCGTTAAATTTAACTTGGACAATTCTCAACTGTTTGACCGAACTGACCCGTTTGTAAGTTGGTCGAAGCTGTTTTCTTTCTTTCTATTTATTTATTTATTTATTTATCATCGATTCTTGCATATTGTATATGTTGGCAGGTATGCTGTTGTATATGCTTAATGTTGTCTCAGAGGCGGTGGCAGATACACTGACCACAGGCCATCACCTCCATGTCGCTACTCCCGCTCTCCAACTCCCCGTCATGGCAAATCACGGCCCTGCAGCCATGAGTACTCGCCTTCTCCCAAGGGAAAGCATCACTCGAGGTAGGTGTTTAATTCTCTTTTATCTGGCTTTCTTGTGGTTGTGAAAAAGCATATAATTTATTTAATGTTCACATCATGAATAGATCTATCTCACCTTGTGGAAAAAGGGGTCGTATTCACCTTCACCAGTGAGAGAGGGTTCTCCATCTTACAATGGTGGGTCCTTGGTTTTAAAAAGCGCTAGGCGCACAAAAGCGACGACGTCTAAGCGCATCGTGCGAAGCGCAAAGCGCAAAAAGCGTGGGATTTTCGTACCCGAAGCGCACACTAATTATATAAATTTTTTTATATATCCCATATATATTCCATGAGTTTTTAGCTTCATTTACCCAAAATATAGCTATAAATAAGGTTTTTATGTGATTTTACCTATATGTACAAGCCAAAAACACCAAGGTACAACATTTTTATGCATAAAACATGCCCAGAATACGTGAGGCGCGCGCCTCAGGCAGAAAAGCGCCTGAAATTTGACAAAAAAGCGCCTGAGGCGCGCGCCTTTGGGAAAAGGATAGGCGCAAAGCACTGAGGCGCCTTAGGCTGCGCCTTGCGCCTAGGCGCGCTTTTTAAAACCCAGGGTGGGTCTAGGAGTCGTAGTCAGAGTCCTGTCAGGTACCGGTCTCCTCCACCCTATAATGACTCAAGGAGCCCAAGCCCAGTCCGTGAAAGAGCAAAACTGCCGCTACCGAGCCGAATCCCTGATCCACGTGACTACTCGAGAGGCAAACCAGACAGGGATGCTTCATTAGGCCCTGATTCAGCACCCGAGTGATTTAGGTGCTATAAGGGCTGTTGTTTTTAGAATTTGTATGTTTTGGCTCTTATTTCGGTGCTTTTAACCTGGATATTTTGGTTGTGCAACTGCTAATGTTTTTGACTTTGTATCAGCATGTGTTTGTCTGGTCCTACTTTGATACATCAAAATCCCAGCTTGGTGGGAAGATCCTTTTCCATAGAAGTTGTTGCTGCAAACCTCTTTTGTTATTGTAGAGAAGGTAAAGCATGAAATAAAAGACATAAAGGTGCATCTCGCATCATGATATGCATGTTGTGTATTGTAAAGTAAATATGATTAGCATGCAATATTTACCTTTTAAATAATGTATTAAAAGTATTATTTTTACTTTTTGGGGTTTTATACAGTACTCGCCTCGTTATTACTCCCGCTCTCCACCTCCTCACCATTGCAGATCACGGTCCCACAGACCTCCGCCAAGAGAAAGCGTCACTCAAGGTAGGTGTTTAATTCTTTTTTATCTGGCTTTCTTGTGGTTGCTTTTAGAATAGGGTATTTTTTTTTTATAAACAAAAAGCAAGAATATAGTTGAGGGCACAGGTCAATATGTGACTACATTTTGGTCTTGGCCATTTAAACTTCCTGGTGCTTATATTCTGCTAATTGATTATTCATTTTTTATGTTGTATAATATATGCTTAAATATATAGATTTATATTGTCTGGGTGGTAGGGTATGACTGTGTTGCACAATAATTATGAAATAAGTTTTTGAAATTGGATGGATATAGGGTTCTAAAAGGACATTCTTTTCTACTCTTTTTGAAAGGTTTCAGTTTTTTTCTTTAAATGCTTTGTCAATCAGTTACATGATGCTTTAGATTCTCTCTTGAATTTCATCACCCATTCATCTGTAGATTTGGCCACTGAAGAACTTGTATGATACAACTCTCGTGTTACACCATCTGTAGATCACGGCCTCGCAGCTGTGAGAAGAACTTGTACAGTACAACTCTCTTGTGCTACCATCTGTAGATCACGGCCTCGCAGCTGTGAGTATTCGCCCTCTCCCAAGAGAAAGCATCACTCGAGGTAGGTGTTTAATTCTCTTTTATCTATCTGGCTTTCTTGTGGTTGTGAAAAAGCATATAGTGTGGTGCAAGAAGCTTTCATCCATAGAGAGGTGTGCTTTTGCTTCTGTATTACAACTAGAAGTGGGAAGAGGGATGGGTTGGGCGGGTAACATGTGGGCAATATGGGCCGGTTAGGTTCAATGTGGTTCGTTTATAAATCTATTATTTTGGTTTTGGTCAGAACTCAGACTGGGTCATAATGATCATTGGTTTGGAAAATCGTTCTGATGAAAATTCCCCAATTTCCCTTCCCGACCTCCTCCCATTTGTTCCTGCAGTGTAGATGTGCACATGAGATCTGTTGGGGTTGCAGGTTGAAAAGTGAAACCCCCAAAATTGGACAAATTCCTTTTCCTTAAACGTATAAAGTTTCGACCCATATGAATGGTCAAACAAGTTGAAAGTTGTCTAAATTGTATTAAAATACCTGTAATATTTAATATTAATCCTATTTACGACATTAAATATTGATAAGATTTATATAATCTAACCCTAAAAAGTTTTGACCATTTCCAAACGGCCCATTTTTAGAAACTGCAAAATTTCTTATGCATTTTATGCTAGTAGTAAAACTGTTCAGATATCTCACGACTCGAAAATAGCTTGCTTGATTACTGGAGACGTCCAGTTTTATTTAAATGTATGTTGCATTCCAGCTTGATAAAAGTTATTTTGCATAAGCATTCCAAAGTTTATGAGTTTAACGTGTGCTACATACTACAATCCAAGTTCATTCATATTGTGTTGCATACAGCATATTTCAATTTCATTAGTTTAGTTTATATACATATTTCACCTAGATGAAAATTGTGTTGCATAATGCTTTTGAATAATACTCAAAATATATTGAAGATGCAAAGCCGATTAGGTTGAATGATATACGCTTTTGGATTGCTGCTGTACACATGAAGCAGTTTATTGTCAAAGTTTTAACAGTTGTAATAAAGTTTTGGTGCTTTGAATATAAATCTCGAACCTAAAACTCCAAATACACTTATTTGATTTATGTGGATATATTGACCGGGGGCAGCAGAGGGAGGAACACAATCACTTCCTAGCCCTTGGCTGGTACAGGATAACCTCTTCATCTTCTTCTGGGGGGAGAAACACAATAACCTCTTCATTTTCTTCTGCATGGACAGCAGGTGGAGGAACCGGCGCAGGGGCGGCATGGGCAGCAGCAGCAGGGGGAGGAAGGGCATGGGCATCATCCTCAAGGTGAGGAACCATGTCCAGAGCAGGGGGAGCAGCAGGGTTAGGAAGAACATGGGCATGGACAGCATCATCAAGGTCATGATGAGGACCCAGGTCAGCATCAGGGTGAGCCAGGGCAGGGGCAGGGGGAACAGGAACCAGGTCAGCATCAGGGGCAGGGGCAGGGGCAGGGGGAGCAGCAGGGTGGTGAGGAACCAGGTCAGCATCAGGGGCAGGGGGAGGAACCAGGTCAAGGACAGGGGCAGGGGGAGCAGCAGCATCAGTATTAGGAACCAATACTGCATGCGGGTTAGAGAACATTTCTTGGATATTGGAAGAAGATGTCCTCTTACTCCCCATGCCTTTGATACGGTGGCTAAGCATATGCTTTAAATTATGCCTCCTAGCCTCTTCTGCAGTCTCAGATATGTTGCGACATCTTAGACAAACTAAGAGAGCATCGTCAGGAAGTTTATCTCCACCTCCTCCTGATGATCCTGATGCAGCCATTTCAACTGTCAAAAAAAAAAAAAAAAAAAAAAAACATAAAAAATGTGTTAGGTACATGTGTTTAAAAATGACCAAATATCAAAACTTTTTTTTTTTTTTCTCTTGAGTTTGCAGCAAATAATTGGAGCTATGGCTTATAATGATTACTTTTGTACCGTGTTTACACATGGTCAGTTGTATCTCACGCTGTCAAGAGTTCAGAGTAAAGATGGACTGAAGATACTAATATTGGATAAAAAAAACGTTGTCTACGAAGAAATATTTGGAAGTTTGTAAATAAGTATTCAATCATATTTTTCTTAAACAGTTTAATTTTATTTTTTTGGTTGTATTTTTTGTTAAACTATATTTATGTAGTTAGAATTTTCATCTTCATTTTCATGCCGTTTAAATAAATATGACTGCATCTTCATTTCAATATTTGTTTTTTAATGTCGTCAAATCAAACATTGTATAATTTATATATCATTTATTGGGTAACACTAAACTTTTTTATGATATTTTCAAGTAACCTAAATTCATAAGAATTTATAATACGTAATTAAAAATACAATATTTATGAAATAATTTTCTCAATTGACTCGGAGATGTACCGAGTGTACACCCGGGACATTTGGTTGAACCTGCCAGGTAATGTAATGTTAGATGGTTTGTCATTTCACTTGGGGATGTGCCGTGTGTATATATGGGACTCTAACCTAGTTAATACTGTTCACATAAACCGACCATTTTAAACAGTTTCCTTTTTTTTATGGTTTTAATTAAGACATTCTTTTGTAATACTTTGAAATTAATTATTTTCAAGAATAAAACTAATAATTCATAAATCAATGTATAAGATATATTAAAAAAAATGATTTTTTTTGGGTTATTCTGTTCGGTTCGGTATTTTCCGTTTTTTATAAAATGCAAAACCAAACCGCTAATTTTGGTTCAGTTTTTCCGGTTTTTTGTGCGGTTCGATAATACTAACTCTTGCTTGTCAATTAAGTACATGGTAATTGTAAAGGGAAAACAAAATAAAACACATAATTTATTTATTGATAAATACATATAATGAATGAAGTTGACTTTTACATTACAAAAAGAAAAATATAACATAATCTCACGGAAACCTCCAATTATTTCATTATGATAAAAGTGCGTGTCTGAATGTTGTTAGCCATCAAACCAAAACATTAGAGCATTATTATCTATACCATAAGCCAAACCAACATAAACCATTATTTAAAGTTATTAGGGTTCAAACCAATAATTACCAAATCATAATCCATATTATATGCCAAACCCACATAAACAATCCAAAAAATTGGCATAGGAAGTCAGTTTATAAGTTAAAAAAAAAAATACCTAAATACATCATTCATATTTAAACTCCAAAAGTCTTGTAGAGACCTGTGTACTATACCAGCATTTCGCTACTGATACACACCTTAGCGACATTTACAAAAATATGTAAAGACTTGCTTTCTGTTCTTCAACAACTTGACATTGAATTTGCCTCCACCAATAATAATAATTATTATTATTATTTTAATATATCATGTCTAAATCAAAGGGAGAGCCCATTCTAACCTGGTCCACCCTTTAACTCTACCTGTCCTAACTCCTAACCCGGCTATTACTTTGATCTCTTTAGTTAAGCCCATAATTACCAATGAAAAAAATTGACTTGTTAAAATAATCAAGTAGACAAGGAAAAAAAACAATGTTTAAAGCTAGTCACAACTCACAAGGCATCAGTCATGAGTGCTCAATCAACCACAGGTCCACATTACAATTGAAGGGCCAGCCCAAGCCCAATTATTTTAGAGCTAAGGACTTGGGCTCAAATTTTTGGGTCCCATTAGTTTAAAAATATACATATATATTATATATACTTTGCTAATTAGCCTATCTATTACATAGGTTCGACTCCTTTTTTTTATTTTTTGTATCCTATCTTATAATTCTTTTATTGAAACGGGAGTCTCACTGGAAGCATCATTTCTATTATCACGGGTTAAAGGTAAGACTGTCTGCGTCTTACTTAGGGCTGTTCACGAGTCGAGCCGAACCAAGCGGAGCATTGCTCTTGCTTGGCTCGTTTACAAACCGAATTGAGCGGAGCGGCTCATTTACAATCGAGCTGAAAATCGAACGAGCATTCTTCGAGCACAAATTTTCCGAGCGAGCGCCTAGCGAGAATCAGGCGGAGAGTAATTTGGACGATCATAAAATTAGGATGTTTCCTTCGATGTTTTCGGGTGACAACTAAGGTCGAACTGTCCGATAATAATACTAATATTGAGATCCCGGTGTCCGAAGATGAGGCTTAGAGTGAGGCTGGTGAGGCGATGAGCACATGTCAGAGAACAGTTGTTGCATTGTGACGTAGGGTGATATCAAGCGACAATTAGCGATGGATGGCTAATAACATAAAGAAGTCAAGATTGTCACCTCATGACTTACGGTTTTACCATTAAATATAGTGTTAATTTTTTTATAGAGTTAAGTGGACCAGTTATATTTTGTTTGCATATACTGAGTCAAATCCAACATAATGTTATATATAAAGCCATAAATTTATCTGTAAATTGTGTGTATATTTATAATTAAATATATAATAAATAAATAAAAATTTATTCGAGCCGAACCGAGTCAAGCGTATCTTTGCTCGCACTTGGCACGTTTACAAACCGAACCGATCCGATCGGCTCATTTACAACCGAGCGAAAGATCGAGCGAGCATTTTTTGAGCATTTTCCGAGCGAGCGACGAGCGATCCACGAGCGGCGAACGATTTGAACAGCCCTAGTCTTACTCTCCTTATACCCTACTTTAGCTTCGCTATTATGGGATTAACTGAGTATGAAGATGATGATCTTATAATTCCTTTCCTTAGACACGTGTTCTGATTTTAAACGCGAAAAACTAAAAGAGACCTAAATACCTTCAAGTTTCCCCATATTAGATAATATTGAACTAATAAAGTCATTTCTTCCTTGGTGTTTTTCATTTGAGCCAGGTCCTTTTCTTATGTCATGAACCATTAAAAAGCTTAAAATATATATATATATATATATATATATATATATATATATATATATATATATATATATTGCTTATTTGATTAGTTTAAGTAGCTTATTTATTGATTATTTTTATTTTTAATCATTTTCAGACAATAGTACAACATTAAAATTAGGGATGAGTTCGGTACCGAACCGATACTGATTTTCGTCAAAACTTGATATCGAATTGATACAAAAATAAGTCGGTTTCGATATTTTCGGCATCGGAATCGGTTTGGTATCGGTTCATCCCTAATTAAAACATCAAACGTGTTTGATAGCATAAAATTTTTCGAAACATTTGCCATTTGTCTCATAAATCTCTCAAACATCTAATTTTCTTCTCATAAATCTCCTAAACATCTAATTGTCTTCTCCTTAACATACATAATTGTTAGAATTTTGCAAACACACAGGCAGAGACTCGGATTAAAAATAACTTGATAACTTATATATACGTATCGGATTCGGTTCATCCCTAATTAAAACATCAAACGTGTTTGATAGGATGAAATTTCTCGAAACATTTGCCATTTGTCTCATAAATCTCTCAAACATCTAATTTTCTTCTCATAAATCTCTCAAACATCTAATTGTCTTCTCCGTAACAAACATGATTGATAGAATTTTGCAAACACAGAGGCAGAGACTCGGATTAAAAATAACTTGATAACTTATATATACGTAAACTATACTTGAAGAGAGATAGAGAGAGGAGCGATGATACCTTTTAGAGAGAGAAAGATGATGAGTTAAGAGAGAGAGAGTTGCTCCTGAATTGAAGAGAACCTAGAGGATTATCATGTATATCATACGTTAATTGCAAGTGAATTGAAGAGAGAGAAGCATATTGTAACTGAATTGAAGAGAGAGAAAGAAGAGAGAGAAGCAGATAATACCTGTGGGAGAGACAGAGAGAGAGTTGCTATGAGGAAGAAGAGTAACAATCGTTTGAATTTTGGCGGAATATGCGTATGTATTTATAGGTGTGAACAGTTAAGGGCAAACTCGTAAATTTATAGGAAATAACTCATATGTAAGTTTTGGGGGAATCAGTTATTTTAAGAGTTATTGAGTTAGAAAATTTTGTAATGATGAAGGTGAAGCACTGAAGCAGAAATGGAGGTGAAGAGCAATTTTTTTTTTTTTTTTTGATGTGAATATGAATTTCAGTAAACCAAAGACAACCAATTACAAGTGATACGTAGGTAAACGGGCCACAAGTTGCGCCGCTACCCTTTTTGTATTACAAAACCTACTCTATTGAAAATAAAACATTGGCCCTTAGCAGCTGGGGATTCGAACCAGACGTGAATTACCATGGAGAGAAACGAAGGCCGACTCAATCGCGAGAAGAAAGTGATGACGATGCTTCAGTATTTCGATGGATCGAGCTGCTGCCATGGTTTAAAAAAACGGGTGAGGCGTACGCCTCTAGGCGAAACTCTAAGAAAACGAGTTTGAGGTGCGCCTCACGGGTTTCAGATTGTACATACGCCTCTAAGGGCTGAGGCGCTAAGAAAATGTGCGCCTCGGGTGCGCCTCAGGTAGTTTAGGTCAAGTATTTTAATTTTTTATAGACACATAATTTTTATATGTATTTTTTTACTGCGCCTCAAGCTTACGCCTCGGTTCGCCTTGGACTTATAACTTTGTCATACAGCTTGACATTGTAGTTAAAGGTAATAAAATGGTGATAAGTCTATTGCCATTTGTAAAAGTCCCTTTTCCTTTGAGTCGTTGTCCTTACAATAATGCTTGCTATTATTTTTTTTAAAGGATCTAGTATAGAACTGTTCTACATTGAAGTTAGTTATAAAGATATACTGAGGAAAACGGTTGCTGAGGCGTGCTTGTTTAAATTGGATATGACTAGTAAATTGTGGACGGAAATGGCAGACCTTGAAGATGTTGCATTGCATTTTTCGTAGAATTGGCTAGTGGTTACGCATGCTATTACAATTGTGCAGTTGAATCGAAGTCAAGACTGTTTACAAAGAAAATGATAAATTAGAATCCTTCAGAAATTGACAGACATTGCACTGAAGAAAAAAGTACATTGCACTGAAGTATTGTTGAATGTCTCGGGTTCATATTTTTTTTTGTTCGGCTAGCGCAGTGGTCTCTTTTTTTGTTTTTAAGGAGCCACTGACAGCTGACGCGGACCCGGTTTGAAGCGGCGCCATGGCGTCAAACTGGTTTGTTACCCCGAAAGATAACCTAACCACCCAGGCTGGCCAAGGTTGCTGGGGGCTGCCAGGAGTCGAACCGATGACCTCAGACGAGCGGGAACCCACCTAAGGTGGTAAAACCCTCCCACCTCACCTTGCATCCAATGAGAATCGAACCGGAGTCCACATTGGAACCATCAATTCTTTCCACCACTGAACCAAAGGATCATTGGCAAAAATGATCTCGGGTTCATATTTGTATTGGCAAAAATATGGCAAGAAAAAAATGCTTGATATATATAAAGTTTGATCAATGCGAGTTATTTACTTATGTTTTATCTCAAATATAACATAAACAATATACTATAAATCAATATATTTTATCATGAATATTATTAAACAAATCATGCCACCCAAACTTTTAAAATTAGGTGAACATTAACCAAGTTATAGAAATATATAAATAACAAAAATTAACAGTATAATATACACACACATTGCATGTAAATCTATTACATGGTTTTCAAATGTTGGTAAGAACTGCCTTTTCAAATAGCGGATTAGACATGGCAATTTTGATCCATTATGGATAGGCGTCATGTTTTATCCATAACGGGTTAGACAAAATTTAACTAAAAACGTTTAAGCATGTCAAATGATCTCCAAATTACACGTTTAATGAAAAACCCTCTTAAATTATTTATTCGACAATCAAGGCATTATAGGAGTTCTTCAGCTATATTCAAATGAGTAATGCGTTGGAAATTTATGAATTTGAAATATCTAAGCTTTAAGATTGTTTGATTGAACTTCAATGATCTGCGAAGTTGTGCTTATCCCACACTGAGGCAGCTAGAAGGGTGCGGGGCACCTTACACGCGCCCGTAGCTGAGCAAGGGCTCGGACGGTGTAATGTGACGTTTTGATGGCACACTTTGGGTGCGGCTCAAGACAGTGGCGCGCGGTTTGAGCAACTAGTGTGGTCGATAGGAGACTTCTCAAACTCCAACTGTTTTTTTTTTTTTTTTTTTTGATGATAACATATTTTTTCATTTAAAAACCAACAAGAATTACAAGTGAGCGGCGGGTAAACGAGTGTCCTCAACTGATTTTTCAAATAGATTTTGAATTTATTTTGGATTGAATTATGCAATTTAGTCTCCTCAAATGATTTTTTGTTTGGGGAATATACATAAGAAACGAGTGTCTTGTTGAGACGCACGGGAAAAAAGCTTCCATGTTCGCAAACCATCACACAATTTTTGACGAGGCTATTGTTTCATGTAGTTTTTAGGTGCTAGGTTCATTGGTAGTACATTTTGCTGTTGTACCATGGGAAACAGGCGGGTTCACCTGGGTGACCCAAAATCTATTTTAGTGGCAACTAGGAGGGTGCGGAGCACCTAAAACGTGCCCGCAGGTTAGCAAAGGCTTGGACGGTGTAATGTGACGTTTGATGGCACACTTTGGGTGCGGCTCATGGTTCGAACAACTTATGTGGTCAATAGGAGACTTCATAATTCCAGTTGTTTAGTTTTGAATTTATTTTGGATTTTATTCAATTCAGTCTCCTCAAATGATTTTTTGTTTGGGGAATATACACAAGAA
The DNA here is from genome assembly GCA_028751855.1 of Ambrosia trifida. Lineage (NCBI taxonomy): Eukaryota > Viridiplantae > Streptophyta > Magnoliopsida > Asterales > Asteraceae > Ambrosia > Ambrosia trifida. The sequence continues at coordinate 21,359,271 of CM054130.1, forward strand.
ACGAGTGTCTTGTTGAGATACACAAGAAAAAAACTTCCATGTTCACAAACAATCACATAATTTCTAACGAATTTCCTAACTTCGTAGCCTTTCGTGCTCTTGTTTCAGGTAGTCTTTTAGGTGCTAGGTTCACACCGGCATTACATTCTACTTTGGCTGTTGTACTCTGGGAAACAGAAGGATTCACCTGGGTGGCCCAAAATCTGTTTTAAGGGAAACGTGTTGAGCACGTGCCTCAGCCATCATGGGTTTTAATTTTTACTTGTTTCGTATCTTTCCCATTCTGTTTGTAGTTTTGTTTTCTTTCTTTGTATTTTGATTACTTTTTTTATTTGTATTGTAATTTGAATATATTTGAATAAATCGTTATTTCTTTTATTTTGTGAACGGTTGTCCTACACTTTTAAAACATATTTATAAAACACCGTTCATACTTTTGTTTTAAAATTTTCGGATTACAAAACAGTTGATTTTAATTCTGGTTATTTGCAAACTTTTTGTAACTTTGCTTTGTTTTTTTTCTTCTGTAAACCAAAATAGTTACCGTTTCAACTTGCTATTCCTTAATAATGATTTTGTGTAAATCAATTTTCTAATAATGATTTTGTGTAAATCAATTTTCTGAAAACTGAATGTCTTTACTTGTTTTAGAAATGGCATAAAATGTGACTCCTCCAACTACTACAGTTGCATCTTCATCCACTAGTATGATACCATTGGTTGGTACCCAAGCGGCTCAAGCAGTTGCTAACCATGCCAAAAAAACCAGAGAAGTTTTCTGGTTTGAACTTCAAGAGGTGACAACAAAAAATGTTGTTCTACCCGACTTCTCTAAATCTTGCGAAATTCTTGACCGAGTCCCCCCCCCCCCCCCTTTAAACTTGTTAAAGGGACATCTGATGCTCAATCTATGTGCGCATCAGATGCTTGAAAACATTCTGAGTACGTAATCAAAAACTATGGGTTAAACAGACTTGCAGACCCGTTGTATAATGTGTACTACAATATACCCACTGCCAAAGAACTTTGGGAATCCTTGGAATGCAAGTATAAAACTGAGGATGCGGGTACAAAGAAATTTGTTGTAGCTTGATTTTTTGAACTATAAAATGGACTCCAAAATTGTTATTAACCAAGTATAAGAATTGTAAGTGATCCCCAATGACGTTCTATCTCAAGGAATGAATCTCAGTAAAACATACTAAGTGGCTGCAATGGTTGAGAAACTTCCTCCTAGTTGGACAGATTTCAAGCATTACCTTAAGCATAAGCGTAAGGAAATGACCATTGAAGACTCTGTGGTTCGCTTGCGTATTGAGGAAGATAACATGGTGTCACAAAGAGGAACTCAAGTTGAAGCTTCTACAAAAGCTACCATTGTTAAGCATGGTCATGAGAAGACACTTATGGTTATTGATGATGATGTGCCTTTAGTGGCCGTGATTTCAAACTTCATTGCCATGATGGAGGAGGTGAATTTAGTGTCTAACAACCCAAAAGAGTGGTGGGTGGACACTGGGCTACACGTCATGCTTGCCTAGACAAAACCCTCTTTAATACGTTTAAGAGGGTGGTGGGAGACGAAAAGTCGTACATAGGGAATGCTCCTAAAACACATATCAAGGGTGAGGTGATATTTATACTATATTATAAAGCATGAGGGAAGGATGATCACAAAATTTAAGTAATTACAATATCTTATGCTTATGGTACGATACTCAAGTAGCTTAGTAAAAAGGTAAAATTGTCTTTCTTCATGATGTCAATTATCTTATAAATCTAATAATTAAACTTGTTAAATTTCACTAAAACAAAATAGCTTTTATTTAAATTTCAATAAGTGTAACAATAATTATCACACCATGCCAACGGCGGAAACACGTGGCGCAACGTTCGAAAGCATATCAAAGTCTAGATTAACACAAACCATATTTAATTAGAAAAGAAAACTTTATTAAGATGTCGAAAATAAGTACCTTGTTACACCTTTTACAAAACAACAAATAACAAGTTTCATACATGGGGTTTTTCCATCTAAGTCCCAACCCAATGGAAAGTATTGATGAAACCCAGACAAGTATCCGACATCTCATATTTCCACCGCACTAGCCTCATATCTAATCAGCACTTAGTTACCTGAAATATATGTTTAAAAAGACGCCAATATATAAAATATTGGTGAGTTCACAGGTTTTAGTTCCATAATAACAACATTTAACAACAAAAACATTTGCGGAACAAACACAAATAGTCACCCACCGAATCTTCCTCGACGACCCATATCTCAAATCTCTTATCAAATCGAAGCATCAGATGGTAAGTTTCGTACGATACCACAATATATACATACTAAAATACATATGATTGTGTATTTGCTTGCATATGTTATGCGACATGTCCAGGTTCATTACATAGCATACACTAATATTTTGTTTTCTTGTTTGTACAATTAGATTTTATTAATGACAACATTCAATGATCACCATGTAACACCCCAACCGATGGCGGAATCATCGAGGTGCCACGTAGTGACGATTGTTCAAAAGCTCATGGTACTAAAATGAAAATATATGATTATTGAATATTGCTTTACAACATGTGAAATTAAGTACAATACAACAAAAATAAAGATAATTGATTGCTTTAATCTAAGTCCAAAGTCCTATGTGAAGCGTCATGCAGCTTATCCTGAAACATGCATGAAAATAATTTTGTCAACATATGATGTTGGTGAGTACTACTTAGTTTTGTACATATAGTATAAGTTTGAAAAGTAGTACAATTCATGTGTCTAGTATCACCAAGGCATTATGTAAACACGCAAGTAACCAAACAAGACAAAGATCACATGTAAAGTTTGTACAATGAAATTGATAATGAGCACCTCAACACGTGTGAGTCTAAATGAGCACCATAACATAAGTTATGTCTAAAATGAGCACCGTAACATAAGTTACGTCTGTATGTAAAGAGCACCATAACATAAGTTATGTCTAAATGAGCACTGTAACATAAGTTACGTCTGTATGTAAAGAGCACCATAACATAAGTTATGTCTGTATGTATGATTTTGTATGTAAGCTACGTTCATGTTCAAGCATAAGCACAAAGTTAATCAAGACACGTATATGAATTGTAAATGAATAAAAATGTATGTGTAAATGAATATGAAAGTTTTGTATACTTGTGCATGAATCACCCCAAAAATTGTAAAAGCGAAAAAAGGGATAAGTAATACTCACCTTAGCAAGGTGTTAAGTCTTGTGTAATTGAATAAGTGTATTCCAACGTTTCCAAGTATCACCCTATGTATAATGTAACAAATAAGTCTAAGTCTATCTAGTCTATAAGTATTTTCTAGGGCTTCGAATTTGGGGATAAGTATTCGTTTGATTAATAATTTAAACGTTTTAATAAATAAGAGAAATTTGATAAATAAATAAACAAAAGTCTTTTCCTAAATTTTAAATCAAAGATGGTCACAATATAAAGTTTTAAGTATGAAAATAATTTTTAGAAAATTATTTTCTTGAAAATAGAATATTTAATCTAATTGTTTCAAATTGTCAAAATATGACTTTAATATCTAAAAATATTAAAATTAAAGAATTCTTGAATTAAAATTTGTATTTCAGTTATAAATAATTAGAAATAATTTATATAAAATTTTGGTACAAAAATATTGAAAAATGAATTTATTATGATTTATTTATGATTAAAACTAACAAAAATTAATTAAAAATACAAAACGAATGGTTTTTCTGAAATAAAAATATTTTCTGAAATGTTTAAGGATATACAAGTTTAGGATAATTTTTGTGAGATTTAATAAAATCGTTTAGATATTTTTATTGAATTTTATAATTATAAATGAATAAACTTGTATTATTAATAATATATATCAAATAAATTATTTTTGAAAAACTAAAAATTGTAAAGTGAACTTTACCATTAGAAGATCATACAGTATTTTTTGTAGAATTTATAAAATAGTTTTAGTATTTTAAAATGAATTTAAAAGATTATTATGTTAAGTATATAAATAACAAGGGATAAAAAAATGTTGTTGTTTGTGAGGATCGAACCCGAGTTCAGACCCGGTTCAATCCTTATCCAACCTGACTCCACCACTGGGCTATGTCTTTGTTTGTGTTTAAAACAGAAAAACAAAAATTAAAAAGCCTAAGTCTGCAAGGTGTTCTTCCTCAATTCATAGAATTCGAACCCTAGCCTATCAATAATCCAAATTACACAACAATAACCCAATTGAACATAGGGTTATTGTTGTGTATAGGCCGAAGATCAAAACCCATAAAACAAAAACGACTTACAAACACGATATCGTATGTATTGCCAAGTCAACAGAAAAGTCAACTCATGCACGTCTGCTTCGAATGACGGATCAATGACAGAAATTGGAGGTTGAGAGGATGTATTCGGCGAGTTGTGAATGATTGGGGAGGTTCAATTTATACTATTACACCGGATTTATAGATTTAGAATGTTTGACCATTGTTTTAATGAGCCGGGTAATTAGTCTCTAAATTAGAACATTTTGAAGCGGATTGAAGTGTCAGTCAACAAAGTGCCGTGAATTATGAAGGTTTCCAAAGATAATTTCTCAATTAAATGGTCAAAGGTGAAGTTGCAAAAAAAAAATGGTTGTGGTTGTACAGCTTGCGTAGCAGCAGATATGAAAGAGACATAAAGTCTGTTTTAGAAGGGCATTTATACAATTAGAATTAGAATTAAATCAAAGGTAAGGTGTAGACCAAATGGTGTTGGCGCGTGTGTGTGTGTTCGGATTGACTCGGGATCGAGTCACGGCAGCAGCAGAAGGTTTTATATATATATATATATATATATATATATATATATATTATCAGATTTGAGGTGGAGTGGGCTTGTATGTGGGCTGCATGCTTGGGCTCAGCACTTGGGCCTGTGTATTGGGCTCATGTCTTAAAGGGATTGATTGGGTTGGGTTTAAGAGTGGTTTAGTTATAGTGTGATTATTATTATTATTATTATTATTATTATTATTATTATTATTATTATTATTATTATTATTATATATAAAGATAAAATAAAAAGTGACGGATGTCACACACCACTCGATGAACTTTAAACTGGTGATATTTTAGCATATACTTATAATCATTCGATCAAGACAATAATAAGTAAAAAATATCCATACAACTTCATCTCCCGGTCAACGACGCCAACCGTATTGTGGTTTATTCGCCGCAACAATAACATTCGTCTGTAAATAAAAGTTGTTCTAGTTTTATTTCAATCTTTCAATATTTTCATGACCATGATATGCTAAAAAGGGTGTTGTAGGCTGATTGTTAACTATTCATAGGATTTCAGAAAGATAACCTTGCCTCAAGTAACTGTTAATCAAAATTATGTATTCATCATAATACCCCTTAATTAGATCTATTGCATATTAAGGACGTTTTCTATTTAAATTTTGTAATAATTTATATTTTTGTGGATCTATATGTTTACTATATATATATATATATATATGTATATATATATAGGGTAAGTATTTAGTAGAAACCCACTTGAGTTGTGCAAACTCTAGAAACTCTCCTTGTGGCTGTAAGTTGTCCACGTTTTCATCTTTCAAGGAGAATGCAGGGGGTAGTTTAGGTAGATAAATTATGTACACTCTCTCTCTCTACATAAACACTTTTCTCCTCTCTCTTTTCTCTCAGAAATCACAATATCATCTTTCATCTTCCTTCTCTGATACTCTCTTCCCCCTCTCTCCTTAACTGAGTATGATGATGATGAATGATTCATCATAACCCATCCAATTCCTCTCCTGCTGGTCTGATAACCAATCATAAACCACACTTTTGTTTATGTTATCAGATCTGGGATGCACTTCGTAGAGAAAAAGAGAGATCATAGAGAGAGAGAGATCTGTCTTTGTACTTCCAGATCTGAAATGGCTTGTTAATCTTGGTATGCAGATCTATATTATTATTATTATTATTATTATTATTATTATTATGTCCTTTCTATTTGCTTTTTAACATTGAAGTTCTAAGAGCACAATGAGAATGCAAAGGGCTGCATCATTGTAAAGTATTTTTAATGCCAAAAATTACTTTTGAATGGGCATTTGGAGTTTTGGACCTTTTTCTTTTGAAGTGATTTGGTATGAATTATTTTTTAAAAATTACTTTTGAACATGGATGGATTTATTTTTGAATTATACCGAGAATGCAATGATCTGTACATGGATGTAGTTATTTTCATTGGTATGAATTATTTTTGATGCCAAAAATTACTTTTGAACTACACCTTTTTCTAGGAGCACACCGACAATGCAAAGATCTGTAGTATACTTATAGATCTAGTAATTTTTTACTTTTAAATTATTTTTTAAAAAGAAAACTAAAAAACATAATACACCAACTAAAAGCATGATGGGTGATATATTGTTACAAAAGTTTTTTTTTTTTTTTGGATGATTATGAATTTTAGAAATTATTAGGTGTTTATTTAAAGAAGCATTTTCTTTTTCTTGTGGAGAACAACAAGATCTAAAGAGATAAAAGCTTGGTGAGTTGAATAAAAATGCTTGCATAATTAGCTTTAAGTTGTATTCTTTTTAGACTTCTTATATTTACATGACAAAGTGGATTTTTTGATTTTTGTGTTCTAATAGCTTTAAGTTGTTAGGTGAATCAGTACCTGATGGTTTGTTGATTTGGTGAAGGCAGATGGGGTTGATGAAGATGAGAAAAAGGGCTTGGTTTTGGATGTTTTTTTTTTCTTGTAACATTTTTAAGTTGTAATCATTTGTTGTTTTTTCGTGTAACGTTGTTTTTTTCCGTGTAACATTTGTTACAGATTTACACATGTAAAATACTTGTAGTTCATATGTTTTTCAATATTACAATAATTTTTTAGTTACATGTATATATGTTATGTTACAATGTAACATAGAGGTTACAAATGTTATGTTACAATGTAACACAGAGGTTACAAACAAATTTGCTAACCATTTAAAAAGGTAAAAAATTTAAATTTAAAGGAAATCTGTAACAATTTATAAAAATGTAGACTTTTGCTAGTTACACACGTAATGTTACTGGTTAGACTCCTAAACAAAATCTCGTTCATGAACTTTTTATATCTCACTTTTTATGAATTATGTATTTAATTTTTGTTTAAACAAAATAGGTTAGTTGATTTGGTTATGAGAGAGAAAAGTACCAATTGTCACCTCACAACTTTTGAAAAAGCATGTACTTTGTTAGAAAATAGAGAGAGAATAAAATGTGATTTTACATTTTTACCATTTCTGTACCTTTTATTAAAAATGTCAACCAATTTAATAATAAAACAATTCAGATCCAATCTTGACCATCCATTTAACTTGATCAATGGTCACAAATGGGTTTCTAGGGTTTGCACAACTCAAGTGGGTTTTTATTTTAGCCAAACCTTATATATATATATATATATATATATATATATATATGTTTCTTCAGTGCTTAAATTGATTTTGTTCTTTTTAGTTTCATGTGAATGGCATTCACATATTTTACTAAACATATTTGATGTAATGATTTTAGAACGGTCATCTTGTTGTTTATTTACCACTTATTGTATAAAATAAAATATTGACCAAAATTAAAGTTTTAACACTATTGAGTTGAGATTTAATACAATAAAAAATTCGAAGGCTTTTAAGGGATTCGTCGAGTCAACAAGAAATAGTAATAATAATTATATATAATGAATAAAAACATTATTATTAGTTTGAGTTTTACAAACTGGCATTTCATCATTTAGAATTTACTGTTTTTCTAATGTTTTTTTTGTCCTTTACGTTGTTTTATTTTTCGGTTCATGACGATTTTCAGAGATATTTTAATTAAACCTATAGTTATTTTTAAGTAAACCTCAAAATCAAATCTTCATACATACACATATATTCACACACATCTTACAAATACACACAACACACAATATATATTACACACATTATTTTTATTAAACGGATTAAATGACCCATAGTTTCTACAAATCAGTACAACAAGATAGATAAACTAAACGCATAATCTATAGATTAACATACTTAAAAATATGATAAATCGTAGTTTTTTGTGACGTTTACGCGAAGACAACTTATCGTTAAACATACGACTCGCCATTAAGGTATGAATTCTAGAGTTATCTATTTATAGTGTAATGTTGTATTTAGTCATAGTTTATGCATTTTGAATCTAATTTTTTGGGTGATGTTTTAAAATGTTTTTTTTTTATAAATATTTTCAAAATATTTGATTTAGATTAATTTTATCTTCACGCATCCCGTCGAATTATCAACTACACAATTATATTTAACTTGTAGATTGTCCACCCCGCCGCATCGCGCGGGCTCCCTACTAGTGATTTTGAAGTGGACTTATAGAAAAAGAGCTCACTTTAACCAATGTGATTTACATACTTCCTAGTCCATCGTTTGTTTGAATGTTCACGTTAAGGTCACTGGGATAAAGTACCCCAACACAGAAAGGAATTTACATACTTCCTAGTCCATCGTTTGTTTGGGGTGAGCATCGGCGTGGGCCACCGACGTAACTCACTAGTAATCCGGTCACTTGACCCCGTTGTGGCTGGGGTTGAGCACTGGCGTGAATTCAAGACAAAAAGCTTATGTCGTGTCGTGAGTCTGCTCATGTTGGGTTGCCGCGCCAGGGTTCACGTGAGGCTGTTGTGACTGGGGTAAGCACCGACACTTAGGGTGCGTTTGGTTCGCATGAATTGAATGGAATTCAATGGAATTGGAATTTGAATTCCAACTCTTGAGGTGTTTGGTTCATTGAATTTGTTGGAATTGGAATTTCAATTCCAATCTTGTGTGTTTGGTTGACAAAGGAATTGGAATTGAAATTTGGTATGAATTCCTTCAAATTTCTTTAACTAAGGGAATTCAAAATCCTTCCAATATTAGAAGGAATTCAAGTCAATTTATTGGAATCTTCGAATGGTTAACTTCATTTTGATCCGAACCGTACCATTTCAACGTGAACCGTTTAGATCCGTACTGCTTTTAACCCAAACTGTTTCGGACCGAACCGTTTCAAACCGTTCCGGTTTTGATTCGTACCAGTTTCGGACCGAACCATTTCGGACCGTAGCAGTTTCGACCGTTACCAATTTGGACCGTAACAGTTTCGACCGGTACCGTTTCGGACCGTACCACTTTCGACCGGTACCGTTTTGACCGGTAGCGTTTTGGACCGAACCGTTTTGACCGGTACCAGTTTCGACCGGTACCGTTTCGGACCGGTACCGTTTCGGACCGTACCAGTTTCGACCGGTACCGTTTCGGACCGAACCATTTCGGACCGTACCAGTTTTGACCGGTACTGGTTCAACAGGTACCAGTTTTGACCAGTACCGTTTGGGACCGAACCGTTTGGGACCGTACCAGTTTCGACCGGTACCGTTTCAGACCGAACCATATCGGACAGTACCTGTTTTGACCGGTGCCATTTTGACCGGTATCGTTTCGCCCCATACCAGTTTCGACTGGTACCGTTTCGACCAAAACCGTTCCGACCGGTACCATTTTCAACCTGAACCATTTCGACCCGAACCGGTACGGGTCGAAATGGTGCACGTCGAAACGATACTAGCCGAAACGGTACGGGTCACAACGATGCGGGTCGTGGGGGCAAGGGTGATAGATTCCAATTTATTAACTAACCAAACACAATAATAAAGGATTTGAGATTTCAATTCCAACAATTTCCAATTCATTTTGAAATGTTTAAATTATAAATCCAATTCTTTTTAGTTACAGTTCCTACACAAATTCCAATTCCAAACTATTCTACGAACTAAATGCACTCTTAAACCTCGCTTGTGTCGCATTATTCGTGTGTTCACAGCCTAAAGCAAGGGAAATCCCCACCGGTTAGTAAAAAAGCCTATTACTTCGTTTAGTATAACTCATAGTAAAAAAGAAGAGAAACGAAAAAAAAAAAAAGGTCCATTCGAACACGCACCGCACGTGCTAACCTCCATATAAAGAAACGCTACCTCAATTGCGGCGTCTCTTGTCTCATATAATCGCTCTGTTTAGCCCTAATTTCGTCGTCGTCGTCGTCGTCACTCTTTCGATAAATTTAGGTACTCTTTCGTGCATTCATTCAAATAAATCCACTTTAATCATGCTTTATGAATAACTTTATAGTCTTATATATCCGTATTTTGCTTCACATTGCACTTTGTAACCGTTAATTAGGTTCATCGTACTGTGTTTGCTTGTTTTACACTCTATTTTACTCTGAATTGAACAATCTAGCTTTAGGTTTTCGGTGGATTTAAGCTTCTTGTTATGGTGGTTGCTTATGCGTGTAGTAAAAGTATTATTGTCGCTGGAGCTAGAATTAGGGTTTTGGACCATAACTTATAAATACTTTGAGGTTTGGTTGTCTGCTTGTGTGATTGTCTGCGCATGGTTTAAGCTTTATACTCGATGTGATAGGAATGGACTTAGGCTGTGTGTAATGGGCTAACGTCCTTATGCACGTCAGCATTTTTACGCCCACGACATCGCCCCAACCTTTGTTGAATGGGCGTTAGCCCCTGTCCACGTGAAGCAGCTCATGCTCCTAGTTTTATTTTAATTTGTACAATTTTAATAGTATTTTAATCTTGGTTTTAAAAAGCCCAAAGCGCACAAAAGCGACAATGTCTAAAACTGAGGCGCGAAGCGCCAAGCGCACCGTTTTTTGTACTCGGGCGCAAATAATTATATAACGTTTTATATATTTCCTATAGGTTTCTAGCATCATTTGCCCAATATTTTAAGACAATATGTTTTAGTATGGAATTGCATACATGCAGTGGCGAAGCCATAGTTGTCAAAGGCGTAAAGCGCACTCAAGGCGCTTTGGTACCGCCTGTGGCCTAGGCGAGAAGCGTAAAAAAAGCGTGGGCCTGAGAAAAAAAAAGCGCAAATAAAAAAAGGGGGAAAATCACCAAAATCAATAAAAAATAACAACTATCAGCAATAAAGATCAATATAATAAAGTAGCACCATGATTAAAAACCACCAAAATATTCAAATAGCAAGTTGTTCATACATGAAAACCAAAAAATAGTTCAAAATGTAAAAAATAATAAAACTTCAAATCCAAAACAATAATAAAACTGTAACATGAAATAATTATTGTAGTTTCAAAGTAATATCAATTTGACTGTCAATACTGAAGTATTATCGGATCAAAAAACAGATTTAAAAAACTGAAGAAAAAAAATTGAACATACCTTCTGCTGTGTTTGAGACTTTGATCGTATATAGGGAATAGGGTTAGAGGTTGTTTATATAGATCACAATGCATAACCCGTTTAAAAACTAAAAGATATGATTTATCTATAAAAGTTGGTAAGTAGATATTACTAGTTTTGAAAAATCAGCTATAATATGGTAAAGAGATAAAACTTTCAAAAAAAAAAAAAAAAAAAATCATTGCTTTATTTATCTAGGAGAGAAAAGCGGCCTAGGGTCGCTTCTAGGAATTTCATCGCCTAGGCGCCCCAGGCGAGCGCTTTTGACAACTATGGGCGAAGCTTGACCCGAAGGTTCGGGGGGTCGGAAGTCACTCGTTTCGGGGGGTCGAAAACCAGTTTCGGGGGGTCGAAACCCTATATTTTCAAAAATTTCTATACGAATGCTATATAATCGGAACTTCTGCGCGAAAATTCGGGGGGGTCGGCCGCCCCTCTCCGCCCCAACTATGCTGCGCCATTGCATACATGTACAACATGACAGGTTGTACAGCAAGCTAATGCACAATAGTCAATTTTTTGCCAAGAAATCGTGCCACTCGTGGGCTTTTTTGAAAAAAGCGCACCTTAAGCAACCAAAAGCGGAAGGGCTTGAGCCTTGTTGAGCTTTGAGCCTAGGCGTGCCTAAGCCGCGCTTTTTTAAACCAAGATTTTAATGGATGGTGGGTAGTGAAAACCTGAGATTTTGTGAAACCCTTACATGCTAAAGGTGGAAAAAAGTGAAAGAGAGCGCTTACATATGTGGCACTCACTTTATGATGTGGCGGTGAAAACTCGTGAACCCATTACCCAAGCCTTATAGTTTCCACCGTCTTGCATTTTACTTTCCTTGAGGATCTTTCTATTACTGATACATGTGTAATGTTTTTCCTTTGCCTTTTCTATTACTGATACATGTTTAATGTTTTACCTTTGCTTTTTCTGTTACTGATACATGTTTAATGTGCTTCCTTCTGTTTTGCTAAAATAACTTAACAGGAATACGACATGGGTGGAAGAAGCTATTCTCCTTCACCACCACCTAGGAGTGGTGGTTATGGTAGAAGAGGAAGGAGTCCAAGTCCTAGGGGACGCCACGGTGGTGGTAGCCGTGGAAGAGATCTCCCAACAAGTCTTTTGGTTCGAAATCTTCGTCTTGATTGTCGGTATGTTCAAGATGACATTTTATTTTGCTGAAAGTATATGCCTAGTTCCTTTTGTGCTTTGTATTGATTTAACAATACGTTGGTATAACTTTGACATTATATTACTTGATGTATATCGGGTGAGGTTTTGAATTTGATGCATCTCTTAAATATCACCTTTTTTATCTTCCAACACTTTGAAAGAACAAAAAAAATATTGTTTTTACTGTTTTGGGTTCTTATACTGTGTTGATCTTTGCATGGATAGGTTTGCTTTTCTTAGCTTAGCAGGAAGTGGGTTGTAATTGTTAATGACGTTCTGATGTGCCCTTTTATGCAGGCCAGAGGATCTTCGGAGGCCATTTGGACACTTTGGTCCTTTAAAGGACATCTACTTGCCAAGGGATTATTATAGCGGGTGAGCTGGTGTAGCTTTAATTTCTGAAATATTAGTTTTAATGTCAGTTTTGCTTTGTACTTGGTAGTAGCGTAGCGTAAAGTCACAACTTTGCACTGAAAAATAACGTCGTTAATGACACAAAGAATTCCTATCACACCGTATTCATTCTTCTTTGTCAACGTTTTTTAAACCTTTTGAACCTGTAGTAGCCAATGTGTTCTCTGATTAGATTATACAGGTGTGACTGGTATCATGCTTTTTATATGTTTTTTCAGCATATATCTATTTTAATACATTCAAGTGTCGGGTTGTTTTCGTCTTCCATTTATGTTAACTTAGACTTATAAATATTGGGCCATTGTTTAATTGACATTTAACAGTGAAGTGAAGTAAAAGTTTTGAAGCTGTGAATCGGGTATTAAGGTTTCTCTGATATATTGAACTAAGTACCAATCAAGTAGTAAAATATCTGTTGAAGGTGGTGTGTTTGGTAGTGAAGATGGGAAGAAAAATGAGTTTGGTTACATTTAGAAGATTTCAAGATTCCAAGTCTTGAGGAATTTCAAGTCATATTAATACTGATACTTGCAAGGTCAGCAGTTCTGCTTATGACCATGGCCTTCCATAATACTGGAAAGTCATTATTCATTTTTTATTTGCATTGTGAAAATTCATGTAGAAACAAAAGTTTGTCTGTACGCAAATCAGTGAAAATCAACACATTATTGGTTCTGGATTTTGAGCTTTACAAGCAGTTCTAGTAAATACAGGTTAACGTAACTTGTTTGATTTTTAGTGTTGAACAGATTTGTTTGATTGTTTGTGCAGGGAGCCAAGGGGGTTTGGATTTGTGCAGTTTGTAGATCCCGGTGATGCAGCAGAAGCAAAATACCAGATGGATGGTCAGGTTTTTCAAGGGAGAGAATTGACAGTTGTTTTTGCTGAGGAAAACAGGAAGAAACCAACTGATATGCGACAGAGAGAGCGGAGGTAAGTTATTGAGTTGGCAAAATTTAGATATTGTGTCAAAATTGCATTCTTTTTCATTTGTTTATGTATTCATCAAGTCTTCCAGTGTGTATACTCTGGCATGTATGCCTTTGATATATGCTATTTTACCTAAAAAATGATATGCTTAATGTTATTGCAGAGGCGGCGGCAGATACACTGACCGCAGGCGATCACCTCCACGTCGCTACTCTCGCTCACCTCGTCGCCACTCTCGCTCTCCACCTCCCCGCCGTGGCAGATCACGGTCCCGCAGCCGTGAGGACTCGCCTCCGCCCAAGAGAAAGCATCACTCGAGGTAGGTGTTTAATTCTCTTTTATCTGGCTTTCTTGTGGTTGTGAAAAAGCTTATAATTTATTTAATATTATTATGAATAGGTCTATCTCGCCTCGTGGAAAAAGGCATAGTCGAGAAAGGTCGTATTCACCCTCACCAGTGAGAGAGGGTTCTCCACCATACAATGGTGGGTCTAGGAGTCGTAGTCAAAGTCCTGTGAGGGACGGGTCTCCTCCACCCTATAATGGCTCAAGGAGCCCAAGCCCAGGTGCTGAAAGAGCCAAACTGCCACCAACGAGCCGAAGCCCAAGCAGAAGCAGAAGCCCTGATCCACGCGACTACTCTAGAGGCAAATCAGACAGGGATGCTTCGGTTAGCCCTTGAGTCTAGCTTTCTAGTGAATTAGGTGCCATAAGGGCTGTTGTGTTTTTAGACTTTGCATGGTTTGGCTCTTGTTGCGGTACTTTGAACCTAAACATTATGGTTGTGCAACTGCTAATGTTTTTCGACTTTAAATCAGCATGTTTGTTTGGAGTTTTGAGTCATGTGTCATCTTGAAAATGTGGCAAACACTCTGGTCCTACTTTGATACCACAACATCCCACAGCTTGGCGGGAATATCTTTATTCATACAAATAATTGCTGCCAACCTTTTTCTTATTATAGAAAAAGTAAAGCTGAAAATAAGAAACATAAAGGTGAACCTCTGACCTCACTTTATGATTTCACATGAATGTTGTGTATTGTAAAGTAATATGATTTTTTTTCTTTATGTTTGTATGCAAGATTTAATTTTAGAATCATGCTTCTTAAATAGTGCACTGTAATGTTTTAAAATGTGGCTATCAGTAATTGCTATTGTTGAATATATTGATAGGAATTTTAATCATCAGGGTAAAACCAATTCTGAAAATCTCTCTAGTTTTAGGGGCTGTTTGGTTGATTAAGTGCTGAATGGTTAAGAGGTCTGAATGGTTAAGCGCTGAATCATTAAGTTGGACCTCTTAATGGTTAGTTTTCTTGTCCCACGTTGGTAGGGGAGCCTCATTAAGGTTCAGCCTAGTTCAGTGCTTAATGGTTCAGTGCTTAATGGTTCAGCAACATCCTAAATCTTAATGATTCAGACTTAACCATTTCATTCAGAAGCTGAAACAAACACACTGAATGCTGAATCATTTAGCGCTGAATGGTTAAGAGCCTCATTAAGAGGCTACCAAACAACCCCTTACTTTGGTCATCAGCAGGGGAGGTCAAGGGGACGCCTTACTTTCATGACTTTCTTCCATGAACGATGCGACTTCTCTTGCCTTCTATACAGCGGCCCTAAATAAACCCCCTGTTCATGTCTCATGTATAACATGTAATGGTCATGATGCTTAATGAGAAATAAATATAAAACACCTAAATTTTGGTAAACAAACATAAATCCTAAAGACTAAAAATATAATACAAAGATTAATTGCATAAACCAGTGAAGCTCACCAACTCCATCTGTCCTGTCCTATCTGCTTAATCTCATCCAAACACATTATTTAATTTGGGGGAAATTACCAAACAGAGTAGGATATTATTTTTTTGCTTAGAATAAGGTTTTTGTATAAAAAAAAACTAAAGTATAGTTAAGTGCACAGGTCAATTAATGACTACATTTTGGTCTTTGCCATTCAAGATTCCTGTAGCTGGTGCTTATATTCTGCTAATTTATTATTATTCATTTGTTACATATGTAGTAATATTATATAAATGATGATGTAGAATCATATTGGTGGGGTATGACCGTGTTGCACAATAATTATGTAATAAGTGACATAAGTTTTTGAAATTGTAAGGATATAGGGTTCTAAAAGGACATTCTTTTGTCTTTTTTACTCTTTTTAAAAGCTTACAGCTTTCTCTTTAAATGCTATGTCAATCAGTTACATGATGCTTTAGATTCTCTCTTAAATTCATCAACCATTCATCTGTAGATTTAGCTACTGAATAACTTGTACAGTACAACTTTCTTGTGCCACACCATCTCTGCTTAAACTGCTGGTATTGTTTCTCTCTGTTCTTACAAGGGTTTCTTGAATTTTGTTTAAAAAAAATCATATCTTGGAGTTCTTATTGTGAAAGTTTTAAAAAAAGTTACCTATTTTGATTTGGGTTTCTTGAATTTTGTTAAGAAAATCAACAAACCTATGTGAGAGTTGTGAAAATGTGATGTTTATAAATAAACTTGTTTAACAAACTTGTTCGGATTTTCTATCTAGAAAGGGGTGGCGGCGCAGCTTGTTGCCTGCCTACCTACCATATGTAATTTATCCTTTTATTTTTAATGATGACCAACTTATTTAAAAAAAAAATGTGATGGCTGTATGAAAAGAGCCCTGTTTTGATATGGTTTATGTTTTTTTGTGGCCAATATTGATCTAAACTTAGCTCAATGGATATAGAACACAAAAAGTTACTGACTTTTAGCTTTATGTTGAGTTAAATTAGTTTCTTTATATATTCTGTTGCTCTGAATTCATTTTTTTACCATTCAAGAACCTGAAAGTTTGTTTATTTGGCTGTCTTTGTGTGTGACTGTTTTGGTTTTTTTTTTTTTTTTTTTTGATTGATTGTTCATCATATTTGACAGGTAATAATGAAGTTTATGTGTAAAGAAAGTTGATGTCCAAATATGCATTGAATGTTTGGAACAATGAGGCTTGAATTGTGGCTTGGATTTTTGTTGGTTATATTTGCCAGTCTGTCTAATGCAGTAGGTAACATTCATTTCTCTCAAGTAGGGCTGCAAACGAACTGACGTTTCAGCGAACGGTTCATGAACCGTTCGGCGGGAAGTTCGTTTATGTTCGTTCATTTAATAAATGAACGAACACGAACAAAAATTTTCGTTTGTTTAGTTAAATGAATGAACATGAACAGAGGCCGCGTTCGTTCGTTTATGTTCGTGAATGTTCGGTAACGTGTCCGTTTGTATTCGATAGTTTAATCGGGTTTTTAATTTTTATATTCTTTTATTTTTATTTATTTTACCCAAATAAATAAATAAACAAATAACTTTTGTAGGTAAATATATGGCTATATGAAATCAATAACCCTACTTTTTAGTCTCCATGCTCATTGCTAAGTATACGTTTCGTTTTTATTCGAAACTTCATAAACACTTGTTTGTGTTCGTGTGCGTTCATGAACAAACGGACACGAACACGAGTGTTTTCTTAACAAACGAACACGAACAAAAAAACTCATTCGGTAAGTGTTCATGAACTGTTCGTGAACACACAATTTCCTTAATGAACGAACACGAACAAGGCCTTGTTCGTGTTCGTTCAGTTCGTTTGCAGCTCTACTCTCAATTGCCAAAAATAAAAATAAAAATATGGGAATTGACTTTTTGGTCAAATTTATTACCTTCTGTTTGACTTTGATACCTTAGTGATCACAAATTTATAAAATTTGTAGTTTAATGTTGATTAAAGGTGTGTTTCGGATTGAGTTTTGAAACTGTTTATCCGATCACTGCGTTCTCAAGTCTTGTGGAAATCGGTTTTAATCAGAATTTGAAACAACATAAGCACATCCAAACACTAACAACTGCAGCCTGTTTTGTTACAACACTTTATCTGGTTTTAACTATTCTGTATCGCTCGATCATTTCCTAACACGTGCATAAGTTTCTCAAATTTGTGTTTATCTTCATGCATTTGCAGATCCCTTTGTAGGAATAAACATTGCCACTAATGATTCAAGCCTACCTTCGCCGGAGCTGGTGGTGGGAATCCTTAGAACCCATCACATAACGCATGTTCGCCTTTTTGATACCAATGCTCGCTTGCTTAACGCATTATCAGACACTGGGGTTGAAGTTATGATTGGTGTTACTAATGATGAAGTCTCAGAGATAGGAAAATCACCATCATTTGCCGCCTCCTGGATTAACACACACGTGGCGGCCTTCAAACCCGCCACCAATATCACCGCCATCGCTGTTGGTAGTGAATTTCTTTCTTCAGACACAAATGCCGCTGCCACTGTTCTTGTCGCAGCCATGGAAAATCTATATAACGCTTTAGTTGCTTCGAATCTGAATGATGAGGTTAAAGTTTCAACCCCTCTATCAATGGATATGATCCCTAAGCCATTCCCGCCATCTACCGCCACTTTTAACGCTTCTTTGAATTCAACTATTCATGGGATTCTTGATTTTTTGAAGAGCAGTGATTCTTTTTACATGTTGAATGCATTTCCTTATGATACTTATGTACAAAGCAATGGCGTTTTTCCGATACAGTACACTCTTTTTGAGCCACTTCCAGTGGCCAAACAAATCGTTGACCCGAACACACTTTTCCATTATGAAAGCATGCTTGATGCTATGGTGGACGCCGCCTATTATTCCATATTTGCTTACAATTCTTCGGTGATCCCTATTATCGTGACTGAAACGGGTTGGCCGTGGTCTGGTGAGGCCAATGAAAGTGATGCCACCGTGTCAAACGCAGAGACTTTCAACAATAACTTGATTCAGCGCGTTTTGAGCGGGTCGGGCCCACCGAGTCAACCCACAATATTATTGAACTCATATATTTATCAGTTGTTTGATGATGGCGAAAAGCCAAACTATGGTGTGTTCTTTAGGAATGGGAGTTCAGTTTATGATCTTGATTTTGGTGTGCCAAATGGAAATATTTCGATTGGATTTTGTGTAGCAAGAAAAGGGGCGGACCTCGCTAGTTTGCAAGGTGGGTTGAATTGGGCGTGTGGGCCGGGGCAGGCGAACTGCACTGCCATTCAGTCTGGGCAGCCATGTTACCTGCCCAATACGGTACAAAACCATGCTTCTTATGCTTATAATGATTATTACCAAAGAAAGCGTCGGGTAGGTGGAACCTGCGATTTTGGTGGGACGGCCGTAATAACTAATGTTAATCCGAGTACGTCCCCTTAACTCTTCATACTATAACAATTTAGGAGGTTACATGCACTAAAACTAGACTTTGAGCTCCTTTCAACGCGTTTGACTGGTTAAATGTCTTAGTTTGACCCGTTTAAGACGGAACACAACCTAAATCGACTAATTCATAAGTAAATGAGTCAAAGTCGACACCTTTGAGTTGGATGATATTGTTATATACTAAAAAGTTGACATCTTTCTCTTGCAGGTTATGGATCTTGCATATATACAGGAAGGTGAGCAAACACGAACATATAAACCGATATTTGAGCATTAAAATAGTCTTACTTTGATCTTAACATGTACAAATTGCTTTTGAACAGTTCAAATTCGAGTGCGGGTGGGGTCAGTCCACCAACATCTGGACCAGCAGGCCCTACAGGGAGTGCATCACTGCGACATCGGGTGCGTAAAACCGGGTATATGATGTTGGCAATGGTTTTGAGTTGGTGGTTGTATGTGTAGATAGTTGTGTAGACCTGTATAGTTGATTCTTTTGGGTCTCATATGCTCAATGCAAGTCATTTGTTAAACACTTGTTTGTGTTAAAATTTTGAATGGAAAAAAAAAACTTGACAAACTGGCTTGCATCTAACCAAGTTGATGTAAGAAACTTCTAACTTGGTTTCACAATTCTTGCATTGTTATGTATCTACAAGAGAAAGTGTAATAAGTTGGTCTTTCTTTAAATTATTCTAGGATTGCGCTATAAAACATAATATGATTCTTCTCACATTATGCTTGGTTTTTGATAAAAGATTTAGATTTTGCGTTAGTTAAGACTTAGGAACACACTTAGACTATGTGTTATGGGTGGATGACCTGCCACGCCGGGCGCAAGAGCGTGGAACGCCAACCCCTCTTGGGCGGGGCGTGGTTGGTGGTTTCGTGTTGGATTAATGGAGGCCACAGTGTGGGGGCAAAATTTTATTTAAATTTTTTTAACTATTAATTACCTCACTATTTTTTTTTATTACTCATTAGACCACATTTGAGAGGCCATGCCACATCCTTGGTGTGTGAGTCTCGAAGCACACTAGTACACTACCATGTGGTGCCTACATGACAAGTTTTTTTTTTTTTTTTTTCTCATAGTTCACATGACCATAACACGAGACCTACTAGAAGAATAACATGTCAAATCAATAACAAACAATGAATAATAATTTTTGCTAACGGAAATTTGTTAGAAACTATTTGAACCAAATTAACTAATTTTACTAAGGTAGGACAAAATCATGATAGTGAGCATGTTCACTTGTATTAGAATTTTGTAACATTTAACTATGTTTTCAGTTTTGCCAATCCTCTGATTTTTCTCCATCTCTTCGATAGATTAGGGGGGCTGGGCACCACACGGCAAGGGCTAGGCGGTTTCACGCGACAACACCATCGCCACCCCTCGACAACCCTTAAAATTTAAGCAGCTGGACAACAAATGACCGTTCAACAAACATAAAATTAGATGATTTCGGGTGTGGACTTGACATGATATTTCGCCATTGACTCACGCTAGGGTACTTTGCCTGGGTGTAACACAAATGAAAGTGCATCACATTTTTACCTTTTCTTTCTCACGCATACTATTTTTGATTTTTTTTTTCTTTTCTTTCCAAAGTCAACCATGTTAACAACCTCCTCTCAAGCCCTACCATTTTTTTTCCTTTTCTTCATTATTTAATCATTTTTTTTTTCATAAAAGAGACCGGTACGGGTAACAAGTAACAACATATAGAGCCACCGCAAAAAGAAAGAAAGAAAGAAAGAAAGAAAGAATTGAAGTGAAGGAATAGGATAGACCGTGATTAACGGTCTGCTAGTCTAATAAGCAAAAATTTGGTTTTTATGGTTTCCGATCGATTAACGGTCTGCTAGTCTAATAAGCAAAAATTTGGTTTTTATGGTTTGAAGGGATATGGTATTAAAACATTACAAATATCATACCATCGCCCACTTAGAACAGGCTTCGCCAGACGCTTACACGCCCGTTCTACGTCAGCGGATCGTTTTGCGCCCATCCGCCCGTTTTACGTCAGCGGAACGTCTGGCGACCACAAACCCGTTCTACGTCAGCGATGCTCCTGCCGCCCGACGCTTACATTTATATTCACGATCCACGTCGGCGGAACACCTTGCGTCCACCCGCCCGTTTTACGTCAGCGGTGCACTCGACGCCAGGCGCATGAACACCCGCCCCTTTCACAGGGGCGGGCCAAATGTACCTCAAGGCTTCCTTGACAAGCGTCACTACAAGTGGAAGATACCTTTTGGGGCAGCCTTGGGACTCACCCCTGCCCCAAGCAAATATCTCTGACACGACAGGCAGCCCGTCAGAGTTCCTCTCCAACCAAAGACTTTCTCCAGTCTGACGAGCAGAAAAGGCGATGACGTGGCGGCCTCCCAACCAAGATATCCTCCTGACAAAGCAGACTTTCTCTGTCCGTCTTGAAATCCTGGAAAAGTATAAAGTGTCTACCGCCTGGATGCACCAATGGGCGAGCACCACGTGTCAACCGCCCATCAGCGTCCACTTACTGGGCGCCACGTGTACATGCGTCAGGACGGTAACATCTCCCCTAGCTTCCCACTTTACTAAAACCCACTTGCACCAAATGGGCCTAAAGGCTTGGGCCGGATTATGGAGACTCCTCTACCTGGGCCGGGCCCCATTAAAGGTAGAGGATGGGCTGAGAAAGTAGGGCATCTCGGTACTATAAAAGGAGGACTCTCTTCTCCTTTTATTGGCATCGAATACCCAATACACTTTCACTCAAGAAGAATACGAACTCTCGTACCTTCTTCACCCCCCCTGTTTATTATACTAACGATTAGAGGCTCGGCTCTTCTAATTGGTAGTCTCGTAAATCCCTGGTCTTGCCTACAGACCCACACGTATTTTATAATCACACTCTCTTTAGAAAATACGGTAGAATCACCGTACGGATAGTCCTCTTTTCAACTATCTTTACACTCGTGTTTCTTCATTGGCGCCATCCGTGGCCTTACCACAACCGCTCCAACTCAATAAACTCTTAGAGCCAGAATCATAAAAATGACCTCACCCCCACGAGCGTTCACTCCATCCGGGGCCGTCGAAGATATCACCGACGCCACCCCATCCCACCCAACATCAGGGGACCATAACAACCAACTACAACCACTTATAACCCCCAGAAACCTCGAGCCCCAGCTCGTAGATATAACCCCTCCAACGGAGGAGGAAATCGAGGCACTAAACAATGACTGGTACGACCGCCAGCGACAAATCCTCGACGCACAATTAGAACGCCGCCGACGCACCGGCAAAGCAATCATGGGCTCCTCCTCTAGGCAACCTGCAAAAACAGCAGCACCCGCCCGTCACGGGGAAGGTCCAGGGCAAACCCCTGAGGACCAGGCCCGTGCAGAGCACAATCGGTTCGACGCCGAAGACTATGACGAAAGCTCGTGGGAGGATGACGCCTCCCGGGACTATCGTCATAGCCCATATTACAGGCGCGAGCGATTAAACCGCTACAACAACGACGCCACCACCGACCTATCACTCCCATACAGACCAGCCGCATTCGCGGATAGGTCTAAATTTACCAGGCGCATTTCTGAGGCACCGATCCCACCAAGACAACGCCTACCAGCCAACGTCAAAATCTACGACGGACTATCCGACCCAGATGACCACCTAGGCATATTCAATCAAGCCGGGGCCGTCATCGGTTGGACCCTACCTGTTTGGTGCCACATGTTCGCCCAGACACTCACCGGAGCCGCCAGGGTCTGGTTCGATAACCTCCCCACCGGAAGCATCGACAGCTACGAACAGCTGATCGAAAAATTTTCTCTCCACTTCAGCCAACAGCGCCGCCACAAGCGCGACAAAAGCCAAATCTCCCTTTGCAAACGCAGAGACACTGAACCTCTCGAGGACTTCATCGTACGGTTCAACAAGGAGGCCCTCCAGTTGGGAACCGGCGACGAGGCAACACGAACCTCTTTTTTATCCAACGTCAACGATGATGGCCTACAACACACGCTGCAAGGGAAAGATGGCGTCCCAGACGCTTGGGAAGAGGTTGTCCGCATCTCAAAACTCTACGCGGGCAACCAGAAAACCATGCGCCAGAACCAGAGAGGGAGTTCCAGCAACAACCGCAGCCGCGGCAATAACCGATCATCTGTCTGGAACCGCATCTCCGGCTCCACCGATGAAGGACGATACTCAACTTCTGGCGACGCCAGAAACATCATCGGCAACAAACAAAACCGCGAACAGCGGAACAGCGGCCGCCGAAACCAAGATTGGACACCCCTCACCAAAACGCCATCCCAAGTCTTATCACAAGTCCTCTCCACCGGAGAGGTAACTTTTAAAATCCCTAAGCCCATGGGGGCAAAACGAAAAAATGTTGACACCACCAGGTTCTGCGAGTTCCACAAAGACGTGGGCCACGATACCGACAACTGTTATAGCCTCAAAATGGAAATCGAAGCGGCCCTACGCTCCGGGAAGCTTGCCAACCTGGTAAAAAACGTCCGCGCAGGGACCCGCCGACAAGACGAACCTGAAAAAGCCATCAAAGACATCAGGACACATTACATCCGCGGCACCCACAGCAGACAGATCAACATGACGAGAAGCACCAAACGAAAAACCAGCTTCCCTAATACAGCAACTACATCTGAAACCTCAAATTGGCGAGAGGCCCAAGTCCTCCTCCCGATAATCCCAGGGGGCGCTCAATCAACGACCCCCCTCACCATTACAGCATTGTTCGGACACTACCGAACTTACAAAATGATGTGCGACGGCGGCAGCAGCTTCGACATCATGTACCAACAATGTTTTGACCAGCTAGACGAAGAAGACAAGGCACGCCTACAGCCAGACGCGCCTATTGCTGGCTTCTTCAACGAGATAATCCATCCCATTGGCAAGTTCGACTTTACGGTCACACTTGATGACGGCATTCACAGCCGCTCCGAGGTATGCACCTTCCACGTCATCCCAGCCACTTCCTCATATGATATACTGCTAGGAAGACAGGGTTTGGCGAACTTCAACTCCACCGCCTCAACCCCTCACCAAACCATGGGCTTCCCAACGCCCACCGGGATCGCATACATCCGAGGCAATCAAGAATGCCTCATGACAAGCCACCCGCCAGACGACACGGCAGCGCTTCCACCAAGCCCACCAACTGACGAAAGCTGGGTCCTCAACCCAGCCTTCCCTGAACAGACCATCACCTTGGGCCGAACCTTATCCCCCCAGGTAAAAACACACCTAAAACAGCTACTGGTGGCAAACAAAGACATCTTCGCATGACAATCGTCAGACATGGTCGGCGTCCCAAGACACATCGCCGAGCACCGCCTCAATACATACAAAGACGCGCGCCCAGTGGCCCAGAAGAAACGGCCACTCGGCCCCGACAGAGTCAAAGCCATGAATGAACAAGTTGACGACCTACTAGAGGCGGGCATCATCAGAAAATGCAATCACCAAACCTGGGTGGCCAACCCGGTAATGGTACTAAAAAAGAATGGGTCCTG
This sequence comes from Ambrosia trifida, assembly GCA_028751855.1. Lineage (NCBI taxonomy): Eukaryota > Viridiplantae > Streptophyta > Magnoliopsida > Asterales > Asteraceae > Ambrosia > Ambrosia trifida. The sequence goes on from CM054130.1 coordinate 21,383,909, forward strand.
GCGCATGTGCGTCGACTACAAGGACCTAAACAAAGCATGCCCCAAAGATCACTACCCTCTCCCGGAGATCGATTTGAAGGTCGACTCACTCGCGCCATTCAAATACAAATGTTTCCTCGACGCATATCGAGGATACCATCAAATCCAAATGGCTTACGAAGACGAGGATCGAACGGCGTTCAGAACAGATCGAGGGGTGTACTGCTACACCAAAATACCCTTCAGACTCAAGAACGCCGGCGCCACCTACCAACGCCTCATGGACCAGGCGTTCATCAACCAGATAGGCGTCAACCTCGAAGTCTACGTCGACGACCTAGTTATCAAAAGCACCCAGGAAGACACAATGCTCATGGACATCAAGCGCACTTTCGAACAATTGCGCAGCATCCAAATGAAACTAAATCCAGGCAAATGCTCCTTCGGAGCAGAAGAAGGAAAATTCCTAGGCGTCATCGTCACCAATGGCGGCTTCAAACCTAACCCTGAAAAAATCCAAGCAATCCAGCGCATGCCGTCACCAAACTCGATAAAAGACGTGCAGACTCTGATGGGACGTTTGGTCGCTCTCAACCGCTTCCTATCAAACTACGCCTCCAAGTCTTTTCCTTTTGTTCACACTTTACGAAATGTACTCAAAAAAACACAGTTCCGCTGGACACCAGAGGCAGAGGTGGCGTTTCGTGAAATGAAACAATGTTTAACCTACTTGCCAACTTTAACAGCGCCTCTCCCAATGGAGCCCCTCACACTATATCTGTCTGCATCAGAAAAGGCAATAGGCGCCGTCCTTTTAGTAGAACGCAACAAGGTACAAACACCGATCTACTATATCAGCCGAACTCTAGCAGACGCAGAAACCAGATATTCGACAATGGAAAAACTTGTCCTAGCATTAGTCCACGCGTCAAGACGCCTGCGACGATACTTTCAAGGACATCCAATCAACGTCCTCACAGACTACCGAATAAATACGGTACTATCCAAACCAGAACTCTCCGGCCGCCTGGCCAAATGGGCAATTGAGTTGGGCGCACACACCATCGTCTACAAACCGAGACCCGCGATAAAAGGGCAGGTCCTGGCAGACTTCATCACCGAAATCCCCACTGACAAAATCCAAGACTGCAAAGACGAACAAGACCCCAAGCCCGTCCCAGACGACCGAATAACTTGGTCACTATACACCGACGGAGCTTCCAATGACCAAGGCTCGGGCGCTGGACTTCGCCTCGTCAGCCCCGACAAAACAGAATTCACGTACGCCGTGCGCCTAGAGTTCCCAAGCACAAACAACGAGGCCGAATACGAAGCATTCTTGGCAGGCCTACGGCTGGCACACAAAATGGGCGCAAAGCACCTAAACGCTCATGTTGACTCCATGCTGATAGCAGGCCACATGAACGGCGTTTACGATGCCAAAGACCCCGTCATGGCCCAGTACGTCGACCAGGCCAAACTCCTCACCAAGAAATTCGTCACTTGCACCATCCTCCACATAAACCGAAGCGGCAACAAGGAAGCTGACGCACTCAGCAAAATGGCCTCCACCGCTTGGCCACATATGGCCAAAGAGGTACGCATCGAAACCCTACCTCAACCTTCGGTACCACTCAGACAGGTCAACATAACGCTGACAGGCGCCGGGTCATGGATGACCCCTATTCAAGCCTACCTAGCAACAGGCACGTTGCCACCTCAAAAAGCGGAGGCTCGTAAAATCCAATACAAATCCCAACATTACCAATTAATGAACGGGATCCTGTACCGACGCTCGTACCTGGGGCCATTATTAAAATGCATAGACGTCGCGACAGCCACCTCACTTATAAGAGAAATACACGAAGGCATATGCGGGATCCACGCAGGACCGAGAATGGTCGTCGCCAAAGTCATGAACGCTGGATATTATTGGCCAGGCATGCATCAAGACGCCGTCAAAATTCTACGCACCTGCTTCAACTGCCAACAACACGCGCCAAATACCCTGCGCCCCAAAAACGACTTGGTACCAGTCACAGCCGCCTGGCCATTTCAAAAGTGGGCCATGGACCTGGTCGGCCCGTTCCCAATGGCCCCCGGAAAGATACAGTACCTAGTCGTTGCCGTTGACTACTTCACAAAATGGGTAGAGGCCAAGCCACTCGCATCGATAAGCGCGGAACAGATAAAAAAATTCATCTGGGAATTCATCATCTGCCGCTTTGGCTTACCCATGGAAATCGTCACCGACAATGGCACACAATTCACCGACAAAAAACTACAAGCTTGGCTAACGCAACTAGGCGTCAGCCAGATCTTCTCATCCGTTGCTCATCCGCAAGGCAATGGCCAGGTGGAGCGCATCAACAGATCCCTAGTCGAAGGCATCAAGACACGCCTAGGATCAAAACGAACGGGCTGGGTGGAAGAGCTACCACACGTGCTATGGGCGCATCGCACCCTCACAAAGACCAGCACCGGCGAAACTCCGTTTAGCCTAACCTACGGATCCGAGGCCGTAATACCCGCGGAGATAACATTCCCATCACCACGGGTCCTCAACACAGACAACACGGACAATGACAAAGAGCTACGCCTCAATCTAGACCTCCTAGATGACAGGCGCGATATCGCCGCCATACGCGAGGCAAACTACAAAAAACAATTAGAACGCTACTACAATTCAAAGGTCAAAGTTTGCGAATTTGACATCGGCGACTATGTTCTCAGGGACAACTACGCCTCCCACGCGGAACGCCCGGGAAAGCTAGCACCTAACTGGGAAGGGCCTTACAAAGTCCAACAAGTGCTAGGAAAAGGCGCTTATGCGCTAGAAAAACTAGATGGAACACCCATACCTAGATCATGGAATGTAGCGCAGTTGCGCAAATGCTACTTATAAAAAAGTTCCGGTTCTTCTCTTTCTTTCTTCCATCTAAACACTTGTGAAGTTAATCCACTCTTCACAAGTAGCATAGCGCACCAGTCACTTGTGAAGTTAATCTACTCTTCACAAGTAGCATAGCGCACCACTCACTTGTTAAGTTAATCCACTCTTCACAAGTAGCATGGCGCACCAGTCACTTGTGAAGCTAATCTACTCTTCACAAGTAGCATGGCGCACCACTCACTTGTAAAGTTAATCCACTCTTCACAAGTAACTCGGCGCACCAATCGCTTACTCATGAGGCGCACTCCTCACTTGCTAATCTACTCAACAAATGACGGATAAACATATCAGACAGAACAAGCAAGACGCAGAACAGAAATAAAATTCCTTTTCATTCCAGCAAACGATACTTACAAACAAAAGAAAAATACAAAGAACAAACTACTGAGGAGGCTCATGAGCCGTCCCCGAGCTACCAGCCTTGGACATCGCCTTCTCTGCACGCTCGCGGCCCACACGATCAGACTCCTCCACCCACCGCTTAAATTTGCCGATAGGATCAGGGTCGGACAGGCATTGCCGCACAACCTGCAACACGGGAAACTCGATCTGCTCCAACTTCTGCAGCTGCTCCATCAGCAACTGATCCGTGTTGACATCGCCAAACGGCTGCTCTTCCACAGGCGCGCCATCCTTCGCGGCCAAGTATCCTTCCAACCACCCGGTATGAACACCCGTGGTACGAGCAGCGTCAACCACTTCGGCGATTTGCTCGCCCATCTTCGGCGCATTCCAGCAGCGCTCATATACCTTCACATTAAACAAATGTTACAACAAACAGGAAACAAAAAGCGAAGAACAAACTTGGAGAAAAATCTAAAAACTTACGGCGGAGATCCCGTCGGACATCACCCACAGCGACTTCTCAACATACCCCCTTTGGGCATCAAGCAGAAGCGTCTTCTCCAACCCCCACGCTTCCCGCTCCCTCGACATCGCCGCAACCTGCTCCTCCAGCTCGGACACCCGAGTGGTCATCCTCACCACATCGGCGTCCTTCGCCTTCAGATCACCAACGGCGGTAGCATACTTCGAGGACAGCTCCTCCAACTCCTTGCCCTTAGCTGCCGAGACCTTCTTCTCCTCAGCTAGGGCAACCTCGGCCTTTTGTATCAGCTGACGACGGCGCTCCAACTCCGTGTTGACAACCGCCGACGACTTGGCCCATGCCTTCTGCTTTTCAGCAGCATCAGCATCCTTCTGGCGCAAGTCGGACTCTAACTTCCGAACCTGCTCCAGAAGACGTATACGAGCCGTCTCGTACACCTCCTTCTCCCTAGCAAGACGCTCGGCCTCACCAGCAACCGACGCCCGCTCATCCAAAAATTCACCCTCTCCTCTGTGCAAGGCATAAAGATTGCCCAAGGTCTGCGTAAGGTTCATGCACATTTCGGAGAAGAGGGTGCCACGGTCCTGAGCCCGATGATGGGCACGCTCCGCCGGAGGCAGCGCATAGCTCACAAACTCCTCAGCCACGAAGGGATTGAGGAATCTGCAGCTTTCGGTTATACGCCACCCAGGCGTATAAACCGGAGAATCAAGACGGAAGGCAGGTCCGCTGGACGACGCAACCATGCCTTCGGCCCTTTGTGATTTTGGGGCCTCCGTCCCACCACCAGGAAGTGGAACCTCAGCGACATCCTGCTCGCTCAGGTCCACAAACACGGGCCCGCCCCGCTGGCCCTCTCCACCCTGAGCACCCACACCCTCGGCCTGCTCCTTCTTCATGTGCACCAAATCCTCGTGCTGCTTCAACAACACGAGGCGGCGCTCCTCCGCCTCCTTCTCCGCCGCCAGCTCGGCCAAGCGAGCCTCCTCAGCCCGCTTCCGTTCAGCCTCAGCTAAACGGGCATCTTCCGCCCGTTTACGCTCCAGTTCCAACTGGCGGGCGGCAGACTCCTCCTCTTGCTTCCTCTTCAGCTCAGCTTCGGCCACGCGCTTGTCCTCCTCCTCCTTACGCGCAGCCTCAGTCAGTTGCGCCCCCTCAGCTAGGAGGCGCTCTTCCTCAAGCTTCTTCTTCCGCTCCTCCTGATACTGTCGAACAGAAGGAGGGATGGAACCTACAAGGAAAAACGAAGACCAAAGTCAGACAAAAAAAAAAAAAAAAAAAAGAAGAGAGAACAGAAAAAGCACGAGGAACACTCACTGCTAAGCTTCTTCAACGCCTTCATGTAAAAAGGCTGACGCACCGGTGGCGGCTCAAGCTCTATATCACCATGCCCATCCCCACCAAGAGCCGTCCGCTTAGGCGATGATCCACCGGCCACGGTCTCATCAACCGTCTCCGGCTCCTTGCGCTTCCGTGCTGCAAACAACATCAGACGTCAGAAAACAATAAAAAAACAGAGAAGAAAAGCAGGTAAAAAACACTTACTGTCAACAGGCGCGTCCTCTGCAGGGCGACCTTCAGCAGTCGCATCGCCGCCTTGCGCCGTGGCAGAAGAAGAGCCGCCTCCGGCGCTACCTGTAGACCGACGCGAACGATGGACCAAATCAGATGATGGGTCACTCAGCTCATCATCGGACAAGAACACATAATCAACCCCCTCCGCCGTCTTGACAGACAGCGGGTCAGGGTTGATCAAAAAACCTACTTCAAGGTTAGAGGGCGCACCTTGAATAGGGGCAGGGAACAGGAAGTTCTCCGCCAACGCCTCCATCTCCCAGACTCCGCCCTCTGGCACCGCCACATACACGGTCTTCACGGCCCGGGCGGCAAAATAGTCAAACAATAAATCACCTGCGACGAAACACAGATATTAGATACAAAACGCACTAAAGAAAAAGGGAAGCACCAGTCAAAAAAAAAAAAAAAACTTACCCTCCACAGAAAGCGCACCACCATCACCAGCAGGCGCTACATTGTACCCCTCCCTAACGCCTAGACGGCTTAGCCCCAGCAAACGCATAATACCCTCATCCAGTTTGTCCAAGTCATCTAGACGACTTGGATGCGCAGAGAGGTCCTGAAACCACGCCTCCTCTTGGAAGTCCTTCATAACCTCGAAGGACGGCACCTTCTGCCCAGGGCGCAGTTCCAGCTTCGTCATCTCCACTGGGATGACCTCCTTCTTCACAAAGAAGAAGCACCTCTTCCAGTCCCGAAGAGTTTTTGGAGAACTCTTCGGTACGATCAGGCTCACGCTCTTGGATCTCTCCACAAAAGAGACCCAGCCCGACTCCTTAACCTCCAGCTTGTAGAACACATTGAAGTGTTCAAACACCGGCTGCCTCCTCAGGGCCCGACAAGTGGCCTCGAAGTGCATCACCCTCATCACCCCGAAGGGGCTCATCTGAGAGACGTGCACTCCGTATCTCTGGAGAACAGAGATGAAGAAACGAGAAACCGGCAACCGGAATAACCCCTTCTGAAAATATGCCTCATATAGGCATATTTTCCCTTCCGGGCAGTCTACCGAAGTTTGCCCCTTCTCCGGCAACTCCGGGTCCCATTCACGAAGAATACCAAACCTCTTGACCAAAGACCTGAATTTGTCTTTGGACCAGGAGATTTGGGCGTCTTTCATAGACAGCTCCGCCTTCTTATCTTCAGATGACATCTTCAAACGACAAATTAGAAAAACCTAAGTTTTTGATCGGAGAAACAGAGAGAATGAAGGGAATTTAGAAGAAAATTTCGAAAGATGAAGAAGATGAAAGAAATCCAAAGGAGGTGGATGACTATTTATACCCATCGCATTTAATGCAGGTAATTATGATGGGCAGGCTTTTCCACGTGAAGGTCCAATCACAGGCAAACACGTCGCTCTGCCCACGTGCTAAAACGGCCCACGCGCCGCGCGTGTCTCACTCGCGAGACGGTCGTCCTACCCCAGCTGCCGATGACTGACACGTGTACACCCACGTCCAAAAAAGGATGACGATGACTGACACGTGTACGCCCACGTTCAAAAAACCACCACCAACAGCTGTCCCCACTCATCAGATGTACGACACGTGTCCACCTAGCAACTCAACAGTCGTACTGACTGTCAGACACGATCTCCAAAGCAGGTCTATCAACCGTCAGGCACGTCTTTTCAAATTCAAAACATTCCCGCCTTTAATTTACACAAATCCCAAAGAGACAAATTCAATGCGGAGTAAATGCAGGCGCGGACCGCGACAAAAAATGACTTTTCACAACCTCTGGCCGCGCAAACAGGGCCAACGCCTATCTTGGCTCAACGCCTGCGCGCCAGAGCGAAAATTTTGAAAAAATCAAATTTCACAACCTCTTGCCGCGCAAACAGGGGCAACGCCTGTCTTGGCTCAACGCCTGCGCGCCGGAGCAAAAATTTTGAAAAAATCAAATTTCACAACTTTCGGCCGCGCAAACAGGCCCAACGCCCATCTTGGCTCAACGCCTGCGCACCAAACACAATCTATGCGCATCCCGTCATACGCCCACAGCTTGATCTCTGTGCGCGCACCAGTTGACGAAGAATAAACGAAAACACACGTCCACTTCGGTACATGAAAACCCAGTGACGACTGGATGTCACTGAAAGTACACATGTGAAATCAAGTCCAGCACTCCCCAAAGATACAGGTCAGCACTGGACTGGGGGGACTTGAAGGGATATGGTATTAAAACATTACAAATATCATACCATCGCCCACTTAGAACAGGCTTCGCCAGACGCTTACACGCCCGTTCTACGTCAGCGGATCGTTTTGCGCCCATCCGCCCGTTTTACGTCAGCGGAACGTCTGGCGACCACAAACCCGTTCTACGTCAGCGATGCTCCTGCCGCCCGACGCGTACATTTATATTCACGATCCACGTCGGCGGAACACCTTGCGTCCACCCGCCCGTTTTACGTCAGCGGTGCACTCGACGCCAGGCGCATGAACACCCGCCCCTTTCACAGGGGCGGGCCAAATGTACCTCAAGGCTTCCTTGACAAGCGTCACTACAAGTGGAAGATACCTTTTGGGGCAGCCTTGGGACTCACCCCTGCCCCAAGCAAATATCTCTGACACGACAGGCAGCCCGTCAGAGTTCCTCTCCAACCAAAGACTTTCCCCAGTCTGACGAGCAGAAAAGGCGATGACGTGGCGGCCTCCCAACCAAGATATCCTCCTGACAAAGCAGACTTTCTCTGTCCGTCTTGAAATCCTGGAAAAGTATAAAGTGTCTACCGCCTGGATGCACCAATGGGCGAGCACCACGTGTCAACCGCCCATCAGCGTCCACTTACTGGGCGCCACGTGTACATGCGTCAGGACGGTAACATCTCCCCTAGCTTCCCACTTTACTAAAACCCACTTGCACCAAATGGGCCTAAAGGCTTGGGCCGGATTATGGAGACTCCTCTACCTGGGCCGGGCCCCATTAAAGGTAGAGGATGGGCTGAGAAAGTAGGGCATCTCGGTACTATAAAAGGAGGACTCTCTTCTCCTTTTATTGGCATCGAATACCTAATACACTTTCACTCAAGAAGAATACGAACTCTCGTACCTTCTTCACCCCCCTGTTTATTATACTAACGATTAGAGGCTCGGCTCTTCTAATTGGTAGTCTCGTAAATCCCTGGTCTTGCCTACAGACCCACACGTATTTTATAATCACACTCTCTTTAGAAAATACGGTAGAATCACCGTACGGATAGTCCTCTTTTCAACTATCTTTACACTCGTGTTTCTTCACTAAGGTAGGACAAAATCATGATAGTGAGCATGTTCACTTGTATTAGAATTTTGTAACATTTAACTATGTTTTCAGTTTTGCCAATCCTCTGATTTTTCTCCATCTCTTCGATAGATTAGGGGGGCTGGGCACCACACGGCAAGGGCTAGGCGGTTTCACGCGACAACACCATCGCCACCCCTCGACAACCCTTAAAATTTAAGCAGCTGGACAACAAATGACCGTTCAACAAACATAAAATTAGATGATTTCGGGTGTGGACTAGACATGATATTTCGCCATTGACTCACGCTAGGGTACTTTGCCTGGGTGTAACACAAATGAAAGTGCATCACATTTTTACCTTTTCTTTCTCACGCATACTATTTTTGATTTTTTTTTCTTTTCTTTCCAAAGTCAACCATGTTAACAACCTCCTCTCAAGCCCCACCATTTTTTTTCCTTTTCTTCATTATTTAATCATTTTTTTTTCATAAAAGAGACCGGTACGGGTAACAAGTAACAACATATAGAGCCACCGCAAAAAGAAAGAAAGAAAGAAAGAAAGAAAGAATTGAAGTGAAGGAATAGGATAGACCGTGATTAACGGTCTGCTAGTCTAATAAGCAAAAATTTGGTTTTTATGGTTTCCGATCGATATAAACCAGCGCCAAGTGGTGACGTGGCCGTCTGGTTGTTGAAGTGTAAAATCCGACGGAGAATGTCTTTTGGATTTTACGTCAAACAAGCGCCAAGTAGTGACGTGGCCGTCTGGTTGTTGAAGTGTAAAATCCGGCGGAGAATGTCTTTTGGATTTTACGTCAAACAAGCGCCAAGTAGTGACGTGGCCGTCTGGTTGTTGAAGTGTAAAATCCGGCGGAGAACGTCTTTTGGATTTTACGTCAAACCAGCGTCAGGTGGTGACGTGGCCGTCTGGTTTTGAAGGGAGTTAATGCGCAGCCAAAGTTGTCTTAAATATGGGAATGATTGGAAGTTAACGCGCCGAGAATTTGAAAAGGTGTCATAATTTGGGGGGAAACTGATGAGACGTGTTGAGGAAGCCGAGACGTGTCAGTTAGATAGACAGCATGTCTGTCATGATGACAGTGACGTCTGACGTGTGTAGACGAAAAATTCGTCTGTGTCAGGCGCATGGTGCGCCACACGCGCAACTATGATAGATGGAGAGCCAGGATGATGCCACGTGGTGGTTAGCACGTGGGGTGTCAGGAGCGAGTGTAACCACGCTTTGGGAAGCAGCTGGCATAGCCCAGGTTCATCGTGTCAGGCGCGTGGCCACCCACACGCGCGAGTGTAACTTATCAGTGGCGAGTGGGACACGTGGCAGGCTGCTGAGCGTCCAATGTTTATCAAGTAAAAGAGGGAACCTTATACATCTGTTGTAAATTTTAGCTTCAAAATCAAAATCCCTTCCACTGCCATACCATTGATATAAAAAGCGGGAGAGAGAGCCCACATTTTTCATTTATTTTTTGTTTTCTTTTCTTCTCTCCTCTCTCTTTAGACACGAACACAAGCTTAGGTTTGTATGTATGCTTGAAGATCTGTGGTTTAAATTGTAGACACGAACACAAGCTCAGGTTTGTAGGTAAGAGCCTTACGTTTCAAGAAGGCATCCCGGTTTGTGTTTCTGCAGATGATGTTGATTGAATTAAATTTCATTCTCATGTCTATTCAATTTCTAACATAGAATATTTTATATTTACAATGGTTTTGAAAGTAATTCTATTTTGTTGCAGGATAGAATATTGAAGAAGGTATGGTTTCAATGCTTCATTATTATTCCATTATGTCATCTATAAATACAAATTACATTCCCTATATTTGGGAAGAGATAACTACCACATTAAATATAAATCTTATCTATAATTACAATAATAATACATAGTCTATTACACCCCCGCAGTCGAAACAAGAGGAGGTCGAATGTTGAGACTGGAGCGGAAGTCATCAAATAGTAAACGAGGTAGTCCCTTGGTAAAGATGTCAGCAATCTGCAGACGTGTTGGAGTATGGAGAATGCGAATGGTGCCACGTTGAACGTGCTCTCGAACAAAGTGAATGTCAAGCTCTATATGTTTTGTGCGTTGGTGCTGAACTGGGTTGGTGGACAGATAAATGGCACTAATATTGTCGCAATAAACCAAAGTGGCTGTGGATAGAGGGTGACGTAACTCGAGTAGTAGGTTGCGAAGCCAGCATACTTCGGCAACAACATTTGCGACGGCTCGATACTCAGCCTCAGCACTAGAGCGTGATATAGTGGTTTGCCTTTTCGATGACCAAGATAGAAGATTAGAGCCCATGTAAACACAATAACCAGACGTGGAGCGACGTGTATCGGGGCATCCTGCCCAGTCAGCATCAGTGTAAGCCCGAAGAGAAATAGTGGAACACGGTGATAGTGTGAGGCCATAGGTAGTCGTGCCCCTAATGTAACGAATAATACGTTTTAAAGCATTCCAGTGGTCAATGGTCGGACTGTGCATGTGGATACAAACTTGTTGAACTGCATACGTGATGTCTGGTCTTGTGAAGGTCAGGTACTGCAAAGCTCCTGCGAGGCTTCTATAGAGTGTTGCATTGTCAAACGGAGCACTGGTCAAGGCACTTAATTTTGGCTTGGAATCAACCGGTGTAGCAACCGGGTTGCAATTTTCCATACCCGCTCGGTTAACAATATCGAGAGCATAGGACGTCTGAGATAGAAACATAGTGTTACCTGTGCGTGTGACAGAAATACCCAAGAAGTAACTGAGAGGTCCAAGATCTTTCATGGAAAATTCAGCCGCGAGGCTACCCATGAGTGTCAATTGAAGACTGTCTGAGGAAGTGGTGAGAATAATATCATCGACATAAATCAGTAAATATGCAATGTCACCCCCGTGATGATATGTGAAAAGAGAATTATCACATTTACTTTGGGAGAAACCAATAGAAGTCACGAAATCAGTGAATCTTTGATACCAAGCACGTGGTGCTTGCTTGAGACCGTAGAGGGATTTCGTAAGCCGACATACATGATCGGGAAAATCCCGATGACGAAACCCCATAGGTTGATACATGTAAACTGTCTCTGTAAGGTTACCATGGAGAAAAGCATTGGTAACATCCAGTTGATGAATAGACCATGACTTGGAAAGTGCCAAAGTCAATACCGTGCGTATAGTAGCAGGTTTAACAATTGGGCTAAACGTCTCCCCACAATCAACACCAATTTCCTGATTGCGACCATCACACACTAACCGAGCTTTATATCTTTCAAGAGTGCCGTCAGACCTGTATTTATGACGAAAAAGCCACATGCTACGTATAATATGCATATTAGAATGTCTCGGGACAAGTTCCCAAGTCTTGTTTTTAATTAGAGCATTAAATTTGTTTTGCATGGCGCTATGCCATTCCGGATTAGACAAGGCATCTTTTGGGGTTTTGGGTAGGGGTACAATGTGTGATGTCGATAGGTTAAAAATTTGTTTTGGTTTGGAGATGCCGGACATGGCACGGGTGTGAATGGTGCGGGTTGGGGGAGGAGGTGGTGGAATAGGTATTGGGCTAGGTTGATGAGGTGAGATGGGGCTGGTGGATTGGGTAACAGGGGAGTGGGCCAGGGAGGGTGAGGGGTTTATTAGGTGGTCTGTTGGGCTTGGATGGTGCGTGGTAATGTTTGGGCCAGAATTAGGAAGTGACGGACAGCTAGGGGGATGTGTTTGGAAGGTTGGGCCTAAAGGTGAGGATTGGTTTGTGTGGGAGTTTGGGCCAGTAGTGTGAGAGTGGGATTGGGTCGGTGATGTTTCATGAGGCAGAGGAGAGGTAGGCGTAGGTGGGTCATTAGGATATGGATGTACGGTGGGAGACAAATGGTGCAACGGGTGGATGGGATCATCTAAAAAATTATAAGTGGTGGGAGTGGTTTTGTGGGTTTTAGCAAATGGGAAGATGGTTTCGTCAAATAGTACATGACGACTGATGGTGATGGTGCGGGTTTTAAGGTCAAGACATTTATAGCCACGGTGGTTAGAGGGATAACCAAGGAAGACACAAGGATGTGAGCGATAGGCTAATTTGTGAATGGTGGTTTGGGGAATGAGTGGATAGCAGATACATCCTAACACGCGAAGGTGGTCGTATGTGGGCATGCATTTGTAAAGGCGTTGGGTGGGTGTTTGGAAGTTGTGGATTTTGGTGGGAATGATATTTAATAGGTAGGTTGCGGTCTCAAGAGCATGAGGCCAATAGGTTGTGGGCGTGGAGGAATGCGCTAGAATGGTGCGCATTAGGTTGTTTATTGTTCGAATTTTACGTTCAGCTTTGCCATTTTGGGAGGAGGTGTGAGGGCACGAAAAACGGAAGTGCATGCCATGGTTGTTGCAAAAATTGTGAAATTGATTGTTGGCATATTCACGGCCGTTATCGCACTGAAATTGTTTTATTTTGGAGTTAAATTGGGTTTGAACAAAGTTATTAAATTTTGTGAACATGGCAAAAACATCAGATTTGTTGGAGATTGGGTAGGTCCATAAAAAATTTGTGAAGTCATCTAAAAATAACACATAATATCGATGACCCCCGTTAGACACAACGGGTGAGGTCCAAACATCACTATGCACAATATCAAATGGCAACAAGGTACTTGTATTAGAGGATATAAAAGGAAGTCTAGTGTGTTTTCCAAAAATACAAGCACTGCAAACTTTATTATTCATAGAACGACATGAAATTGAACAAGAAGTTTTTAATTTATTTAAAATGGCTGGGCCTGGGTGGCCGAGCCGTTGATGCCAAATATCTTGAGAAATAGCAGCATAAGTGGAAGCTGTTGTGAGTTTGGTGATGTTGGAAGGGCTGAGAGTGTAGAGATCCCCCAAGCTATTGCACCGTAGGATAGGTTTCTTGGTCTGTAGGTCCTTCACAGTAAAACCATATGGGTCAAATTCAACAGATAAATGGTTATCAGTGGTAAAACGACGGACAGAGATAAGGTTTTTAACTAGGTTAGGTGCATAAAGGACATTATTAAGTTTGAAGGGTGGGAATGGTGGTGGTAAGGTAATATTGCCTTGGCCTAAAACCGGAATGGTTTTACCATTCCCAACAATAATGTTACGAACAATGCTAGAATTAAAAATAGAGGGGAACTTATCAGATTGAGGAGACATTGTACCTGTAGCACCGGTGTCCATAGTCCACGAAGAGTCATTGTTGTGAAGTGCCAGATTATAGAGCGCCTGAGCAATGTCGGTAGGCGAGTAAGTAGCAGTGTGGGCTTGGGCCGGTTGATTGTTGGCTGGTTTGGGGCCTAACAGGCCTGCCGAATTGTTATGGGCCGATGAATTGGGCTTCTGTGATTGTCCATAGGAAGGTGGCGGGCCATAGTAATTAAGTTGTTGGGATTGTGGGCCTACTGATTGAGGATAAGATGGATATGGACATGGGGGAAGACCCCATGGAGTCCACGGTGAAGTGGCCTGTTGAGGTGAAAAAGTGTTCCAAGGTGGGGGCTGCCAAAATTGTTGCGGGTAAGTGTGGGTCTGTTGAATCCTTCCCCGACCATAGGAAAAGCGACCACGACCACGACCTCGGCCTCGGCCTCGGCCACGAGCACGATCACTCCCGTCTGATGAGGAAGAGTTCCGGTTTTCAGGTTGGTTTGGTGAGTGGTCGGTTGTGGTGTGAAGGGCGGTACCAGCGGCTTGGGCGGATAATTTTGCTTGGTCTATTTTTTGTTCTTCAACTTGGCATAATCGAGACCGGGTACTATAAAAGTCGGGTAAAGGTTGGGTGTTTTGAAGGATAAGCTTGATGTTTTCGTATTGTTCAGTCAAGCCTGTTAGTATTTGCATAACAAGTTGACTTTCGGATACGTTAGCACCAAGACTCGTGAGTTGGTCATAGAGAAGTTTCATGTGTTGGCAATAGGCGGACATATTGGAAAAACGGTCAAGGCGGGTGTTAAAAAATTTGTTTTGAAGGGCAATGGTTCGGGCGGCTTGGTTGTCTAGGAAAAGGTTTTTAAGACGACACCAAGCATCATAGGCGGTGGTGTTGTTGATCATTATGGTGTGGACAAGGTCTTGAGTGATGGTGCCATAGATCCATTGTAAAACAATGGCGTCTATACGCTCCCAAGACTCGGTATGGGTGGGTTTGGCAGCCGTGTCAGTTGTGGTTGTGGAGGAAGATGCAGCAGCCGCACGAGGCTGAATGTGATCGTACACTTCGTACGCTTTGCAGTGAATGGTGAAGAGTTCGGCCCATGTGTTATAATGTTCAGTTTGGCTATCAAGGATGAGGGGGATGAAGTTTTTAATGTTGGTGACAGTGATTGCTGGATGTATAGAAGACATAATTGACACAACAGAATGGATGAATAAGAATTGATGAATAAGAATTGTGGTCGAGAAAAAAATTCTGCAGCAAAAGAATAGGTTGCGGCAGTTTGTTTAGGAGAAGAAAAATAGGGTTAGGCTTGATACCATGAAGAAGGTATGGTTTCAATGCTTCATTATTATTCCATTATGTCATCTATAAATACAAATTACATTCCCTATATTTGGGAAGAGATAACTACCACATTAAATATAAATCTTATCTATAATTACAATAATAATACATAGTCTATTAAATATTTTATATTTACTAGTGTAATATTAGTTTTACTAAAATTTATAAATATGTGCCCCTCATTCAAAGTTTTTTAGTAAACGGGTACGAGCTCGAACTTCACGTATCGAGCTCACGAACCAATTATTTTTATTTAACATATTAACTAATAGTAATAAACAAGCCGAGCTTGAGCTCTCTTAAGTTAATCGAACTCGAGCCTGGTCCAGCTCAGGATGTTTATGCAACTTACGGGCAAGGCACAACATTCAACTAAAACCGATCAAATAGAGTGCATTTGAATGCATAACCCAGCTCCTATTATGATTTTTCACCTCTAGTGACCAATCTTTCCCTCAGCCTGCATTATCTGCCATTTTTTCACCTTTTAAATTCACTTGGTTATATATCACCAAAGTTCATTTGTTTATTTTTAGAACCATGTGATTAGCGGCACTGCAGGTTTATGTTACTAAAAAGTGCACAAAGTCCTTGGTGTAAATTATTTTAACATCATTAGGACCTTTTCACTGAATGCCTAAGCAGCAATACAAGTGTCAAGCAAATATTATTTGTTACATTGTAGATGTACAAAAGAATATATGGTAAAAGGTAAAAACAAATATGCCATATAACAAAGTTAATTACATTTTGGTGTAATTAACCTTTATAGTATTTAGGTTCTATACAAAAATCATATAGTTATTAGGTTGTATATTAATGATTATGCTAAAACAAGGAGGCAACATGTAAAACAAAAGTGTTAATTAAAAAGGAGACCGAGTTATAAGCAACATATTTTAACATTAAAATGACATGCATAATCAAGATTAATTTAACTTTAAGACTGCTAACGTGCCACATATGTTAGGACCAGCTTGGTTCAATCCATGCATGGGGGAAACAAAGATGTTTACTTCCGAATATATCAGCACTGAAACTTTGTTGGATATTTTTGTCATCGAATGTGTGATACTTGCATGTTTCGAAAGAATAGAACACTATCTTTGTGTTATCGTCATGTAATAATCTTGGAAAGTAAATCTTGTTCCCCATTTCGGGTGATTTGGCTTCAAGGCATAAACATGATGTATTAGAAATATAAATACTGTGTTTTCCCAAATTATTTATTTTCTCCCATTCTTGTGTAGATTCGTCTAGTTTGAACACCTCAACCGATCCTTCAAACTCACCTACGATAACTAGCAAGAGATGTTGATCACAGATTGACAAGAAGTAGTGTGCCGGATCTCTGCTTGGGGCTTTGTCTACAACAAGCTCCCAATCGTAACCATCGTTGGCAATGTCTCTAAAAGCTTCAATTCTTTCGTTGTTACACAAGCCATAGATATATCGGCCCCTGAATGTTGGAAACTTAAAAGAATATGGATCAAGATTAAACTGAAGAGAAAATGGATTATCATTCAAATCATATGCACCCCATATTGATTCGCCAGATACAAAGTGAATGAATAAATGCCATAATCCATGACTTGAAAATCCAACCACCATACAATCAGCGGAAGTAGGTGGTCCTGAAAAACAAAAGCTCTCAACACACGGAATATCTGGAAGCTCACGGATGTTACCTGTGAATGGGTTAAAGAGCACTAGTCCAAACTCATGTTGATTGTACATTAACAACCAGCCATACCTAGAATAGAATATCTCGTAACCCCCCTTTAGTTGTTGAGGTGTTTTTATAAAATACCTGTCACCCAACATCGGATCTATAAAAGTGATAGTGTCTTGATAATCGTCTAACACCATCAACCACGGTGAAACTAATGAATAGCTCCTTAGCCTTGTTTTGTTGCTCCATTGAATCAAAGGTGCTGCTAAACAACAACGTTTGCATGTCGCACGAAACTTCATGTATTCGACACCAATACAGAACTCCATAATAAATTCCAAAATATGCAACGGCATATTGAGCAGGTGTGACTCGCCTGTTGTGCTATCAGATCCACCCTTGATTGGTCTTACAAATATCTCAGTATCCTTGTCCTCTTTTTTTTCTTCAGGACGATCAACTTCTAACCTACACAAAATACGATAATGATAATACTACAGAAAAAAATCCATTTAAAATAATAAAAGATGTACTATTTGCAATACCTCCTCCATTCAAGCATTGCCCATGAAAACGCTTGGCTCTCTCGTACGAGACAAGGCAAATAAAATAGGGACAGAGTTCTATCTTTGACATGGAACGAGTATATAACTTTGCCACACTCGCCAAGAATATGTATATAACCCCCTAACTTCGATTCAACTGCACAATTGTAATAGCATGCGTAACCACTAGCCAATTCTATGAAAAATGCAGCATCTTCAAGGTCTGCCATTTCCGTCCACAACTTACTAGTCATATCCAGTTTAAACAAGCACGCTTCAGCAACCGTTTTCCTCAGTTTATCTTTATAACCAACGTTAATGTAGAACAGGTCTATACTAGATCCTTCTAAAAAATAATAGCAATTATCGATAGAATTATTGTAAGGACAACGACTCAAAGGACGACTGTCGAAAGGGATTTTTGCAAATGGCAATAGACTTATCACCATTTTTGTACCTTTAACCACAATGTCAAGCTGTATGACAAAGTTATAAGACCAAAAGACAACGGCATATACTTTACCATTGCAACAAGTAGGACGTCGTAGGAGACAATTATCTTCGCCACTTATACTCCGGAGTTGTTTAGCATATGACCTTTTAGTCCACTTCAATCTCTTTCTTTCATGGTCTAGTAGGCAAAAAAAGATGATAGGCTTTGAACATGATAACAACAGGAAAACTGAAGCTTGAACGTCAGGGGGGGATGACAAACAACACGCGTAAGAATCTTTTTCGTTAGTAATCAACGGAGGGAGACAAATTAAGTCAGAGTTAAGTGGGTTCCAAAGAGACCACAAGACGTTGTCTGGATGGTCGGAGAGAATCAGCCAGCCATGGAAAGATGCGTGGATTCGTCGCCCATGCAACTCATCGAACCAGTTGCGTATGGTGTAAAAAAGATGGTTATCTGATTCTAGGTTCTGAGCATTAAGCCACAACTTCTGATTACAAGAAATCTGCTTTGTATCCATCTATGAATAAGTAATTAAAACTCAATTAAAGCATGACTATTTTAACGACTGAACGTTGAATTCTAGGGTTTGCTTGTATATGTTCGCTGATTTTAGAAGTATTAGACTGTGTTGAATCAATTTTGGTTACAACAACTGAACGTTGTTTATGTTTACAATGTAATATGATTTGACGATGAAAACATATCTTTGGTTGTTCTTTCTTTTGCTACACATTCTGTTAGAATCAAACAAAACTATGAACTACAATTTTCTAAATTGCAAATTGCAAGCAAACCCTAGAATTCAGCAAAGTGAATGATTACGGACAAGAACATGAATTTACACCATAATAATCATTGAAACTAGTACCTGCCTCTGCCCAAAACCAATCGCGAACGAAGCAGAATTGTGAACAAGAAAGTCGATTGTATTAGGTCAAAGAAAGAATGGTTAGAATATATGTTGTGGCTTGTGAGCCAATGATTTATACTCCCATATTGGGCCACGTAAGGGCTGCTGTAGGTCACTCACATGATCCCGTTAGGGGTGAGTAAACCTTAACCATTAACCGAAATTAACTGATAACCGAACTGTAACCGAACCGAATTAATCGATAACCGATATTAACCGACGGCTACGGTTAAGGTTATTTGATTAACCGATTAATCAGTTATGGTTATGGTTAAGGGTGTTCCAAACCCAAACATTAACCGAACCCAATGAATTAAGGTATGCTTTTAAAGTATATCTATATTTAAAATATACACATTCAAGGAATCGAACTATTTATATACATAAAAATTACATACACAACTTTTGTACGTAATATAATTAACTTTAAAAGGTTCAAAAAAATAACCATTATTTAAAATTAGACTCATTTTATGCTTGTGTATGCGTCTTTGTGTCTTTATTTTACTTTATACAAATGATTGTAAGTGACACAATAATGGTCTTATATGTTTAGTTAGCTTAAATTTTAGTTCAAAGCTAGATTGGTTAATTAATCGAAATTAACCGAAACCAAACCATAACTGAGCCCCATAACCGATTAACCGAAACCGAAGTTCGGTTATGGTTATGGTTAAGAAAATCCCATAACCAAAACTAGCTGTTATGGTTATGGTTAATGGTAATAACCGAACCGAACTGCCATTTGCACACCCCTAGATCCCGTTGTAGCTTTTATCCATTTTTTAAACATTATTACTTTTTAAACTTTATTATTTTAAATATTAATAAACAAAATAAAAAACATTATATTACAAAAAAAATACACAAACAAATAATATTAAATTAACAATCACTTTATAAAGAAACAAAAAAAAAAAAACATTAAAATACACAAAAAAAACATTAAAATAATATTAAATTAATTAGTAGAGTGCCCGCGCGATGCAGCGGGAAACACAAACACTTCTAAGGGTGTGTATAGTTCTGTTAAGTTCAATTATTAGCCTCAACTGAAACTAAAATCAAAAGTCATCAATTAATCAATTTTATTAAACAATTGGTTCCTTGGTTTGATTAGTATTATTAGATTATCGGTTTTAGTCCGGCTTAGTTAATTTTGGTGAATAACAAAAACAAATTTTGGCTATTTTTTTTTTTTTTTTTTGCCTAAAAGTACATGAAATGGAGGTATAAATACATGAAATAGAGGTAAAAAATAGCCCTGTAAACGAACCGAATGTTCATGAGCTGTTTGTGAACTTGTTCAGCGGAAAGTTCGTTTATGTCGTTTATTTAATAAACGAACAATCACGAACGAAAAAATTTGTTCGTTTAGTTAAATGTGTGAACATGAACAAACGTAGAGTTTGTTCATTTATGTCCGTGAACGTCCGTTTATGTTCATTTATTTATGCCTGTTTAAGTTTATTAATTACATACGTAGTTATATTTACATAAATACAAACATAAAGTGGGCTTTAGCTACTTGTATAAATATATAATCAATTAGTAATTGGGATTTTTCAGTAACACGAAATCGTTCACATTTACTATGTTCGTGAACGTCCGTTTATGTTCATTGGTGAACTATTCGTTTAGGTTTAAACGAACGAACATAAACGAACAAGAACATGACAAATTTCTTAATGAATGAACATGAACACAAAAATGTGTTTGATTATGTGTTTGTGTTCAGTTAAAATTAAATGAACATTCGGTTCGTTTACAGGCCTAGGTATAAAAGCTAAAAATTTCAAAACCCCCTCTATTTATACCACCACCACTACAATTCATAAACATATATACTCAGCTTCAAACCATATTAGAGTATAATTTGCTATATACTTTTAATGAAAATTTTGATTTTTTACGTGATTAACAATATCTAGAGGTGAACAATAATTGAAACTCAACCGAAATCGAACAAAAACATACAAAACCGAACATAAAATTAACCAAAACCGACTTAACCTAATATCGGTTTTTTTGTACCCTAAGTTAACCAAAATTAAAAAAAAACCAAAACTGAACCATTCATACATGTATATCCTTTATACATCCATTACATATATTTATACCTTCATTTCATGTGCTTATAAGCAAAATTTTAACCAAAATTTGGTTTTGGTTATTAACCAAAATTAACTAAACCGAACTAAAAACGACAATCTAACCAAATAGACTGAACCAATTAACCGGTTGGTTAACAAGATTGATAAGCCGATAATGCCAATTTTTGTTTCGGTTGAGGCTTATAACTGAACTGAACCTAACCAAACCATGAACCATTAGAAGCCATGAACCATTAGAAGTGTCTGTGTTTCCTACCACATCGTGCGGGCATACTGTTATGAATATTTTAATGGGTCTGTTTCAGTTTAACTAATTTGGGTTAACTAAGGGTACAAAAAGAAAACGATAACAAATTTAAGTTAAATCGGATGTTTTCAGTTTTCAATAGATTTTGGTTCAGTTTTGTTAGATTTTTGGTTTGGCTTCGGTGAACGTTTAGTTATTGCTCACTCCTATATATCGTTAATCACGTAGCACATAAAGATTTTTTAAATAAAAAATAGCAATACTATACTCAAATTAAAGATAATAAAATGCTCATTACTATGATGTAATTTTTTTATAAACGTATTAAAGTGTAACTAAGATAGGGTATTAAAATGTAAATAATGTATGAATGACTATTTTACCTTTATTTTAGGGTTATTAATGAAAAATAAGTTCCTAACTTTTGGGTATCTTAAACTATCCCTCACTCATGCATTATAATATAGTATAGATTATTATTTTTTAAACTTTATTATTTTAAATATTAATAAACAAAATAAAAAACATTATATTCCAAAAAAAATACACAAACAAATAATATTAAATTAACAATCACTTTATAAAAAAAACAAAAAAACACATTAAAATACACAAAGAAGTCCATGTTCATCCCCCTTTCATCATCTTCTTCCCCCCTCTCTCTCTCTCTCTCTCTCTCTCTCTCTCTCTCTCTCTCTCTCTCTCTCTCCCTCTCTGCAACTCACTCTTCACCACTCTCATCTTCATCATCTTCATCCCACTCATCAAATACAGAAACAAATCTTATATACTAAAACAAACCAAAATAGCCCAACGTTCGAATTCTTCTCGCAATCACACGCGAGTCGGGTCACTTGAGCTCGCTCGCGGCAGTGTTCACCTAAGTGTGTTGTGGTTCACGCGATCCACGTGGATTGGTTTGCGGTTCGCAGCAGCTCGCTCGCGGGCCACAACTTTATCATCTTATATTATGCCATGTCAGCACCTACTTGGCAGGTTGATAAAGCTGTTGGTTGCTCACCTGATCCTGTTGTTGCTAGAGGTGAGTAGCAGCTTTATCCATTTTTTTTTAATTTAAGCTTTCTAAATTTGTCTAATTTATAATATTAATACAAAAATAAACTTAACTAAAATTTAGATTAATGTTTACAAGAATACAAACTATAAAAAAACTAAAACTAATTTAGTGATCTTTACGTCTAGTCCATAAATGCTTGACTAGTTCATGACGAAGGTTTCCGTGTATCTCATGGTTCTTGATATTGTTTATGTTGTCGAGTTTTTGAATATCAGCGATTGTCGTTTGGGCACGTGGGATATCACGTTGGTAATTTTGACGTATCGTCATGCCTTGTTCCTCCAATATCATGTTATGTAGAATAATACAAGTATAGACGACGTTGATAATCCTCTCCCGTGTCCAAAACCTTATTGGTTGGCAATCAACGAAAATCTTTTTTTTAAACGCCGAATGCTTTTTCAATATCTTTTCTTGCCGACTCTTGTTTCTTTGTAAAGTACTTGCGTTTGTCTTCAAGTTGAGACGAGTAAGCTTGAACACGTGTCGACCATTCGTTGTAAATACCATCGACCAAGTAGTAGCCGTACTTGAAATTTATGTTATTAGCGTAAAACGATTGGGGCAGCTCAACCCCGTCGATAAGGTTATCGAATATAGGTGATTGGTCAATAACATTTTGGTCGTTATTTGACCCAGCAACTCCAAAAAAAGCATGTCAAAACCAAAGATCATGCGAGGCCACCGCTACAAGTATAATACTCGGTCCAGAATGATCATCTCGATGAAACTGACGTCGCCAAGCCGTAGGACACATAGCCCAACCAACATGCGTACAATCGAGACTACCAAGCATTCCGGGAAACCCATGTTTTTCACCATGAACCTCGTATATGTTGTGGCTTGTGAGTTGTGAGCCAATGATTTATCCTCAATATGGGCCACGTAAGGGCTGGGCTGACATCGCAAGTGATAGCTGCAGCTCATTCACCTGATCCCGTTGTGGTTAGAGGTGAGCAACTGTAACACCCCAACCGATGGCGGAAACATCGGGATGTCACGTATTGATGATTGTTCAGTAGCTCATGGTAAATAATAAGTTTCAATAAATGATTTAAATAAATTACATACAATTGTTCTAAGAATTTGTACATCAAAATGAAAAAAAATAGCTACGCATCTTCAAGCATTAATTCTAATCTTCGAGCATGTTATAACCTGAAACATGTTAAGTTTGAAAATATTTTGGGTCAACAAAAGTTGGTGAGAATTACATAGGTTTGAATATTGAATAAAATTTGTACAATTCGAGTGTCATGGCAAGTCTAGTCCATATGTGAAAACAATACTACCCGGTAAATCGTGTGCATAATCAAACCTTGTGACTAGAATATTGTGGTCCATCCCAAACGCATATGGTTCACTCGTTTATGTTGCGATAACAATCACCCACGCTACCTATGTAGGAGGTACACGTATCCGGGTGGGGTTGTCAGTCCAATAGATCTATCATTGTGTATCGTTGGCTTGTACGGAGTTAATGATTATGCTAGAATAATTGTGCTTACCATAGTAATGTTTAAGACATAATGCAACATAGAATAACACATAGACACTTATGATTGAATTGTAAATTGAATGTTGTAACATGTTTCACCCCAAAATAGTGAAATGGAAAAGGGGCTATGTAAAACTCACCTTAGGTGCATAATGAGTTCGTGCGTTTTATTGAGCATGCAAACACTTAGTAATAATGCCTTGGAAAACTTGAAACTAGCTAGAGGAGATAATGACGGATGAAAACTTTAGTATATGGGAGATGGGATAATAATGTTTTTTTTTGAATGGTATCAAGAGTTGAATGGTAGGCTAGTGTATTTATAGTGTAAAATTTGGAGTTGTAATTAGGGACTACTTTGACTAGGCTAGAATTTAGGAACAACTTTGACTTGACTAGAAGACCATATTTACTAACACTTTGACTTGACTAGGAGACCATATTTACTAACACTTTGACTTGACTTGACTAGGAGACTACGTTTGACTTTTCAGGTTTGACTAAGGGACCTTGAAAGGGTTTAAGTTTAATTTGTTTTAATTAACATCACAAAACACCAAATGGTGTAGTGGTTTGTGTGGTGTGGTTAAGGTTTAGCCCGCCAGGGACTCGGGTTCGAATCCTGGCACAGGCAAACATTTTTTTTAACGTTTTTAAATCAGAACTTTTAATACAATCTAATTTAATATTGATTATACGTCATTATTTAAACAAAATTTTTTTAACAAAATGGATGGTAAAGATATTGTAAACATGAATCAGATGAATAAACGAGGGAGTTCTATATATATATATATATATATATATATATATATATAAAGAAAATTTGTGTGATGTTACAGTCTCCCCTACTTTTAGGAACTTCGTCCCGAAGTTTATTTTAAGAAGAAACATTTGAATAGTGTTGAGGATAGTTAGGGTGACTATGGTTCAGAGTAGGGTAAGAGTTTAAGGAATGTATAAGATAACCATAAATGCTAGATGGACTACCAAATAACTAGGGTTTGTTATTGGTCTGACCCTACAGTATCCCTTTCCACGTATCATTAGTGTTTATATATAGGGTGTACCGCAGCTAACCCATCACACCTTTGATACTTCGAAAACATACGGGGTATCTCCCAAAACCTTAATAGAATTTCACACTACCTTAATGTACCTGTAAATTCATGATTACGTTCCGGACCGCAATCACCAATTTACCTTACATTAGGGTTTTGTGTCCTTCTATGACTCTAAACACACATGTAAGTAATGCAAAATAGCCTTGTGATTGAATCGTATACAATGTATCCAAAAATAAGTCTAACTGTTGAGCAGGAAAAAGACCTCTACCAGTCAGTGAGTAAGAACCTCTACCGATTGTTGAGCAGGTGCGATAGCCTCTACCAGTCGTTGAGCAGGTTGTCGGGCCTCTACCGACTGTTGAGCAGGCATGATGACCTCTACCAATCGTTGAGTAGGTTATTTGGTACTCTACTAACTGTTGAGCAAGTACTTCATCCTCTATCAGTTGTTTGATTAAGTGTACCAATTATTACACACATGAATTGCAAATTGATAATATGTACATGTAAGCAATCAAGTATCAAGTATAGCATACGAGTTGTAATAGAGTTGCCCTAGACAAGGTTAATGACTCTAGGTGTGTCTATAGTAAATAGTTTATATTCCATGAATTCTAGTTTCAAATGTTCAAATATGGTAGATAGTCGAATCCTCATGTATAACTAAGGATTATGTTTGATGCAACACGCAATCAAGTTTCAATAGTTTGGTTATCATGGGTAATTAGCTCATGTGTGAGAAGGTGAAGGATATGAATTTAGTTCTTGAGAGGATGATGAAAAATCTTGAAGCAGAATCAAGGTTGTGAGAGATAGTGAATGTGAAGATAGTTGATAAAGAGTTTATTTTATAGTAAGGAGATTATGTAGCAGTGTAAATTTTGGGGTTTGGATCAAAGGTTATAATCAAGTGTATAAGAAAACATGATTGTGGTATATGCCAAATATTATAAAATTTTGAACAAGTTGAAAATGAGTGAGTGTCGATGGAGAATTTAGAGACTAGATATTATTCCTATAAAAAAAATCTTATTTTCAAATTGGTTTTATACATAAAGCAAAAGTTGTTAAATGGTACAAGCTAAGTGGGCTTTGATTAAAATATTCCCGTTAAAAAAAATCTTATTTTCAAATTGGTTTTATACATAAAGCAAAAGTTGTTAAATGGTACAAGCTAAGTGGCCTCTACCGACTGTTGAGCAGGCATGATGACCTCTACCAATCGTTGAGTAGGTTATTTGGTACTCTACTAACTGTTGAGCAAGTACTTCATCCTCTATCAGTTGTTTGATTAAGTGTACCAATTATTACACACATGAATTGCAAATTGATAATATGTACATGTAAGCAATCAAGTATCAAGTATAGCATACGAGTTGTAATAGAGTTGCCCTAGACAAGGTTAATGACTCTAGGTGTGTCTATAGTAAATAGTTTATATTCCATGAATTCTAGTTTCAAATGTTCAAATATGGTAGATAGTCGAATCCTCATGTATAACTAAGGATTATGTTTGATGCAACACGCAATCAAGTTTCAATAGTTTGGTTATCATGGGTAACTAGCTCATGTGTGAGAAGGTGAAGGATATGAATTTAGTTCTTGAGAGGATGATGAAAAATCTTGAAGCAGAATCAAGGTTGTGAGAGATAGTGAATGTGAAGATAGTTGATAAAGAGTTTATTTTATAGTAAGGAGATTATGTAGCAGTGTAAATTTTGGGGTTTGGATCAAAGGTTATAATCAAGTGTATAAGAAAACATGATTGTGGTATATGCCAAATATTGTAAAATTTTGAACAAGTTGAAAATGAGTGAGTGTCGATGGAGAATTTAGAGACTAGATATTATTCCTATAAAAAAATCTTATTTTCAAATTGGTTTTATACATAAAGCAAAAGTTGTTAAATGGTACAAGCTAAGTGGGCTTTGATTAAAATATTCCCGTTAGTTGGAGATTTCAAACATGACATTAGGTTTTAAAGATCAAGGTTGTATTAAGTGATTTTTAATAGTTTAAAGCATTATATAGAAAATTGTTTGTTACGTCAATAAATAAACAATTGAATTTAAGTTCGAGGACATCTTTTGACAAAAAATATGTACTTTGTAAAGTTACTAGGTAATGAAAATACAACAGGATTTAGAAATCTTTAGTTTGTGCTAAGGTATGAGGTTATAGTTTTTAAAAAATAAGTAACATGTGGAGAAATGAAATAATATGATTTAGGTAGGGTGTTGAATATTTAAAAAGTGGCTAAGATGGTAAGGTGAAGTGTGATTGTGAAATCCATAGATGGTTATGAAATGAGATTGATTTAAGGTGTAAAATTTTGAGATTTTAGAGCTTAGTTTAAGGAAAGTGAGTGTAATCATTTATTCATTAATTAAAACGAATAAACGAAAACGTTGACTTATCAAAACTTCTAGATTCTAATAACATAGTGAAGACATGCTTTAGCCTATAAGTGAACACTCATCCCGAGAATTCCCAGGTAGGCATCCGGGTCCCTCGTCTGATTGGGATTTATGCGCAATGCCAGTCCTAGACAGAAAACTCAGAATACAGGCGTTCACCCTTCCAGATTGCACGTGTTCGTTATTAAAATCTAGAACTTCGACGAGATCTTCAAGGTGGTTCAGGCTAAACCTAAGGATTTGTCCTATTAGTCTAAGAGTAGATCTTGTGATGGAGAACAATCTTCTTGTAGGGACTAAAGTAGGGATAAGAAGTAGGAGGGAGATAGAGAATAGAAACAAGTAGGGTTGCAAGTAAAAGGAGCAAGTACTGATTATAATCCTATGGTTATAGACTAGATTATTTTTCTAATAACCTAATTCCCTATAACCATGGCTCTGATACCAATCTGTAACACCCCAACCGATGGCGGAAACATCGGGATGTCACGTATTGATGATTGTTCAGTAGCTCATGGTAAATAATAAGTTTCAATAAATGATTTAAATAAATTACATACAATTGTTCTAAGAATTTGTACATCAAAATGAAAAAAAATAGCTACGCATATTCAAGCATTAATTCTAATCTTCGAGCATGTTATAACCTGAAACATGTTAAGTTTGAAAATATTTTGGGTCAACAAAAGTTGGTGAGAATTACATAGGTTTGAATATTGAATAAAATTTGTACAATTCGAGTGTTATGGTAAGTCTAGTCCATATGTGAAAACAATACTACCCGGTAAATCGTGTGCATAATCAAACCTTGTGACTAGAATATTGTGGTCCATCCCATACGCATATGGTTCACTCGTTTATGTTGCGATAACAATCACCCATGCTACCTATGTAGGAGGTACACGTATCCGGGTGGGGTTGTCAGTCCAATAGATCTATCATTGTGTATCGTTGGCTTGTACGGAGTTAATGATTATGCTAGAATAATTGTGCTTACCATAGTAATGTTTAAGACATAATGCAACATAGAATAACACATAGACACTTATGATTGAATTGTAAATTGAATGTTGTAACATGTTTCACCCCAAAATAGTGAAATGGAAAAGGGGCTATGTAAAATTCACCTTAGGTGCATAATGAGTTCGTGCGATTTATTGAGCGTGCAAACACTTAGTAATAATGCCTTGGAAAACTTGAAACTAGCTAGAGGAGATAATGACGGATGAAAACTTTAGTATATGGGAGATGGAATAATAATGTTTTTTTTTTGAATGGTATCAATAGTTGAATGGTAGGCTAGTGTATTTATAGTGTAAAATTTGGAGTTGTAATTAGGGACTACTTTGACTAGGCTAGAATTTAGGAACAACTTTGACTTGACTAGAAGACCATATTTACTAACACTTTGACTTGACTAGGAGACCATATTTACTAACACTTTGACTTGACTTGACTAGGAGACTACGTTTGACTTTTCAGGTTTGACTAAGGGACCTTGAAAGGGTTTAAGTTTAATTGGTTTTAATTAACATCACAAAACACCAAATGGTGTAGTGGTTTGTGTGGTGTGGTTAAGGTTTAGCCCGCCAGGGACTCGGGTTCGAATCCTGGCACAGGCAAACATTTTTTTAACGTTTTTAAATCAGAACTTTTAATACAATCTAATTTAATATTGATTATACGTCATTATTTAAACAAAAAAAATTAACAAAATGGATGGTAAAGATACTGTAAACATGAATCAGATGAATAAACGAGAGAGTTTTATATATATATAAAGAAAATTTGTGTGATGTTACAGCAACAGCTTTATCCATTTTTTTAAACATTATTATTTATTAAACTTTATTATTTTAAATATTAATAAACAAAATAAAAAACATTATATTACAAAAAATACACTAACAAATTTTAAAACAAATAATATTAAATTAACAATCACTTTATAAAAAAACAAAAAAAAACATTAAAATACATAAAGAAGTCCAGGTTCATCCCCCTTTCATCATCTTCTTCCCCTGCAACTCACTCTTCACCACTCTCATTTTCATCATCTTCATCCCACTCATCAAATACAGAAACAAATCTTATATACACAAACAAACCAAAATAGCCCAACGTTCGAATTCTTCTCGCAATCACACGCGAGCCAGGTCACCTGAGCTCGCTCGCGGCAGCGTTCACCCAGGTGTGTTGTGGTTCACGCGATCCACGTTGATTGGTTTACGGTTCGCGACAGCTCGCTCGCGGGCCACAACTGTATCCTCTTATATTGCGCCATGTCAGCACCTACTTGGCAGGTTGATAAAGCTGTTGGTCGCTCACGAATGCATGGGGATCATAGTATGCATTCATTGCATGGCATGGAACATTCTTTTGGAGCCTCTCAAGACTTTAATGCATACGTATATTCCAATGTGGGATTTAATAATATTGATAATAATAATAAAATTCATAATGATAATATTAATTATTTTTTGGGCTTGACTAAGCCTGAGACTAACAAGTTTTGGGCCACTTTTGTGAACGAGGATAAAACAAAAAAATAAAAGGAAAAGAATTAAGGGGATGCAGAACAAAGGAAGGGGAAAGTGTAAATTGCACATCCCTGACCTTAACTGTGTTACTCCTGATGGGGGTAAATCTAGTTCCAGTTCTGGTGGAATTAAAAAGAAGAGGAAAAAGGGTAGGAAGGCTAAACACATGGTGGATGTAACACCCAAACTGATGGCGGAAACATCGGGATGTTACGTACTGGATGATTGTTCAGTAGCTCATGGTGAATAATAAATTTTATTAAATGATTTAAATAAATTACATACAACTGTAACATCGCAAAAATTCTCCCAAATTTTTATACGTAAAAAGTCCTTATTTTTCCTAACTCATCACGTACGTATATATGTGTATATATATATATATATATAATGTATATAATAATAATAATGATAATAATAATAATCATGATAATAATAATAATACAAACACTAAAACTAAATCTCTAAACCAAACCTACAACCCAACCCAACACCCTAAACCCAATCTGAGCCCATCAGACGCGGCCCAAACCACCCAGCCCAATAGAAGTCCAAGCCCACTACTCCCTCTCCCCTCCTATCTGTTTTAAAAAAAATAATAATAAATATTCGTTTGGGCCGGGACTCGAACCCGCGCCCAAACCGGTCCAGGAAACTAACACACATACACCAAACCAACTGAGCCACAGTTCAATCTTGATTTAATTCCAAACCATTTTGTATAAAAGGCTTTTTTTTTCTTTCTTCTCTGCTACTACTCGCTGCTGTATACAGACGCGAACACCCCTCTTTTTCCCTTTGTTTGACTTTAGATTGAACCCATATTTGGAAACAACTGATTAATTGCTTCGTTATTATGGAATGATTGACTATACGCGTCCTTATCACGCCAATCACCTTCAAAACATTCCAAATTTAAGATCTATTACGTGTTTATGCATATTAAGCGGGTCAACTACCTAATCGAGCCAATGCACTAGCGTTAGTATAAATTGAACCTCCCAATTCATGCTACACTCGCCGATAACACTCTCTACACCTCCAATTTCTGTTTTAATTCATCTTTCAAAAGCTTTT
The DNA here is from genome assembly GCA_028751855.1 of Ambrosia trifida. Taxonomy (NCBI): domain Eukaryota; kingdom Viridiplantae; phylum Streptophyta; class Magnoliopsida; order Asterales; family Asteraceae; genus Ambrosia; species Ambrosia trifida. Next base: position 21,414,620 of record CM054130.1, read on the forward strand.
GCTCGAAGTGTTTGACTTTCTGTTTGACCAAGCGATTATCACGAATTCGTAATTGTAAGTTGTGTTTTTCTTGTGGGTTTTGTTCATCGGCATACACACAACAATAACCCTATGATTAATTGGGTTATTGTTGTGTAAATCAAATTATTGTAAAAACTAGGGCACGATCGAGTGAATTGGGGAAGAACACAGTTCAGAGCATAATTATATATTTTAAACTGATACAAACCCAACACAACCACTGATCTAGATCAAGTGGTTGTGTCTGATGCTTGCTAATCAGGGCACTCGGGTTCGAGTCCCACTCTAAACGAGTTTTATCCTTTTCTTTTTAAAAGAATATAAATCAGATTTCCATATACTATATAATTAATTTAAACTATGATTATTTGTTCTCAGGGTCCAGACCAGTTGGTCTGGGCTTGTGATTTAAAACACCCGACCCGGGTTTGACGCGGGTTCGACTCTTGGCATCAACAAAACATTTTTTTTATTTAAACTTATATATATATATATATATATTCTCTTATGTTTTTAAAATTCATTTTAAAATACTAAAACTACTTTATAAATTCTACAAAAATTATCTTATGTTATTCTAGTAGGAAAGTTTAACATACAATTTTTAGTTTTCCAAAAATTATTTATTTAATATATATAATAAATAATTCAAGTTTATTCTATTTTATTTATAAAATTCTATAAAAATATCAAAACAATTATATAAATTTCCACAAAAATTATTCTGAATTTTTATAACATTAAACTTTTCTGAAATGATTTTTATTTCTGAAAAATCATTTATTTAATATTTTTAATCAATTTTTGTTAGTTTTAATCATAAATAAATCATAATAAATTCATTTTTCAATATTTTTGCACCAAAATTTGATATAAATTATTTCTATTTATTTGGAACAGAAACACAATTTTTAATTTAATAATTCTTTAATTTTAGTATTTTTAAATATTAAAGTTATATTTTGACAATTTGAAATAAATAGATTTAATATTCTATTTTTAAGAAAATAATTTTATAAAAAATTATTTTCATACTTAAAACTTTATATTGTGACCATCTTTAATTTAAAATTTACAAAAGACTTTTGTTTATTTATTTATCAAATTTCTCTTATTTATCAAACATTTTATTTATTAATCAAACGAACACTTATCCCCAATTCGAAACCGTAGAATATATTTGTAGACTAGAAAGACTTAGACATATTTATTACCTTAATTATAGGATAATACTTGGCATCGTTGGGCAACACATATTCTATTTTCACGAGACATAACATTTTGCTAAGGTGAGTTTACATAGCCCCTTTTTCTATTTTACATTTTGGGGTGAAACATGTTTAAACAATTTATACACTATCATTTACTCATTCTTACATTGTTGAAACTTGTGATTCAATTACACTATCATTTACTCATTCTATCATTTGACTGTAACAAAAAGACACAGTACAATCATTAACATTGATCAAGCCGCCTGTTTAGATTATAGCGCTATAGGTCTGACAAACCCATCCCCCCGCATAAATTCAGGGATGATTGATAACAGTAACAACATTTAACTAACTTGCGAGTTAGGCCTCAGTCGACACAAGGTTTGATTGTACAAAGACACATTGTTACATGTCGGTCTCATACTCTACCATCATACAACTGTGATTGTTGTACAAACTGTTGTTATCAAAAACCTATGTATTCTCACCAACTTTTGTTGACCCAAAATATTTTCAAACTTAACATGTTTCAGGTTCTACTTGCTTGAAGATTTGAGTTAATGCATGAAGATGTGTACATAGTATTATTCATTTTGATGTACGAATTTTTGTAGAACAGTTGTATGTAATTTATTTAAATCATTTAATGAAATTTATTATTCACCATGAGCTACTGAACAATCATCAGTACGTGACATCCCGATGTTTCCGCCATCGGTTGGGGTGTTACAGATTGGTATCAGAGCCATGGTTATAGGGAATTAGGTTATTAGAAAAATAATCTAGTCTATAACCATAGGATTATAATCAGTACTTGCTCCTTTTACTTACAACCCTACTTGCTCCTAATCTCTATCTTCCTCCTACTTCTTATCCCTACTTTAATCCTTACAAGAAGATTGCCCTCCATCACTGGATCTACTCTTAGACTAATAGGACAAAATCCTCAGGTTTAGCCTGAACCACCTTGAGATCTCGTCGAAATTCTAGATTATAATAACGAACACGTGCAATCTGGAAGGGTGAACGCCTGTATTCTGAGTTTTCTGTCTAGGCTGGCATTGCGCATATATCCCAATCAGACGAGGGACCCGGATGCCTACCTGAGAATTCTCGGGATGTGTGTTCACTTATAGGCTAAGGGACCAGAGTCATCCAGATGAACGGAAATGGTAATGGAAACGGAAACGGCAACGGAAATGGTAATGGAAACCACAATGGAAACGGGAATGGTCTCCTAGCCTGCACTCTCAAACACTTTAATACCTGTAATCCCCCTAAGTTCAGTGGAGAGGAAGGAGCTACTGGTCTCCTACAATGGTTCGAGGGTATTGAGAATACCTTCATTAACAGTGAGTGTCCCGATAACTTTAAGGTACGTTATGCTACGAGTGTTCTTCACAGACGAGCACTCATTTGGTGGAATGAGGAAAAGCGCACCCGTGGAGCTGAAGTTGCGCTTACTATGACCTGGGATCAAGTCAAGGAGATAATGAAAGCTGAATTTTGCCCACGTAACGAGGTCAAGAAATTAGAGGACGAGTTCCACACCCTTGCTCAGGATAGTGGGGAAAACCTTGCTTATAATACCCGCTTCCATGAGCTCAGTCTGTTGTTACCCCATAAGGTCACTCCGTTACCTGTAGCCATTGAGAAATATATCGGTGGTTTACCCATGCAGATTCAGGACACGGTATGGGGAAGGAACCCTGCTACCCTCGAAGAGGCCAAACGTCTAGCAGCTACCTTAACTGACAATCACGTAAAGAACGGGACCTTAGTTCGGAAAGGAGAGAAAGCAAGTATTGTAGCCGTGGTAACTACTGAGAACCCGAAGCGTAAGGCCAAGGATCCTGATGTCAACCTCACTACACAAGCTTCTAACAAGAAACCTTATATAGGAAACTATCCATTGTGTAACACATGCAAACGACATCATCCCACTGCTTCAGCGTGTCGCTTGTTGTAACACCCCAACCGATGGCGGAATCATCGAGGTGTCACGTAGTGACGATTGTTCAAAAGCACATGGTACTAAAATGTAAATATATTATTGAATAATTTAAATTGTCTTACATGGATGAAATGGGAAAAATACATGTCTGAACAAAACATGAAATTTGAAATAAATTATTAAAAACAAGCACTAAAATCCAATGCTATGGAACTAAGATCAAACTGCACCTGAAACATGTACAAAATAAGTTTTGTCAACATATGAAATGTTGGCGAGCATTCCTAGTTTTAATATATATATATATATATAGTAAGTTGGAAAATGTTATACAATTCAAGTGCAAGCTACAGTGCATTTATGTGAACTATGTATCATACAGATGAGCGAAATCAATCCTGTGACTGTATAAATGTACTAAATGAACAGCGGTGTACTTATCCAATAAATGGATAATAACTTAACAATGTCCACGGATTCTCTGATGAAAAAGGGGGAGAATCAACCTAGGCGGGTTGTCAATCCAATAGCGCTATCCAATGTTAAGGTCGGCTTGTACAATGTTAATGATTTCACTAAGTACAAATGTATTCTACATGTAATGTCTAAGCATAAAGCACGTTTGTAAGCAAATGCACATAGTACTAGAATTGTATTGTAAAAATGTGAACTTGTATTTGTAATTTGTATAAGTGTACATGTAACACCCCAAAAGTGAATAAAAGCAAAAAGGGGATATGAAATACTCACTTTCGCCAAATAACTAGATGACTAAGCGAGCGTGAAAATGCGAGCAATCCAAAGATTCAACAACGAAACTAGTCCAATTTAGAAGAAAAGAAACCGAATAAGAAAAATATCCAACTTCCAATTCGCCAATTACGAGAGCTTATAATCAAAGCTTCAAATGTAGAAGTAATATACTCTAGAAGAAAGGTATGAGGGAGAGTTTAATCGAATTGAAACAATTGATTTAGAGGTGCAAAGTGTAATGGGTCATAGGTGGGTTTTTATACTAGTTTTGGATTCAATTAGGCTTTAAAATTGGTCAACACAATAAAGTAAGGTTTTAAAATGAGTTGACTATTTGACTAGGACTTTGACTAGGAATTTGACTGGGACTTTGACTGTTTGTCTGTCTCCGCGGACCGCGAGGGCTAAAAAAATAATTTTTCTAATTTAATCAATTTTAAGTTCTAGACTTGTTTCCTTCTGTTTCTAAGTTGTTTTAGGACCGAAAATTAAGGGCTTTGAGTATCAAGGTCTGAAACATACGTGCTCAGGTGTAGATGTGAGTATAACACGTGCATACTTTTACTTATAAAAATTATAAGTTTTATTAAATTGTGAAATTTGGTCCTATTAAAATACGAGGGTTAAAAATGAAAATTTTGAAATAGTTGAGGAAACAATTATGCACATTTATGAAAAGTGAAGGGTGCAGGTTGTCACACTTGTGCACCAATTGTGGTAAGTATGGCCATCTAGTCAACACATGTCGCGAGACCCCAAACCCTAATGCCAACCAACCCACCAACCCTGCTCAGGCTGCTAATCCTAATCGATACAACTATGGTCAGTGCTATGAATGTGGAGACCCAAATCACTTTCGTAACCGATGCCCTAAACTAAACCGAGATCAAGAACCTCCAGCTACCTAACAGCAAGTCTCACCATTTAAATGTTGTTACTGTTATCGATCATCCTTGAATTTATGCGGGGGGATGGGTTTGTCAGACCTATAGCGCTATAATCTAAACAGGCGGCTTGATCAATGTTAATGATTGTACTTGTAACGCCCTAAAACCAATTTACAGAAAACGTGCAGCGGAAATACCGACCGAAAAATTCATTTCTTTTAAAAACAACCTTAGATGTTTAGAACCCAAATCCACTAAGCATTTTAGGTATTACATCTCTTAAATATGTTCTATTACATTAAACGTGGCCCTTCTATACCACGTTATGGGGTCGTGTCCTCGTACAATCCGCCTCCTTGCTCGATCTCCATCCTTTCCTTACTCTATTAGGTAGCCAAGACAACCTGCGATCACCAAATAACCGTTTCGTTAGTTCATTTAGTGACTTAATGCACACTACTCAAAATGCGGAGATAATATCCACAGATACTCCATGATCTCGTTCCAACGCCTTTTTGCAAGTTCGGGTGTGGCACCCCGAGCCGAACCTACAAGTCTCATGCATTCACACTTATATACCTGCATCTTCATTACCATTCACATAACAAGGTTAATAACCCCACAATTCATACAAATATACAAATTCCTCAATACCCCATGATGTGCTAAAAGTAGTTTAATAAAAATAACTAAATTAAACCTAAAACTAGACACCTAGTAATACTCTAGACTCTCTAAAACTAAACTACTGACAGGCAAGTGAACCTATCGACTCTAGTATAGCTAAAGTAAGTCCGGATATCGAACCCACGAGACTCTAATGGAAAACGAAAACTAGACTTGATTACTTATCCTAAATACTGAAATAAAACTATTTATTAATTAAAGAGGGGGGTTTTTACTAAAAACTAATTTGCAATAAAATAAAGGTTAACTTAGACTAACTAAACTGAACTAAAGACACGAACTTAGCTGAGCCGAATTTAGATGATGACAAGACACTACCTAGACCAGACTCCTAACTATGCCTGATAAGCTTCTATGGTTATGGAACTGAATTGGAACCGGGATCTTAAAATACTAAACATCAAGAATAAACTAGACACCCTCGACCCTTCTCAAGGGGAAACCCTAGAATATTTTTGTGCTGTTAAACTACCGGTTGGAGTACAAACCCTCACAGGTTATCTAACTCTTATGATCGAGTACCCGCTAGACAATCTACCTCACAGCGCGAAAGCCTCAGTACACTAGGTGTAAGGGGTAATTATTGAAGCCTAGATCTAACTTGATATGCAAGAGTTGAAAGGGCAACTAGGCAGATCTTCTCACAAAGCCTCTAACCTAGCAATTTAACAACCTAGACATACCAACAAGCCCTCACCTCGCAGCTATTGAACTTGGAAGAATACCTAAAATCTTCTAACCACCAAATACCACTCATATGGTAAACTCGCGACTATTGACCATAAACTAGTTGCTACACAAAGTCTGCAACCTAACTAGCACTCATACATGAAAGACATTCACAAAAGTGCAAGTGGAGTGAATAAGTGACAATTAAAAAATAATAGATACGCACATACACTAGATCTAGAGAAATCAAAATCTTTACTGAATCATAAATCCAAAACACGTTCCAAAAACCATAGAAAAAAGCAAATCAAAACATAGTATTTGTCTTAGTCTAGGTAGCTATAAAAGTTTTAGCCACAAATCATCTTGAAAAGAAAAACAAAGCCAAATAAAATTTCAACAATCATTATATAGAACAAAGATAATAAAGGAACGAAAAAACCGAATGATTGACACCCGAATAATCGCTCTCTGGCTTAGAACCTTTGATCCCTGGCCTGCCTCTCTAATAATATTTGATGCTATTGTGCTCTGCTCGAATTATTGTGCTCTTCCTTTCAAGAATTCTTGTGCGCAACTTCTAGAATGATGATATATCCCTCTTCGATTTTATGTTGGCTCTCCCAATAATCTTCTGCGCAGCCCCCCTCTTATAATATTTGCCTCCAATTAAATATAACCCTCATTCTACTTTTGCTAATGGGCCGTGACCTCCAAAGTCACGGTTCCGTTTTCCATTATTATTATTATTATTATTATTATTATTATTATATCTAATATACTATTATTATATACAATATTATGACTCAGTGCTCTCGACTCGGGTGTTCTTGACTCGACCAAAGTTGCTCGTTTACGCTCCAACGTCCATGAACACCTATAAAATATAAAATAAAATAGAAAAAAATACTAGAAAAGACACAAAACAAATAAAAATCTATAAAAGCGTATAATAAATAAAATAGACCAGTACAAGCCTAAAACTAATAAAAACACTATCTAAACGACTCGAACATTATACAAACTTTACACTGGAAATAGATGTATTTTACAATACATCACCCCACAATACATACAAGCATACAATTCCCATATAACCTACTTTACATACAAGCGTACAATTCCCTCGTATAACCTAATTCACCCGTCATGTCACTCTTTCTTCGCCAATCTCTAAGACAAATGTGACGTTTCCAATCCTCTACTCAATCTACATATAACTACCAACCCTTACATACATGAAGCTCTCTCTCAAACCCGAGCATGAGTACACATATGTACTATAAATGAGGTTTGGAGTTGCTCGGGCAAGGTACAAAAGCATAAACAAGCTGAAAAATCAACATCCGGGGCTGAAAGGGGTTTTGGCGTAGGGTACGCCAAAAGTGGCGTAGCCTACGCCACTTGCGTAGGCAAGGAGGGACAAGGTGGCGTAGGACAGAGGGAAATGGCGTAGGCATGCTGGTCTTGGCGTATCCTACGCCAAAACTGGCGTAGGATACGCCAACTGCTGCTATTGGTCAATTCTTTCCTTTTTCAATGCCATTCCTTTCACGCCATTCTTACCCACCATTCCCGACACTCTAGTAGCTCATTGACTAACTCTCCCACCCATTATTCCACACATACCTTGATCAAGTCTCGGATCGAATACACGCCCCTACGAGCTTCCGGTTCGAGTTCAAGTACCTACTATACTTGATTCGCTCAAACCTTGTCTACACTAGTTACATTTACAAAAGACAATATCCAAGTTAACTACCATGTGAATCCTTGACCCATAACCAAAACCATGTACTCCTTCAAGATTCCCATTCTATGTGAACATAATTCAATATCATAGATGCGAGTTAAGTTCGGGAATCACTAACCTCAAGTCCTCCAAGTTCATGCTTGTTTATTTTTCTCCTCTTGACCCATTAGCTTCCCATGGTTGAGTCCATCCTTCCTATCCTTTCATATAATCATGTTCACATCATTGTTAGCATTCATGATCATATCACACTAACAACTCTCCTCAACCAAATATCACATTGACTTTTATTAGTCAACTTCTATCATGTCTAAAACATACATTCACAACCACATTTATTCTCACATCATGCAATACCACTTACTATCGTATATGTCTCATAGTTCTAACATATTATGCGTCGCATAGTGTTCTAATCACACAATCAAGTTTGGGAGCCTAACCATGTTATTCTACATTGTTGACTTTCCAGAAAGTCAACTTCCAACTATACCAACATCCTACTTAGAAACATATGTCCACATTGATGTACTAGATCATACAAGATTCACCATAGACATCATATTCACATCTCAGTTAAGATACAAGATCATTCGTCACCCCAATTAATCAACACATCATGTACATCATAATATTTAAGCATAGTGTACATACTACTAATGCATATTCTTACCAATTCATACAATCAACTAATTCCCACATGATCTCTCCCTAAGACGAAATCCTCATGTTAACCCACTATTAATTATATCTATTATCACCTTACTTCACATTTGTCAAGTCTTGCATACAAATTTACACATCATACTAGTCTAGACATTTCATCAAACAATTGGTGTGCATTACCATACATTCAAGTTATCATACCATCCCATGATGCAAGAATTTCCCCTTTTCTACACTAACATTTACATTCTACTTTATAACTAACAACAATACATATTTAATTGAGTTTCCTTGGTGTTGAGGTCTTGTTTGACTTTTAAAAAGTCAACAGGAACCTTCATTCCAACACCCACTAAATCAATTTTCAATTCAACCCTAACATACCCAATTTAACCTACAATCTCATCAATTCTACACTACCACACATAGTAATCACATTCTTCCTATACCACAAGAAATAATCATCATAATATAACCATGAATCCCCACCATACCACTTTCAAACCCATTAAAATTGATTCTACAACTTACCAAGAAGATTAGTACCACTAGATGGCTAGGAATCCAAGAACATGCAGGGATTTAAGGGTGTTTTTCTCACTAGATTTCCAGCTATGGAGGGTTGTTATGGAGAGCTCTCTTGGTCACCCTTCCCTTCTCTCTCTCTCTCTGCGTTTTCTTTTCTTTTCCAAGTATCCCCATTTTTTTTCCTTCTAACCCTTAATTATTTACCACTTCAATCTTTCTAAAACCACCCCTCAAGATGGGTGTTAGCTCATGTTTAACCCCTCCCTATTATCAATTAAGTTTCCACCATTTTACCCAAGTAATTATCTTGGTAAATTTCATGTTTGTTAAATGTACAACTACCAATGCACTAATTACAACTAGGGGTACAAACTTATACATACACATATATATATATATATCTTCACGCATACATACTCATACCTACATATATTAATTTCCACTATATTATTACTTAAACGTTTTTGGGGTGTTACAGTACTGTGTCTTTTTGTTACAGTCAAATGATAGAATGAGTAAATGATAGTGTAATTGAATCACAAGTTTCAACAATGTAAGAATAAGTAAATGATAGTGTATAAAATGTTTAAACATGTTTCACCCCAAAATGTAAAATAGAAAAAGGGGCTATGTAAACTCACCTTAGCAAAATGTTATGTCTCGTGAAAATAGAATATGTGTTGCCCAACGATGCCAAGTATTATCCTATAATTAAGGTAATAAATATGTCTAAGTCTTTCTAGTCTACAAATATATTCTAGGGTTTCGAATTGGGGATAAGTGTTCGTTTGATTAATAAATAAAATGTTTGATAAATAAGAGAAATTTGATAAATAAATAAACAAAAGTCTTTTGTAAATTTTAAATTAAAGATGGTCACAATATAAAGTTTTAAGTATGAAAATAATTTTTTATAAAATTATTTTCTTAAAAATAGAATATTAAATCTATTTATTTCAAATTGTCAAAATATAACTTTAATATTTAAAAATACTAAAATTAAAGAATTATTAAATTAAAAATTGTGTTTCTATTCCAAATAAATAGAAATAATTTATATAAAATTTTGGTGCAAAAATATTGAAAAATGAATTTATTATGATTTATTTATGATTAAAACTAACAAAAAATGATTAAAAATATTAAATAAATGATTTTTCAGAAATAAATATCATTTCAGAAAAGTTTAATGTTATAAAAATTCAGAATAATTTTTGTGGAAATTTATATAATTGTTTTGATATTTTTATAGAATTTTATAAATAAATAGAATAAACTTGAATTATTTATTATATATATTAAATAAATAATTTTTGGAAAACTAAAAATTGTATGTTAAACTTTCCTACTAGAATAACATAAGATAATTTTTGTAGAATTTATAAAGTAGTTTTAGTATTTTAAAACGAATTTTAAAAACATAAGAGAATATATATATAAGTTTAAATAAATAAAAATGTTTTGTTGATGCCAAGAGTCGAACCCGCGTCAAACCCGGGTCGGGTGTTTTAAATCACAAGCCCAGACCAACTGGTCTGGACCCTGAGAACGAATAATCATAGTTTAAATTAATTATATAGTATATGGAAATCTGATTTATATTCTTTTAAAAAGAAAAGGATAAAACTCGTTTAGAGTGGGACTCGAACCCGAGTGCCCTGATTAACAAGCATCAGACACAACCACTTGATCTAGATCAGTGGTTGTGTTGGGTTTGTATCAGTTTAAAATATATAATTATGCTCTGAACTGTGTTCTTCCCCAATTCACTCGATCGTGCCCTAGTTTTTACAATAATTTGATTTACACAACAATAACCCAATTAATCATAGGGTTATTGTTGTGTGTATGCCGATGAACAAAACCCACAAGAAAAACACAACTTACAATTACGAATTCGTGATAATCGCTTGGTCAATTTATACTAACCCAGCTTTTGAAAGATGAATTAAAACAAAAATTGTAGGTGTAGAGAGTGTTATCGGCGAGTGTAGCATGAATTGGGAGGTTCAATTTATACTAACGCTAGTGCATTTGCTCGATTAGGTAGTTGACCCGCTTAATAAGCATAAACACGTAATAGATCTTAAATTTGGAATGTTTTGAAGGTGATTGGCGTGATAAGGACACGTATAGTCAATCATTCCATAATAACGAAGCAATTAATCAATTGTTTCCAAATATGGGTTCAATCTAAAGTCAAACAAAGGGAAAAAGAGGGGTGTTCGCGTCTGTATACAGCAGCGAGTAGTAGCAGAGAAGAAAGAAAAAAAAAAGCCTTTTATACAAAATGGTTTGGAATTAAATCAGGATTGAACTGTGGCTCAGTTGGTTTGGTGTATGTGTTTTAGTTTCCTTGACCGGTTTGGGCGCGGGTTCGAGTCCCGACCCAAACGAATATTTATTTATTTATTTTTTTTAAAACAGATAGGAGGGGAGAGGGAGTAGTGGGCTTGGACTTCTATTGGGCTGGGTGGTTTGGGCCGCGTCTGATGGGCTCAGATTGGGTTTAGGGTGTTGGGTTGGGTTGTAGGTTTGGTTTAGAGATTTAGTTTTAGTGTTTGTATTATTATTATTATTATCATGATTATTATTATTATCATTATTATTATTATTATTATTATATACATTATATATATATATATACATATATACGTACGTGGTGAGTTAGGAAAAATAAGGACTTTTTACGTATAAAAATTTGGGAGAATTTTTGCGATGTTACAGTGGATTCTTCGGATGATTTCACCTTATCTGCTCCAGTGGTTTACCATGGTGGTAGTATGGAAGACGGATATGAATCCGAATGGGCTGAGGATAGTAAGGGTGAGGAGGCTTCCGACGATCGGGTCACAGGTCATCAAACCCCACAGAACCTCCCGGAGAGTACGAGAATTGAGGTGGCTGAGACCAAGAAAATGGGCAACGTGGTGGGTTTGTGTTTGGATGGGTTCAAGGATCAAGTTCAAGATAAGGTCCTTGGAGATTTGGTGCCTGAGGGACCAAAATGAATTGTCTCTCATTCAATCTTAAAGGTGTGGGGGGGGGGGGGCGAGAAGTCGGCCAAGGTAAGAAAGCTAAAACAAAACTTTAATATTTCGTTTATTGCTAACCAGGAAACCGAATTGGCGTCTATGTCAGATTTACAAATAGAGAGATTTTGGGATAGATCCATGTTCGAAAAGCTTGTAGTCGAGTCAACAGGAAGGTCGGGGGGTTTATTATTGTTGTGGAACCCGGTTGTATTTAAAGTACAAATGGTTAGAAAGTGCCGGAATTTTATTGTTACAGGGGGCTTGATCGGTGGTATGGATGATATGTTATTCTTTGTCAATGTGTATGCTCCAAATGACCAGACTATGAGACGGAATTTATGGGCTGAGTTATTGGGAATTCGGAGGGAATTGGACGGTTTATGGGTATTTGCAGGTGACTTCAACGATGTCCGAACTGAACAGGAAAGACTAAACTCGGTGTTTGTGACGACAAGCGCTATGGCTTTTAATAACTTCATTTCTGAAGCGGGTCTACACGAGTTCAATATGGGAGGTAGAAGATTCACATACATGTCACCGGATGGTACGAAACATAGCAAGCTTGACAGGTTTCTCGTATGCCATCGGTTCCTCTCAAAATGGGCAGACGCAAAGGTGGTAGCTCTTGATAGAGACGTGTCCGATCACTCCCCAATTGTGATGTCTCTTAAGAACTCTAATTTCGGTCCTGCCTCATTTCGCTTTTATAACTCATGGTTGGGGAAAGAAGGCTTAGAGGTGGCGGTAAATTCAGGATGGGATACTGAAGTGGTTGCACTCAGGGCGGATGTTAGATTGTTACAAAAATTGAAAGCCGTAAAGCTTAAGGTGAGGAACTGGAGGGACGATGTAAAAGCTGAAGAAGATAGTATTGAAACGCACGCTTGTCAGTCTTTGGCCAGGTTGGAGTCGTTGGCCGAACTACGTCATCTTTCAGCTGACGAGCTCTCAATCTGGAAAGAGACTAAACTTAATATCAGGAAGATTGAATGGGATAAACTGAAAGATCTTAAACAGATATCGAGACTTAATTGGATACTCAACGGAGATGAAAATTTGGCATTCTTTCACGGTGTTATCAATAGTCGCAGAATAAATAATAAGATTTCGAGTTTAATGATTGATGGTGTTTGGGAGGAAGACCCGATTAGAATAAAAAACAAGGCTGTGGAAATCTTTAAAGATAAAATCGAGGAACCTATGTCTACGAGACCATGGCTGTCCGGGGAGGGCTTTAACAGGCTATCGGATGATGAAGCTGCCAAATTGACAGTTCCTTTTAAAAGTGCTAAAAGGTTTTTATTATCTGAATGAATGAATTACATAAGAGAGGGTCATATTTATAGACCCAAAGGAATAACAAACCCTAGCACAAAATATGGAAAGAGATAATTTTAGAAAATAAACAATATCTATCTCTAAATATATACATATCAATATCCGCTAATAGCCCCCCGCAGTTTGATCGGTCTTCGGACAAACGGTCAAACTGGATCTGAAAGAGTGAAATAACTGCCGCGATAGACCTTTAGTAAAAATATCAGCGTATTGGTACGATGAGGGAACGTGCAAAACGCGAATGTGACCAATACGTACTTTTTCACGAACAAAATGGATATCTATCTCAATATGCTTCGTTCTCTGGTGCTGGACTGGATTATCGGACATATAAACAGCGGACACATTGTCACAATAAATAACTGAGGCTTGTTGCAATGGAACATGTAACTCAAGTAACAAGTTTCTGATCCACGTGGCTTCTGCGACAGCATTAGCAACCCCCTTATATTCAGCTTCTGCACTGGAGCGTGAAACAGTGGGCTGTCGTTTAGAAGACCATGGTATTAGATTATCCCCCAAGAAAACACAATAACCACTCGTGGACCGTCTGGAGTCAGGACATCCTCCCCAATCAGCATCAGAATATGCAGTAAGTGAGTGCGTAACCGAACGAACCATGCGAATCCCATAATCCAATGTGCCTTGTAAATAACGCAAGATCCGTTTCATAAAAGCATAATGGGGATCGTGAGGTTCATGCATAAACAAACAAACCTCCTGTACTGCATAGGAGATATCTGGCCTGGTAAAAGTCAAGTATTGAAGCGCCCCAGCTAGACTCCGATAAAGAGTCGGGTCATGAAAGAGAGGCCCGTCTGTGGCACTTAGTTTTGAAGAAAGGTCAACTGGGGTCGCACAAGGCTTGCAGTCTGACATTGATGCACGTGCAATAATCTCCTTGGCATATTGAGATTGATCCAAAAATAAACCAGTGGGTCGACGTGTGACCCTAATTCCCAAAAAATGGTGCAATTGGCCCAAATCGGTCATAGCAAACTCTCGCGAGAGTCGCTGAATGATATCATGGAGGAATGCATCTGAAGAAGCAGTCAGGACAATATCATCAACATATAAAAGGAGATATGCAACATTAGGACCGTGGGTGTAAACGAACAATGAGTTATCGCAGACACTGCTACGAAAACCCTGTGAGAGAATATAGGTAGCAAATCGGGTATACCAAGCCCGTGGTGCCTGCTTAAGGCCATAAAGAGACTTCTTCAACCTGCAAACAAAACCTGGAAACCGCCTGTCAATAAAACCCGAAGGTTGATGCATATAAACAGTTTCATTTAAATGTCCATGTAAGAATGCATTCTTCACATCTAACTGATGAATCGGCCAAGACCTCGAGACTGCCAATGACAAAACAGTCCGAATGGTTCCCGGTTTGACAACCGGGCTAAACGTATCCTCACAGTCAATACCCACAGTTTGTGATTTTCCATTAACGACCAGGCGAGCCTTATATCTCTCTAGAGTCCCATCAGCCTTAAATTTATGTCGAAACAGCCACATGCATCTAATAATCGGCTGATTAGAAGGTCGTGGGACTAACTCCCATGTCTCATTTTCCTGTAAGGCAGTAAATTCAGCTTGCATACCGCGCGACCAATTCGGGTCGGTTAGGGCCTATGTGTAGGAGGTGGGAATGGGTGAGATAGAGGTGGTTGGGATGGTGTGGTGAATGGACTTAAGGGAACCAGATTTGGATCTGGTAGTCATTGGGTGAGTCGGTGGTGGTGGTCCGGCAGGAGCCGGCTGAACAGTAGCCGTAGGCTGCTGTGGTGGGGGGTTAGAGGGTGGTTTAGGTCGGCGAGAATAAGTGAGTGGGTATGGTGAGGTTGTGGCCGGAGGACGGGGCGGTTGGGTAGATAGTGGAGGGGCCGTGGTGGGAGGATGGTGGGTAATAGGAGAGCGATGGAATGAAAAACCGGGTGGTGGGTTATCATCAAGGAAGTTATACGAGGTGATAGGTGATGGTAAGGAAAAAGGGAAAGTGGCCTCATCAAAGGTGAAGTGCCGAGAAATGGTGACTTTGCCCGTGGTGGGGTCGAAGCAACGGTACCCGCGAAAATCCGGTGGATATCCAAGAAAAATACACCGGATAGAGCGAGGGTGTAGTTTATGTGGTTGGGTAGCAGAGGTATTTGGATAACATGCGCACCCAAATACTCTTAAATGGTCATAGGTGGGATGACGGAGGTAAAGGGCATAGGTAGGGGTGTAAAAGTTAAGGCGTTTGGTTGGAAGGATGTTGTGTAAGTAGGCAGCCGTGTGTAATGCTTCGACCCAAAAGGATGGTGGAAGGTGGGCATGAATTAAAAGAGAACGAATGATGTCATTAAGGCGACGGATCATTCGCTCTGCACGGCCATTCTGTGAGGATGTTTGTGGGCAGGAAAAACGAAATAGAAGGCCGTGTTGAGTGGCAAAGGTTTTGAAAGCGTTGTTGTCAAACTCACCTCCTAAGTCACATTGAAAAGTTTTAATTTTTCTGTTAAACTGTGTGGCGATTAGGCGGTGAAACTTGACAAAGGTAGGAAAGGTCTCGGACTTGTATTTTAAAGGGTAGACCCAAATAAAGTGTGAGTAGTTATCAATTAGGACCATGTAGTATTTGTACCCAGATTTGCTAAGTATAGGTGACGTCCACAAATCACAATGAATAATATCAAACGGGGCAAAAGTAAAAGAGGAAGATGCATAAAATGGTAAACGTTTACTGTTTGATAATTGACAGGAATGACAAAAAGTAGACTTCTTGGTCTTATTACAAGGAAAATTGAAAGTACGAAAAAGAATATCTAAAACTTGGGCGCCGGGGTGACCAAGGCGGTCATGCCATGGCTGAGATGTGGTTGTGAGAAAGCTTGCTTGAACAGGTAGCTCAGGTTTGGTGATTGGATAGAGGTCCCCGGTGCTATTGTGGCGGGAAAGGAGGCGCCCAGTTCGAAGGTCCTTCAAAGAGAAACCAAAAGGGTCAAATTCAATTGAAACATTGTTATCACGAGAAAAACGACGAACGGAAATTAACTTTTTAATAATTTGTGGACAATGTAAAATGTTGGGTAGGACATAGGTGCGGTTTGGTAGGTACAGGTAACCTGTTCCAGACCCTTGAATTGGTAAAGACGCGCCATTGCCAACTAAAATTTTACTACAAACAGGAAAAGGGTCAGGGTGTTTTATCATACCTGGTTCATCTGTTGCATGACCGCCAGCTCCAGTGTCCATTATGGTATTGGGGTCATATGTTAGATTCATTGAAACCATAGCAGCACTAATGTCAGATGGACAGAGAGCATTAAACGCCTGCTGTGAAGGCTGCTGTGGTGCACTAAAGCCTGGTGGACCTTGCTGATTCTGACCGTAGCCTGATTAACCTGCATTGGGCTGATAGAAATTTTGCTGAGGTGTAGCGGTCTGCTGAGAAGGTGCCGAGGGGTAAGCAGGGGTTTGGGCTGATGCATAGTGGGCCGGTAGTGGTCCGGTTGGCTGTTGATACTGGGAAGTAGGCTGAAACGATGGTTGGGTTGGGTAGGGGCAAGGTGGTGGAGACCACCAAGCCCACTGTGGATAAGAGGGCTGTTGACTGCCCCACGGTTGCTGGTAATGCGGCTGTCCCGGTGATCGGCCTGAGCCTCGGCCACGACCGCCCCGATATGAGCGACCACGACCTCGGCCTCGGCCTCCACGGTAATAGCCGGATGGGTTTTGAGGGTGTTGGTTAGGGGCAGGGGAGTATGTGGTGTAAGAAGTGGGTTGATTTTGGCTGTTTGGGTTCTGAGTTTGGGCAATTAAAACAGAGTTTGAAGATTTTTGTCTAGCTTCAAGACGTATTACCTCATCATTCAGCATGTTTCTGGCTGTGTCCCAATCTGAATTATTAGCATTTATCAATGATGCAGTTGTGTCAAACTCGGCAGGGAGACCGCGTACAAGCTGGAGCACGAGCCGATCCTCAGTGACTGGGTGGTCCACATCTTCTAGTTGGTTAGCAAGGTCCTTCAACTGTTGACAATAATCATCCAGTGATTTACAGGCAGAAAGTGTGAGATTACAGAATTTTGTTTCTAAGGCACCCGCACGAGCCTTTTTGTTGCTCAAGTACTTCTTTTCCAGTTTAAGCCATGCGTGGCGTGCAGTGGACCCATTCTCCAAGACCGTAGGGAGGAGGTCATCAGAGACGGTGGCAAAAATCCACTGAAGGACAAGGGCATCAAGTTCTTTCCAAGATGTGTACTCCGGAGAGTCGGGTGCGGGTGGAGGTGTCTCATCGATATGATTGAGAACCTGATACGCCATAGCATGTAGGCGAAAAAGTTTTACCTAGGCACTATATGTTACTTTCTTGCCATCCAAAGTGCGGATCTTGCTCTGTATGTTGGTAACTGAATATGCGGGGTGTAGATTGGTTTTGGGGGCCGATTGTGAGGATTCTGATTGAGCAGATTTATCATCGATGGCCATGGGGCTGTCTGAGAACAGAGGACTGTTCTGGCAGAAAGCGACTGAAAGGGTGCAGGGTTAGGGAGCCGAAGCTGGGCAGGAAAGAAAAGAAAAACGATTAGGTTAAGAGCCGAGGCTCTGATACCATAAAAGTGCTAAAAGGTTTTTATTATCTGAATGAATGAATTACATAAGAGAGGGTCATATTTATAGACCCAAAGGAATAACAAACCCTAGCACAAAATATGGAAAGAGATAATTCTAGAAAATAAACAATATCTATCTCTAAATATATACATATCAATATCCGCTAATACCTTTTACTACCGAGGAAATCAGGGCTGCAGTTTGGGATTGCGAAAACGAGAAGTCACCGGGCCCGGATGGCTTTACTTTTGCTTTTATTAAGAAATATTGGAGTAAATTGGAGAGCTATGTCGTAGAGATCTTTAATGAGTTCTATGTGCACGGGTCGATCCATAGCTCTTGTAACTCCTCATTTGTGGCCCTAATCCCAAAAGTTAAAGACCCATTAACCTTCTCGGACTTTAGACCAATATCACTTGTTGGTGTTATCGGCAAAGTTATATCTAAAGTTCTCGTTGGAAGATTAAAGGTGGTGCTCGGCAAGCTAATTTCTGTTGAGCAAACGGCATTTATTAAGGGGAGAAATATTTTCGATGGTCCACTCATCGCCAACGAAATTGTTTCATGGGCGAAAAGACGGAAAAAAGAAACGCTTTTGTTCAAGGTGGATTTCGAAAAAGCATATGATTGCGTAGCTTGGAAATTTTTAATTAATATCATGCATCATATGGGTTTCCCCACAAGATGGAAGACATGGATTATGGGTATGCTCGTGACTGGGAGGTCAGCGGTCTTATTGAACGGATCACCCTCGGATAAGTTCCAACTTAAGCGTGGACTTAGACAAGGGGATCCGCTTTCACCTTTTTTATTCACCATTGTCATGGAAAGCCTTCATGTGATGGTCGCCAAGGCGGTTGCTGCTGGTTCTTTTATTGGTATTAAATTACCGAATGGTGGGCCTGAAATTTCTCACCTATTTTACGTCGATGACGCCCTCTTTTTGGGGGAATGGACTGCTGAAAATGTTTGTAGCCTAAATAGGCTCCTGAGATGCTTCTCCCTTGCTTCAGGTTTGAAAATCAACCTCTCTAAAAGTCACATCTTTGGTATTAATGTTTCGGAGTTAGAGGTGAACAATGTGGTCGAGACCTTTAAGTGTAAAACCCGTCGGGGATAATATGAAGCGGATAAAGAGCTGGAAACCAATCATTGACAAGTTTCAAGAAAGGTTGTCTTCCTAGAAAGCAAAGTCACTTTCTTTCGCGGGAAGAGTCGTCCTTGTCAAAGCCGTTTTGGGATCACTTCCAAACTATTACTTGTCCCTTTTTAAAGCACCGGTTGGCGTCTTAAAAGTATTGGAAGGGTTGAGGAGGAGGTTCTTATGGGGTGGGGCATTGGGCCACAACAAAATAAGATTGGTGGCTTGGGATAAGATAATAAAACCAAAGAGAAACGGGGGTTTGGGGAGTGGTAGTATCGAAGAACTTAACTTGGGTTTAATAGCGAAATGGTGGTGGAGATATAAATCATCATCGGATCAAGTTTGGCACAAAATTATTGCTGCAATACATGGTCGTCGGTCTAAGGACTGTTTTGTTCCAGTCATGAAAACGGGCTCGGGTGTATGGCATACGATTGCTTCCATCAATGATCACTTCCAAAGACGTGACCTGAACCTTGATACTAAAATTGTTTGTAAAGCAGGTAAAGGGGACACTGTAAAGTTCTGGTTGGACGTGTGGTGCCACGGTACTCGGCTGAAAGATAGGTTCCCATCGTTGTTCGAATTATGCAGGCTGAAACGTGTGTTATTGTCCGATTGCTTTAAGGTGCTCAATAATATGGTATGGTGGGACATCCCTTGGAGAAGATTACCGAACACAGCTGCTGAAATGGACGCTGCTTCCAGCCTTTGGCAGCTGGTTAACACGGTGACAGTAGGGGCTGCTGAAGACGTTTGGATGTGGCAATCTAGTTCGGGTATGGTAGAATTTACAGTAAAAGCAGTTCGGCAAGACCTGAGCCGATTTTGTAATGTGAACTCCCTGCAGCCTTTGTTTTATTGGAGCTGCATTGCAACGCCGAAAGTTAATTGTTATGTGTGGCGTGCAATCGAAAACAAGATCCCGACGGCGGAAACCTTGGCGTTTAGGGGTGTTGATGTAGGTGATGGGTTATGTAAAAGATGCGGTGCCGAATTAGAAACAACGGGTCACATCCTAATTGATTGTGTATGGGCTAGAGCTTTGTGGTGGAACGTCCGAAACTGGTTGAAGATTAATGATACTCCTGAGTTCACTTTGATTCAGCAGGTAATCGACTCGTGCCTGAAAATTAACCGCCGTCCAGAGGTGGTCAAATGTATTTATGCGGTAGCTCTCCTCACTTTGTGGAAACTGTGGTTGGGCCGAAATGAGAAGCTCTTTAACGACGTCAACAAATCGACAACAGTGATCCTTGAAGAAGTTAAGGTGGAATCGTACTTATGGATGATCAAGAGGGGTCGACAACAAAGTCTAGACAAAAATAATTGGTGGAATTTCTCGATTTTTGATAATGGGTAAACAACTAGGGGGGTTGGGCATTACAGGCTTTGGTTGTGTATGAAATGTTGTAAGTTGGGTGATGTGTAGTTTGGCCTAGGTAGCAATTCGCTAAATGGGCTTTGGGGCCGAACTTGTATTTAAACTTTATATTTTTTGGAAATGAATAAAGTATCCCGTTTGATCGTTAAAAAAAAATTTGGTCGGTCATGTGTGTTCCACGCAAGCAGGAAAAGAAAAAAAAAGGATTAAAATAAAATCCAAATAAACAAAGTGTTTGACTTTTTGTCAAAACCTCTATTGCGATTTTTCTAAGAAGAAACTATTTTCTTCGAGAGTTTTCGGTATTCCAAGTATGTGATTCTGATCCTCTCTCTTATCCTTGGTTTAATTTGGTTTGGATGTTGTGTTCGTCGAACCTAGGGCTTCGT
The DNA here is from genome assembly GCA_028751855.1 of Ambrosia trifida. Lineage (NCBI taxonomy): Eukaryota > Viridiplantae > Streptophyta > Magnoliopsida > Asterales > Asteraceae > Ambrosia > Ambrosia trifida. The sequence goes on from CM054130.1 coordinate 21,435,644, forward strand.
AAAAAAAAATTCAAATCAAATCCAAATTAGATTTTGTAGTTGAAAATCTGTCGTTGTAGAATAGCTTACCATCTGTCCATTATGGTTTTAGTTGATCAGGACGTGATATTTAGCTGTCTGTGGGCTATAGAAGTCGGTGGTGTTGTCTGGTTGTTATGAGCATAATCATGCGCATCCATAAGCATGGTGGTGCTCCTCAAATTAAGATTATTCCTGTAGCCCCTAACTATGCTAACTTGTTTTAAGTCACGATCTTGTTTCTGAGTTATAGGTGTGATTTGTTTTGGGTTGTTCTTAAAGCATAGTACTTATCGGATTTGTTTCGTTTTGGTTATCATAGCTCATTGTTTTTAATTGCATCTTTGCAGCTTATGAAACACAAACGCCGTTGCGTCCCTGTCAACTGCAATGCTCTTGGAAACCGTGATCACGAGTGGCTACGTTTTGATGATTTCGAGGTCGAGTATGCTAAGAGGTTAGAGTCGTTGTGACCCCGCCGACACATGATTTTAGTAGGTCGGCGTCTTGATTTAGCTGCATTAGATACTGTTGGGCAAGGAGCGCGATGGTCGCGCATGATGACTAACCCGTGGCGCCGACTATTTCGCGTGCATGAGATTCAGTATGTGGAGTTGGTGATGGAGTTTTTCTCCACATTTGAGTTTGATTATCCGTGTAAAAATTTGAAAGACCCAAAGGCTGTGAAATTTAGGATGGCTGGGCAATGGAAACGGATTTCAGTGGAAAGGTTCGCTGAGTTACTAGGTATTTACATACCAGAGGATATTCGAGCACCGATCTTCACTGAGGGGATTGTCGATTTCCCATCTGAGCAGGTGAAGAACCGGTTTTGGGACGAGCATGGTGTGGGGAGTTATGATCCGAGTCACACAACAGCCACGAGTTTGAGGGACCCACTTCTCCGAATTGTACACAGATGCCTCGTATATTCCATATCCGGCAGGGGTCATGCAGATACAGTTGTGAACCTACGAGAGTTGTTTTACCTTTACTGCTTGGTGAAACCACATACTTGCAACCTAGCTCATGCAATTGCGGGGTATTTAGTGAATAGTTCAGGAAGAGGGGTTACTAGCGCTATTTGTGGAGGCCACTTGGTTACCTTGATTGCCAAGTCTTCTGGGATATTGACTGATAAAGTCTTAAGTGGTTTGACAGTAGTGGCAGAAACAAAAGTGATGAAGTTGTCTACTTTGAGGAATATGCATATGGTGCGCAAGACGTTCAGTGGGTTGAGATTGATTGATAGGTGGGAGCGTGTTTGGGATCAAGACAGACCAGAGTTGGATCCAGATAGAGTTCAGGCTGCAGATCAGGATGGCCCTGGTACTAGACCAAGGCCCCCATAACCAGAGGGCCTGGATAAGTGGGATATACCGGTTGCACTACCGACCACACCGCGTGTGCAGTTTGTAACGACCCAGGTGGCGCAGCGGATTAGCATTAACAGGTTTAATGGTAATGATTACATTAAGCTGGATTAAATGTAACCATAGTATCCTCTTCTTATCCAGATCTTCTATTCTTCGGCTTGCTCTTTATTACTTCGTTTAAGTACCTGACCACATGCTTAAAGTACATTAGTATTTTCATACTAGTGAGACATGCCGAATTTAGACATACTATAATAATAACTCGAGTTTAACGAACATACAACACTTTCTATAAAGTTCGGTCATTCTAATGTGGAATATATTATCGATGAAGCACCATACAAATGCTTATTGTGGTTCTAAACCTCTACTTGGTTTAGATAAATATATTCCTGTGAGTATAGATCGATTATAAATGGTCCTGTAACCTCTAATTGGTCCAGGCTATACTCTATGATACCGAATGGATCCATCCTACGTAGTTTCTATTCGACCGAGTTCTATTATTTCTATTAACAACTCGACAACACTTTTATAATATAAACCGTATAAAATACTTGATAACGACTAAACAAGCATGTAATCAGCCCAAAGGCTTTTAAGGGAAAGGGTCATGTACTCACCTCTATTATATTTTCCCAGATCCTGTAGACTATTCCTTAACGATATATTCTCCAAATATATGGTACCTATTATATTTCAATAATATTAGTGCGTGCAAGGCTTGTGCACGTGATAACTGTGGGGGACAATCCTTTATTATATTCTTTTATATTCTTTTATATATATATATATATATTTATCCGGTTTAATATTATCGGGTTAATATTATTGTCCCACTCGTTACACGTTTATAATAATAATAATAAGGATAATAATAATAATATTAATATTAATAACCTTTCTGTCTTCCCTTATACGGACCGGGTGTTTGAACAGGTCGAACCCGGTTAATATAATTAAATCAAATACCCACGGTGCGCGATAATATATTAACAAACAGTCATCGTCTCCCCGAATTCTCCTCCTCTTCTGTTCCCAGTCCATGAATAGCAAGATTGAAGATGGTAGTGAGTTTTAATAATAACCACGTTCTAGCTTGTCCGCATACGTCAAGAACCAGTCAAGAATATAAACAGAACCACTCGACGCCAAATGATAGTAACCGGTTTTAGAGTTGAATATTGTGAACGACTTGACGGGTTGGAGAAGATGAATAGTCGGGGAGTAACTCGGACCTTGGTTAAACATAGATATATCGTACCTCTATTCCGATATACACATGTATACATACAATATATATACACATGTTTATAAAGATGAACGGTTAACAGAGGTTGATCACTGGAGCGGATAACTAGCTGAAACAGGAAGTGGTTAATTATAGCTGATGATGGAGAGTTGCCGGAGATACTGGTAGTTACAGGTTGTGGTGTTGGAACAGAGCCACTCCTCGGGTGACGACCGGTGGAGGTTGGCTGTATGTTTGAGGGTTAGTGATAATCAAGACCCGATGATAGTCACCATAGTTGGTGACTATCCGGCTTCTATTAACAGAAACGAAGGAACAAATCTGGTGGTTATCATGTTTATGTTTTGTGGTAAGATTCACCGGAGACTATGAGCTAGCCGGAGAAGATGAACTATTACGATGTCGGAGCAGAACCCGGTTAACCTGATGGTTAGTCGGGTGTTAGTTGTGTGTTGTAGGTTTCTTATAAGAGATAGAAGGAAAATGATTGGAATATAGTATCAAGGTGGGAGTTACTGAAGGAGAAGGTAGTTATGGTTGTTGAGTTCTACAGGAAGTCGGAGATAGTGACCAGGAAAGATGATCGGACAGTTGTTGCTGGTTAAGTAATTGATTAGGAAGGTGGTTACTTGGATGGTTCGCCGGAGTAGAATTCCCGCCGGAGAAGATAACCGGCGTCGGGGTTCAATCGTAGTCTCTCACTCTCTCTGTGTATTCGATATATATATATATATATATATCAAGGTATGTATGTATGCGTAATAACTCAGCAAAGGAAAAAGGGCTGGAGATTGGGCTAGAGTGTATTGGGCCAGAAGACTTGTGGGCTGAATAGATTAAATGGGCCAATAAACTTATTGGGCTGGATAGTTTTAGTAGGCCAAAGGGTGATGTTGGGCTTTCACTATTAAAGTCCAATTATTAAGTTAATAGGTGTTGGGCCTATATTATCGAGTGGGCTTAATTTATTGGGCCGGATTAGTTTAAATTAAAATAATTATATTAATTAATCGTTATTAAAGAATGTTTATTCTTTCGGTCGTTACATTCTCCCCAACCTATAGGAATCTCGTCCTCGAGATTTAATTCGAGTTGTCTTATAATGTTTAACAACTATCCTTTGGTTATTATTTTCAATAATTTTTATAATACTTATTATTGGATTCTCCCCAACCTATAGAAATTGTCCCCCATCTATTTTTCTGATAATAATTTCTAAACCTTGTAGAGTAGGGTTTAAAATCTTAAACGCTTAGTTCTAAAGTTCCTTCTTAGCGTTTACATAAATCAAACTTATAAAACTCTATATGGCCTTCTATTCTCAATGGTTTCCCGCAATACTATTTATCTTTGGCCAATCCCTTGGCCGCATCCATTATAAACTTTCTGGTGGTATTAAGATATCGTTATATCTTAATCCTTTTCTATTTATATAATAATCACTCGATAAATATTAAGTCTACGTGTATTACACTTCTTATAATTATCTCTGGTTATTCATAATAATACACGTTATCTTGAAATATTTTACATTCTATAATAGATTATTTTCTTAGACTTTCGTTCTATAATACGTTTTAAAATATATTCTATGCTTTAATAACGAACATTCTATAGCCAAATCGAATGGCTTAAATTCTTGGAAATATTTAATCTTTACAAAATTTAAACTTCTTTTATATATTCTGAAAATGAACTACTGGAAAGTCACTTGTCATATTACCGTAGGCATATATGATTATATAATTCATGGTATTTTATTAATTCTCAAATTATTTTCTATAACTTATCAGCTTATGTAGAACGGTATAGATACTTCTATTTGTTTCATATAATCTATCCGCTGCTTCGAGTTTAATAAGTATAAACGATTATTTTCGAGAGTAACGAGCCGTAGATATTTTCGAGCTGTATTAAACATTCGGGTTGAGACTAGGCTCCACAAAAACTCAAATGAATAACCGTATAAAATAGGTTATTAAGAAGGATCATCTCTATTTGAGCGAAATATATTTAATGTGTAAATAATTCTCAAGAAATTTATAAAGCAAAATTCAGAACGAATATCATTGAAGATAATACGTCGAAACTTACATGATATCAAGAGAACTATCTGAGAATACTTCGTCAATGTTATACATATATATGTATATATATATATATGCACACTGGAAAGAGGTTCAATACTTATTCTCTATGTATGGAATGATCGTGATAAATCTTTTCATTGAAAATGGTCAAATTATGATCGAATCTAACTGGCTTAATGAGTAACTCTTATACTAAATATCTTGCAATTAACCCGGATGATGAAGACCAAGAACAATAATTCTTGATGTGGAGAATAATCTATCTCAGGAGACCTGTCAGGAAACATTCGAGTATATACTGGGAAATGATCCTTATCATGTAGGATATTTATAGTATATTCGAACGATAAAGTTCTCTTATCAATGCGAAATAACTAGAATATGACCAAAGGAAGTCAATCTATTAGTTGTAATCTAAGAATAGGTCATTCTCATATCAAATAAGATATAGATATTATGTTGACCGAACAAAAAGATCTCTTGATACTATTCTCAAAGTATTAGCAACATCTGTACTGGAAAGTACAAGAATTCTTTCCAACATTAGATAATGCGTCTTTTCTTTTATAGTATCATATGTCCCTTCACAGACTCCTGTGGAAATGTCCGGATATACCTCTCATAAGGGTCCGGATTTCTTTTACCCTAGGGAATGCATAGAGGACCTATAACCATCTTGAATTCTACATACTGATTTGATTACTAGCTTTTAATCAATTCTATATATAGATGAATCTGGTTATAAAGAGTTTCGGATTTTTGAAGTCTAGATTGCCCTGGACTTGTCTGATCTACAGAATCTCGATTTATAGACGATGGTTTATCTTTACGATATATTATACTTTCAGTATAATCAAAATTCTCTCATTACATTGTCACAAGTTTCAGGTTTCGGGACTCAATGATTAAGGATAATGAGTATGATAATCGTCCACGAACCTCTCCAAATTTCTTTAATAGAGATGATAGTGGTAATACTATTGGTATAGTACCGTTTCATACTCTCTCAAAATTCTACTGGGTTCTCAAGTCTTCGAACTTGATTTCCAGTAATATTATTTGAGTGATGCAAAGAAAATAGGTATACTTTAGGATATACATATTTTTCTGTATATTCTTAAAATAAATAACCAATTTCATGTTTGAAAACTTAATTTGTCTCGGAGAGACTCATAAATTTCCAAAAATTAACATGTCGTTAGATTATCTATGGGACTAATATTCTGGTTGGAGTTTACAATTTGAATACTGGTTTTTAAAGAAAACCAAAGTATCGTAAGTCAGATATAAATGACTTAATCATCTTCAGTAGATTGTAGAGTCTTACTGAAAAGATATGAAGTAGTTCGACATATGTATTATTCTATGAAGTAAGGAATATAATACACTGGGTTTGAGTAGTACTAACAATCTGGTGGGGATTGTTTATAGAATTTCGGAGTAACGATTAACAATAGTGCTGATAACCTAGGTATAAAATCGTTAAGATCGAGTTTCAACTTTGATGTTAAAAAGGATAAGAATTCAACTGAACAGGTTGGGATACTTTATAGAATTTCTGAGGTAATGAATTAGCAATACTAGGTCGTTGATAATCATAAATAAAATTATATAATTGATCTTTTATACTTGGCGATAAACAAAATCGTGAATGTTTATATTATGAATAAAGTCAGGGGATAACTCATGATAGAATCAGAAGTTGTTTGAAGAGTTTTAAGACTTGATCTCGGGCTAAACATGAGGGAATATCATCCTTAGACAGAAAATTCAGGATATAGGATTCACCTATTGCTCTCAGGCCAAATTCATTGGAGGAAATAACCACCTTACTTCCACAGTCCAAGAAAGTTGTGTAGATTGGTCCGGTTAAATTTGATTCGGCCATTCAAGATAGCAGTGGAATCTCAATATTGGTAAAATGCTTAGGGAATTAAGCCAAAGACATTGTGATGTTACGGGTGTTGGTAACATGGTGTGCAAAGCTTTAATGAAGGAATCAGCAATTTTATCATCTTGTAACATCATTGAAAACGCTTCCGTTGTATGGGAGTTTCTTAAGGGTAGAAAGCTTCCTGGACTTATAGCCTTGGACAGAAAACTCGCGTTTCGTCATACTAGTAATCCCAAAACTTTTGGAAAGGAACGTGATTATATAGAGATTGTATACTGATATAATTTCAGATTGGAATATTAAGAAGTCTTCAGGTGGAACATTACGTCCAACGAGCCGAACTTTAAACTATACAATTTGTTTCAAACTGTATACCGATCAGGTTTCGAATTATAGTACAAGGAAGTCTTCATGGGACACTTTAAGTCTAAAGAGCTGGACTTTAAACTTTGTTTCGGATGGAATGGAAGTATCTCTAAAATGTTTCGATTTAACATCAACTTTAATCTTACTTCTATTACTCCGTTCATATCGATATGACGTTGATATTATTTTCTTGATAATATAAGTTGGATTCTAATATTCTTTTATCGACTTATTATGAGATTCCTAAGCTGAAAGTGCTTTCCTAGATTCGAGAAATGGTCTTGCCAGACGGATAGAACGAAGTTCAAAGGAAATTATAGAATATATATTTCCAGATATATTTCGTGGAAATATCTGCACTGCGGTTTCAAATGATAGGTTATACGGAATGGTATATGCCTATAGAATATACTTATATTCACTTGATTTTTATCGGGAAGGAATCCGTATAAACGGCAGATATGACGAATTTCGTCGGAAGAATCGTATCTATTTAGAGACTTGATCACAGGAATGCTCAAGTGGAAGTACAATATTTGTATAGATTTATAATTTTTCTTTAATACTTTAGATATATTCTTCTAATTATATTTGATTTCGAATAATTTTTAACATAAATTTCTTCTGATATATCTTGAATTCTTCTAATTATCTTATCTTTCCATTAGATATAACAGATTTGATAACTTTTCATATGATAGGATATAAAATTATATTCTTATTCCTAACACGTTGTTCCCATATTTGTCTAACTAATATGAGGGATTAAAAGGATATTTCTATAATAACTTATTTATACTTCATAAAATTCTGGTTTATTCGTATTTCTTGTATTTCTATTATTTTATATCTTTTGGTATTACCAAAGAATTTTCTAGAATTCAATCGTGCCTGTAAATTCACAATTTTCTGGCCATTAAAAATTGTCAATTTACCTCACAATATTATTCTAGTAATTTTCCTCGATAATTTTTCTATACTTTCTTATAATTTCTATTAACATATATTTCTTTCTAATATACTTTTGGTTGATCTGGATCAGAAGAGGATTTCTATTAGTTAAACCTGTTGCTCTGATACCACCTGTAACGACCCAGGTGGCGCAGCGGATTAGCATTAACAGGTTTAATGGTAATGATTACATTAAGCTGGATTAAATGTAACCATAGTATCCTCTTCTTATCCAGATCTTCTATTCTTCGGCTTGCTCTTTATTACTTCGTTTAAGTACCTGACCACATGCTTAAAGTACATTAGTATTTTCATACTAGTGAGACATGCCGAATTTAGACATACTATAATAATAACTCGAGTTTAACGAACATACAACACTTTCTATAAAGTTCGGTCATTCTAATGTGGAATATATTATCGATGAAGCACCATACAAATGCTTATTGTGGTTCTAAACCTCTACTTGGTTTAGATAAATATATTCCTGTGAGTATAGATCGATTATAAATGGTCCTGTAACCTCTAATTGGTCCAGGCTATACTCTATGATACCGAATGGATCCATCCTACGTAGTTTCTATTCGACCGAGTTCTATTATTTCTATTAACAACTCGACAACACTTTTATAATATAAACCGTATAAAATACTTGATAACGACTAAACAAGCATGTAATCAGCCCAAAGGCTTTTAAGGGAAAGGGTCATGTACTCACCTCTATTATATTTTCCCAGATCCTGTAGACTATTCCTTAACGATATATTCTCCAAATATATGGTACCTATTATATTTCAATAATATTAGTGCGTGCAAGGCTTGTGCACGTGATAACTGTGGGGGACAATCCTTTATTATATTCTTTTATATTCTTTTATATATATATATATATATATTTATCCGGTTTAATATTATCGGGTTAATATTATTGTCCCACTCGTTACACGTTTATAATAATAATAATAAGGATAATAATAATAATATTAATATTAATAACCTTTCTGTCTTCCCTTATACGGACCGGGTGTTTGAACAGGTCGAACCCGGTTAATATAATTAAATCAAATACCCACGGTGCGCGATAATATATTAACAAACAGTCATCGTCTCCCCGAATTCTCCTCCTCTTCTGTTCCCAGTCCATGAATAGCAAGATTGAAGATGGTAGTGAGTTTTAATAATAACCACGTTCTAGCTTGTCCGCATACGTCAAGAACCAGTCAAGAATATAAACAGAACCACTCGACGCCAAATGATAGTAACCGGTTTTAGAGTTGAATATTGTGAACGACTTGACGGGTTGGAGAAGATGAATAGTCGGGGAGTAACTCGGACCTTGGTTAAACATAGATATATCGTACCTCTATTCCGATATACACATGTATACATACAATATATATACACATGTTTATAAAGATGAACGGTTAACAGAGGTTGATCACTGGAGCGGATAACTAGCTGAAACAGGAAGTGGTTAATTATAGCTGATGATGGAGAGTTGCCGGAGATACTGGTAGTTACAGGTTGTGGTGTTGGAACAGAGCCACTCCTCGGGTGACGACCGGTGGAGGTTGGCTGTATGTTTGAGGGTTAGTGATAATCAAGACCCGATGATAGTCACCATAGTTGGTGACTATCCGGCTTCTATTAACAGAAACGAAGGAACAAATCTGGTGGTTATCATGTTTATGTTTTGTGGTAAGATTCACCGGAGACTATGAGCTAGCCGGAGAAGATGAACTATTACGATGTCGGAGCAGAACCCGGTTAACCTGATGGTTAGTCGGGTGTTAGTTGTGTGTTGTAGGTTTCTTATAAGAGATAGAAGGAAAATGATTGGAATATAGTATCAAGGTGGGAGTTACTGAAGGAGAAGGTAGTTATGGTTGTTGAGTTCTACAGGAAGTCGGAGATAGTGACCAGGAAAGATGATCGGACAGTTGTTGCTGGTTAAGTAATTGATTAGGAAGGTGGTTACTTGGATGGTTCGCCGGAGTAGAATTCCCGCCGGAGAAGATAACCGGCGTCGGGGTTCAATCGTAGTCTCTCACTCTCTCTGTGTATTCGATATATATATATATATATATATATATCAAGGTATGTATGTATGCGTAATAACTCAGCAAAGGAAAAAGGGCTGGAGATTGGGCTAGAGTGTATTGGGCCAGAAGACTTGTGGGCTGAATAGATTAAATGGGCCAATAAACTTATTGGGCTGGATAGTTTTAGTAGGCCAAAGGGTGATGTTGGGCTTTCACTATTAAAGTCCAATTATTAAGTTAATAGGTGTTGGGCCTATATTATCGAGTGGGCTTAATTTATTGGGCCGGATTAGTTTAAATTAAAATAATTATATTAATTAATCGTTATTAAAGAATGTTTATTCTTTCGGTCGTTACACAGTTTGCTTTTCTAATCGCCGAGCAGCGTCGGTATTGGGCTTGGGATTATGAGTGTAGGACCCTTCAGGCGGCTGCAACCGGTACACAGGTTCAGTACCCGCGACCATACTTCATGAAGCTACCAAACCCGCCGCCAAAACCTCAACAGCAGCCCCAGGGTGTTGTCCTGGGTGACATGGGTTTAGATGATTGTTAGTGGAGCGGGCGAAGATCCCCGCTGTTTTGGGCCATTTTTGGTAGAGTTGTACCAGACCTTTATTGTACAAACTCTGATGTCGCGGTTAGATGCTTTTATTTTGTTGTCATGTTTTATGTTTCCTTTTATTATTATTATTAGTATTATTATTATTATTATTTTGTGATGATGCTGACCTAATATTAATAAAATATACACCATCATTAATTCATTATCTACCTCTTTTCTTCTTCTACTATCTTCTGCAACTCAAAGCTGTTGACGACAATGTCGAAACCTTTTCTCTTCTACTGTCTTCCATTGTTCCAGCCATGTAATATGGTAATGGGTTCATAGCCAAATTTCTTATGGGTTCACGACTCATTTTTCATATATATTTCCACTAAAAATCAAAAACCGAATGGGTTCGCCTGAACCCGTACCCGCCTTCTTAGATCCGCCCCTGCATGTAGGATGCTACATCATCAAGGTGGTGTCTCAACATTCTTGAGACATGGGTGGGGTGTGGAGACATGAAAAACCCATGTCTTAAGCATTTATTATTATAAACATGTTACCCAAAGTCTAAAAAAAACCAAGAAATGATCTGATTGGGCCCTTCTTTATGTTTCGCCGAGGACGGGTGGGACGGGGCTGGGTTGGGACGAGGCATAGGGGCGGTGTAGAGGTGGGGGACGGGGAAAAATTTGGAGGACAGGGGTGGGCTTGCGTCCCCATACCGATTAGCCTAAGATTTCTAAACTAATAATGAACACATACCAGAGGAGTTGATAACACATGATCAATCATCGTGCAAAATGAAGTCCCTAAAGCTATTAGTTTGGTTTAAATTTTTACATCTGTTGGAGTTTTTTATTTTGGGATTTTGATAACATTACAAAACCCTATTGCATCTTGCTTTTCATTTTCTGAACTTGATCTATCCATGTTTCAAATTCTTAACATAACTGAGGTTATATGTTTAGTCTTGAACATAGATAGCAAGATGGACGTGTTGGGTAACAGGTCAAAATGAGTTCAAATTCAAACGAGTTACTTTTAGTTGGTTTTAGTTGGGTTGTCCCAAAAAGCTTTTTTTTTTTTTTTTTTTTTTTGTCCATTTTGGAACTATTAAACATAAATAGTTTAAGATATCAAGACACTTCACTTTAAGTTTGATTATGTTAACTAACAAAATTATTGCATTTTTTTTTACCAATCATAGCAATTGCGAAATCGATACAAAAAAATTACTAATCATTACTAAAGTGAATTGACCCATTTATAATTAGAAATAACCAAATCGACCCATTTAGAAATAACTGAATATGGATCGTAGAACATGATTAACCAGAATAATATTGAGGCTTGACACACATATGAACATAAAACTATATACCATTTTATCCATATAAGGTGGGTGGAAATTGGCATCAGGTGGTTTCAAATTAGGATATGTAACTTTATATTCAAGACCCTGCCAAATTATTTTAATGAATTGGAAAATGTTGTGATGTTTAATGGTTAGGCAAGTTTAATGGTGTTTTTTTCACATTAAAATTTTGTTTAATGTGTTGAACATTTGGTTAGGCAACTGAAATTGTGTTATTAACATGGATGTTTTAAGTTTTTGTAGTTTCAAATCATCTTACTATTGTAAGATGTTAACTGATGTTATGTTATCATATTGCTGTTTTTGCCACAATTCTGACTTTTTAGGACAAAATCATTGAATTCCAAACCCTGAACCACTAAGTAGCTGGCTTCAATTTGTGGGTTTGATGTTTTATAATTGTTAAAAGATGTGGTAGCATCTTGTACAATTTAAGTAACCAAAGTTTATTTTATATATGTGTTACAAAAGTCTTTAATATTTTGCATAAGCTCATTGTGCAGGTTAGTGTGTTGGATGATAAATATACGAGGCAATCTTGGTGAATGGTAGCAGTAGAGTAGATATGTTGCTGAGTTCGGGTTCCAGTTGATCCAGTATATTAAGGAGTCCAAAGAGCTATGTCCAAGCCCAAGTCCAAGTATGTCTTTAGCCCATCAAGTGATAAAGCCCATCATTGGAGTCCAGCTGAACAAGTGGTCAGGAGTGGAACTAGGCTCGGATTGCTTTACACGCTGGCAATCCGGGTTATAAGCTTGGACGGCTTAGATCTTTCTTTTGTGTGTTACTTCACATTCATCTAACGGTTCTTGTTGGTTCGTATGTGTTTCTCTCCATACCTATGAGTCTGACTATATAAAGACTCTTTGGCTACTGTGCACGAGTTTAACTCTTATTATTTTCTTTTTCTCTAAAGTACTCGTTGTCAGTCTCTCGTTGTATTCAAGTCTAGGGTTTGTAATCCAGTAACATCTTGTTTCTGGTTAGTAGTTGTAATCCTGGTGGATTTGGATAGAGTTTTAGGCTGAGGGTTTTGTGTAGAGATTCTGTCTGTTAGTTTGTTCTTTGTTTGTGATTTGTTTCCAGTAATCTTTGAGTTTTCAATAAAGAATATTTTGTTGATATCATGTTTTTAACATGGTATCAGAGCGTCTAGGTTGAGTTGTTAGGATCTTGATTGTTGTTTCACAAATAGATCTGGTGTTCTTGATTATATTGAGAGATCATTGAAGAAGATCTGGGCAAATCAGGTCAGATCTGGGTGAAGCTGAGGATTCTTTTGGAGCTCTTGATATTCATTCTATAGGGTTTGATTGAAAACCCTAGGAAGGTTCTGGTGTTTCCGCTGCTGGCGTTTTGATATTCTTACTCAAGGATTTAATCACCTGAGTAAGAACAGGGTAAAGAAACCCTAAGTTTCAAAAAGGGTTAATACTAACAGGAGTTGAAGGTGATGTGCTAGGGGTCATAAAAACCCTAGCGAGGAGTTCTGATTACTGCTAAACCCCCAATCAAAGGGTAGCAGTGCTTGGAGAAAACCCTAACTTGGGTTTGCTTGGTGAGATTGTTCCTTTACCTTTTATTTTCTGTTTATTGAAAGTGTCTAGGAGTCACCTGGCCGGGTTAGGGGGACCGGCATTGAGACTCAATAAGTGGTTGTGTCTGTGTGTCTAGTGGGTTAGGAAAGGCTCCCAAGTTAAGGCTTGCGCAGGCACCCTTGAGTGATGAACCTGTGATCTGGTCCCTGGCTTGGCTTCGCCTGGTTTTTTGTCTTGTGAAGTTTTGTGATATTGTCCTGCTTTGTATTGTGTGCTTTGTGTTTGGTTTGATTAACTGCTAGGTGTTTTTCTTGATTTGTGATTACCTTGTATTGACTTACATATTATGGGTGATAATCAAGACCAAGGTCCAGTTGTTAATATTGGGCCTGAAGGTGGCCCAGTTGTTAATGAAACCTTGGTTAGCAAACTTGATGCATCAGATCCTTTATACTTACATGCTTCTGATTCAAGTAGTTTAACTATTGTATCAGTAAAGTTAAAAGGATCTGAGAATTATACTATATGGGCAAATGCCATGACACTTGCTTTGCAAGTGAAGAATAAGTGGGGATTTATAGACAAGACATGTATTAAATCTGAAACCGATCCTGTTCTTGCTAGGCAATGGGATAGGTGTAATTCTGTTGTGTTAACATGGTTATTGAATTCAGTTAGTGAAGAGCTTTATATGGGTCAAGTCTATTCTAAATTTGCTTGTGATGTGTGGTCTGAGTTAAAAGAAACATATGATAAGGTAGATGGGTCAATTGTTTTTGATTTATATCAAAGAATAAATTCATTTACTCAAAATGGTATGCCTGTTTCAGAATATTATCATAAGCTGAATTTAATGTGGAAACAACTTGATCAAATTGTTCAATTACCTTCTTGCTCTTGTAATGCAGCCAAAGATTTCAATAACTTTAGTCACATGATAAAACTAATGCAATTTCTCATGGGTTTAGATAGTGTATATCTAAATGTTAGGACTCAGTTGTTATTAAAAGATGTACTACCATCAGTCAAAGAAGCATTTGCTATAGTATCTAGAGAGGAATCTCATAGAAACTCTAGCAATGTTTCTAAAAAAGGTCAAACTATGGGGTTTTTTTCTAAGTCTAGTCAATCTGTTGATTTAAGTAAAAAACCAAGTAAAAACCAGAATCTGAAATGTAGTCATTGTAACAAAATTGGTCATACCATGGATAAATGTTTTGAAATCATTGGCTATCCATCTTGGCTAAGGCCTAAAGGAAAGAAGGTTAATGTGAATAATAGTACCTGTGAAAAACCTGATACTTCTATTGCATCTTTGACCAGTGAACAACTAGCAAAGTTATTATCATTATTGAATGAGAACTCTGCTGAAAAGGTTCAAAGTTGTAATGTAACAGGTAGTGTCTTTGGTCCTTTCTGTGCTAATGTGTTTGTAAAACCAGTGTTTGTTTTTAACAAAGATGGAACTAAAATAACTGTTAGATGGATAATAGACTCAGGGGCAAACCAGCACATGGTTGGTGATGAAAAGGAATTAACTGACTATATAGATGTTTCAGACTTAAACATTAAAGTTAAACATCCAAATGGCACAGATGCCTTGGTAACTAAACTAGGGTCATTAAAATTGGCTAATGGGGTTGTGTTACATGATGTGCTGGTGGTACCTGAGTACAGTGTCAATCTAATTTCTGTACATAAATTAGCTAAGAACAATAAGCTTTTCATTGGATTTGATGAGCATAAGTGTTACATACAGGATTTATTAACCAAGAAAATCCTGGTGACTGGTAACCAAGTAGAAGGATTGTACTTCTGTGGTGGGTCTTTTGTGAGTAATCAGGTAGGATGTTCTAGTGAAAAGGAGTCTAGTTTATGGCATGCTAGGTTGGGACATCCATCTGATATTGTTGGTAAAAAACTTGAGTCTATTTTGAAAATTAAGTACACCTCAAGTGAAAGTCCATGTGATGTCTGTCACAGGGCCAAACAACATCGTGAACCATTTCCTCTTAGTGATCACAAAAGTACTGAGTTGGGAGAGTTGGTTCACTTGGATGTATGGGGCCCATATAGGATGTCAAGTAGAGAAGGATATAAATACTTCTTTACTATTGTTGATGACTATACACGTGCTGTGTGGGTGTGTTTGATGAAACAAAAATCTGAAGTGTTTGAAAATTTTAAAGAATTTGTAATTGTTTTACAAACTCAGTTTAAAAAACAAGTAAAATGTATTAGGAGTGACAATGGATTGGAATTTGTAAATCAACAAATGAACAGTTTTAATAAGTCACTTGGTATTGGTCATCAAACATCTTGTTCATACACACCTCAGCAAAACGGTATAGCTGAGAGGAAACATAGGCACTTGTTGAATGTTACACGTGCATTGTTGTTTCAAAGTAATCTTCCTGTTCGTTTTTGGTCTGATTGTGTCTTAACTGCTTGCTATTTGATTAATAGGACACCTTCTTCTGTGCTGAATGGTAGAACCCCTTATGAGCTGATTTATGGATTTGAACCCTTCCTAGGTCACTTAAAAATGTTTGGGTGTTTATGTTTTGCAACAGTCTTAAATGAGAGTGATAAATTGTCTAGTAGGGCTGTAAAATGTGTCTTTTTAGGATATTCAAATGAGAAAAAGGGATACAAAGTTTTTTGTCTAGATGATAAATCTACTTTCTTTTCAAGAGATGTAAAGTTTTATGAGTCAGTGTTTCCTTTTAAAGAAAACCTAATTTTTGAAAAATATAATGAAACAACTAACTCTGATTTAAATTCATTAAACTTTTTTGACTGTTATGAAACTGAAACACCTAATATTGATGAAGAGCCCGATGATGAAGGAAGGGTTGTAGGTAATATTGAGTCAGAAACACATGGGTTTCAGCAGCCATCTCCTGATCATACTGTTAGTAAGGGGTCTGTGGGGTCTCCTTTAGATAGTAATGATAGGAGTTTAGGTAGGGCTGAGGATGTGAGATATGACATTGATGATAATTCTGTTTCTGAGGGCAATGACAATAATCATCAAAGTCAATCAGCTCTTAGGAGGTCTACTAGGAGTGGTACATTCCCTAGGAAGTTAGATGATTTTATAGTTGAAGGGAAAGTAAAGTATGGTCTAGAGAAGGTAGTTAACTATTCTAATTTGTCTTATGGAGATAAGTTCTATGCTTGTATGTTAAATAAAAGCATTGAACCTAGATCCTATAAAGAAGCAGCTTTAGACCCTAATTGGGTGGCTGCTATGAATGAAGAAATAGAGGCTTTGAATAGGAACCATACTTGGGAACTTGTTGAACTTCCTCAGGGAAGAAGTGTGGTAGGGTGTAAGTGGATTTATAAAATCAAATATAAATCAAATGGTGAAATTGAGAGGTTTAAGGCAAGGCTTGTGGCTAAAGGTTTTAGTCAAAAGGAGGGGGTTGATTTTGATGAAACCTTCTCTCCTGTGGTAAAATTTGTTACTATTAAATGTGTATTAGCTTTAGCTGTTAAATTTGGTTGGAAAATATTTCAATTAGATGTTAATAATGCATTTCTTTACGGTGATTTAAATGAAGATGTGTACATGACCCTACCTGATGGGTATTTTTCTGAAAATGAGAAAAAGGTATGTAAATTAAAAAAGTCATTGTATGGTTTAAAGCAAGCTCCTAGGATGTGGAATGAAAAATTAGTAGGAGTGTTGTGTAAACTAGGCTTTAAACAAAGTAAGTGTGACTATTCATTGTTTATAAAAAACAATGAATCTGTAATTACACTTTTACTTGTGTATGTTGATGACATAGTTGTTACAAGTAGTTCTGTTGATGATGTAAATAGTGTTAAACAGAGTCTTAAGGATCAGTTTTTGATTAAGGACCTAGGTGTTCTAAAGTATTTCCTTGGTATTGAGGTTGTTCCTAGTGAACAAGGCTTATGCCTGTCACAAAGGAAATACTGCCTTGATTTGTTAACTGAGTATGGCATGACAGCATGCAAACCAGTTAATACTCCCATAGAGCCTAATCATATGATAACTTCAATATGTAATAGTAAACCAAATGTGTTAGCCAATATTACAGGCTATCAGCAGTTGGTAGGTAAGTTGATATATCTGTCTCATACTAGACCAGATATATCATATGCTGTGCATTTTTTAAGTCAGTATATGCACAGACCTACTGATGGACATTTGGTTATTGCAATGAGGTTATTAAGGTATCTTAAAAAGGCTCCAGGAAAGGGAATACTATTAGAAAATGGGTCAAGTCAAAACTTAGTTGCATTCTCAGACTCTGACTGGGCAAAATGTACAGAAACCAGGAAATCAATTACTGGTTTTTGTATATTTTTTGGTAAAACACTAATATCTTGGAAGAGTAAGAAACAGGCAACTGTTTCTAGGTCTTCAACTGAAGTAGAATATAGGTCAATGAGTTCTGCAGCTTGTGAAGTTTTGTGGTTGATTAATGTCTTATCTGAAATGAATGTAACAGTAGATATTCCTGTTCTCTTGTTTTGTGACAATAGTTCAGCTCTTTCTATTGCTGCAAATCCAGTGTTCTTTGATAGAACCAAACATTTTGAGTTGGATTTGTTTTTCCTTAGAGATTTGATTTCTAAAGGGTTGATTAAAACTTGTGATATTAAATCTAGTGAACAAGTTGCTGATGTCTTAACTAAGGGATTAGGACCTGGACAACATGATGAGTTATGTAAGAAACTCAACATGTTTGACCCATTTGGTTATTAAATTGTGGGGGGGTGTTAAAAGATGTGGTAGCATCTTGTACAATTTAAGTAACCAAAGTTTATTTTATATATGTGTTACAAAAGTCTTTAATATTTTGCATAAGCTCATTGTGCAGGTTAGTGTGTTGGATGATAAATATACGAGGCAATCTTGGTGAATGGTAGCAGTAGAGTAGATATGTTGCTGAGTTCGGGTTCCAGTTGATCCAGTATATTAAGGAGTCCAAAGAGCTATGTCCAAGCCCAAGTCCAAGTATGTCTTTAGCCCATCAAGTGATAAAGCCCATCATTGGAGTCCAGCTGAACAAGTGGTCAGGAGTGGAACTAGGCTCGGATTGCTTTACACGCTGGCAATCCGGGTTATAAGCTTGGACGGCTCAGATCTTTCTTTTGTGTGTTACTTCACATTCATCTAACGGTTCTTGTTGGTTCGTATGTGTTTCTCTCCATACCTATGAGTCTGACTATATAAAGACTCTTTGGCTACTGTGCACGAGTTTAACTCTTATTATTTTCTTTTTCTCTAAAGTACTCGTTGTCAGTCTCTCGTTGTATTCAAGTCTAGGGTTTGTAATCCAGTAACATCTTGTTTCTGGTTAGTAGTTGTAATCCTGGTGGATTTGGATAGAGTTTTAGGCTGAGGGTTTTGTGTAGAGATTCTGTCTGTTAGTTTGTTCTTTGTTTGTGATTTGTTTCCAGTAATCTTTGAGTTTTCAATAAAGAATATTTTGTTGATATCATGTTTTTAACAATAATTGTTTACAGGTGCACATATATTGCCAGGAAATGTATTCGAACCCAGTGCATTGAAGGCACATATTCCAAAATGGAGAGAAGAGAAGGTATATTTAATATCTTTAGCTTTTGTTAGTGTTCTTGGTTTTATTGTTTTAATAACTATTAATTTCATGCACATATTTTATCCTATTTATGTTTTTCTGAACTTCATTAAGTTGTTGACGATTAGTTGGATAATGCCTTGATCTTCAAACTGATAGAATATATTTGAAGTTTTGAACACTTGTGCATGCACCGAACAGTGTTCGTGTTTAATGGCTAAGATTATTTTGCGAAATGTTAAACATATCTGTTTTTAGAATTATCATTGTTTGATAATATCCTGTTGTGCACACTCCTATAATCAGTGAGGCTTATCAGAAACATGGGAGTATTTAGAGTCTACACATTAGCTTGAAACAGAAATTTGGCTGTGTGATTGATATGTGTTTGCCTGAACTAAAATATGCCAAATTAGTTTACTTTTGTTTCCATTTTCTTAAGTTTTCATCTAATGTAGGGTTATGGGATCTTTGCTTTCACTTCATTATAAAGTTCTTGCTGCTGCACTGCAAGCTACGATTAGCAGTTCTCATAATCAAAAGAAAAAGATAGTTACCAGAGGCAAAATTAAAAAAAAAATTCATGCTATACAATTGATTCTTAATTTTTTTTTCATGCTATTAGTGTGTACATAGAGTGATGATAATTAAGATTTTTGTGTTCGATGATACACAGGCAAAGGTTAACATCTTCAATGGAAGAAAACTTGAATTTATTGTCCCCTCTTCCCATAAATCTGACGTATGTCGTCACCATTTCTATAAAGCTACGATTTTTTGTTCGTTCTTGTGGATTTGTTTAATGAAGTTTCCATTTTCGTATTTATTTTGCAAGTCCCTCATGTTAGCTGGACTGACTGGCAGCTCATTGACATTTTTGAAGATTGAATTGTATGGCTCTCTTACTTGATTAGTTGATTAAACTACTTTTTAAATATTGGTTTGATTTTGATTAGTATTGACAATAAGTTATCTAGATGATTTTATTGACTGAAAATGGTAACACAAGGATGATTTGGTTTGGCCTAAATTCTTTTAGGTAATCCATATTGGTTGAGTTTGATGCTTCTCTATTTATATTTTCGAATTGAAAACTATATGCTGTGTAAATCGCTCACTTACTTTGTTTGAAATTAGTATGTTGTAATTTTGCATATACTTATCTAAAATCATAAATGGTATATGTAGTTGTGTCTACTAAATTGCAATGAATGTTTTTGGTTGATTTTGGAGTATTCACAAAATAAATCTCAAACAAGGACTGAAAGTTGGCAGGGGCGGATTTACGGCTAAGCCGGTGGGTTCCCGGGAACCCAGTCGGTTTGTAATTTTTAATGTAAATGTATATGGAAAAAAAAAGGAACCCATAAGAAAATTGTGTTAGGAACCCATTACAAAAAAATGTTGGTGCCTTGGTGGTAAGACCCGCCATCAACATACGAATGATACCAAGTTCGATCCCCGTCTCACACGTTTATTTTTTTACAGCTTTTTTTTTAATTCAAAAATAACAAAACCCTATCTTGACCCTTGACCTCTCCTTCTTCCAAACAAAAAACACACAGACTCCTTCCAATTTCCAAACAATAAAAACACAACCTCCTAAATCCTAATCCTCACTCCTCAGACCTCCGCCGCTACCCTCCTCCTCCTCAAACCTCTGCCGCCCCTCCGCCTCCTTCCCTGCCGGCTGCCGCTACCCTCCTCCTCCTCGGCTTTGTAAGTTTATTGATCTATTTAGTTTTGTTGTTATTGATTAATAATAAATTAGTCGGGTGAATCTTAAACTAGAGATGAAAAAATTGCTTTAAGGATAGAGATTACTCGTAGTGGACCAATACGTTTTAGTTATTGTTATTTATAATTAATTTATAAATTAGTTATAACCAGAAATCAACGTATATTGTAGAGTAGTATATGTTATTGTTATATGACTCAACCTTCCGGTGGATACAGAAAATATGCAAGTTTATAAATTGTGGATTTGTGGTTAATTTCTTTTAGTAGGTTTGCTATACTATTATGTTTTGTGGTTAATTCATCTAAATGTTTCTTTATAATCTTATTATTCAGTGAAATATAACAAACAATGTTTTTAGCAGTAATCACATTGAAGTCGACCTATGCTGGAATGAGTTGGTCTCTTGCTGTGGTAAAAGACATAGTTGGGCAGGCAATTAAAGGTATGTAAATGCTTACAACCTCCTAAATTCCTACAGGATTATTGTATTAGTTATAATTTGGTCATTATCGTATTATGTATTTTAGGGATGTTAAATTTTGACATGTTGAAACCTAAACTGACCCGAACCGTCAAACCGACCCGAACCCATGCACCGACCCGAATTTTTTTATGTTCCGTCATATGAAATTAGTGCATCTAAAAAAGGAACCCAGTGAAAAAAAATCCTGGATCCGCCACTTGTGTTAGTGTTTTACAAGATATTGAAAATAAACATAAAAACTTTATTTATCCATTACTTTTTGTAATTGTTCATTGTTGTTATTGCACAAAGTAATGTAAACGGTTGACTTTTGATGATGTATTGTTGTATATAGAAATCCATACTTTTGAAGTTGTTTTGTTATTTATGATTTTTAGTTGCTATACTTACGTTTGGAGTTGTTTTGTTATTTATGATTTTTAGCTGCTATACTTACATTTACCTTTGATATGGGTATGTTTAATCATGTCAAGACTTATTGATATGATATGTCTACTAATTTATTTAGTCCTAATATAGTCTTGGTTACTCTTTTCATTGCTATTTGTTACTCTTTTCATTACTCTAAAGTTTGAAACAATCTTATCTTACCTTACTCCCTAATAAATAAGTGGCTCAGGAGTCACATGGCCCTTTGCTAGGACCTTCACATTGGCTCCACATAAGCGCCAAATAGATTTTCCTCATTACCTCACCATATTCTATTTCAAAAAAAAAAAAAAACACCGACCCGGACCCGATTTCATTCTAAACCCTAACACGCTTACATGATGCCTCTCATCTCTCCCTCTTCCATCGTCCGCACCCTCTTGAGTCGGCGTCTCCATCTTCTATATCTACAGACTACCTCAACAATTCCAGTATAAACATCTTATAGGTACAATCGTTCTCATGGTGGTTTATTCTGTTGGATTTTTGAAACGCTATACTATGCATATTATCTTTGCTATATATATTATCATCATATATATGATGTGATATAATTTTTGAATTAGGGTTCATATGTTGATGAAGAAGTGCTTTTGAATCCTTGTACAGTTCCCATTCCATTGAAGCCACCTTGACCCATTTTGATTGAACCTCATATTACCTGGTTCGACTACCCCCCCTCCCTCCCTAAAAAAAAATACATTTGTTGTATTCTTCTATATTTTTTGTCATGTGTGTGTTTGGTGTGCATGCTAATTGGGGGTTGTATTCATAATTAGTTTTTTTTTCGTACTTAATTTAATTCATTTTTATAATCCACTATTATTAAGTTTTGTGAACATTTTCTTTTGACTTATGTTTTTGTTTGGAAATTATCCTATTATTTTGTTTAGTGGAAGAATATTTTTCTTGTGAGATTTATTTGCATCGATTATTTTTTACAACTTAATAATTTCATGAGTACAAAAAAATTAAAATATTACGTCATACTTTAAGATATAGTTATTTAAAAACTTGCCTAGAATATCAATTTTTCATGTTATATTTTCTTTCATCTTAAGTTTTAAATTTTTAGTTGAACATCGCCCTTATAAAAGTTGTTTAATTTTATTTAGTCGATAAGATGTTTTATTTAAAAATTTCTTCACCCGTGAAGTTCACGGGTCTCTAACCTAGTATTGAATATAATAGTAAGCGTGTATAAGTTTTGGTTAATCAGATGAGTTTAAGAATCCAACACAAAAGAATCATATGTTTATAAACAACACTTGGAATAAGAAAATATATATATTCGATGATCATGAAGACTGGAACATGTAGATAAACTAATTATAAAAATTCAAGATGAAACGTACGGTATATAATGTATAAAACTGGTCATTATGAAAGAGAAACATGAAAATAGATCATATTATGTCCTTCATATGAAAGAGAAACGAAGATACATTGAGCAAGCTTACTTTTAATACCTTTGCTGGTCATTATGTTATACCATCATCACTTTATTCGTTTCAGGGTTTGATTGCACTACGTTTGATTGGAGGTGGTTTTGACTTTCAACCACCTGAGATTTGTTGGTACAATAGGCTTTCAGCAATCTTTTTGAAGTTTATAAGAACCAGCACACGTGGTCTTTTGTTTCTCTTATCTAGATGTCCCTCATTGACAAAGTTGAAATGACTCAAGGAATTTAAAAAAGGAATTCATGGTCTTCATCAAAACTGGGACATTTATATAAAAAAAAAAGGCAAGGAAATTTATCATGCCATTCAAATGGTCGGTTATTCAAGATAACATCAGCATGATGCTCTTTGTGGATAAACTATCTCTGTTAATTTCCTTGTAATAAAAGAGCATGGAGGACACCATCTATCATACCAAATTGAAGTGTCAGTTTCATCCCCTAAAGACTTAATATGGTGTGGTTAAATAAGAAATCTGTTATTCATAATACTTCTCCGACATGTATCATCTTTGTTAAGTTCCCAAAAACTTTTAGACGCAAGAGCTTGATTTATGGGCTTGATAGCGCCCTCAACACCGCTCTGATGGGCGTTATAGGGGCATGAAGAGGGAGGGTGTTTCTAGTATAAGGCCAATAAGGAGGAAAAAATGGAAAGTATTGATTGAAAGGACATTAAGGCCATTAAACATTACATATTTTTAAGGGGTATTATGATACTGATGTGATGGAAAATGCTTCTTAAGGGGCATTAACCATTAAGGATGGTCAAATACTAATATTAAAGAAATTAAGGCTACAACGTAGCAGCCGTGATACTTGGACTCCTTCCCCTCCTCACATAAGCACCACCCCTGTGAGGTGGTGAAGGAGAATGCTCTAGCTTCTTCCACCTATTTTAGCTAAACAGAAAAAAAACATGTATCAGTAAAATAAAAAAAAATGCTCAAGCATAACTACGTAAGACAAAGTGAAACTAGTCTGCAACTACAAGTACCTTGAAAACCAATGACAGAGAAATAAAAGCTGAAAATCCAATATCAATCTTCCACTACTCATAAATCCATTCATATCTTCTAGGACCACCCGTAGTGGAGTGCTAATTGCACGCGAAAGAGGGCTTTAGCGCCCCCTAATGACCCCAACACCACCCCAGGGGCGCTAATCTTGAAAAAATGGGTAGGGCCGTTTATTTTTCGAGCTTGGTGTTGGCATGGTGGTCTTTGGTTCCGTGACAGCCAATAAAATTAAGGGGAGGGGCGTTAAATTGACGCCCACTACGTTTTGGCTAAGTTATAATATCACATAACCATGTCATGTGCAGACAATCAAAAAAATTCAGATGTTGAGCCTTTCTTTAAAAGTAAAATGCACCTCAACATTTTTTTTTAAATAAAACTTTTGCAACCAAAACCAGAATCATAAATCCAACAAAACTCCATAGCTAGAATGTTTAAAGTCAAGAGTAAAATAGAGTGTGAAACAAGCAAACACGATGAACCTAATTAATGGTTATGAGTGTAGTGTTAAGCAAAATCAAGATAATTTTACTACATAGTGATTCGAAAACCATGAACAGAGTTTAATTATTAAAATGAATTTGTAGTACCTAATATTTTTTGGAGGACAAACGGCAATCAAATTAGGGCAGGGGAATAGCAATTATATGAGAGAGATGCCACAATTATGTTGGGGCAACGTTTCTTTATATCAATCCTCTTTTGGTTGTCATGTGAGATGTGTGTTCAATTTCTTTTCTTCTTTTTTTCTATTCTTTTTTTTGGACTTGTTTTGTTGGTTTTAGAAATGAGGAAATAGTATTAGGTACCGAAATGGTACTGGTACTAAACATACTATATGAAACCGTTTTCAGTACAAATTTGATACTCATTTTTTGTGGTTTTTTTTTTTTTTTTTGGGATCGAGTCTTTCGTTCGGTACGGTACTAATATTTTGGGTTGATTTACCTTTGAATATTGTACCGTACTGATACCATACTAAAAACTGTATCAATATTTTGTAATTTTCGAGATCGGTACTTTCGATATCATACAAATACTGAGCTCGTACCTACTTCTTCTTGCAGATTATGAGTCTTAGGCCTTAGGTGGGACGGATGTTCCTTAAGAGTTTAGAACTAGTATTTGACCCGTCGCGCGTTGTGGCAGCAGGGCCAAAACATAGACTAATTAAACGTATAATATATAACCTAAGTCATACGTACAAAATGAAGCACGAAAAATGAACACCAAATTTACATTGAAAATAGACAAACTAAAAATTATACGAAGAAAGTATATCAAATTTACGTCAAAATGTAAACAAACTAGAATTTACACCGACTATGGCGCGTGATTATGTATAGATTATTATTATTATTATCGACCCTTTGCGTCAAAGCGTAAACCAACTCGAATTTAATCATCGAATCAAAGCGTATTATATTTGACCAAACTCGTTTTCAAGCAAAATTAACTCAACTTTATACCGACACATCCATAAAAACATAGCAAATTAGTTTTGCGGTAGCTCTAAACTTTTGAAACTTGAGGTGGTCAAAGTGACATTTGCAAAGTTGGAGGTTACTTTTGACATTATAGAGAAGTTTGAGGGTAGAATGGGTTACATGTCAAAAGTTTGATAGATAAAAAGATGTTAGAAAGTAAGGAGATATTTTTGTCAAGTTAAAAAGTAGGGGGAGTTATTTTAGTCAAGGTAAAAAGTTGATTTTTATCAAATTAGAAACTTGAAAAGTGAATTGTGTCATTTTCAAAAGGTTAAAGGGTGAGTAAAAAGCATGGCCCACGTCCACTGACCATGCTTTTTAAGAGTATATACAATATCCTATAACTTTTTTCATTTTCAAATAAATCATACATTTAAACAAGCAAATACTAAATTGTCATTAAAATTAAAACATTACATGATAAAAACATCAAAAAAGGAAAACATAGAAAAAAATACATTGTATTCAAATTAAACAATTCCCCGTCTAACCTGAGGTAGGGTAGATCTAGAGTTCCAATATGTTCCACTAGATCAAACCTAAGTTGGAAATGTGTATTTTCAATTTGCATCTATGTAAGGATATTATCATCAAAAGCTGACTAGACCGAAGGATCCCTTACGTGGATAGAAAATATTTCATTTATGTCGTCCTTTCAGATCATGTTATGCAATAAAATACATGCATACACTTCGCTCCTAATCTTTTCATAGCCTGCGTGGTTCGCCTAAGTATATACCATTTTGCTTTTACAACACCAAAAGTTCGTTCCACGTCTTTTCTTGGCGACCTTTGCGCCTTCTTAAATTTCTTTTCCTTCGTATCAAACCGATAACGAAATATTTTCATAAACGTTGATCAAGTAAGGTAGATCCCATTGGTAAGATAGTATCCACGTTTGTAT
Organism: Ambrosia trifida; assembly: GCA_028751855.1. NCBI lineage: Eukaryota > Viridiplantae > Streptophyta > Magnoliopsida > Asterales > Asteraceae > Ambrosia > Ambrosia trifida. The sequence continues at coordinate 21,462,207 of CM054130.1, forward strand.
AAGTGTCCATTCCGTTTAGTGAGAAATGTTAGAGATTTTTGGAGAACATTGACGTCGGTGTTTGATCCGGGTGGATCAAAAAAACGCATCCCATAGCCACAAATCATTTGAAGCCACTGCTTCGACCATGAACGTCGGATATTGTTGATCAACTCTCATATATTGCCATATTCGTCTTGCAACTTGGTAGGACACATCTACCATACGACACATATATGGTTAGTGCTACTAATTATCCCAGGAAGGTGATGTTTTGCTTCATGTGTTTGGTACAAACGTGCAATGTCGTTATTAGTTGAATAAATGTAAATAATGCTTAATACTAAAAAACATGTCTTTAAAAACTCGTGAACTGCACATTATATATTATATTATCTATAATCTATAATCTATATCTATACTATTATATAATGCATCCTAGATGGGCATCAAGGTAATTTCACTACCATTTTAAGATGGCATATGAAGAGGCATAAGCATACATCTCTATATTTTAGCCTCTTTCTTCCCATTATGCCCCTTTATACAACATATCATGCCTATAGTACATGTGACTAATACACGGTTAATATCTTCTCCACAATGTAACCCCTTTATACATTAAAACATATATGATGTTATGAATTGGACTAAATTAAATAGAATTGAAGATTATGTGTAACACCCCAACCGATGGCGGAATCATCGAGGTGTCACGTAGTGACGATTGTTCAAAAGCACATGGTACTAAAATGTAAATATATTATTGAATAATTTAAATTGTCTTACATAGATGAAATGAAAAAAAAATACAAAAGTCTGAACGAAACATGAAATTTGAAATAACTTATTAAAAGCAATCACTAAAGTCCAATGCTATGGAACTAAGATCAAACTGCACCTGAAACATGTACAAAATAGGTTTTGTCAACATAAGATATGTTGGTGAGCATTCCTAGTTTTAATACATATAGTAAGTTGGAAAATGTTATACAATTCAAGTGCAAAGCTACAGTGCAATTATGTAAACTATGTATCATACAAATGAGCGAAATCAATCCTGTGACTGTATAATGTACTAAATGAACGGCGGTGTACTTATCCAAATAATTGGATAATAACTTAACAATGACCATGGATTCTCCGATGAAAAGGGGGAGAATCAACCTAGGCGGGTTGTCAATCCAATAGCGCTATCCAATGTTAAGGTCGGCTTGTACAATGTTAATGATTTCACTAAGTACAAATGTATTCTACATGTAATGTCTAAGCATAAAGCACGTTTGTAAGCAAATGCACATAGTACTAGAATTGTATTGTAAAAATGTGAACTTGTATTTGTAATTTGTATAAGTGTACATGTAACACCCCAAAAGTGAATAAAAGCAAAAAGGGGATAGGAAATACTCACTTTCGCCAAATGACTAGATGACTAAGCGAGCGTGAAAAATTGAACAATCCAAAGATTCAACAACGAAACTAGTCCAATTTAGAAGAAAAGAAACCGAATAGGAAAAATATCAAGCTTCCAATTCACCAATTACAAGAGCTTATAATAAAAGCTTCAAATTTAGAAGTAATATACTCTAGAAGAAAGGTATGAGGGAGAGTTTAATCGAATTGAAACAATCGATTTAGAGGTGCAAAGTGTAATGGGTCATAGGTGGGTTTTTATACTAGTTTTGGATTCAATTAGGCTTTAAAATTGGTCAACACAATAAAGTATGGTTTTAAGATGAATTGACTATTTGACTAGGACTTTGACTAGGATTTTGACTGAGACTTTGACTAAGACTTTGACTGGAACTTTGACTGTTTGACTGTCTTAGCGGACCGCGAGGGCTAAAAAAATAATTTTTCTAATTTAATCAATTTTAAGTTATACAATTGTTTCCTTCTGTTTCTAAGTTGTTTTAGGACCGAAAATTAAGGGCTTTGAGTATCAAGGTCTGAAACATACGTGCTCAGGTGTAGATGTGAGTATAAAATGTGCATACTTTTACCTATAAAAATTATAAGTTTTATTAAATTGTGAATTTTGGTCCTACTAAAATGCGAGGGTTAAAAATGAAAATTTTGAAATAGTTGAGGAACCAATTATGCACATTTATGAAAAGTGAAGGGTGCAGGTTGTCACATTATGATTAATTTGCCAATGAAGAGTCATGGCAATAAACAAGAACTTGTTAGAAATGCATTTATATAACCATTGGCATGACCTCATATGTCATTATGTTGTCATTCACACACAAAGCATCCTCTCAATCACCATTTTGATCACAAGAATGCAGCCATTGCCAAGCTCTGATTATCACCACTTCGAACATAAGGATCTCAAGATCGTCAATATACCGGTTATTTTTCTCTATTTCAATCAAGGTACGATTATACGTTATATATTCTAAAATTCTATAAATGTTACTTAATATTCAGAACTATTTTAGATATATGAAGTTATTATTGGAGCACTTTATATTTATATATTTATATATATATATATATATATTATCATACTTATATATACACACACTATACACATTATATAATTAGTACATATAACTCTAAATCAATATTTTATTAATATATAGGAACATTGTAGACGTTTTTAGACATATTATTATTTATCTTAGAATTCAATTATGTATTTTTAGGTCTAGATATTTAGTCTCGATCTTTAGTGATTATTTGATAATTTTATGATGTTTTTCAATTAAATATGTATTTTGGACTACTCAAATTTATATATTTAAATCCATAGACTTTTTAATGATTTTTATGACTCGAACATATACCTATATGTTTAGAAGATTATTAATTTAATTGCCTTTAATTTTATTTTTTTGGAAGGTGTACTTCAGCGGTAAAACCAATCGACAGACAACCCCTCAACCCGAGTTCGAATCACTACCCACGCACCGGTGTCCACTTTGAGGTTATCTCAAACCGTTACAGGGAATTTTTTTCATGGTGTGCAGGATTCGAACTCAAGACCAAGCCCGGGCGGGAACCCTCCGAAGAGGTAAACCCTCCCACCTCTCCCCAGCTGGGCTGGAGGTCATTGGCGCCTTTAATTTTATTTAGTAACCTCTTTTTCTAATAATCCTATTAAAATATTATATTAATTAGAATTCTTCATAATGAGGGTGTAAATATACTTTAATAAATTAAAACGTATATGATGTTATGAATTGGGCTAAATTAATACACACACTATACACATTATATAATTTATACATATAACTCTAAATCGATATTTTATTAATATATAGAAATGTTGTAGACGCTTTTAGACATATTATTATTTCTCATAGAATTCAATTATGTGTTTTTTGGTCTAGATATTTAGTCTCGACCTTTAGTGATTATTTGATAATTTTATGATATTTTTCAATTAAATATATATTTTGGACTACTTAATTTATATATTTAAATCCATAGACTTTTTAAGGATTTTTATGACTCGAACATATACCTATATATTTAGAAAATTATTAATTTAATTGCCTTTAATTTTATTTAGTAACCTCTTTTTCTAATAATCCTATTCTAATATATATATATATATAGGGTCAAGATCGTGTACAAAGTGTTTTTTTTGTGAGAAGTATTAGAAATTGATACTTAGGCATCATTTTTTGAACTTAGTCGTGATGTTTTGGATTGTTTTGCCTTTAAAAACACCAAACATAACAATTAAAAACCAAAAACAATGCATTTTAGGCTTAAAACTTAAAACACCATGCTAAGAACATTAGCAGTGTGTTTTAAGCGTTAAGTAGTGTGATTTTAGCTGTTTTTTTTTTAAATTTAATGACTATAATACATAGTATTGTGTTTTAGATTGTTGTGTTTGGTGTTTTTCAAGTTAAAACAACCTAAAACATCATTCCTAAATCCAAAACATGATGTCTACATGTCAATTCTTAGTCTTTCTCACACTTCTCACGAAAAATGTACTTTGTACGGGATCCTAAACCTATATATATATATATATATATATATATATATATATATTAGGGTAGACTTTTGATAGTTATTTAATTTACAAATTAACTATTTAGTTTTACATGCACTTTTATATTCATTTTGTCATATTCACTATTCTAATTATATAGAAATAGTTATTTTTTTGCATTATGTGATATTTATTTATTGAAATATATATAACTTGACATTTTCATACATACTATTGATTGGTGTTTATACTTATACATAGTTTGACATTTTTGTAACTAGCGTAACTTGATAGATAATTCCTTTTAATATGTATGTAAAGTGATTTACGTTTTTTTATTTAGACTAGGTTTGAGACCCATGGGGACCCACGGTGCAAACCATAGTAAATAAATTTTTTTTATTAAACTAAGAGTTGTATTATTCAAGTTTAGTGGCTACAACGTAAGTGTTAAGAATAACGGTTAGCCTGATATTTTTTTCTTATATAAACGTCATGTTTCAATGTTGCGTTGATATGAAATGGGTATTAAAATTAAAACTAATATATAACTATGGTTTTCATGTCAAAGTGGATATTTTTTGTAACCTATAAGTAACGTTAGTAATGAAAACCGATTACCTATTATGATCAGTACTCAACCAAAGTATAAACTTTAACAAAAAATAACAAAAGGTATGAATACATTGTGTTTTTGTAAATGACTTTTTATCATATTTTTATTTTTAATGTAATTGTAATTAGTACATAACTTGTTTTATTGACAAATGGCAACGCACTGTTCAAAGCACAAAAAAAAAGTTTAAAATAATACTTTATTATTGAAGTTGTATATACATAACGTCTGTTTGTATTGCAGGCTTATTCAAATATATTTTGCAAAAAAAATGTTTATAATAATCGTCACATAATTGAACAGTTTGATAAATCTGCTATATCTGTTGTTTATGCAGAATCTGTCCTGCAACCTTTCACACGATGTATGTTTGTCACGAGTGTTTTGCAAGGCACTCTACTCGGTATCTATTTTTTCATTTATAAATTAACAGTTTACAGATTTAGTTTAACGTATACACAATTATGACAAATTATTTATGAAAACTGTATAGGTAATAAAGATTGGCGAGAAAAAAGTGCCGGGATATGAACATACATAAACTTCAGCAAGTTTATGCACTAAGTGCAGTTACATATGATAATTTAGAATACAACTGTTCAGTTATTAACTAACAATGTATAATTGAAACAATAATAGATTGGTATTAACAATATCATTCATTACATAGAGAAAAGTTATCGATGTATGTACCTGAAGCTTTGTCTGAGGTACACAAAGAATCGTATTTTAATGAGGTTACATCGGATTGAAGAAACAAAAGCGAAAAGTAGTCATATGTATTACACGTTTTTTCTTCAATACAAACTCAAATTATGGAATTTATTCTAATTGGGTCGAAGTTTTATATAAACTGGTTACTTTTAATTGGCATATCTATTAAACTTTTGGTATAAAACCATGTCTTGGTTATCAACAAATCATAAGATGTAGATATATTTTACATAGTGTCAAACATCGGACATCTAAGTATGTAAACGACGGAATAAAATATGAATGCTTCAAAATTAACATAGTAAATAACATTATCTATAACATTAGGGAATATAGAAACATAGATGCATAAACTGAAAAACGGTAATTAGTATTTGTTATTGAAAACAATTAAGATACTAAAATTAAAAGATGCGACATTACGAGACATAAGAATATCTTATTCCATAACATTAAAAAAACCTTGGGCCTTTATCGCCTTAATGTGTTTCTTTCCTGCAAGATGGTCATTCAAGTTATCCATGCTGGTACATTGGATGTTGCAAACTCCACAGTAGAACAAATCTTGACCATACGCATGCCCAATCTACAAAAATAGCCATTAATACATACCATTCTTGAATGTCAAAAAAAAAAACTACGTATATTAAAATATCTTGACAAAAGGAATGCGCAATATATTATACGAATGACGTAAATGTAATACCTTTGCCCGATGTTTTTTGCCATTGCAATGTTGAATGTATTGAGCAAGGTCAATACAGTTTAGATCGCATAGATAACAGTAAACGATTTCATGCAAGACTGCACCGTTGGCTACCATTTGAACGGTTCTATTATCCATGACAACTAAAAAAATGAAAAAAAAAATAGTATACATAAACACAAAACGTAAATAAATTAGATAACCAAACAAAGTTTTGAAACCTGGTTTTCAAAAGTGAAAAGGCTTTTAAATGAATTACATATTCATGGTTGCATAACTATTATATAGAGATGAATAGAAATATTTTTGTAAAGTTTATTAATAACAATATATATGTTCAATTGTTTATGAACATAAATTACCGTAAATTTTTAAAACATATAATCTACTTTTCAATTTACCAAATATACTGGAAATTTATTTATGTATAATTGTACACAATTTTAGTTATCAAAGTCAAACGAATTTTTTGTATAGTCAATTCTAAAATTAGTTTATGCCAAATATTAATAGTTACCAAATATAAACTTGTATTTTTATGTTATTTGTCTAATTAAATTATTTACTACGAATTTTAGTAAAGGGTTATAACACCAGAATGATCGGTGTACCAAAACGCAGAACCACGGAGCGGTTGTATTAGTATATTAAATGGATTGTTTCTAATAAGTGTATACAAATTTGAAAGAGGTCAAAACTTATAGCAGCATCTATTGTTTATATGAATACATAACTTGATGCAAAATTAAAACGGCATACATACTACAAACCGATTCATTCATTAATATTCGGATAAAAGTTAACACATAAACATGAAGGTCATTCATAATAAGTAAGTTGCTAGTACAAAACGGGTACCCACAGTAATAAACAAAATTTGGGACCACTAAACGTACATAAACGTCATGTTATATTTCATTTCTACTACGATATCGTCATTTTCAACAACAAATGACGAAACCAAAAACATTGAACCTACAATGCCTTTAGCTAAGGCATGGAGAAAACCAAAATGCCCTTGTAAAACGTAAGCTTATAACGACGACCATTCCTTAACCCAAGCCTTTTCATTCTTGACTTCCATTTGTTCAACGAATACCTTACCTTACTCCCGCTTCCTTCAACCAGCACTCTTCTAATCATACACGGTCCATTTTCAAACTGGACAAAAACGGTGGCTTTCTTTTCGAAGTGATGGTGCCTTGCAAAAGCGACTGGAAAGCGCTGCGACAAAATACATAAAGATTTGCGTGTAATAAGTTAATTAAAAGATCACAATTGTTAACAAAAATACTTAGAGATTAAAATTTAGTAATGACTAAACAAATACTCACAAATTTGTTTGTGACTTTTGTAACAATGGAATCACGCTCAGGAGCAGCTTCCTAATTACATAAACCCAAATTGTGCATCCCACTATCTGAATCGCTTTCATCCCAATCGCTAAAGTCAGACGAGTCACTTGAAACTTCAATCACTTCAACAGGCTGTTGGTTAGCCTAAACAATTATAAAGTTAAGCGTAAATTGTATGTTTACAAAAAATAGATATAAAAATAAAGAAAAATCTAAGTGTTTTACCATTTTTTGCTACTTAAGCGGCAGGATGGCAAAAGGCTGCATTCATTTGAAGGTGAGAAATAAGGTTAAAAGCATAAGTATGTATACAACTACACATGTATTGAAAACAAACAAATCTAAATAAAAACGCATGTCTATTATGGCAATTTGTAGAAAATCAAATAAGACTAAACAACAAAATACAAAAAACAGAGCTAACATCATATGATTGAATATGGATTATTTTCGAAAAAACATCAAACATTAACCAACAAACTGACATGCTACTGAAAAAAACTGATAACATATCCGGAATGATTTATCGAGCAACTAATCAGTAGATTGGTACCCACCGGAGTAGACGCGGTATATGTTCATGGCAAACGAAAACAATACTATAAATCAGTTTCGATATGTATATTTATATAATTCATCAACTGATTAGTAGGTTACTAAAAAACAATTAATAACCATATTATACATATTTCGAAATTAACATAGTAATACAAATAATTATTTACATACATGCAAGAACAATAATTTGAAAATAAAACAGTAATTAAAACAATCAAACATGATTAATAATAAATTATCACACCACTAATTCTCCAGATGTGTTAATGATATTCATCTATATTTAACACTGATTGTTTATCTACTTAACATTAAAGATCAAACAATGATTGTTACTCAATACATATAAGTGACATTACATATCAAGATACACGATTAATACTGTTAATGAGAGAATTAATAGCACATGCATCATCAAAAAATCATAGTGATAATAACAAATACATCGATTCCTAACAGATACACGATTATTAACATGATGTCTGAAAGTGTTTGATAGTATCGAAATTTCATAATAGTGAAGAAGATGAACGGTTACTTACATTTTGGTAAAGTAGCTTTTTGGAAGAGCCTAGAAATCTGAAAAAGTGAAACAATGTGGGGTATCGGGTATGTATATAATGAAACAATTGATGTTGGGCTGAATCAGAATGTAAGATTAAATAATCGGGCCTTTGTCTAATAAAAACATTCAACCCAATAAGTAATCTAATATGTATGCTATGTAATTTATATGGACTGGTGTTGGTAAGTTAGTGGGCCGATCCAGGTTGCTTGTATTATAACAACATATTTCAGTAACAAAATTAAAATGATATACAACATTTATGTTACAATTTTTTTGTTATAATTAGATACTAATCATACAAAATTAAAACTCACTATTATGTTTGATGACTACATCCACCAATCTAGTTGTATCTATATATACTAAACATAATATCAAATGGATGAAAACATACTTATCAATCAAGCAAACGCATTTATTAAATATTATCATCGTTATGAAACTTAATAAAAACAGTAAACCATATCATGGTATAAAGAGAAAATAACAAAGTAGAAATTGTTCAAAATTATTAAAAAAAAAACAAAACATAAAGCAATGAAACTGGTTGACCATAAGCATAGCAAACAAATCCTCTTCATTTTGGGTTTAGGAAGACGGGAGGCTCAACGGAATTTTAAGTTACTCCATACTACCACTACTTCCAATCTTAGTTGAAAGAATTGGTGTGCTTTCATCATCAGAAATCGCGTCAATCAGTTTACGCTTAACCATTTGATACTTGGAACTGATAGAACATTGTTCTCCTTTAGTATAAACTTTCTTACAAACAAAGTTATCAGCAATGGAAATTGGTGTATCATTATCGCCTGTGTCTGATTCCTAAAGAAAAAATAGTTACAAACATATGTTGCAAATTCATCAGTGATTGTGTATGAAAGAAAAAATGAGTAAAATGTATTAATATGAAATTAAGTGTTTGTGAAAATGGTACCTTGGAAACAGAAATAACATTAGACGGCATTGCCAGGAGAAACGTGTGAAATGATTCTGATTCAGCAGGCTGTTTTTTAAAAAAAAATATATGCAAAAAATTATAAATGTAATAAAGTCTTACATAAATAAAATTTGCTAAGTTATATGAAATGGAATTCGAATATGTACCTGTCCTACGTACAACTTTTTCTTAAGATGCGAGATAATTGTTGGATCATCACTTATCTTAGTTACACCATAAACATCATATTTGTTGTTTAAATTGAACCCAGAGACAAAGATCTTAAAAGCAAACTCTCTGTCTAACAAAGTCTTAATCTCTTCAGGATATTCAACTGTATCACCAACCTATTTAAAAGGAATAACCAAATACATAAATATTACAAAACTATAATTAAGGAATTATTAAAAATAATTTTGTATTTAAAATTTAGTTAAAAATATGGAATACCGTATTCAAATCAAGCAATTTAGAAGCACTTTTACTAATAAGTTGTGCAACGTCACGATGAAACAACGTAAGAGATACAGCACCATTAACGTCTTGCACACGAACCTGAATTTTAAACCTAGAAAAAAAATTAAAAAAAAAACAAAAATTTATAACTAAGTTGGGTTGAAATCAAACTATATTTGTGTATATTAAAATTGATGTTACAAATATATCCGACCTTGGTGTAGGCTCAACTTGTTTGGCACTACAACTAACATTCAAACACTCGTAAACCTTTTCTTCCTCAAAATCTGAACTTCCTTCACCAACCTGATTGATTATATAATCAATACTACATTTTTTGGTGCATTTGGGGCATCCCATGTAGTACCAGCCAATTTCGGTAAACAGGTCTTTAATAGTACCCAATAATACCAGAGCCTGCTCCTGTATGAATATTATAATTTGTTACCGAAATAAGATAGTATATGGTATACAATGGATATTAATATTAAATAAAAATTAAAATTTTAACCTCATTACAATTTTTTATATTTAATTATAAATATCGTATTTAAGTATCAACATTATACTTACCTCTTGAATCTCACAAATGTCGCGAATGTTACTAAAAGGAGTGTTATGGACAAATTCATCTTCATCAGAACAGAACATAGAAGTTCCATATGGTCGATGAGAAGAGGAAGGATTATCAGCGATTTTCTTACCCAACCTGATAAAAATAATTTGATTTACACATTACATATTTATTAATACTTTTTTATAAAGGTTTTGTAATTCGTATTGAAAAACGTAATAGTACATACCCTTTTTTGTACAGGTTTATATCTTCAATATCTCCATTGATGAACAGTCGACTAACTCGATCTCCAAAAGAGTTAGAAACATACGGTTTTCCTATATAAGAAAAACATTAGGAAAATTTTTTTGAAATATTTAATAATAAGAAAATTTAGAAGTTAGAACTTAATTTATAATGCAAAATATAATGTAGCTATAAATATAAATATAACTATATATATTTATTAACATTATACAACCATTATAAAACTTCAAACGGCCAAACTGCATTATTATTATAAATTCTTTCTCTGTTTGATGAGTTGCAACATATTTAGACATCTCCGTGGCATAACTATCCCACAACGTTAAATAGATGCGCAAGCCCCTTCAAAAAAGTACAAATTATTTTAGTAAAAAATAAATAAACAATTTATAAAGCTACGTAATTTTTTTTGTATATAAAATGCAAACAAAAAAATAAATAAATAAAGAATACATACTCGATATCTTGAATTTCCATTGTTAACCTCTTTTTATCAGCGACAACCTTTTTATCTTTATCATCATTGCTGAAGAACTTGTTAACATGTCCTATAACATCTAAGATCAAGTATAAAATAAACATTAATGAAACATAACTTATAAAACTATTATTATGGTTTGGTTGTGATGAAAAAAAGACTATTAGAACGAAATATACCTATTGTAACATATTCATCAACCTCCCTATCCAGAATTCTTTGAAAGGGCACAAAAGAGAAACCAAAATCTGGACCTTGGAAACCATCATATTCGGAAACTTGAGTATTCATATTCAAGCAGAGTTTGTTTGGATTTGGAGCATACTTGTATTTAGAGGAATTGACCCCAACTCCTGGATTTCTTATAATAAGAGAAGAATTTTCAGTCAGAAACCTCTCAAATCTAAAAAACAACCGCTTAAATACATTCGCTTGAATCCTGTCACCCTGTTCATTATAAAAAAAAATAAGAAAACACTATAAATATGTATCTACGTAATTGATGTATTTTAACGTACGAAAATAAGAAAATTCATATACATTAAAATTAAAAACATCACAACTAAAAAAAAGTTATGAAATTTAAAAATAATAGGATATAAAAAAAACGTGTTGTTGAGTTTTACATTTTCATCACATAGGATCATTTCAATTGAGTACACATCATTAGGATTGCGACGATCGGGTAGACGCCAAACCCGAATAATCTTTAGCTTTAACGCCACACCGTTTCGGTTTACATGAATTTGGTTAACCATTGTAAACTCATTTGCATCTACAGCAGCCATTGATCTTGTTAACTGGAAAAAAATGATGTAAAAACCAATAGATGACTTCAATAACACAACAAATCAAAATCAAAATAAATAATGTTTATGTATTTAAAGATGAGAAACAGAAATTAACCTAATAATATATCTTTGCGATTACTCAAAGTGCATTCAACGTGTCTTATTACAATCGTATGTGAATTGGTTTGACTTGTTTATATAGTTATTCAATCAATTCAATAATAAGAAATGGATGAAATAGTGGCCGGTTAATTAGCATTCGAATTAGCATTGTTATTATTGTTATAACATTATGTATTGATTGAATTTAGTCAACGTCAAGCATTTCTTGATTAACTGGCGTATGTCAAGCATTATATAGGTATTCATATAGGAATTCAATCAATTCAATAATAACAAATGGATGAAAGAGTGGAGGGTAATTAGCATCCGAATTAGGATTGTTATTATTGTTATAACTTTATGTATTGATTGAATTTAGTCAAAGTCAAGCATTCAAACCATAACTGCCGCATGTCAAGCATTATAGTTAGTTGTGATTTGTTTTGATCTATTCAATGTTATTTAACTAAATGTTCTTTATATGTTATGTCAAGCATTATATAGGTATTCAATCAGTTAATAATAAGAAATGGATGAAAGAGTGGAGGGTAATTAGCATCCGAATTAGCATTGTTATTATTGTTATAACATTATGTATTGATTGAATTTAGTCAAAGTCAAGCATTGAAACCATAAATGCCGCATGTCAAGCATTATACCTAGTTGTGATTTTTTTTTTATCTATTCAATGTTATTTAACTAAATGTTCTTTATATGTTATTATATGCTTTACATATATCATTATGCTACAGATTCGAACATGTATAACATTATGATTTTTATGAGTAAATTCGTATTTAAAGTGAATATGTTATTGAATCAGGATACCAAAAAATTCGTCTGAACATGTATAAATACCTTATGAATAATGTGAGTGAATATAACTATTTATCTTAATGTATATTTACAATTTTGTAAATTCGTATTCAAAGTCAAGATCAGTAAACATATTACTTTCCTTATACATTCAACAATGGAGTAGAAGGAGACCATCAATTTCGCCTTAACATGCCTGAAAATTGGACCAGTAAATTCGTATTCAAAGTCAATTTGTTATTGTAGAAGGAAACCATAAATTTCGCCTTAACATGTATCAATTCTTGATGAATGCTGTGAGTAAATTCATATACATTATGTATTCTAAATAATCGCGTCTTGCCACCACTGATTAACGTATACACATTCTTACAATTACAACATACTAAATATTCGGTAAAAATCTAAATGTTATTGTATATAATAATGAAATATAGTAATGATTTTAATGATTATTGACTCACACATTTTCGTACTCATTTAGACATGTTGACCATAATTAAATCTTAGTCAACGTGCATAATTACACATTTAAATTCCAATTAATACGAAGTTTGAAAATTTATAGCATAGTCAAAGGTCAAATTCTATTTAATAAGCAGTAAAATTTATTTAAAATAAGTATAAAAGGAAATCATAATAAATAAAGAAGTAACATTAAACTGACGAGTGTATTGAAAATGTGTTTAATGGAATGAACGACAAAATACATTGAACACGGATTAATTCATTTGTGACAAATCAATAACTTCTTGTGTGTCAATCTTGGTAACAAAAAGCCTACGTGGTATGTCAAAACTTTAATGTTGTTGTTTCGTAAGTTTTTAGATAACAAAAACCTGTTCATGGATTTCGGCAATGTCTGGACAAACACGTAAAAAACAACATTATAATAACGAATAAGCTTTTTTTACTTAAAAAAAATTAGAAACGTCATGCCAAAACTCGTGCGGAAGGGTCATGAATAACCTTGAAGAATTTGTCACCTTGTGATAAGCCATAATGAAGTTATTTGTCCTAATGAAATCCCGTTCTTCGTCTACAAAACAAACTTTTGTTAAAGTATCCATAAAGTCACTAATACTCGAAACTGATTTCAAATTTTTTTTTTTGTATGAAATCCTGTATTTTGTTTTTTTTATATAATCTTTTTTTATATTCACACATACTCGAAACTTATTTCAATTGCAATCTGTTATTAAAACCACAATCATATCATCAATGATTAAACCTGATCAGAATTACTTGTGTGTCGATTTCATCCAAAGCAGAGACTTGATCCTAAACAGATTATCAAATGGTGTTAATAAAAAAAAGATATCGATCATTACAAATAAATCCGAATTAAAACGATTGTATTTCTGTTTGCTTTAATATGTTAGTAAACCGCTATGTATGGATATCATACAAATCAGAAACATAATCGAAAACAGATTAGATAGTTATTTTAATAAGAAAACGTGTTTTGTAGTTAAATATTTTGTAGAAGGTTGATAGCTATACGATTGTGATTTATCTTTGTAGAAAAATAATGATAGAAACCGATTATGTTTATCTTTTATGTAAGATGATTGCAAGCATTATGTATCAAACTAATCAAAATGCAGAAAAATTATCAAAAACATTTCGAGATTGATGTAAGATTGATGAACAACATACCTTGCAAAAAGAAGAATGAGAGAGGAATGAGGAATGAGAAAGGAATTATTAGGATAGGAAGGAGGAAGATGTTGTAACATACAAATGGATGTTGACAAAACAAAAAAAAAGGTTTATATAATACTTTTTCATGGAGCCCCATTTAGGATTTGGATCCTTGAAGACCCTCTAAAAATCTAGGATTCAACCCTAGTGTTTTCATTTATTATATAGATAGATTAAATGAATAGAATATTATCTATCTATCTATGTTACCTTATTAAGGAGGAGAGATGGCTAGGATAGTAATTTCACAACCATTTTAAGATGGCATATCAAGAGGCACAAGCATAAATCTCTAACTTTTACCATTTTCTTCCTATTATGCCCCTATGTACAATATTTGATGGCACATGTATAAGTCACTAATACAACTCGTATAATTGAAATAAGTAAACCCCTAATAAGTTAACCAAATCATTAATCATTCGTAACCCCCAATAATCTAATGAGATACAACTCGTATAATTGAAATAAGTAAACCCCTAAGACCATATGTAATGGGCATTATAGGGGCATGAATAAGCATGATAATGCCCCCAACACCATCCCCTTGGGCATTATATGGGCATTATAAGGGTGGGGCATTTCTAGTATAAAGCCCAAATAGGATAAAAATATAGAAAGTAATAATTAAAAAGGGCATTAAATGGTTTTAACCATTACACATTTGTTTGAAGGGAATTATAATAATGATGTGGTGGAAAATGCCCCCTAAGAAGCATGAACCATTACTTATGGTCTAATAAGTTAACCAAATCATTAATCATTCGTAACCCCAATAATCTAATGAGATTGATTATGAAACACTAGAGGTTACAATTGAAACCCCATTTATATCATTCGTAACCCCCAATAATCTAATGAGATTGATTATGAAACACTAGAGGTTACAATTGAAACCCCATTTATACCCCTCAATCCTCTTGTATTTTTAATTGCCAAATATAAAGGGACACCAAAACTGAAAGAAAGTGACCGGAGAATTCCTTACTTTCCTGGTAGGTGGAACTCAATTTATCTATGGTGCTCTACACTATATTGGCATGTTACAACATGTAATTAAGTAATGGAAAACTTTTGTTTTGATTTAGGTATATGTTGAATTTTGGCTTAAAAAACTGATTTGACTCAGAAGGTACATCTTGTATGCATACTATACAAATTTTTGT
Organism: Ambrosia trifida; assembly: GCA_028751855.1. NCBI lineage: Eukaryota > Viridiplantae > Streptophyta > Magnoliopsida > Asterales > Asteraceae > Ambrosia > Ambrosia trifida. Next base: position 21,477,931 of record CM054130.1, read on the forward strand.
TTTAATATTAATTAGAATTCTTCATAATGAGGGTATGGGTGTCTTATTAGACGAAACAATCGCCAACATGAGAAATGACATGTATACGTTCGGAGCATATTCGGGAATATACCACAAAATCGACCAGTTAGTACTACGGGATGGCAAACCCACCCCACACGCCATTCTTTATTTTTTTTTATGGCTTCATTTAGAGTATTTAGCTACTTTTTCCAGAGACTGAAATCTTGTCTTCTGATTCATGTTTTCAGTATTCTCTCGCATCAATTTTTATTTTTTATTTGTGCTTTCAATATCAAAGGACTTCCACCAAAATAATTGTCACACAAGAATACATGATGACTTTTAGTTTAAAATTATTATATATGTAATGAAAGTTTACGGATGAAGCCCCGCCGCAACGCGCGGGTTCCTGCTATATATATATTATATATTATATATTATATATACATTATAAAGGAGGAGTGATGGCCAACATGGTCATTTTCATTTCCATACAACTTAAGAAGCAACATGTACAACATATTTAAGCAATAAATTTAAGGGTAAAATAGGCATAGTTGTGACAATTAAGACACTTTGGAGGTTATGATAGTAATTTTGTGTCTTGTTTTTAGTTAAAAACTAAAATCTCATCCCCATAATACCCTCCCACCTTTCACCTTCCAAGAAATCAATGATCCATTGATGAAAAGTTATTGTTTCAATTTAATTTGATGACAACTATAAAATCATCATTTTGAATCATAATATTCACCTTTAATCCACCAACTCAAACATCTACTATCGGTTCTGAAATTCCACAAGCATTTTATGATTCTGATTGTCAATCCTAGAAATCGCAGGCCTCGAATCCATGTTGTTCAATTGAACCTTTTTAGAGGTATTTCGTGAACTCAATGAATCTTTTGTTTTTTAATCATTTAGTATGTTTTTTAGAGGTACTTTGTGCGTTTGTTTAATTGTTTGTTAAGTGATCATGTATGTTTTATGGAATTTTCACGTTTTGGACAGAGGATTTTTGTGAAATTAGTTGGGTTTTTCCTTCTAATTAGGGCTTAATTTAGGTGTAGGTTAATCTATAATGGTGTTTGTTGTGCTTCTTATCAGATGTTTTGATTTGCAACCAAAAAATGAAAAAAAAAACATGCTTGATTAATAATGGTCAAGGCATGAGTATTTAAGATATGCTTAAAATCTTGTTTGGTTCATTTGTTGCAGAGTGATATTTGCGGATTGGTTTCACGGCTACAAGAGTTGTAGAAAAAGAATTTAGAATTTGATGAAGCAAATAAAAGACTGACATCAAAGGTTAAGAACTTTTTGATACATTCTTGTGGTTTAATCCATCTTATTAGTTTGTAATTGGTGATGTTAATATAACTTATGATCTTCTTTATTGTTAAGCTTAATTCATAATTTAATGAGTCGATCTCAACTTTTGTGTTTTTTTTGTATTTCCAATTATATACACGTTAGGCGTTCTCATGTTTATGGGTTCTTAAGGTGTGTCTCACTAAACTTGGAAAAGTTTGCGTAGACGTTTCCTTCATGTGGCATATGTTTCAACCAACTTATACCACATGCAAGCTACAAAACATATATTAAGATCCATATTCTTTTTTTCCAAGAAAATTTTGATTTAATATTTAGCCCTTCATTAATATTTTCCATAGGTTACATCTTTGTTGAATAATTAATTATAATTAAAGTAATTTATTGTAAATAAATTTTGGAGTCCAAATTAAATCTTTAGAGTTGCAACAAAGATCAAACGAAGAGTATCTCTTAGCCATATTGGTGTAATGAAATTCATTTACTATATACCTGATCAACATATTAACTTCTATTTATTGTAACATAGGGATGGCAATGGGTCGGGTTTAGGACGGGTTTAGGTAATCCCAACCCCATACCCGATTAGGTATGCTTGTCCCAAACCCGTCCCAAAACCCGTCGGGTTTTTGTCGGGTAATTACCCATCGGGTATACCCACGGGTTACGGGTAAACCCATTAATTTTAAAACTTACCCATTGGGTATATCCGACCAAAAACCCGTCGGGTGTCTATTGGATAACTACTAACTAGTTACATTTAACATTATTAAATATATATGTAAATATTACAATGTATAAATATAAAATACTTAAATCATATAAAAACACTCAAAGCTATAGATAACAAATAGTATACACTAATTTTTGGTAATTTTTAGCATAATATGGCAATCTAGATGGACAATTAGATATATTATGCATACATATTTAAAAAGATATATAAGAAATTATATTGGGTATCTAATCAGGTAAACAGGTATACTTTATCAGGTAATCGGGTCGGGTAAACGGGTATATCATCAAGTCCCAAACCCGTCCCAAACCCGCGAAAAAAATAAAAATTAATCCCATACTCGGACCCATACCCGATTACCCAACCCCAAACCCGTCCCAAATGTGTCGGGTTTCGGGTTTACCCATCGGGTTCGGGTTTGATTGCCATCCCTATTGTAACAGGCCAAACAATGGGCATGACTAACTTTATAAACCCAAGGGATCTTGTAACTATGACGTAAGTATGTAGCACACGTATGTATATATTAAATTTCTTATCCTTTTCTAAACATTTGTTATCATAGTATTCATATGATTAAGCATTATGATGATGTAATATAATGTTAATAAATTTTTCACTGAACTCATACAGAAAATAAGAGAGATGACAGAAGGTGGGGTAGACTTCAGCTTCGAGTGTTGTGGAAATCTTGATGTACTTCGTGAAGCCTTCTTATATGCTTAAAATCTTGTTTGGTTCATTTGTTGCAGAGTGATATTTGTGGATTGGTATCACGGCTACAAAGTTGTAGAAAAAAATCTAGAACTGGATGAAGCAAATAAAAGACTGGCGTCAAAGGTTAAGAACTTTTTGATACATTCTTGTGGTTTAATCCATCTTATTAGTTTGTAATTGGTGATGTTAATATAGCTTATGATCTTCTTTATTGTTCATTCATAATTTAATGGGTCGATCTCAACTTTTGTATTTTTTGACCTAACTCATTTGAAAAACTTTTTATTTGGGGTTATGTTTCACTTTTTTTTAATTTAAACAAAGTAGTTAGTATAAGGTGAACTGTTAGTGTATAATCTATATAACATGCTCTTTTTTAATTAGAACACTATTTAGTTGTGCTATTGATCTACATCAGACTATAAAATTAAGCACCAATTAATTGTGATATTGATCTATCATCTATATTAGATTTAGGTACAGATAGTTGTTTAGTTGTTTTTGAATTTCATCTACATCAGATTTACGCAATATGATAATTAGTAACTGTCACACCCTCAAATTCCACTTGCGGGGTTTTACCGCGAGGCGCATGACATACCAGGATCCAAGACAACGGTCACAATAAACGACATCTATATGCAATAAAAGTTACGTAGAAATACCAACCACGCAGTTTATAAGTAAAGTAGAAAACGACAGCGGAACCAATGTCCAAATATGAATGCAAACACAACCCGGTTTGCTTATGTATGCAAGACTAGACGCGGTGCGACTCCAGTGCGCCTAAGACTCCCTGCTACCTTAGCGACCTGAGAAAACATGCGAAGTTAGACAACACATAAAGTGCCGGTGAGTCACAGAGATATAGTTTGCAAAAGTTTATCATAAGTAAACCAAACCCAACAACCCTTACATCTATACCTGATGCTAGCTAGACATCGTTACATGATACTATAGTGTCGTGAACCACTGCTGACAAGATAAGAATGCCTCAAACCCGTCACCGGTTCATCACCCGGTGCCGTAATATATAGGACAAATATGCACCCGCCACCGACCTCCAGTCGGCTCGAGTGGGGCTAGTCAAGCCCAATAGATCTATTCACACCTTCCCCGCTATGTACCCACATATTGATGGTTCACTAAGATATGAGAGGACTTTAATGATGAAAGTAAAGGTCACTAAGTATCCATGAGGTATCATGTAATATGTTGGTTTAAAAGTTTAGAAAGTTTTACCGCATGTCTCTCCCCCAGAATGTTCCAAAAACAGTAAAGAATGGGGCTGTGACACTCACCTTAGTTTGCGTTCCCAAAATAAGAATTAAGACAGTCTTGGTGATCCCAAATACCGGCGATCTATCAGTAAAGGTTGTATAAGAGTTGTGACTAATAACCCCAAGGCTAATTAGTCCCCGATTGTCCAGATCATGATTACGTAAGTTTGAAAACGTGTTTGACAGTTTAACCGACACACGAGACTGACCCGACATCCCGTTGGTGACCCATTACACAAGCTAATCAAGTACACATAGGTTACACACAGGTTTCAAGCATAAAACACTTAGTTTGTATCAAAAGTCTCATTTTAGTTAGCGAAGGGTCGAATGTAGCTTTAAACGGTCGAATGAGGCTTTAAACGGTCGAATGTGGCTTTCTACTTCCACCTTCGCCCCTTTTCTCCCTCCTTCGCCCATTTAGAATACGTTCGACCATTTAGTAACCAGGTTCGACCCTGGAGATCCTCCTTCGACCGTTCGACTGGTCGAAGGTACTCCAGGTTCGACCCTGTTATTTAGTTTCCTCAAAAACGCATCAAAAACATCCAAAAACATCACGAAACATCATGAGTTACAGCAGTCAACTATCATTAACATATCCCTACGAAACTCTACCGATTTTTCCCCAAAATCTAGTCGTTTTACAAGTTTTCCAAAATAGTAAATTATGGAGATGTCACATCAACATGCATGCAATCTTTACCCAATTAGGAAACTTTCTGAAATTAATCAATAATCAACTTAACATACTCAGATTATCATGAACAAGAAACCCCCTATCATATCTTTATCATTATCATCAAGAACAAGCCCTAGATCTAACCTAAAATTCCCCAAAATGACAAAACACTATCAACAACCAATTGTAACATGTTTCAATCATAACTCATCATTAATAACAGTCCTAAATCGTTGTCATATCATCTATACAGCAAGTAATCATCAAACAATGCATAATACCACATTAACACATGTTTATTTGTATAAAAACTCATTGTTTATGAATAGGTTTTATTTAGAAAGATATTAGGAAGGTTTTTATCCATAAAACATGTTGATATCAGATCTGGACTCTTGGGGTTTAAATGAAAACAAATCAAAATCATTACACCTTAGATCTTCTCTTGTAATGATTTAGAGAGTTGGATTATGAAATATAAGCTCAAAAACTCCTTCCCCAATGATAATAGTCAAAAGAGAGTGTTTAGAGGCGTTTAGGGTTTGTGAAATGATGAAAAATGACTAAGGATGGTATTTATACTATGTCCAGGTTCGACCCCTCTAAGTGGACGAACGTGGAGCTTAGGTGGTCGAAGGTAACATTTTTAAAACAGTTAGCTAGGTTCGATTCTTCATGTGGGTCGAAGGTAGTTTTTTCCGGTCGAAGGAGACCCTTAACAGACTGAGGGCCAGGTTCGACCCTTCGAATGGTCGAACCAGAGAGGTGTCATTTTCCAGATTTCCAGTTTGTTGTGTTTAGCACATTTTAACACACCCTAGCACATACACATGCAACCCTAATCTATGTTTCACATATTTAAGCATGGACAATCATCTAAACATCATTTAAACATGTATTTGCATATAATCCACCACATAAGAATCAATCTACACATAACACTTAATCTAGTTTATGTAATTCACCAATAACGGGACTCAAGACGCGTATATAAGTAAAAGACACCAACGATCCTTCAGATCATTGAACTCTGGACAATACGTAAGAAAACCCCCACTCAACTAACTCAGTTAAGTACGTAATTAAACTGTTTCCCGCTAAGGTAGACTTATAAGTTTAAATATGTCAAGTCAAATATGCCGGGTGTCACATCATCCCCCTGTTGAAAGAAATTTCGTCCCGAAAATTGTACGAGGTCAAAAGGAAGTCAAAAGGAAGAAGACGAAAAGAAAGAAACGGAAGAAAATTTACCGGTTGTCACAGTAACTCCATTAACAGAAAATAAGACAAAGCATGTTTGATAAGTCATAAGATTGTTCCTTCTAACAATTAGAATTCAGCGTACAAAAAGTAGTAAACAAAATAAAATAAGAGGAAAAAGTTATAGAAAATAGATAACTCTTTCTAGCACAGTTCGAACCGAGGACATGAAATTACCCGCCGAACGGTAATTCTTTTCATGATATACGAGTGTAATGGTTTTACCTGCAGGCTAAACTTAATATCAACCTAAAGTTGAACACATACTCTTTTTAATGCTCCTCATCCTCCAAAACATCCGTTAAATTTTGTAAGAAAAATTTTGTAGAAACAGAATTCGAGACTATTTGTTTGATTTTAGTAAAGTGTATATTGATAAGTCTGAAATACTTTATAAAATCTAATTCTTTTTTAATGGTGAGAACTATTTTGACTTATGAGCGTCAGCGCCAATGATGTGCCCTTGGAAAATAGTCATACAAAAAAGCAACTCAACAAAGAAGATGATGTTGGTATACTCAAAACCGGAGGGCACCATGCTGTCAAGCTTCTTGAATGCGAGGATACAATAGGTAATTTTCTATGCCTAGAGGCAAATTCATAGCAATTTTTGATGTTGGGTGAGTGGATAAATGTGAATGTTTGGTCGCTCTAGAGTTAATCAGGATCTGCAAGCCTTTTTTAGGAAGTCATCATGGTTGAGGCCTAAAGCTACAAGATCAAACTCCAGGGAGATTATTTGATTTGCTACTGTTTGCTTTAGTTACTCTTTTAAAGTAACTCTCCATAGTCCATAAATTCAATTGGTTTATTGCGCTATATTATGTAGATAATGACATGTTAACTACGTAATCACAATAATTATTATACAGTTTGTCATGTTGAATGTGCATTCATTTTGTGTTTTATACATATCTAATGTGTTACATGTATTGATTTATTTTGTTTTTCTAATAAAATGTTGTTTATGATAAAGTAAATGTCTTATTACACGGACATTTGAACATCATAGTTTAGCGAAGTTCTTCTTACCCATCCCCTTAATATACAACATACATATTATTTTTATCTTTTTTTTTTTCAAAAAACACAAATTTGATTTCTTTTTTTTTAAGAAAACACCTGTGGATAATAGATGCTTTACGGTCCGTTCTAACGAAAAAGTTTGGCTGATAACTATGGTTTTGAATAACGGCAGCGTCATATCACCGAATCAAGATGCTTCAGTTTGAAGCAATTTTATATTTGAAAGCCATTTTTTAGGAAGTCATCATGGTTGATGCCTAAAGCAAATAATATGGATGACACTAGGGGTGAGAAAATTAACCGCCATAACCGATAATCTAACCATAACCGACATAATCAAACCAATTTTAACCGATAACCAACATAACCAATGGTTACGGTTATTAAATTTCTTTAACTGACTGATCGCTTATGGTTATGGTTATGAAGTTTTGGTTAACCGATATAACCGAACCGTACTTGTAATGTTAACTTTATGTTTTACATTAAGTATGTAGAGGTTTTTACTATAATAAAAGTATGTTATTAACAAAATGATCTTGATGACGAATTAAAATTATAATCAAAAGCTAAGTATGTTTTTTGTTAATATCTTATTAAAAGGAACCACACATTGGTAGTATAACTAGAAAATGTAGTCTGATTGCCATGTACAAAATAGCACAAACTAAGTACAACATTGTAGGTTTCGGTTTTCCTAGACCCATTGACTTTTAATTTTATAATTTACCCTAAAGTTAGTTTTAGTTTATTTTTTTTGGTTAATAACCGAAATAACTATAACCGAATTCTTAACCGAATAACCATAACCAAAGTTTGTTATGGACATGGTTATGGTTATGATTATTTGTAAAAACCGAACCAAGCCAAACCGACCCATGCACACCCTTAGATGACCAAAAATACCCGCAGCAACGCGCGGGCAATCCTACTAGTATATATACAAAAAAGCAACTTAACACCAACATTAAGAAACTTAACACCGTTATCTTCCTTTAACGTGATATTCTAACACACTTTTCTTATTCTTCCCGGTAACCGTTGACAACAATACCATTGTCTCCGCCTCTTCCTTTCCATCTTCAAGTTCCCATATACCCAGTTCAACTGCCGGCGTCTTCATACACCATATACTCTCCTTCTTCTTCCATCATTAACCCTTTTGTACACCTTAATAATTCCCTATTTTTCCACTTATAAATCCAGAATGGTTTTTGTATCAAACGAAATAACTATCTGTATATTTACTTTTTCACAATGCCTTGCAATTACTTTTTGAAATTGTTGGCAGTTTTGATTATTGCATATATTACATACCACTTAATTCAGTAAGTGATTGTTTTCCCATATCAGTAGAAAGTGGTTGAATTGTTTCCCTTCAGTTGTTCAACCTAAGACCTTTCAGAGGGGACAAGGCACCCTCGGCTAGAAGTAAGCGGTTTGTGTAGCCCATAGGCTACACTGTTTCAACACCCTCAGCTTCGGAATTCGGTTACATAAATCGGCTTAGGCAAGCCGAAGATAAAGGAAAGAGAAGCCGAAGAAAGAGAAGACAAAATGGGTTTTTTTGGGTGAGGACCATCTCATGGGGTGTGTGTGATTGGTGGGTAGAGTAAAATGAAGGGGTCCTTGGTTCCAGGCTACTTTGGGCTTGGCATTTTCGGTGTCTAGGCTACTTTAGGCTAGTTTGGGGTTGAAATAACATGGCGTGAGGAGATTGGTACGCTCCATGCTACATGGGACTTGTGCCCCGTCCCCCGTTAGTCCCAAGTCCTATCCTTCACTTCTCATGATACTTTGATCGTTCAAAAAAAAAACTTCTCATGATACTCCATGAAAGGGTGGGCTTTGGTGGGGTCATACACTGCATTAAAATTATCAATGAAATAACTAAACTAAAATGTCTACCAACATTTGAATAGTAACAATCTGAATAGTAACAACTACAGAAAGGAAGCAAACATACAAATTAAGCTAACAATGCTAACATATTAACACATACAGCTTCCCGTCATCAGAAGAAACGAAGTTGAATAAGATCCCTCTCTTCTTTCTGTCACTATCAGTTGAACGACCATGGCTCCGGGTTAGATATGTAACGATAAGAAGAGGACACCTGGGACTAAATTAGGTGTGTTCATCTTCTGATCTTCATATCTCACCCGAAGTTTTCAAATTGTATTAATGCCTCAAAATGAAGTTGTATTCCGATCAAATGGACGCATGCGATTTTGAAAACTACAGCCGGCTCAACCTATACAACCATACCACCGCCATGCATCACCGCTACCACCTCCATGTCTATGTACCGGAAAATCAATACTCTGTCAGGTGTATACCCCAACGTTAATACCTATTCATTCCAATGTGGATTGTAAATAAATAGTATAATGTAACTGAAGGGATATGGTATTAAAGCACTACAAATACCATACCATCGCCCACTTAGAACAGGCCCCGCCAGACGCTCATCCACCCGTTCTACGTCAGCGGATGTCTCACGCCCATCCGCCCGTTTTACGTCAGCGGAACGTCTGGCGTCCACAAGCCCGTTCTACGTCAGCGATGCATCTGCCGTCCGACACAAGCATTGATACTCTCGTGCTACGTCGACGGAACACCTGGCGTCACCCGCCCGTTTTACGTCAGCGGTACATTTAACGCCAGGCGCAAGAACGGCCGCCCCTTTCACATCGGCGGGCCAAATATACATCAAAGCTTCCTTGGCAAGCTTCACTACAAGTGGAAGATACCTTTTGGGGCAGCTTTGGAACTCACCCCTGCCCCAAACAAAATATCTCTGACATGACAGGCGGCCCGTCAGAGTCCCCCCCCCCCCCCCAATCAAAGACTGTTCCCAGTCTGACGAGCAGAAAGGACGACCGGTAGAGGCCCTACAACCTGCTCAACGACTGGTAGAGGCTATCACACCTGCTCAACAATCGGTAGAGGTTCTTACTCACTGACTGGTAGAAGTCTTTTTCCTACTCAACAGTTGGACTCATTTTTGGATACATTGTAAACGATTTAATCACAAGGTTATTTTGCATTATTTTGCATTACTTAGTCAAAGTCTTAGTCAAATAGTCAATTCATCATAAAACCTTACTTTATGGTGTTGACCAATTTTAATGGCTAATTGACTCCAAAACTAGTATAAAAACCCACCTATGACCCATTATACTTGGCACCTCTAAATCGATTGTTTTAATCCGATTAAACTTTCCCTCATACCTTTCTTCTATAGTCTATTACTTCTACAATTGAAGCTTTGATTATAAGCTCTTGTAATTGGCGAATTGGAAGCTTGATATTCTTTCTTTTTCGTTTTCTTCAATTTGGACTAGCTACGTTGTTAAGTCTTTGGGATTCGCCTCGCATACATTCACAACACTTAGAGGATAATTCACCTTAGCCAATGTGAGTTTACGTAACCATGTTTATGCAATTCTTTATACTTGCAACATTATACTTAAGCAATTCTACATGCATGTCTAGTTGTAAACTTTAATGCCTCATGATTTAGACAACAACAACAGTTTCAACGAGTTTCAACATTACATAATCATTAGCTATGGCCAAGCCGGCGATACTCAATAATAGATCTATTGGATTGACAATCCCACCCGGATACGTGTACCTCCTACATAGGTAGCGTGGGTGATTGTTATCGTTCCAACATATTATTAAGGTGAACCGTGGATGACGGGATGGACCTAAACTAGTCGGAGGTTTGATTATGTCGATTCAACATTTCATGTTTATTCATGTAGACTTAAACTTACGATAGACATATGAATTGCTAAACTTTTATTCTTAAACTTAATTGCTTGACATGGCTTATGTATTCTCACCAACTTCTAGTTGACCCCCCCCTCCATTTTTACAACTCAACAGGAAATAATGATGCATGAAGACTAGAGTATTTACATGAGAAGGCAAACTGAAGTCTATGCTTGTTTGGTTTTTGTGATGTATTAGATTTCCACTTAAAACTCATTATGTATGTTCAATTTTGGATATTTGCACTTTAAATTAATTTCAATTAAAATTTGATTACCATGTGCTACTGTATACTCATTCTTACGTGACACCTCGATGTTTCCGCCATCGGTTGGGGTGTTACACAAGGCGCTTCCCGTCATACGCCCACAGCTTGATCTCTGTGCGCGCACCAGTTGACGAAGAATAAACAAAAAACACACGTCCACTTTGGTACATGAAAACCCAGTGACGACTGGATGATACTCAAGGTACACTTGTGAAATCAAGTCCAGCACTCCCTAAAGATACAAGCCAGCACTGGACTGGGGGGACTTGAAGGGATATGGTATTAAAGCACTACAAATACCATACCATCGCCCACTTAGAACAGGCCCCGCCAGACGCTCATCCACCCGTTCTACGTCAGCGGATGTCTCACGCCCATCCGCCCGTTTTACGTCAGCGGAACGTCTGGCGTCCACAAGCCCGTTCTACGTCAGCGATGCATCTGCCGTCCGACACAAGCATTGATACTCTCGTGCTACGTCGACGGAACACCTGGCGTCACCCGCCCGTTTTACGTCAGCGGTACATTTAACGCCAGGCGCAAGAACGGCCGCCCCTTTCACATCGGCGGGCCAAATATACATCAAAGCTTCCTTGGCAAGCTTCACTATAAATGGAAGATACCTTTTGGGGCAGCTTTGGAACTCACCCCTGCCCCAAACAAAATATCTCTGACATGACAGGCGGCCCGTCAGAGTTCCCCCCCCCCCCCAATCAAAGACTGTTCCCAGTCTGACGAGCAGAAAGGACGACGACGTGGCAGCCTCCCAGCCAAGATATCTTTCTGACAAAGCAGACTTTCTCGGCCCATCTCGAAGTCCTGGAAAGCATAAACTGTCCTCCGCCCTTCTCTACCAATAGGCGAGCACCACGTGTCCACCACCCGTCAGCGTCCACTTACTGGGCGCCACGTGTATATGCGCCAGGACGGTAACATCCCCCCTAGCATTCTACTTTTCCCTACTTTACTAAAACCCACTTGCACCAAATGGGCCTAAGGGCTTGGGCCGGATTATGGAGACACCTCTACCTGGGCCGGGCCCCGTTAAGGGTAGAGGATGGGCTGAGAATGTAGGATATCTTGGTACTATAAAAGGAGGACTCCCTTCTCCTTTTATTGGCATCGAATATCACACATACTTTCACTCAAGGAGAATACGAACACTTTCGTACCTTCTTCAACCCTCTGTTTATTATACTAACAGTTAGAGGCTCGGCTCTTCTAATTGGTAGTCTCTTAATTCTTTGGTCTTGCTCTTAGACCTTCACGTATTTTATAATCACACTCTCTTTTATAAAATACAGTAGAATCACCTCTCGGATCGCCTTTCGTTAGACGATCTTAGATTCGTGTTTCTTCAGTAACACTAAGTATTTTTTTAAAAATGTTTTTAACAAACCAACGTGAATACCCTTTAGATATATTTTGTTGATACTCTTTTTACCATTTTTTTTAATATAATTCTTTGAGCTTTCTATTTCGTTAATTCACCGAATCGAGTGAAAAAAAAAAAAGATAAACAACACATGAATAAATTGAAAGCATATGTGTTTTTATGTGTGCATACGATATTAAGAAGAAATGATTTGGTGTTTTTTACATGAGTAAACTGAAATCTTTTTAATAGGAAATGTTTATGCCTTCCAGGGACCATGCTTATGACTTTTTGCCTGTCGTGTCCATTGATGGGCTTGGGCAGCGGATGTTGGTTGTAGAATACAACGTTGTTCTGAAATACCGACTTAGGATACCCTTTCTCGCCGGATGAACCATGCCCCAAATGCAAAAAAAGGAAAAAAAAAAAAACAAAACAAAAGATGTTTGGATAAATTTTGCGAGCATGTCCTCCATTGCAAGGAATTATCGGGGTTTAAGCACCGTTGGTTGCAGAAGTCGCTAGGCGCTACCAACTCGGCCAACTGAGGAGTTGCGAGTACTCGGCCTAGTCGGGCGAGTACTCGGGGGTCGAATCAGCTTATGTGGGGAGTACTCGGAATATTCGGCCAACTCGGCTATACTAGGTGACCCACCCTTTAGCGGGTACTCGGCGAGTATTCGATCAACTCTGACGACTTTTACAACTATGTCGTTATTACTTGATCAAAGATGTTCTATGGGATGTGTTTCAACGCACGGGGATCTCGGATAAGAAAGAAGCACTGATAAATTTTTTAACCGATCCGCGCGAAGGGAAATTCACCCTGCGTCCAACAGACGTTCTTGTGTTTGGTTGGGTGGGGGGAAGGCATGTCAGCGTTGGCCTTACCGGGGTGTCCCCCTTAGTGGGTCTACAAGACAACGACTTTGTTCCACAGCAGGCGGTTTTGAGGGCGGAATCTAAGAAGGTCACTAAGCACGCGGAAGCCTGTTGGAGAACCAACGTGTGTTCATGTCATTTGCATTCGACAGATTTGGAGCCCTGGCCCGGAGGCAGTGCATTTTCTGGACCGAGTACAGAAACCAAGGGTTTGTATTTAGCATAGTAGACTTTCCGATTCAAAAGAGGATAGTGGCACAACTTGTTGCCAACTTACAGAATAAGCTATCCAAATGTAACTTGTCTTATTTTGATTATCAAAAATAATATAATTTATTTAAATCAATAAAAGTGTTAAACCTCAAATATAGTGGATTTTCATTCAACGGTATGAATTAGGATTATTCTATATTTCAACGTAAATTTAGTTCAGAAATAAGTCGGGTTGATTGCAGGCTAAACTTTATCACGTCACGTACTGTTAGGCCGGGAAAAAACTAGTTTAAATTAATAAAAAACAATAATAATTTTATGTGACATCCGTCACTTTTTCTTTTATATATAATAATAATAATAATAATAATAATAAAAATAATAAAAATAAAATTTAGATATTATTATATATACATTTTTTTTTATTTACTTACCATCCCTAAACCAACCCAACACCATACAAATCCAAACCCAACCTTTCCCTTTTAAGATTCTCGGCCCAAAGCTTTTAGTTGAAGCCCAACAGACCAAGCCCAAGCCCACTTCACCCCTTCCCTTAAGCTGATAATAAAAAAAAAAATCTGCCTCCTGCTCGGAATCGAACCCGAGTCAGACCGCCCACACCCTCACTCACCAACCATCTAAGCTATGTAGGTTATTTGGTTTTTATTCAAATCAATTTGTATTTATAACCTTTAAATGCTGCTGCTACTGGACGCTGTCATGAACAGACACGCGAACCAGCCAGCATTTCTCAACTTTTGGCCTTGATTGACCTTAATATTGGAAACAATTGACTATAGAACTCGCGTAAATAATTAATACATCAAACCCGCGTCCATTACACATCAATTAACCATAAATCATTGACTAATTTGATTGATTACGCGTATGGACTTTAAGGTTTAGTCAAACCTTCCAATTAACCTATACATCGATCCTCAGTATAAATTGGACACCTACGAAGCATCACAACCCGCCACTCAATCTTTCTCAACCTCCAATTCTCTCTGAAACACTCTAAATATTATTATCTTGTTCGTAGTTTGACTATTTCTTTGACCCGGCAATCATACTAAATTCAACACTGTGAGTCTCATTTCTTTTGTGGGTTATGTTCATCGGCCATCACACAGCAATAGCCCTATGGTTAATCAGGCTATTGATGTGTGATTTGGCCAATTGCAAATTCTAGGGCTCGTTCGTGTTATTTGGGGATAAACTTGATTTGTGTATTCGTATATAATTAATTTTGAACGGAAAACATCACAACCACCGGCCTAGGCCAAGTGGTTGTGACCTTGTTGCAACTCAGAGGTCACCCGGGTTCGAGTCCCGGCTCTGACCGGTTTTTATCCTTTTCTTTTCTATTTTTTTGAAACAAACAATTATACATATATATATATTAAATTCTCTTAATCTTTTAAATTCATTTTAAAATATCAAAACTATTTTATAAATTCTAAAAAAATTACATTTGTTTAATCTGATATAAAAGTTTCATTTATAATTTTTATTTTTCAGAAATTCATTTATTTAATATTTATAATAATTAAATCATTTTTATACTATTAGATTTATAAAAATCCATTCATATATCAAAACAACTTTATTAAATTCTCCAAAAATTATCCTGACTTTTTATAAAGATAAACTTTACTGAAATAATTTTTAATTCAGTAAAATCATTTATTTTATATTTTTAATCAATTTTTGTTAGATTTAATCATAATTAAATCATAATAAATCCAATTTTCATCATTTTTGCACCAAAATTTTATATAAATTATTTTTAATCATTTAGAACAGAAATATGATTTTTAAAATAAAAATTCTTTAATTTTAGTATTTTTGAAAATTAAAGTTAAATGTTGGCTATTTATAAATAAATAGATTTAAAAATCTATTTTAAATGAAATAATTTTATAAAAATTATTTCTATACTTCAAACACTTTATTGTGTATATTCTAAATTCAAATTTCATTAAAAGACTTTTATTTAATTATTTATTAAATTTCTCTTAATTAATAGACAATTTGTTTATTAAACAAATAAACATTATCCCCAATTCGAAGCCCTAGGAATACATGTAGCCTAGAGTTATTTCACTCACACATTATCAATTACTTTAGGTTAATCATTTGGGAGAAATCTCAAGTTCATATTTCGTTGTCCAGTCCAAATTCAAGTTACTACGTGAACAGTGAGTATTACTTATCCCCTTTTTCGCTTTTACAATTTTTGGGGTGATTCATGCACAACTATACAAAGCTTCCATATTCATTTACACATACATTTTTATTCATTTACAATTCATATACGTGTCTTGTTTATCTTTGTGCTTATGCTTGAACATGAACGTAGCTTACATACAAAATCATACATTTAGACATAACTTATGTTATGGTGCTCTTTACACTCAGACGTAACTTATGTTACGGTGCTCATTTAGACATAACTTTGTGTTATGGTGCTCTTTTAGACTCACACGTGTTGAGGTGCTCATTATCAATTACATTGTACAACTTTACATGTGATCTTTGTCTTGTTTGGTTACTTGCGTGTTTACATAATGCCTTGGTGATGCTAGACACATGAATTGTACTACTTTTCAAAACTTATACTATATGTACAAAACTAAGTAGTACTCACCAACATCATATGTTGACAAAATTATTTTCGTGCATGTTTCAGGATGAGCTGCTTGACGCTTCACATAGGACTTTGGACTTAGATTAAATCAATCAATTATCTTTATTTGTTGTCTTGTATTTAATTTCACATGTTGTAAAACAATATTCAATGATAATATATTTACATTTTAGTACCATGAGCTTTTGAACAATCGTCACTACGTGACACCTCGATGATTCCGCCATCGGTTGGGGTGTTACAGATTGGTATCAGAGCCATGGTTATAGGGAATTAGGTTATTAGATAAAATGGCCTAGACTATAACCGAACTTCAATTTTCATGCATAATATTTCCTGAATTACCCTACCCCTCATTTTCCTCTACTTTCCTCCTTCTATCTTTCCCTTCTTCTCTTCTTCTTATCTTTCATCATGGTGCATAGAGATGGAGTCCTACAGAGAGTGGAAAGTTTACACCATCATGGAACGGGAACAGTACCTTTTATGAAGACACTCTTAGATACAATATCTACTCTTATTGTTACTCCTTCGAAGTTGTTGAACCTTAATGAGTGTGATAAGGACACGTGCAATCTGGAAGGGTGGACGCCTGTACACTGGGTTTTCTGGCATAGGCAAGCATAGCGCATAAATCCATTTACGGACCTGTTATGCTTACCTGGGGATTCCTGGAGTGAGTGTCCACTTATAGGCTAAAGCATGTCTCCTTTGATCACCATTGGGTTCAATTCCTTTGAAAAGTCAACGTTCTTGTTGAGCTTTACAGCTAGACAAGGGCACTCCAAGCATTTTGTACAAGTTTTTCCAATAATACCCTCTCATTTCATATACAATACTTTGCATATCATGATTGCTTACAAGATCACATCTTCATAATCATCTGTACGATTATACACTTACATTTTCTAATCTCATGATTATTAATTGACTGCCTCATAGATGTCTGCTCGCCGCATGCTCCGTGATGCCAGCCAACGCCCTGTTCGTGCTTCTGGACGACGTTCTGATCGTCGCCTCGCATCTTTAGTCGCCGAGCAAATTGCTGCAGTGATCCCAAACCTTGTCGGTGAGATAACCCAGAATAGTAACAGTGCCAACACAGGGAGTACGACTCAATTTCGGTGCACTTTCAAACACTTTAACTCCTGCAACCCCACAAAATTCACTGGCGAGGAGGGTGCTACTGGCCTCCTCCAATGGTTTGAAAGCATGGAGAGTACTTTTGTGAACAGTGAATGTCCTGATGAACTCCGCGTTCGCTATGCTACCAGTGTCCTTCAAAAGGGAGCGTTAACCTGGTGGAATGGCGAAAAGCGCAATCGAGGAGCTGATGTTGCTTTATCTTTATCTTGGGCTGAGGTTAAGGAACTCATGATCGCCAAATTCTGCCCTAGGAACGAAATCAGGAAACTAGAGGAAGAATTCCATGGGTTGAAACAAGACAGTGGTGAGAATCTTGCGTATAATACTCGATATCATGAACTTAGCATACTGGTTCCACACATGGTCACCCCGGTCTCTCGAGCAATCGAAAAATATATTGAGGGATTACCTGACCTGATTCAAGACGTTGTCACTGGAGGCAAAGCCACTACGGTAGAAGAAGCCATCCAACTTGCAGCCACATTAACAGACAAACACGTAAGGAAAGGAAACTTGGTTAGGAAGGGCACCAAGACACCTACTGAGAAAACCACCAATGTTGTTGAACAATCTAAGACTATTTTAGCAAAGGCCGCCACTACTGCTTCGAACTCTAAGAAACGAATGGGCGATAATCTGAACCATACTGTTGTGGATCATGTGGCTCAACCCCCTGTCAAGAAAGCCTACACGGGAATCCATCCTCAATGCAACACTTGCAAGTATCATCACCCTACAAATCTTCCATGCCGTCAATGCACTAGATGTGGAAGGTTTGGACACTTTGTCACCACTTGTCGAGTAATGGTTGGAACACAGGGTAATCATCAAACAGCTGCTCAGGAACCACTACAGATTACTAACGGTCGGGCGTGTTATCATTGTAGAGACCCTAACCACATGCGACCTCAATGCCCTAAGTTGAATAATGTAAACCTGGTGGCACATGGACGAGCTTTCAATATCAATACCAACGAAACAACTGATCAGGATGACGTTAATCCCACTAGTTAAGCCATGGATGAAATCTTCCCAAGACTCGAGAAATCCAATACTTGTGTTTTCATTTTCATAATTCTATTTTCATTTTGTATCCAATTTTGTCGCACTCATTAGCATACAACATCTAGAAACTTCCTTGCATACTATTGTGTACGAACACAAATTTGGAAATTTATTATATTACGTTTATCATACGAAGACTCTACCTTACATTTATTTGAAACGTTTGGACTAGATACTTGATCTTACAAATGTTTTTCTAAGAAAACATCATTGCTTGATTGAAACTAGATTTTTCCCTTAATTTGACTACGCATTGAACATCTAATTATTCATGATACTCGTAAACATTTAATTATTCATGATAACACTTACACTTAATGGTTGTAGTACTTACAAACTTGCTTGCATAAACATGCTATCAATTTGCAATCTATGTGAACAATAATTGCTGCACTTAATAGAAGTCATCATGCCTTTTTCAACAGTCGGGAGAGGCCCTACAACCTGCTCCACGACTGGTAGAGGCTATCGAACATACTCAACGATTGGTAGGGGTCACTATGCCTTTTCAAACAGTCGGGAGAGGCCCTACAACCTACTCCACGGCTGGCGGAGGCTATCGAACCTGCTCAACAATCGATGGGGACATAGAAGGACACAAAACTTTAATGTAAGGTAAATTGATGATTCCGGTCCGGAACGTAATCATGAATTTACAGGTACATTAGGGTAGTGTGAAATTCTATTAGAGTTTTTGGTAGGCATCTAGTACGTTTTCGAGGTATCAAAGGTGTGGTGGGTTAGCTGCGGTACACCCTGTATACAAACACTAATGATGCGTTGAAAGTGAGACTGGAAGTCGAACCAGGAACAAACTCTGTTTGCTTGTTAGTTCATTTAGTCTTTCTGTGGTCAATCAACTCGTACATTTATCATAGGATTCCTAAAACTTGAAACTTAGTAAATTACTAGATTCTTATTCTCCTTATTATTCGAGACAAACCTAATGCAAATCCTTAACTCACATCTATCAAACCCCATACCCAAATCGTTCGAATTTTCCAAGCCACAGCTATCTTAATTTTTTTTACCCAAACATCCATAACCCTATGTTTCTAATAACTTCGGGACGAAGTTTCTAAAAGTAGGGGATGCTGTGACATCCGTCACTTTTTCTTTTATATATAATAATAATAATAATAATAATAATAAAAATAATAAAAATAAAATTTAGATATTATTATATATACATTTTTTTTTATTTACTTACCATCCCTAAACCAACCCAACACCATACAAATCCAAACCCAACCTTTCCCTTTTAAGATTCTCGGCCCAAAGCTTTTAGTTGAAGCCCAACAGACCAAGCCCAAGCCCACTTCACCCCTTCCCTTAAGCTGATAATAAAAAAAAAAATCTGCCTCCTGCTCGGAATCGAACCCGAGTCAGACCGCCCACACCCTCACTCACCAACCATCTAAGCTATGTAGGTTATTTGGTTTTTATTCAAATCAATTTGTATTTATAACCTTTAAATGCTGCTGCTACTGGACGCTGTCATGAACAGACACGCGAACCAGCCAGCATTTCTCAACTTTTGGCCTTGATTGACCTTAATATTGGAAACAATTGACTATAGAACTCGCGTAAATAATTAATACATCAAACCCGCGTCCATTACACATCAATTAACCATAAATCATTGACTAATTTGATTGATTACGCGTATGGACTTTAAGGTTTAGTCAAACCTTCCAATTAACCTATACATCGATCCTCAGTATAAATTGGACACCTACGAAGCATCACAACCCGCCACTCAATCTTTCTCAACCTCCAATTCTCTCTGAAACACTCTAAATATTATTATCTTGTTCGTAGTTTGACTATTTCTTTGACCCGGCAATCATACTAAATTCAACACTGTGAGTCTCATTTCTTTTGTGGGTTATGTTCATCGGCCATCACACAGCAATAGCCCTATGGTTAATCAGGCTATTGATGTGTGATTTGGCCAATTGCAAATTCTAGGGCTCGTTCGTGTTATTTGGGGATAAACTTGATTTGTGTATTCGTATATAATTAATTTTGAACGGAAAACATCACAACCACCGGCCTAGGCCAAGTGGTTGTGACCTTGTTGCAACTCAGAGGTCACCCGGGTTCGAGTCCCGGCTCTGACCGGTTTTTATCCTTTTCTTTTCTATTTTTTTGAAACAAACAATTATACATATATATATATTAAATTCTCTTAATCTTTTAAATTCATTTTAAAATATCAAAACTATTTTATAAATTCTAAAAAAATTACATTTGTTTAATCTGATATAAAAGTTTCATTTATAATTTTTATTTTTCAGAAATTCATTTATTTAATATTTATAATAATTAAATCATTTTTATACTATTAGATTTATAAAAATCCATTCATATATCAAAACAACTTTATTAAATTCTCCAAAAATTATCCTGACTTTTTATAAAGATAAACTTTACTGAAATAATTTTTAATTCAGTAAAATCATTTATTTTATATTTTTAATCAATTTTTGTTAGATTTAATCATAATTAAATCATAATAAATCCAATTTTCATCATTTTTGCACCAAAATTTTATATAAATTATTTTTAATCATTTAGAACAGAAATATGATTTTTAAAATAAAAATTCTTTAATTTTAGTATTTTTGAAAATTAAAGTTAAATGTTGGCTATTTATAAATAAATAGATTTAAAAATCTATTTTAAATGAAATAATTTTATAAAAATTATTTCTATACTTCAAACACTTTATTGTGTATATTCTAAATTCAAATTTCATTAAAAGACTTTTATTTAATTATTTATTAAATTTCTCTTAATTAATAGACAATTTGTTTATTAAACAAATAAACATTATCCCCAATTCGAAGCCCTAGGAATACATGTAGCCTAGAGTTATTTCACTCACACATTATCAATTACTTTAGGTTAATCATTTGGGAGAAATCTCAAGTTCATATTTCGTTGTCCAGTCCAAATTCAAGTTACTACGTGAACAGTGAGTATTACTTATCCCCTTTTTCGCTTTTACAATTTTTGGGGTGATTCATGCACAACTATACAAAGCTTCCATATTCATTTACACATACATTTTTATTCATTTACAATTCATATACGTGTCTTGTTTATCTTTGTGCTTATGCTTGAACATGAACGTAGCTTACATACAAAATCATACATTTAGACATAACTTATGTTATGGTGCTCTTTACACTCAGACGTAACTTATGTTACGGTGCTCATTTAGACATAACTTTGTGTTATGGTGCTCTTTTAGACTCACACGTGTTGAGGTGCTCATTATCAATTACATTGTACAACTTTACATGTGATCTTTGTCTTGTTTGGTTACTTGCGTGTTTACATAATGCCTTGGTGATGCTAGACACATGAATTGTACTACTTTTCAAAACTTATACTATATGTACAAAACTAAGTAGTACTCACCAACATCATATGTTGACAAAATTATTTTCGTGCATGTTTCAGGATGAGCTGCTTGACGCTTCACATAGGACTTTGGACTTAGATTAAATCAATCAATTATCTTTATTTGTTGTCTTGTATTTAATTTCACATGTTGTAAAACAATATTCAATGATAATATATTTACATTTTAGTACCATGAGCTTTTGAACAATCGTCACTACGTGACACCTCGATGATTCCGCCATCGGTTGGGGTGTTACATTTTATATACGACATTTAAAAAAATGTTTTAGTGTAATTCATTAATCATGTCTAGGCAAGTCACTGATCATGTTATGATAGTAGATATGCTTTTGAACCTACTGTTACGTATAAGAACCCGCTAACTATATTTATGTTCACAGATGTAGTCAGTTTGATAAGAATCCATATATTTTTTTTTTATTTTGATTGGTGTTGCTAGGAACATTGATTATAAAGGTTGCTAAATCGGTTAGATGTAGCATATGATTCTTAGACACTAGGTAAATCTCTAGCTGATAAGTGATTATTAATCACCACCATGCACGCCTCTTAAATCAATCATTATCATGACATATCATTTTATACCAATTTGGTTGTTTTTTCCCAGGTTCACATCACAGTTTTAGAATGTATTGAGGAAGTGGAATAGTTGTATAGAGATTTCACTCGAGTAAGGTATGTACATGTAAAATTAAAAATAGGTTTAATGAGTTATCGAGAGTTGATCGTTTAAAATATTTTTTTTGGGAAGGTGATTTTCTATGTTGTGGCAGAGATCATCAAAACCCCCTAGAAGGGGATCCCCTAGCCACTCTACAATGGTCAGACTATGTTGTCTTAACCGGGCCCACGCTGACGCGAGAGTGGCCAGCCCACAAGCGAGTCGAGGCTGCGCATAAGGGGCACTAAGGCTTCCACCCGGAAAATTTCCCGCCACTTAACAGATGTTGCACCCTCCATAAGAAGCAAGCGTCTCTGGAGTAAATGCACGGTAGTAGAAAACCAGGGGGCCATAAGAATCGAACCTGACCTCTCCAAAGAGAGTAGGCGCAACCATCACTTGGCAAATATCCAACCATATATGATGAAAATGGGGATCGAACCCTTGATCACATAAAGTGAACAAAGGCCACTCCACCACTATGGCTGGATTGATCGTTTAAAATAATTGATAAGAAAACAACATATTCCTTTTAGCGTATACACGTTTTGTCATTTAATATTAAAACCCTCCTTACTTTCCTTATGGGAGGTGGGGAGCTCGAGTCCTACCGGCATCAAATTGCTGCTGGTGGGCTGGGTTTTATTGCAGCGGGCCTTCGGGCGGCGGGTTTTCTTCGTAAGTTGGTGTGAAATTACTGATGGATCCGGATTCCGTATTAACTAGATGTAGCCCCCCGCGCGTTGCGGCGGGGGCAATCTAATGACTGTGTTTTTGTAATGAGTAGTTGGATATTATATATCGACAGTCATATATTAAGCCGTATTACATGGTAGATGGTTAAGTATCATCACACCCTTGGGTGATAAGTACAAAATAGGATAGCCATGACCAAGCTTTATAAAAGAGGTTAAATATTTACAGCATCCTTGCATGACTTGTACAAAAAGGGTTAGTCATAACCATGAGTCCTACTAATTGATTGCACGCCTTTCTTTGACATGCAGCTTGGATCTGCATTCAAAAATGGAAAGTGTTTAACAAAATCACATATTACTAATTATTTGGCGTTAGTATAGCAGGAAAGCGGACCTGGCTTCACAAAAGAGGTTACATATTTAGTCATAACCATGAGTCTTTATCCAATGCTCTTCTTTAACTTCCGGCTTGGATCTGCATTAAAAACAGAGACCATTATCTTACTAAATAAATTAATAACTAAGCATAAAACCTCTAAGAAACTGCTGGTACAACTCATTAGATTTACATATCCAAAATCCCTTTTATTTTAGTTTGACTTCTCATCAACAATGGTTATAACAAACAACTTTGAAACACTAACGGTTTTTCTTTAGCATTAGTATAACAAAGAGCTTGAATCATTTCGACAGCAATTTTCAATATATTCATCTCTTCCTACTTAGACAAAAATCCATGATTTATGATTCTTACTCATTGAGTCACACCCACTTATGTTCACATTGTTCCCTTTTCAGCTTTATGTATATACTATAAACCACCACTCAAGTCATTCAAACGCACCCAAAAAACACACTGCCATATAATCTACAATTCAACCTACAAACACAATATGCAAGTCCAAGATAAAAAGGTTCTTTTTTTCTTTTCTTTTTTGAAGATTGATTATACTGCAGTAGTGTTTAGATGCAGTAATCGAATGATATACCTTCCGTATGTCGTAATAAGATTCATATGTGCTCAGAT
Source organism: Ambrosia trifida (assembly GCA_028751855.1). Classification (NCBI taxonomy): domain Eukaryota; kingdom Viridiplantae; phylum Streptophyta; class Magnoliopsida; order Asterales; family Asteraceae; genus Ambrosia; species Ambrosia trifida. The sequence goes on from CM054130.1 coordinate 21,502,173, forward strand.
AGTGTAATTCTTTGTTATTATTTTGTTATGCGAACGTTTCTTTTCTTTTTCTTTGTTTTTTTTAACAGCAAAATTCATTAAGAAGCTATCAGGACACTCTATATCACATGGACTGAGAAGATCCTAGGGATAAACCTGCCTCTAATTAACCTTCTTGATTAGATGAGACATTGACGTCCCTAGCCTGAGTAGATCCTAATTTTTTATTTTCCAAAACCTTGGGCCAGTCTTCTGAAATAGGGTGATCGTTAGCCTCTGTACAGGGATTACCATTGTTATCTACCATGGTTGTTGGTTCCATTGACAAAGTGGGATAAGGTGACATGTTGGCATATTGTTCCAAAGAAAATAGTAAATTAAATCTAACGTTCTTTTTTCCTTCTCCCACTTATAATTCATCTTTTTTTTTTATACAGTTATAAAACTAAGCACCTATCTATGTACACACATGTAGATATGGCTGAGTACATATGTAGACTAAGCTTCAAAGAATCTATTATTATTGCTAGAATCAAAAGAGTGAAGACACCTTATCTAAAAAGATTTGGACGAAGTGAATGTGTTCATATTAGTTGTATATAGGGAGTGAAAAAGAAGAAGAATACCTGGTGCATCCTGCAATAACCTTTTGCCGGCATTTATTTTAGGATCTTGTGTTTGCGGTGGTAGGTCTTGATTTTTTGACTGTGATGAAACGCCTGCATTCTCCGGTGGTTCATCAGTGTTTAGGACATTCGTCACCACAATTTGTTTGTCTTTGTTTACTGTTTGATAAAAAAGCATTGAACCCTTGGTGATGTATCTTATTTCTTCTTGTAATGTTTTGGGATCAACACACCTTTTCTTTAACACCAATTCTTGGCACTACTTTTTATTAGCGCCATCATCCCTTCATAAAAAAACTACCTCTGCAGTTCCGGTCTTATCAGCTATAATGGCATTCAGTGAGTACCTGTTTCGTCTTTTTATTAGACCTTTGACTATGCATAGAGGTGTATATTTAGCGAATGATACATGGTTAACTACATGCTTACATCAGGGCTATAAACTAAGGATCAGGTAAAATGTGAATCTGATAAGTTAGTTTCTAATAATTCATGAAATTGATTAGAATATTGCCGCAATTGTAAGTAGATTTTAGATCTTTGTTATTCATAGTTGTATAAGCGCTTTTTATTGGAATATTTTTTTATCTTTTAAGCAGCTGTATGAAGGCAAGAACTCACCCAACCGGGCTGGATGAACAGTTCTAATCCTATCCATAAACAATGTTTATAAACAACATATAAAACCAGGGAAAAAATTCAACACTATCCATGAGAGTTGGAAAACTAACATATAGTCGACACCGGCAAGATGACCAACCCACGTTACCACTGACACCGGCACCTGACATGTCACAACCATCCCATCTCGGGTGTCTACAATCATCACCATCACCAGCGGGACCAGTCAGAAGTCATGGCACTACGACCATCAAAATCATCGAAACGGACCAAGCTGACACTGTTGAGAAAACTGACACTACTGTCGGCTTCCTTGTTCTCCAATTGTGAAGCTAAAACGGTGTAAAACACAAAATTTGATTAGTCAACCAACAAAACAATATATGGATCACCGAAACAACCCAACAAACACATAATAAGATAAACAATTAAATAAAATCCTAAATTAAACGTAATCATAACTATTAAAACTAAAGTGCATCTCGACAGTCAAAATAATATATTAGACGTGGCAGGTATGATCTGAAAGGAATTAGATACCTGATTATTCTTCATCTCAGTTGAATGCTAGCTGATGCAACTGCACTAACTCTTCTTGTTTCCCTTAGCCAGCTTGTTCGAATATGTAAACCCTTTTCTTCTAGAAATATATAAGGCTTATACGACAAATTTCAACCTAAAAGATAACAGAAGAGATTTATTAATACACTATCTAGCGACTCATTGAATTTTCGTTAAATCCAGAAAACCCAAACTACCTGCTGATGGCGATGGTGGTGCGGAGTGGTTGTGATATCAAACCGTGAGAAAAGGAGAGTTAAGCCAAAAAGAGAGTTGTTGTATAGAAAGACTGCTGTTGAAATAGAGAAAACAAACGAAAAACAAAATTACAATTATCTACCATTGTTTAGTCAAAAGTCATCCATTCATCCGAAATGAAGACCCTGGGAAACTAATTCTGTTGGTTGTATGAACCTGCACCATATAAAAGTAGTAGTGTATCAGGTTATAAAGGATAATTATTTTTTTGACAAATTCATGTGTTAATCAAGCTCCGTAGCTTTCATCCTATTTTCTTTGAGCTAAAGTTTTTGTTAAGCCCGTTACTCGTTATTTTACAGTATAAGTGTAGATTGTAACTTACAAATAATCGAGGAATTTCGGCTGTAACAAAACCCATCAAAGTTATCAAAGAATCTACCATGGATGCATAGTAATTAGTCCCTGTTAAAGATTGTCTACCAAGAGCCACTATTTAATCTTTCCTCGTGACTTGAATCAAAACAAAAAATATTAAATGCAACAATGGTTTAAAGGTAAAAGCTATTTCAATTCCAATGCCTACGTCATCATCTATAAATGTGCATTATTAAGTCTAACCAAGGTATACACGACTTGTATTTCTTTTTAATCATAAGGGGTCGTTAAGTTAGGTCATAGACAACTTAGCTAACAAATGACCCGTTAATGACATGTTCTATATAAACCATCTACCAAACATGAAACTCTGATCCAAATCACTTATAATATCAAATTACCTGTTGAAGAACCCTTTTATTCTTTGTTCAAACTTATGATGCGGTACTTACAATCCTTTTGTTATGCTTAGAAGCAAGTCAGCAACCAAATGTAAATTGATTTGATGGTAACTTTTAGCAAAACCCAGGCCTAAGAAGAAAATAAAGGTCACATAACAATAACCAATCTTCATAATCTTTTATTCATAACAAAATAAGTAGATATGATAACTGTTTAAATAATCAATTCCATAATTAAACTAAATGGATCTATGGCTTTATTGATCAATTAGTTTATCCAAATTCCTTTAACATGCCAACATGTAATTTGAGTCTTACAGAACATATACAGTACTTTGGATTTTAAGAACAATATATGAGTAACATAACATTCATAAATGGTATTCAAAAAGCCAAAATTTGTAACTTAGTAAATCAGAATAAACAGTCTCATAGTTAGTTCTTTAATCACTGTTGTTTGGCTTCTCAATAATCAAGGTTAGTCCCAAGAATTAATGTTAAAAATTCATACGCTTACCAAATACACCAGATTTCCCATTTCCACATATAAGTAATTCTACTCAAATAAATCATGTAAAAATGTAGCATAAGAGCCATACCGGTAGGTAACTAAGTCGAACCTAGATAGACAAATAGCCCCTAGTAATTGTGATGCCTTTACACGAAAACTCCCAATTTAGGAACATCCAAAAATCTCTACTTCAAACCACCCGAACCCATATAAAAACCTAAGATTTTAACAATAAAGTTGTCACAAATTCAATAGAAAGGGAGAAAAGAACACACCTAAGACCATGGCGGTGGTCGGAGCCTATAGGTCCTCATTCTCCGCCTCCTCGAACGACCTGAGACCATTGCTTTTTGTTGGCTATTGGCCAAAGGTGGGTGACGACGCAGTGTATGAGAGAGAGAGAGAGAGAGTAGAGTTGAGTTGGGGTCTGAACTTTGGTTTTGTGGAGTGTAAAGCCAGGCCACACATCCCAAAACCAGAACACAGATTTGTAAAAACCACTGGTATAACATCTAAAGCATAATGTACAAAATACCCAATGCATAAAAGCTTTGGTAATTAGTATATTATAAATTTGTTATCCGTTAAAAAAAATCTGTCTGGGAAGCACCCGGGCTAATAAAATTGAACACGATCCTATCCTCTTGAACAATCCCCAAAATCGTCATTGATTATTGATCCGAAGTTCGTATTAACGAACCAGGTACTCTTTTCCCCAAATTCCTTAATTTAGTTTTTTTTTAATTGTCTACCACCAACTTTTCGTCATTGTTACTGATTTTGTATCAATTTTAGGTTTTAACTCTTTAATTTCATTAATCAAGGATGACTATTGAGTATATTTTGTAGTGTTTTGATGAAAGTGTAATTGTATCATATATGGACTGTAATTATTCTAGTTTCTTATTAATTATTTGGTCTCATTCTTTAAATTTCTGTTTCTTAGCTTTAGAAATGGTAACATAAGTTGTTAGGGTTGTTATAGTGCTGTTTTTGTGTAATCATTGTTTTTGTACTAGCTGTAGTTCTTTAGTTACACCTATTAGATGACTTGATAACTAAACTCAAGTCTCACAAAACCACACGTAGGTCGTAGCGTCCGTGATCCGACCCCTCATACAATCAGGTATTGGGAGCTCACGGATTTGTTTTTGGTTAACTGTGGACTGTGGTCTGTGGAGTACACTCATCTACAACCAGTTAGTTACCATTGAGCCCTAATTCGGTTTAGTGGTATCTGGGACTGGATAGTGGACATTCCTTATGATCCGCTATTGGATGAGACGATGTGGGATTTGGCTGTGGTGTCACCCTACATTAAATGTCCATATCCGTTGTTTGTCTTTATTACCATGAACAGGAGCAAAGGATATATAGGGGCCAGGGGTCCCCCCCGTTTTTTGGCGTAGCATTGGAAATTTACGATTTTCGTAGGTAAATTGCGTCCTGGTGAGTCTAGCCCCACTGATATACCACTATCGATCCAAAAAAATTGAGTCCGGCCCCCTCCGATTCGAGAACCAAGCTTCGCCCCTGACCATGAATCTTTCTCCACGTGCCTTTGAATTCCGTCACTCTCTGGATTGATAGTGATTTTTTATGATTATTGCTTAACAAGTTTTAGTTCCAGAGTGGCCTAAGATTGCCAATGGTGATTGTTTATATAAATATAATCGCGTAAAGAAACTATCTTAAAAGCACACCTGTTTGCATATGGCAAGTGATTATGAACACTTTTGAAATTTAGAGTCGTTAATTAATTATTACCTTTAAAGTGCTTGTCATATTATCGTAGTTTTAAAAACGGTTGAGGTTCGAGCCTCGAGGCAAGGCGCCCAAAAAAACAAATATGAGGTGGCGCCTTAGGTATAGCTTTTGTATGTTCGCCTCATAGGAAAACCTGAGCCTCAGATGTACCTCACCTGCGCCTCGGGGAAGTTTGAGAGCATCCGCAATGTAGGCTCTCAAAAACATCCTCACGTGGAAACCTGCCTGGATTGCCCCTCTCACAGTCCCAAAAACACCCCTCTCTCTCCCCCCTCCCTCTCACATAATCCGTTTATGGGAATTTCTGCACAAAAGCGCCTCTCCTCACGCTTTCCTCTACCTTAGCTAAAAAACGCCCCCAAAAACATGCATTGGGGATGCTCTGAGTATTGAACCTAAAAATTGTAGGACACCATGGGATCATACGAGATTTTGGCTTAAATAGGACTGAATTTAATGGATATTGTCATATCTTGGTGGTTACCAATATTAGCGTATTCTCCCACTTTGCATCAACGAAAATCTGGAATTCTTAAAAGCCAGATCACATGTTATTGACCCTCCTAATTAATAATTTGATCATCATGAAGGCACTGCCGGCACGCATACAATGATACTGAGTTGCAGGCTTCACTTTGTATATTTTTTCTTTTAAAACACTTATCTTGGTCAAATTTGACTCTGTGCAGATCTTATCGTTTTAATAAAAGAATGGAGGAACAGTTTATACTGAGGGTGCCACCCTCTGTTGCTGAGCGTATAGATCGCCTTTTAGATGAGAGTGCTTCAGATGACAAGTCACTGGATTTGTCATTCTCTGGTAAGATGGCATCATGTTTGTTATTAAGCCTTATTGTTTTAGTTTGGCCATTTGTTTATCTTTTTTAATGCAGATGATGGGAGGAACGGCGCATTTGTTATAGGTGATGACCATTTTCCTGCGTCCCTACTCGACCTTCCAGCCATTGTCGAGTCTTACAAGACTTATGATGACAGTGTTCTGATAAAAACTGCAGATGTTGGCCAAGTAGGATTTGTTTCTTATGCATGTTTTTAAATATAGTTGATTGTGATTTATCTGCGAACAATGATGTGTATATATTATTATGACAGATTATTATGGTCAGAGATCAGGGTGATCCTGCTCCAGATTCGGTCGAGTACCGCCATGGTCTTACCCCGCCAATGAGAGACGCTAGAAGGCGTAGATTTCGTAGGGAGCCTGATTTAAATGTATGATTTCTCCTCGTCCTCAACTGTTTTGGTTAAATATTACTCTAGAGGTGGCAAAACGGCAAGTTGGGTTAGAGGTGTACAAAAAAACTGGTTTTTGGACCCGACCCGAAAAACAAAAAACCGGTTTGGAGTGAAACCGGTCTGAATCCGACTTTATGGGTCGGTCCTAGGAGCAGTTTGTTGTTTCGGGGATCGGTTTGGTTTGAAAACCAGTTTAAGAGAAGAACTGGTTTGGGAAAAAAACCGGTTTTAAACCCGGTCCAAATCGATGCCAATAGACGGTTGTGTTGGGTGCTAAAAACCGGTTTTACCTTTTTCAAAAAAAAAAAAAAAAAAAAAAAAAAAAAAAAAAAAAAAAAAAAAAAAAAAAAAAAAACGATCCAGGTTATAAACTGGACCGATTTGAGAAAAAAAAACTCCGGTTTGTACATGTCTAGGTTGGGTAATGGGCCACAACAGAAAACTGCATGGCACAAGTTGAAACAGGGGGTTTCTCAGGTTGCGTTGAACAGAAACACTTTATGTCTATAACTTCTATTTTTATAAATAATTCATGTGTCAAATATGATTACTAACCTTATGTTACTTCAATAACAATCGGGTTTGATTTAGGATTTTTTATGCATTACAAAAAGGGTTCATTACACCAATAGTGTAGCGTACTTTCACGTTTTGGTCATTATATGTAACAAACTATTTTTTTTGATCGCTTGATTATGATATTCATACCAATTGCAGCCTGAACTCGTCCGGCGGGTAGAGAAAGATCTGCTGAACATCATGAATGGTGGAACAGCTGAAATTGTCGATATCCTTTCATGTTGGTTGTTTGCTTACTTTCCCACACAAACATGGTACATTTTTATAAAATGTGTGATAGTGAATTGTTTGAAGTTTTTGTACTGTAACTACATGGAACTTAAATGTTCGTTTAGGTATTTTTATTATGAAAACCGTATGCATTATACATACCGTAGGGTAAATATGATTAAAAAGTTGTATTTTGGTACCATAATAACATGATTTTTGACCCATTGGGCCTCCTGCTTTTTTAGTCTTGATTATATTTTCTAACGAACCTGTTAGACCCGTTAAGAGATATACATAACCCGAGCTGACTTGATCATAAATGATTCTGTGAAAATCTCGGTTTTGTTTATTCCTTGACATACACTTTCACATACGGAAATGGGCGAGCAAGAGGAAGCCGGTGACAGGAGTGCTCGTAACACTAGGAAAAAAGCAGCACCCGCACCCGCTGCAAAACCGAGTGTTTCAGGGGCTGGAACAAATGCCGGGGAGCCTGAAAGAAGTGATTCTGATGAGTCTGATGATTCAATGTAAATATGTAATATATTCCTCAATAGTTAACATATGTAACATGTAATACAAATGATGTGTAACAATATGTGATAATTATTATTAGTTATTAAGGGTTAGGATCAAATACAGAGCAAAAGAAAAATAGGAAGGGTATCAAACGGACTCCGATTGAACTCATTCAAGCGGCATTGAAACCGTCTCATCGAACCCTACGATCTTAGTTTTAGGTTTTCGCTTTTTGGATTTTTAGCTTGTGGTTTCTAGAATTAACGTTATATCATTATGTCTTTTATGTAGCATTGTGTTTTTTTCTTATTTTCATCATTGTGTTATTTTTGTGATTCATTGCGTCTTTTTTCTTCAGCATTGTGTTATATTTTTTGGCATTGTGTTATATTTTGTGATCTATTGTGTTTTTTGTATCATTCTCACCCTTCTCATTTTTGTTACACTGTGTAAAATAACTTCACCATAGTTATTAATTCAGTTTCTTGTGTAGTTAAAGAAAATGTAATAGAAAAGGAGATGAAATTTACGAATAATAACTTCTTTGACAAGTTCCTGGATAGGTATATCTAAAACTTGTTCTACAAGCTCTAAACGCGGATAGCAGAAGTCAACGGGTGTGTTTGGCCCCACTATTGTTATAAAGCTTCATTACTGCCGAGTGCCGACTACCGTCACGTGTTATGACCTATGGTATGAGATATTGAGATGTGTATTTTACGGTTGTTTATGTTTCGAGTTGACCATGTATACATTTTTATAAATATAAAAATATCAACGACCTGTTATTACTTATTACATACGAAACCTTATTTGATACGAAAACCTATAACAATAATAATAATAATTGTGTAATCGTTGGTAGGGTTAGGATCAAATACACAGTGAAAAAAAATAGGAAGTCGTAAGAAAGGTATCAAAAGAACACCGATTGAACTCATTCAAGTGGCATTGGAATCGTCTTATCGAACCCTACGATGTTAGTTTTTAGCTCTTCGTTTTTTGAGGTTTTAACTTGTAGTTTTTAAAATATGTGTTATATCATTATGTCTTTTATGTACCATTGTGTCTTTTTTTTCATCATTGTGTCATTTTTTCAATTCATTGTGTCTTTTTTGTTCAGCATTGTGTTATATTTTTTGACACTGTGTTATATTTTGTGGCTCATTGTGTCATATTTTATGATCTATTGTGTTTTTTGTATCTTTCTCACCCTTCTCATTTTTTGTAGCCTTTGTAGAATAACTCAACTCATGGTTGGTATACAACAACAACCATACCCAGGAAATCTCACAATTAGCAAAGCTAAGAGTAGAGTATGGGGAGGGTGAGATGTAACCATATAATAATGTGATGATGTTTCATGATGTTTGGTTTGTAAATTCGTAGATGTATTATATAACGTTTGGTTTATAAATGAGATCGAAAACAATATTGATTAGAATTCATGTTATGAATTGTTGGGGAATAACCGTAACAAACGAACAAAAACGGATAACAGAAATCTCTGAAGACACGTGATCGCTTTCAGATTGAATCAATTCGACGGTTCTATCAAATATTCAATCGGATACAATTAGAGATTGAGAATTTTTTGTATGTTGTGATTGAGATTTTTAGAACCAGAGAGATTGACCAAGAAGGAGAAGAATTCGTAATGAAAATTGGGGCCAGTAACTGCCTTTTAGGTAGTTTTCCAAGGGTTTCGACCTTGCCAAAATTAGTCCCTCTATTTCCGAAAATTAATTTTCTGAGACATTTTTACCATAGCAATTTTAATGAAAATAATTTTTTTTCAAGTGGCGCTGCCCCTCTTTTAGGCAGTACCATAGCAATTTTAATGGAAATAAATTTTTTCTGAGACATTTTTACCTTGCCAAAATTAGTCCCTCTTTTAGGCAGTAACTGCCGCCCCTTGGACCCTGCTCCTAGGGGCGCTACCCCCGGACCCCCGTTTCTTAGGGGCTTCGCCCCTAAATTCTTAATAAATTCAAATATGCGTGCACTCCGCACCGCCATACCTATATGATGCATTATTATGAACATATTGGTCAAACAGTCAATCCAATTACACTAAAAAATTCAATTACACTAAAATATCCAACAGAGATAGAATAAAAATAAGCTAGTTAAGACACGGTTCCGGGGGTTTTTAGAAATATGTTCCTATTAAATTGTATCCACCCCTGTTTATCACATACTAAAACGCTAATTGTAATTAGCCAATAATTTGACGACATTGAACTTAGAAAGATGGAGCCGTACGGAGGAGACAGACGACCTACCGTCGGTGCCACCGTGACCGTTTAGTAGGAAACAGTTGGCATAAAAATTAAAAAAAAAAAACTATAATATTTTAAGTTTGTATACTAAAACATTAGATTCTCCATCTTGCAATTTACAATTTAGATTAATGTTGTCCTTTTCCATTTTAAAGACAAACTTTAATGCACCAATCAAGAAAATGTTTTCATATAGTTTAATATTCGATTCATTTATTATTTAATAATGAGTTTCAACATATTATATGTTTTATAACAATAAAATATTTATATGAAAATACAAAACTGTTTATAATCTAATGTCTTTTATAGGTCAATTTATCCTACACAATGTAACAAAAATGAGAATAGTGAGAATGATACAAAAACACAATAGATCATAAAATATGACACAATGATCACGAAATATAACACAAGATCGAAACATATAACGCAATGCTGAAGAAAAAAGACACAATGTTACATAAAAGACACAATAATATAACGTAAATTCTAAAAATTACAAGCTAAAAATCCAAAAAGGCGAAAACCTAAAAACTAAGGTCGTAGGGTTCGGATAAGACAGTTCCAATGTTGCTTGAATGAGTTCAATCGAAGTTCGTTTAATACCCTTTCTACGACTTCTTATTTTTCTTTCATTATGTATTTGATCCCTACTCATCTTTTATTAGGTTGGTTTATAATCACCTAGTTACAAATTACAAAGTGATGTAACAAGTAAACTATTTTCTAAGTTGATAAAACTCAGTTTTACCTTATGATATTTTTTCTATAAAATGATTACATCACCTCAATTAGTCCCTCAATAGCCTCAATTTTTGGATTAAATCGTTTCTTAAGGGTCTGACTTGTATATGTAATATGTGTATACGAGTCGTGTACACAATTCATATATGCTTTTTGGGTGAGGTGTCTATATAAAAACTCGTATATTTGTACGTACACGAGTCGTATAATTCATGTAAATAAATGATATTCGATTCGTATATATGTATATGAGTATATAAAAAAGGATTTACGAGTTGTATATACTTATACGATTCGTAAACTTATCAAGGTGTCAAAAGATTCATTAAGGGTGGGTAAATATGTACTTTGAGCCTACCTTAATTCATCGTTCAAATAACAAAAGTGACTCGTCCTAGTTCAAGTAAATCATATGAAATATATATATAGACTATTTCATATTTGTAATTTTTTTACATTTAATGGCTTACTTCATATTAAACTAGGATTTTATTACCCCGCGCTTCGCGGCGGGAGCTCCTGTTGCGTTGAGGGTTTGGTGGATGTTAAAGATCACACGTCGCTGTAGGAACTTCTGTTGCGTGGAGGGTTTGATGGACATAAAAGATAATATCAAGTGACTGTTATTCTCATGTGGGCTTCAAAAAAATACTTGCGGCTAAAAGCTAAAAGTTTGGTGGTCAAAGTTTGATGATCAAATTGGAAAAAATTAAAGTACGTAGGTTAGTAAGAAAGTTAGTGGTCAAAGTTTGATAGTTAAATTGGAAAGAAACGTGAGCTTCAAAAAAATACTCGCAGCTAAAAGATAAAAGTTTGGTGGTGAAATTTTAAAATCCTAAACGCTAAAAGTTTTGACCAATTTGCACCTGCAATATTTTCTTTTATATTCCTTCTCATTTGTATCTTAGAGGGTGTTTGGGATTGATTTTTCAAAACAGCTTCTGCGTTTTGAAAAAGCAGGGGTGGAGCTGCTTTTAGATTATTTGGTTTTGGTAGCATAAAAATTCATTTCGAAAACTCAACCCCAAACACCAAAAACTGATTATTTGCGTTTTCAAAACGAAATAATCTAAAAATTCATTTCAAAACGCAACCCCAAAGACAGAGGCCCCCACCATTTGGTTTCTGAATTGTGCAACGTGAGCCAATAATAAACGGTAAGTGTGCATCTGTTCCTTAATATATATAATTGTTATTCTTTACATTAATCATTTCCTATTTCTATGGTTTTTACTTTTTAATAATTTTTCTAATTATTTTTTTTTCATAAAATTAATCGAAATTCCATTCCACAATAAAAGGCCAAATTACATCTGGATAATGGGTAAGCGAGCAATAAGTTGTGTCACTATCCCGTTTGAATAGCAAAGCCTATTCTACTAAATACAAATCCTTGGTTCCTTGGGCTCTGCGAGTCACTGTGGATCCACCTTCTGCACCAGCTCCAAAAAGTGAACCACCTCAAGGGCTAAGGATCCAAATATGTCGAAGGCAAACGGAATGAAACGTGTTGATTCGGAACAGTCTATCTATTAATTTACAACCATACGAGGAACAGTGCATCCAAGGCATTTTTGTAATTTAGAAATAGCAGTGAAGGAGTGGACGTATTAGGTGAATATTATCAAGAAATGTATGTATAGCTTAATCTTTTTATTATAATCATAAAGTAGTAATACTTTTTATAATATATTATATAACCTGAATCAATATACTTCTCATAAACTCTAGAACCAGTAATATTAAATTGATATGAGTTTTACGAGTCAATTGCAAGAATCGTTCGAAAAAAAATTGCAAGAATCTTAAGTCTTAAACGTCATCACTTATATCACTCGACCAACCACACGTTTAGTTGTGTCGTGTATAATACTATACAAGGTTATATATGTAAATGACACATCCTGTCTGACTAGATTAATTAGTTTGCCTAAAATGCGACTTAATTCATACTATAAAAATATTTGCTTTACATATTATTTTTGTTCATGTTTAAAATGCTTTTTTTTTTTTATTTCGTATAGCTATGAAACAAATTAAATTAGTTTACGTATTATAACTTACATTTGTGTATATATAAATTTATGTTTTATAATTTACAAACATGGATAGACTATTACTTTTTCAAAAAAAAAAATAGTGTCTACTTCTTTTTTGTATTAAATTTATTTTCACATAACTCTTTTATAAAGCAAGTCATGTTTGTACATTTTAACTTCAAAGACTCATGACACGAAAATAAAACGAATAAGTTAAATTTGTTTACATAATATTGTGCTACATTTACATATATACTTGTTATCCAATAGTTAATTATTGTTATTTACATTTTTAATTATTTGTGTTCAAAGTTTAAACTCACTGGATAACTAATCTTGGGAGTTAAGGCAAGTATGGCATTGAAAAGTAGAACCCTGGGCCCTGAAACAGCGATTGAAAAAAAGCAGTGGCGATGGGTCGAACTGGTCAATTCAAAGGGTCCCTTTATCAGCAAATTACTTGGACAATTTTGACTTTTACTTTGACCTCTTCCAATAATATAGCTTTTTTTTATTCCTTCTAATTTTAAAACTTATATGTTCCTAAAAGGTTTGAATGTAAAAATAATGCCAATAGGCCTTTTTACGTAAGAGCATTCGCATCAGGCTATTCATATTTTTATTTTTGTGAGTAGGTTCTTTATATTATATAGAGTGATAGTAAATTGTTGTGAGTGGAAGAGAGTAGAAAAGTATTTGAAGGAGATATTGTTCCCCTTTATAATTTTTTTAAGTGATTGTAAATGAAGGAGAGAAAAAAGTAGTGTTTTTTAGTATAATTGATAAATTCCCTTCAACCAAGTAGCGAGAGCTTAAGCCTCACTATTGGTAAATGGTAATTGTTGTATGTCGTTATAAAAAATGTAAAAATACTAATGTTAATAGATACAAAATTAACAAATTGGGTTATTAGGAGAAATTAAATTTAATGTTTAAAATCTAGAATGACAATCTCTGACAGTCTATTAGTTTTTTTTTTTTTTTTTTTTTGAACGGCTAATTATTTTGTTACTCACTGATCCCTCATCATTTGAAAAGGCAAAGCCTTATCTAAAATCATGATACCGCCAGGCCGAACGCCCTTTGGTGATAGTCTATTAGTTATCATCGGTTATCGAACAAGTTTCCTCTAGATTTCACTTGCTGCTTCATTTCACAAAGCGTTTAAGGTCAAATATGTCAATGACCGGTTCTTCTTGCCCATGTAGCCTTGCCTCTCGACCAGCCTGTCAAGCTTGCTCAAGTTACCTTCTTCTCTATCTTCGGTGCAGCCTATCTAGAACGGACATCCTGTCAATACACCCTTTGCACCCAACTAAACCAACAACAACATAACGATTTCTAGTTTAACCGACTCATCCAATCCTGATTCCAAACCATTGTTAAAGAAAAATCTCATATAGTTATGACAATTTCCAATTAACTAACTAATTAATTATAACATACAAGTACCATTGCTTTTCAACAACACTTACTAATTACTAATTCAATTCTGTTTTATATCCTGATCATGTGGCCTAGTGGTAAAAGGACTTGTTCTTTCTTTGGGGGAGCCGGGTTCAATTCCCACAGGAGGCATGTGATGGATACCCCCACCCTTGTGGTGGGGTAGGTGGTTGGGAAGTGATGGAGAGACCCTTGACCCTTGTGGTCATGGGTTCGACTCCTGATCCCTCCAGGTTTTACCGGTTCACTACCGTCGTGCCTTCGGGCGGGTTTGTGGACCGGGTTTTCCCTGGAACTGGAGACGGGTGGGCCGAAGGGCTCTGTCCGTACGGACTAGAGGCCGTCTGGGGCCCCTTTCGGCCATTGGGGGCCGCGTACAGAGTACCCGGCAATACTTTAGTTGATCGTTCAAAAAAAAAAAATTCTGTTTTATTATAACATTAATATTAATATTATTAAATTAAATTTGAAACTCCAAAAGCCCATCACTCGACCCACGTGTCAACACTTTACCAACTCTTCTAGTGTTACCCCATTCACACGCATACACCTTAACTACATAATAATCCCCTCCTATATAAGAGCAATAATATTAATAATATTATTGTCATCCATATATATAGCAAACCACACCAACTTCAAACACATAACAAAAAACACAAAAACCAACCAAATAACAAACTTTCCAAATCTTTTCCCACCAATTTCATCATAAGGTTAACATCCAATCTTCTTTCTCCTTATTTTCCCTATAATTTCTCCCTTTTTATTATATGTTTTTGCTATCTTTGATCATGCATATAATTTGTGTCATTTGTCTTTTGAATTTGAGACAGGATATTCAAGACTCATAGGCTGTGTTAAACTTGCATGGGTTTATCCATTTCGTGCCCGTTTGCTGCCTGTACAGATTTGGAAGCCAGTTTATCATCCATCGGTTTTCAACAAGGCGAACAAGAAGAAGCGAAAAGTTTGATCAAATCAATCAGTTTCAAAGGCCAAGATTCTGAACCAGAGTTAAGTCCTAAACATGAGGCTGCTATTAAGCTGCAGAAAGTGTATAAAAGCTTTCGAACGCGACGAAAGCTGGCTGATTGTGCAGTTCTAATTGAACAAATTTGGTTAGTATTTTGACTACTTTGATTTATTCAAAGCTTTTATTAGGATCTTTTATTTAGTTTTTTTTTTTTTTTTTTTTTTTTTTTTAGGTGGCAAGTATTGGATTCTGCAGAACTTAGAAGAAGTTCTATATCATTTTTTGATATTGATAAACATGAATCCGCTATATCGCGTTGGGCCAGAGCAAGAACAAGAGCTGCCAAGGTACATTCAGCTGACCAGAAACATATTTATATGATGAAATATAAAATGAAATTACTTATAAAGTTTTTTTTTTTTTTTTTTTTTTTTTTTTTTTTTTTTTTTTTTTTTTTTTTTAGGTTGGAAAGGGATTATCAAAGAATTGTAAAGCGCAGAAGCTCGCATTGCAGCATTGGCTTGAGGCAGTAAGTGAAATTAGTATTAGTATAATAAATATATTAATATTACATCCTAATCGTGTGATGTAACTTTCGTATTTTGTTTTAATGAAATTTAAGTATTTTTATTAAAAAAAAAAAAAATCCTAATCATTACGCAGATTTGAGTTTTTTCTTATATTATTCCATAAATGGCGTATTTGCAGATCGATCCAAGGCATCGATATGGGCATAATCTTCAATTTTACTACCTTAAATGGCTTCACTCTCCAAGCAAAGAACCATTCTTTTACTGGTGACCACATTTTACAAAGCTTTAGTTTTTAGCAAAGAATGTTATTCAAAACTTATGACCTGAATTTTTATTATTTTTCGAAAATTTAGGTTGGATATAGGCGAAGGTAAAGAAGTGAATCTCGTCGATAAGTGTCCAAGATCAAAACTTCAACAGCAATGCATCAAATATCTTGGCCCGGTATACATCATTTTCATTACATTCCAACAGAAGTTTTTTTTATCATTTTTAATAAATTTTTTTAATTTTTTAATATTTTTTTAGATGGAAAGGGAAGCGTATGAAGTAGCGATCGAAAATGGGAAACTTTTTTACAAACAAACAGGGGAGTTGATCGATACAACGGGTCAAACAAAAGGTGCTAAGTGGATCTTTGTTCTTAGTACAACCAAGACATTATACGTCGGTATCAAGAAAAAAGGTTCCTTTCAACATTCAAGTTTTTTGTCCGGAGGGGCCGCGCTGGCTGCTGGTAGAATTATTGCTGAAAAAGGTGTTCTTAAGGTATATTTTTTATTATGAATACTGTCTTTATCTAACTTCAAAAGAGTATCCAATATGACAATGTGTTCAAATAATGTTGTTAAATAATGTTGAATTGAACAGGCGGTCTGGCCTCATAGCGGTCATTATCGTCCTACAGAAGAAAATTTTCAAGATTTCATATCATTCCTTCATGAAAATGATGTGGATACATCTAATGTAAAGGTAAAAAAAGCGACCCGAATTGATTTTACTTTATTTTGTGTTTGTTTATGATTCTTGATTATTGATACTGACATTTTTGTTTTACAATTTTAGATGGATTCAAATGATGACGACGATAAAGAAGAATATTTTCGCAAACAAAGTAGTATAAACCGTATAAGAACTCCCTCATCTGAAGAAGACGAAAGATCAGAAAAGTGCGTCGAGGAAATAAGGAAGCCGAAGTTGTTAAATAGTTTTACTAGGAAGTTAAGTGCACTTGAAATCCCAAAAAACGACGATTTGTTAGTGAATTTCAAGGCGGAGAATCAAACAAGCGAAACCATGTTAGATTGTGACTCAGACGAAGAACGCGAATTAGAGATTGATGACAAAGTTTCTAAAGAATGTATCTTTCAAAGAAATGTTTCACATAAAGAAACACAGTCTTTTAAATTGGGAAGACAGATTTCATGTAAATGGAGCACAGGAGCTGGACCTAGAATTGGTTGTTTACGAGATTACCCTTCGGAGCTACAATCGCACGCGTTAGAACAAGCTAAACTGTCTCCAAGAAGCTTGGAGTCTTTAAACAGAAGAAACAGTTGGACATACAGAACACAAATGTCCCCTTTGAGCGCCAGATCGTTGAATTTCCCTTTGAGCGCGAGATCATGTATTTGATGATATAGAGTGTTATACAGATTTGTTTGATTGATCTGTTACTTTGTAGTGTTTTTAGTAATTTAGGCATTCTTTTGCAGTTTAAATGTTGAAATCATATGTATAGTGTATAGAGATAAATTTGTAAAGTTGTAGATTTACATGAGTATTCATTGAAAATACTCATTTTTTTTTACCATTAAATGAAAAAAAAGAATCAATTTTTGTGGTCTTTCTTTGATTTTGATACATGGGTTTTGTGTCATTCAACTTGAGTATTTCACAAACTCATTTTCTGTTCCTCATGCGCGGTTCTTCACTAGGGCCAGACCGGGCCTTGGCCCACCCGGTTTTTTCGTTTCGTAGTGTAAGTTTTAACAAAAATTTCCAAAAATTTTTATATGTATTGAGTCCGGCCCTACCAGATTAAGCCCGACCCTACCAAGTTTTTCGTTTAAGATCCGCCACTGCTGTTCCTCTATGTAAAAGTGGACAAGGTTTATTCTCTGCAACTCTGCAAGTATGGTTGTGCCTTGCACAATTGACAATCCCTTTTTTTGTACCTTCTTATTGTTATGAACTATGGTGATAAGATAATCTTTTTTTTTTCTTTTCAATAAGTTGGAATGTGCAAAGATTTCACATCAGTTTAAGTTGTAATATTGGCAAACATGATTGTGCGCTATGCAAGTATGGTTGTATGCTTTCTCGCATAGGGTATAGCGCGGGATGACCCATAGTCACAGGAAACGCTGGTTGGCCTGTGAATTACGTATTGGATCTCCTGTACCGGAAACGGGTACAGAGGCGTACCAGATCAGTAATATGTATAATTTCCGAATTTTTTTGTTCCCGTATTCTCTTTATTAAAATCGCGTACCGAATAGATAGAAATTGTTGAATTGGCTGCTAAAAAACACGTACCACTTTATTTCTGGTCGTGAATCTGTTTTGAATTTATGATTATGAAATGGTTTTGTTAGTGTTTTGGCTGTTATGAACTTATGATTATGAAATGTTTTTTATATGAGTCTGAAATATTTTTTGTATGATTATGAAATGTATTATTTTAAATGGGAATGTTTTAAAACATCTAGTGTATATTGTTTGTATATGATACGGCATACCAAACTAGGGTTGAGTTATTCTACAAAGGCTATAAAAAATGAGAAGGGTGAGAAGCCACTAGAAAATGACATGTGTCCAAAGGATTAACAAGTGAGAGGGGTAATTTTGTCAAAAACATATGCACATGCAAGTCACATGCCATTTCCACCTTCATTTTTAAATGCCCGTAACTTTTTTATACGTCATCCGTTTTTAAAAAAAATTATACCATAAAATTGAGCGTCTTTTTATCTTTAATATGACTACCATATTGCTATACTTTTGAAAAAAAAAATTCAAAACCCACTTGCTTAAGACACAATGGAATGTAAAACACAATGAACACCAATTAAATATAGGGTATAAAACACAATCAAGAGTCTAGTAAAACACAATGGACGGTATACTAAAGATACAATGAATAGAAGACTAAAACACAATGAATACTTTTGAAAAAAAAAGTTGAAAACCAGTTGCATAAGACACAATGGATGACATACGAAAGACACAATGAACAAAAGACTAAAATACAATGAATACTTTTGAAAAAAAGTTAAAAACCCAATTGTGTAAAACCCAATGGACGACATAATAAAGACACAATGAACAGAAGATTAAAACACAATGAATACTTTTGTAAAAAAAGTTGAAAACCCAGTTGCGTAAGACACAATGGAGATAATGTAAAACACAATGAGTACCAATTAAATATGCAATGAACAATAGGGTATAAAACACAATGAACAATCTAATAAAACACAATGGACGACATTCTAAAGACACAATGAACAGAAGACTAAAACACAATGAATAATAGACTTAAACACAATGAACAACATAATAAAACACAATGTACACCTAAATACAAAACTCATTTGCGTAAAACACAATTAAAATCATACTAAAAACACAATTGACAAAGTTAAATCATGTGTACACTAAAAAAACATAAATAACATATTTATAAAGCACACATGCATACTATAACACAATGAACGTGCAGAAGACACAACGGAGAAAAAAAACCCAGTTAGCACGAATTTTTTTTTCAATTTTAATGTAGCAATGTGGTACTCATATTAAAGATAAAAAAACGCTCGTTAATATGGTGAAATTTTTTTGAAAAAAAAATGTCGTATGAAAAAGTTATAGACATTTTAAAATGATGGGGGGAATTGACATGTGCATTGCATGTGGAGAGAGAAAGTCAACAAATGTTGTTTTCCTTTTATGCCCTTTCTCTAATTTATTATTTATTTTTTTCAAACAAACTAATCTCAACCCTTCAAATATATGATCAATGGATCACAATCCTTCTCACCCTTCCTAGAAAAAGTATCTTGTGTATTTGATCATAACCCTACCAAACTATATGATACGTCGTACCACGTACCGAATTGGCGTTCCGAATTAACCTACCTCTCGTACCGAATGTTGGAAATGCACGAATCACGAACCTGTTTTCGTTTTGCGTACCGGAATGTACCGCGATCCATATCACTATGGTCTATGGATGACCAAAGACTTATTTTGTATTATCTTTATTTCTTTCATTAATAAAGTTTGACGAGATATTGTTTTCTTATTAAAAAAAAACATGTTTTGTTCCTGCAAATGAGATCATCAAGAACCAGGTAATTGCATAGATATTGCTAGAAAGATTCATGGAAATTGGATTAGTGTTGCTTATAAGTTGACTTTATTGTTTGTCAAACATGTAATTGATTTGGAAATGTAGGTCTCATATACATTTGGAAGAAACCGTGTAAGAGATCAACTAAATGTCTAAAAGCAATTTATATTATTAGTTTTTGTATTTATATATTTTTATGACTTGGCTTTTGTTCACTTAATATAACAAGTTTGGTCGGCATGATTTGTTTAATAATATGCATAAATAATATATGTTGAGTTATAAAATATTTCTTAACTAATGCGGCAGAGGCGTAAAACCGTACCAAATAGCACAAATGTCATACCACCGCCAACTATTAGCCGATGTATTTGATAGAGATCAAGTTTCCATATTTTAGATATAGAGTTTTATTATGTGATTATGTTTAACTGTTTCTTATTTAGACTTTAGGGTTGTCCTCCTATATAAAGGGATCTCATTATGTAATTATTCATTCGGAAATCTAATACCATAATCACTTTTACCAACAACCACCGACCAATACCGAAGTTGCGGCATGTTAATGTGAAGAAATTAGACCGAAACGTAAAACATAGAAAAAAATAACTATGTCAATTCAGGACCCGCGCGTTACGGCGAATCCGTCAAATGAAAAAAAATAGACGTAAAAACGTTGAACAACACACACTTCGTATTCCGTTGTGGGTTATTGAGTCAAATCACATATCACTTCGTATTCAGAACTTGATTTTTGAATTGAGTTACGAATTTATGAGTTTCGAATGGAAGCAACCCTACAAATTCGATTCGAAGCGTGTGTATACATATTATATACTAGCTTATACCCCGGGAGCGTCCCGGGTTGAGAAATCTAAGTAAAGTGAATAAAATTAGAAGTATCTAAACTATAAAAATGACATTTATATATCAACTTACATTAGATACTTTAAAAAAATAATACCAAAAGATCTATTTCACCTTACAACATCAACACCTAAAACAGAATATTAAGATCCCAAGCACTTCAAGAGGACATAGATTGTTTAGCACCAATACATTCAGTTAAAGGTCTTTAACTGCATACAATAAGATTTGAGCTATTTCATAATATGGTAGAAAAAGAAAACATAGCAATTACCTGTTGGAGAGCGTCCCGGGTTGAAATAT
This sequence comes from Ambrosia trifida, assembly GCA_028751855.1. Taxonomy (NCBI): domain Eukaryota; kingdom Viridiplantae; phylum Streptophyta; class Magnoliopsida; order Asterales; family Asteraceae; genus Ambrosia; species Ambrosia trifida. The sequence continues at coordinate 21,523,327 of CM054130.1, forward strand.
CTAATATGACATAATAAAATATCTAATATGACAACATAATTAATGACGTGCCAATATATGATTAATGAATATTATTATTATTATTATTATTATTATTATTATTATTATTATTACTATTATTATTTTAAACAAATATCTGCCATAAGTTATCATATTCTAATATAAAAAAAGGGTAATTGGGTCGGGTATCACCTAATCCCAGGCCCGACCCAAACCCACAATTTTTTTTAAACTAATTACAAACCTGACACAATACCTGTCGGTTTACAAAAAATAATCGTTTTTTTTCTCCGTTTTTTATATAGCATTATGGTACTCGTTGGAAAGATAATAAAACGCTCGTTAATTTGGTGTAATTTTTTTCTTTAAAAAATTTCGTGTATAAAAGATATTAACGTTTAAAAGTTATGAGAGGAAACATTAGAGATAAAAATCTAATTTTGTTTTTAAATTTTAAATTATTATTTTCCTAAAATAAAGACCTTGCCACATGGGATGACACATGGCACACTCTATAAAGAGAATACCCTCTTTGAATGCCATGTCATTAAAATGACTTTGGTTTATTATATGTATAGATAGATACATGAATTAAATGACACTTCTAGAGTGGCCATCACTAAAATACGTTGCCTCTCCTATCTCTTTAACATGTACACAACAACCATCTTAATTGAAAACCTGTGAGCTCCATATAAAGTCAACATATACTGAGCTAGAAAAGAAGAAAAAGAAAACGGACCAGCTATTTGTAATTGGGCTGAGCAACCCAACTATTGTAATGTTAAGGCTGGTCTGGAACTTAATGTGCCGCGAGTATTTTGTGAAGCCCACGCGAGAATAACAGTCACTTAATGTTATATTTAACGTCCACCAAACCCGCAACAGGAGCCCCCGCAGCGAAGTGCGGGGAACCAACACTAGTTATAATTATAATACAAAAATAAAGCATTTTGTTTGAATCAACCCTACCCGAGTTACAAATTATCCCCCCCCCCCCCCCCCCCCCCCCCCAAATCCGGAGCACCTAAGGTATCAACATCTACAAGGGGGCAATAATAAACATTATATTTGATCATACTAATAAGTATCACCAACCAATACATGAGCTATCAATTGATACCTTAGACCATCAATAGGAACATCTCTAGTGTATCTACTTTCCAACACATCGTATTAGATTTCCACACATCCTTCAAACATATTCTCTTTCTCTTAAATTTTACGTCCACTTTCATACAAATTAAATCATAATATATTGTAAATGTTGTTTGTGCGTAAATGGCCCCATCATCATCCGTATGCATGTGCTTGGAATTCTGGACGAGACCAAACGAACGCCCAACAAACGGGCTCTCACCAATGGTGATGTCCGAAATTGGACGCCACATCATCATTACCTGTCCGTCTATGGTCCGTTTTCAAGCATTAGAGGTGTTCTTAATGGTTAATACTTAATACTTTGGATCGAGACATACGCTGTGTTCCCGAGTTAACTAAACGGGAGAAAAGAAAGGAAATGAAAGGAAATATGTGTTCCCCGGGTTTCATTAAAGGAAAGAAAAAAAAGAAAACAAAATATGGTATGTTCCCGAGTTTAATTAAAGGAAGGAAAATAAAGGAAAAGGAAGGAAAACTAATTAAAATCCTTTAGTTTAGTTTTCCTTCCGATTTGGAAGGAAACGGAAGGAAAGAACATTTATCCTTTCTTTTTCTTTCCCTTCCCTTCCTTCAATTCTTTTCCTTTCTTTTCCCTCTTTAAGTTAACTCGGGAACACAGCGATAGAGATGGAAGTATGGAACACTACAAAAGTGTCCTGGGCCTGTGGCCCAAAAATAACCTTATCGGATAATGGAGCTCTTATGCTGAGGTCCAAATACTCTAAAAATAGCCCAACTGGATGACCTTTTAATGGGCCGGAATCTCTTTCTGTGAGTCAACAGTTGCTAAGCCTAACGGAGTTGGGGGTTTGGGTTAATCAAGCCCCCAAAAAAGGTAGAGAGTGGTGGGGAGGAGGCTTGGGTTTTGGCCTTTTGGGCATGAGTTGCCACTAGCATTTTTTTAATAAACTAATTAAAAAGCCAATTAAATTAACTAAAAGCACATTAAATTAAAAAAAAAAAACAAGAAAGTAATAAAAATGACATTAAATGAAAAAATACACTAAAAAGACATTATATAAAAAACGTACATAAAAAATACAATACATGTTATATTTTTGCATGATTTTGCGTTTCATTTTTAACATCATTTCCAACTCAGGACCGGTTAGGTGATCAACGGGCAAAGCGAGAAATTTCATATCTTCCCGTTCTTTCAAAGTCATTTTTTTTTTCAAAAGCATCCCAAATGTTTTTCTTTTCATCAAGCATTTGTTGTTGAATGACATTGAATTGAACAATATTAACATTTAACTCGTCCAACTGCTCGGTTTACGCCTCACCTTTACCTTTACCCCAGCTCGAGCCAGAAGCCAAAGTAGATGATCTTTGGCCCCTCTTCATCGTCATCCGAGTTTAGATCATTCAAGTTATCACGAGCAACCGAACGACTTTGAGACGAGCTTGTTTTTGTTCTTTTTGACGAATTGCTATTCCAACATTTGGTTAAAGTGATTTCTTCGTTGGACGTCCATTTCAATTGAATTTGTTGGGTCGCGGCTAGTGCTTTCTCATCATCGGTCTTCTTCCTATGACTTATTTTTTAATTGTTTTTTCCCGATGAGGATTCAACAATATTTGGTGGTTGTGTTTATGGCACGGTTTCAAGTAAAGTTAAAGGCATTTGGGACATGGTAACGGGTTGTTGATGATGCGTTGCCGGAATGAAGGATTCGTCGTATGGAAAAATTGTAAATAAACGCCCGCCTGTATGCGATGTGAAACCCGCTAGGTCGGGACACGGCAAATAAAGAAGGTTTGGGGGCGGACGATTTGGTATCGGACGGGCAGGTGGTGGGCTAAGATTCGGGTTTTCGGAGTAGTTAAACGGGTGGTTTGGGTCAAAGCCTCGGTTGTGTGGATGCAATTTTTTTATATAAAAAAATTTGATTTTTTTTTTTATAAATTTAAATAGGGGATCTAGAGATAATGGTAAAAATTAGTTGAAATGGGTTGGTTTTTATATGAAAGTGGTTGAAAGAAATAAAGTTTATTATTAATTTTTTTAATAGCCGTTACCCCCAACGGTCATATACTTTTTTTTACTATAAACCTAACATCTTTAATTTCTTTTTTTTTAAATAAATAAAAAACCCTTCCATCAACCATCGCTACTTCACCACCAACCAACCCCTAAGTGGGCAACGCCGGCTCCGCGCTTTGGTGGGGATGGTGTAGCTGGCATGGGTGAGTGCGGGATGCCCAACCCACACCACCACCTCCCACCAGGTGATCTAGCTGTAAAAAAATATAAATAGAACTAAAATCTCGTATTCCAAAATTCTCGCACCTATTGTGAGTTTTTTTTTAAAGAAAATTTCATTAAACAAAACTCAAAGAGCCCTCAAAGTAAGGACCTACGAGCGAACAATACAATCACCATCAATCCAACGGGCAATTACACCAATTTTTCCAATCAACATCTTTGTGCCTAGACCTATTACGAACCTAGAAATACGTAGTAGACTTCACACATTCCACAATCTCGGCAGGCCTACGGCTTTTATTTTTGAAAATCCGATCATTTCGCTCATTCCATAAAACCCACATAGTTGTATAGATAATGCCTCTCAGAATATATCGCTTGTTTTTAGAAGTATTATTATTCACCGGCATATTGAGAAGATCCAAGACATCAAAAGCGAAACTGTGAACTAGCCGGCACCATGCTTCAATGCGGAACCATACTTCCTGAACGAAAAAACACCCGGTAAACATGTGCAGAGCCGTTTCCATCTCCGCATGACAAAAACTGCAATCCAATCGCTGAATGGACACTCCCCTTTTGATGAGCTCGGCAATAGTAGGGAGACGATCTCGCACAAGCCTCCAAACCATGATTTTGCATTTAAGTGGCACCCAACTCTTCCAATGTATCACTGAACTATGATTTCCCGTGTCGTTACTCGAAAGAAGCTTCTTAGCCGAAGACACAGTGAACCTGCCATCTTTTTTCTATCTTCCACTTCCAATAGTCGCTACCACTCCTCCAAGAGAAGTCATGAATATCACAACGGAGCATGAACAACTCGGACACTTCTTCAGCCGAAGACGGATGTGAACGCCAATCCCAGTTCAAAACTTTGTTGTTGTTAACCCACTTTAACCGCTGAGAAACCATAACCCACTTATGTCTTTCAATTCTAAACAAATTAGGATATACATCTCGCAGAGGGGTATCTCTCAACCAAGTATCACACCCGAAACTTATCGAGTATCCATCTCCTAACACACCAACAAAAAAACGAATTGAGGGACAAACCATTTGTAGTTTTTTTCTCTCCCACCTTGACTATATTCTTCCAACCCCAGCACCTATTGTGAGTTAACTACAATTTTGAAAGGTTCTTCAATCAAGTTGCCACTTTTAAAAGGTGTTATTTTTCAAAGATAAAGATAATTAAAAATGATTTATTGGCTACCAAACATTTTTTTTTTACATTTTTGAACGGTTTAACATTTAATTCTTACTATTTCAACCGTCCCACCATACGGTCAAGAAAATTAAATTGTAAATCTTGGAAACCGTCGATTAAATTGAATTAATCTCGCCTAAACGGTCAGTAAAATTTATTTTAACAGTGCCACCGTCGATTGTATATAAATTGATCAAACCGTGGGGTTAAAAGCCACACTAACACGGTTTAGAAAAACAAACACACCAAAAAATGAACCCGTGGACCGAAGAGGAAGAGATGGCACTTGTGGTTTGCCACAAGGATACCTCGAATGACCCGGAAATTCAACTCCTCCCCTGGGCCGAAGGGCCGACCTTCCCCCCGGAGGGGTTTTGGGCTCGAGTGTTTAGCGACTTCGTCGAACACGTTGGCACCAACACCACCAAGGCATCACCAGTTCACCACCACCATTCACCTACCTCTCTCACCCACGCACCACCACCTTCTTCCCTTCTTCATCATCATCACCACCACCTTCTTCCCTTTCCTTCATCATCATCACCACCACCACCTTCTTTTTCATTTTCCCTCTTTCTTTTCCCTCTTCCTTTTCCTCTCTCTCTCTACAGATCTGACCTCCACACTTCTTAAAATTTTCAAACGTTCATCTCTCCACGTGGCTTGTCTTGATTGGCTAATGGTTTTGTGACACAGCGTTATGATTATAACGCCGGGAGCAATGTTTGCAACATAACGCCCCCTGTAGCGGTGTGGGGGCGCTATGTTAATAATTCACGCCCAAATAACGTTGCACTACACCCGGTCTAAGAGGGGGGAGGGGTGCTTGTAGGTTGATTTTTTTCTTTAACTAATTTTAACCAATCATGCTTTGTCACATCACTTCACTGAAACACTTTTTTGGAGGCAACTTTATTGGCTACCAAACATATTTGTTTTATATTTTTGAACGGTTTAACATTTAATTCTTACTATTTCAACCGTCCCACCAAACGATCAAGGAAATTAAATTGTAAATCTTGGAAACCGTCGATTAAATTGAATTAATCTCACCTAAACGGTCAGTGAAATTTATTTTAATAGTGCCATCGTCGATTGTATATAAATTGATCAAATCGTGGGGTTAAAAGCCACACTAACACGGTTTAAAAAAACAAACACACCAAAAAATGAACCCGTGGACCGAAGAGGAAGAGATGACGCTTGTGGTTTGCCACAAGGATGCCTCAAATGACCCGGAAATTCAACTCCTCCCCCGGGCCGAAGGGCCAGCCTTCCCCCCGGAGGGGTTTTGGGCTCGAGTGTTTAGCGACTTCGTCGAACATGTTAGCACCAACACCACCAAGACCGTCCGAGACCTCCAGTTCAAGTGGGGCGATCTCAACATCAAATGTGAGAGGTGGACCACCCTATATGAGCAACAAGTGAGGGACGATCCGTAGCTTGATGAGGAGTTAGCTATCGAATCCACTCAATATGAGTATGGGATTCGATACGACAACGATTTCGACCATGTCGTGGCATGGCGATTGTTGCGCCAACTTTAAGTTTTTTTCTTTGTTTCAGTGTATTTTTTTATGTTTAATATTATTATGTTTAATATTTATGTTTTAATATTATGTTTCAATGCAATGTTTTAGTTACTTTTAGATTTTAAAAAACACACGGTTAAAACAAAAAAAAATTAAAAAATAAACGGTAAAAATATAACAACACTAAAAACACACGGTTAAAACAAAAAAAAATTGCATTTATATTAACTCAAAATTAAAATAACCAACCGGTACCAGCACGGTAGATATAACCAGCAAAACGGTTCACGGGACCATTACCAGCGTAGGTGGCGACGTTGTTACCGTGATGGTAGTCGGTACCCGTGAACAATTCGGGTGGCACCCCGTCCCCCTAACAAATTGATCAATTTTGTGCGTGCATTTATAAATCAAGTGGGTTTATAAATCAAATGGGTGTATAATATACATGCGTTTATAAACCAAATAGGATTCTATACATGCGTTTATAAACCAAGCTCACCACCTGACAATTATTATTGGTGTGCGTTCGTTTAATTGTTACCGTGAGGAAATAAGGAAGCCAAAGTTGTTAAATAGTTTTACTAGGAAGTTAAGTGCACTTGAAATCCCAAAAAACGACGATTTGTTAGTGAATTTCAAGGCTGAGAATCAAACAAGCGAAACCATGTTAGATTGTGACTCAGACGAAGAACGCGAATTAGAGATTGATGACAAAGTTTCTAAAGAATGTATCTTTCAAAGAAATGTTTCACATAAAGAAACACAGTCTTTTAAATTGGGAAGACAGATTTCATGTAAATGGAGCACAGGAGCTGGACCTAGAATTGGTTGTTTACGAGATTACCCTTCGGAGCTACAATCGCATGCTTTAGAGCAAGCTAAACTGTCTCCAAGAAGCTTGGAGTCTTTAAACAGAAGAAACAGTTGGACATACAGAACGCAGCTGTCCCCTTTGTGCGCAAGATCGTTGAATTTCCCTTTGAGCGCGAGATCATGTATTTGATGATATAGAGTGTTATACTTATACAGATTTGTTTGATTGATCTGTTACTTTTTAGTAAATTAACATAGGTATTTTAGGCATTCTTTTGCAGTTAGAATGTTGAAATCTATGTATAGTTCTGTGTAGTGTATAGAGATAAATATGTAAAGAAGTTGTAGATTTACATGAGTATTCATTGAAAATACTCATGCTTTTTACCATTAAATGAAAAAAGATTCAATTTTTGTGGTCTTTCTTTTTATTTTGATACATGGGCTTTGAGTCATTTAACTTTAGTATTTCACAAACTCCTTTTCTGTTCCTCTATGTAAAAGTGGACAAGGTTTATTCACTGCAAGTATGGTTGTACCCATAGTCACAGGATTCGCTAATCTACCTGCGTACCGCGAATCCAATCGTGCGTACCGGAATCGGGTACATTCGCGTACCGTTCGCATAGGATTCGCGATCCGATTCGTAAAATTGAGTGTACCCGATTGTGTAGAATTTCGAACCCAATATCACAGATTCGCGTACCGGATTGTCGAATTCGCTGTCTAGATTCAATGCAATTCGCGAATCGGAATTAAATGCTTCGAAATCTGCAGCAATTATGGTGACTATTCGCTTACCATAGCTAGATGAAGAGTCTATTGTGTCCTTATAATTATGAACTTTGTTTTGAATTATGATTATGATGCTTATTGGAGTTATTTGAAAAAAAAAATATATTGTATAATGTTTATATACGATACGGCGTACCAACTTATAGGGTACACCGTACCGCGTACCGAATTAGCGAACCGAATGAACCTACCCCCCTCGTACCGAATTTTAGAAATGCGTGAACCGCGTACCTGATTTCGTACCACGAACCGGAGCGTACCACGATTCATGTGACTATGGTTGTACCTTGCACAATTGACAATCCCTTTTCTAGTTCCTAATTTGGTTATGATGATAGCTAGGGACACGATTTGCCAGCCCTAATGATAGCAGGCAGACAGACAACAAGCTGCGCCGCCACCCCCCTTTTGTATGGCAAACCCTATTCTACTGAAAACAAACCCTTGCCCCTACTGGGCCGAAAATTGCTATGGAAAGAACATGTACAAAGATTGCACATCAATTTAAGTTGTAACATTGGCAATCATGGTTGTAGTCTATGCGATCTGTTGTATGCTTTCTCGCTTAGGGTATATCGCGCGATGACCAAAGTCTTATTTTGTATTATCTTTAATTTTTTTCATTAATAAAGTTTGACGAGATATTGTTTTCTTATAAAAAAAATATGTTTTGTATCCTGCAAATGAGATCATCAAGAACCAAGTAATTGCATGGATATTGCTAGAAAGATTCATGGAAATTGGGTAAGTTTTGCTTATAAGTTGACTTTATTGTTTGTCAGACATGTAATTGATTTGGAAATGTAGGTCTCATCTACATTTGGGAAGAAACCGTGTAAGAGATCAATAAAAAGCAATTTATATATTTCTTTAATTTTTCTTGTTTATATATGTTTGTGACTGGGCTTTTTTTCACCTAATATAACAAGTTTGGTCGGCATGATTTGTTCAATAATATGAATAAATAATATATGTTGACTTATAAAATATTTCTCAACTAATTAGGCACCCGGCGTTGCAACGGAGGCGTAAAACAGTGCCAAATAGCACCAACGCCATATCACTGCCAGCGACCACCAACCAAGATCGAACTTGCGGCATGTTGATGTGAAGAAATTAGACTGAATCGTAAAACATAAAAAAGAATAACTAAGTCGATCTAGAACCTGCGCGTTGTGACGAACCCGTCAACTGGAAGAAAAAACAGACGTAAAAACGTTGAACAACACACGCACTTTGTATTCTGTTTTGGGATATTTGAGACCAATCACATTTTCAAGTACAAATAGGTTTTTCTATTTTCAATCGCTTTTAAACACCCCCCTCCCCCAGTCCGGAGCGCCTAAGGTACCAACATCTACAAAGGGACAATAATAGTTGTACTAATAAGCATCACCTATTAGGGTATGTGTAGTGGTGGATAGTTATGTTGGGGTTATAGGATTAAAATATTAAAAAGTAATAGAAAAGGTGTTATGTTGGGGTTATGGAAAAAGAGGGTGTAGTGGGAAGGAGGGTTATGTTGGGGTTATAAATGATTGGTAATGATTGGTTAATTATTGTTTTTTATTTAAATAAGAATATTTAATACTTAATAATATTTCATTAAAAATAAAAAAATTACAAATACTAAAACAAAAAAAAAATACAAATACTAAAAAAAAAATTACAAACCATAAATAAAAGATAAAAATACTAGAAACCATATTTTTTTTCGATTTTTGTCTTTCGGCTCAAAGCCATTTCCAGCGCTTTCCCCTCTAAAAAAAACACCGACACGGCGACACACCAATAGTTACATTTACAACCCTAACTTATAATATGGGCCCAAAAAAGGTTAAGAAAGACCCACCTAACTTCAGCCCAGACCATACCATAAGCCCATTACACCAATACAAAACTAAACCCTAATTATTATCCTCTCTACACACCTATCTTTCTGCTTCTTCCTCTTCTTTCAGGTTAGGGTTTTTTTCATCCTTAAGCATATGCATTATCTCATTGTTATTTTCAATACTAGAGATAGTAGAACAAATGTGAAATCTGAAAAACAAACAAAAAAATAAAAATAAAAAAATGAAGCAGGACCCTGCACATCCATAACGCCCGCCATAGCCAAGACCCTGCACATCCATAACGCCGGATAGCGCCCCTGGGGGCGGTGTTTGGGGGCGCTATAGGGGTCAAAACGCCACATAACGGTAGCCACTACACATACTCTTAGAGATGCACCAAATTCTCCATATTATTAATTGTATATTTTGAATATATATTTCAAGTCAAAGTCCAAGTCATAGTCATGGTCATAGTCAAAGTGTTTTATTACTTTTAATTATAGGTTAGATTATGTCTTTTCTTCCTTGTATATATATATCTTGTATGAACTATGAATAAAATGTGGTTGATCATTTCTCTTATATGGTATCAGAGCTTTATCTCCAACGAGAAAGCTCTTGATCCTATCAACATGGGAATCGTCGCCCATCACCCCTAAATTTCTTTTCAGGCTACTGCGATCCCCACCATGTCTACCTAAAGCTCCATTTCTTCAACTATTCCGTGATCACCACCACTCTATAACTATTTAAAACATCCCCTACCAATTTTTATCACATTTCCAACATCTCCAAAACTCACATCTACCAACATCTTCAAAACTCTAATCTCATCCCCTCAACAATATCAACTTACCTAACTATTACACTTTGTTACTCCTTCAAAGTTCCTACATAACTTATTCTCCTTCTACCTGGTTTTGCAAAACCTAAAATCCTTTTTTTTGTGCCACAACCTTTGTGTTCCGGACAAACTATATCTCTAATCTTCTATCACCTATTCCGTTTACCCTCTGATCATTCATCTCTATTTCTCTTTTATGGCTTTTAACCATCTCTATTTCATCCATATAAGAGATGCACCAAATTATCAATGATTCATGTTCTTCACCTACAATATTAAAAAAAAAAAACACAAATGTATTTTCTCTTGATTCATCTGCTTAATCAACTTCATCTTTCCTTACATCTTCAACTTCATCAACTTCTTCTCTTGCTCAAACAATGGCATCATCTACTTCTATGCAAGATTGGACTTATTCCAAGGTCGTCCATCTTGCGGGGGCATATTAGAGATGCACCAAATTCTCCATATTATTAATTGTATATTTTGAATATATATTTCAAGTCAAAGTCCAAGTCATAGTCATGGTCATAGTCAAAGTGTTTTATTACTTTTAATTATAGGTTAGATTATATCTTTTTTTCATTATATATATATATATATATATATATATATATATATATATATATATATATCTTGTATGAACTATGAATAAAATGTGGTTGATTATTTTCTTATATCACCAACCAACACATGAGCTAGCAATTGATACCTCAGACCATTAGTAGGAACATCTCTTAGTGTATCTACTTTCCAATACATCATATTAGATTTCCACACATCCTTCAAACATACCCCTTTCTCTTTAATTTTACATCCACTTTCATAAAAAATTAAAAAAAAAAATTATATACATTGTAAATGTTGTTTGTGTGTAAATGGCCCCATCATCATCCGTTTGCTTGTACTTGGAATTCTGGACGAGACCAAACGAACACCCAACAAACGGGCTCTCACCATAAAGACGTAACACTCAAAAGAGTCCTAGGCCTGTGGCCCAAAAAAAAACCTTATACGGCTAATGGATGCTCTCATGCTGAGGTCCAAATATTCTAAAAATAGCCCAACTGGATGACCTTTTAATGGGCCGAATTCTCTTTCTGTGAGTCAACACTTGCTAATTTGGCGTTTCATTTTTAGAAAAACAATAAAGTAATAAAAATGACGATAAATAAAAAAAGGATTACACTAAAAAAGACATAAAATAAAAAAAACGTACATAAAAAATACAGTACATGTTATATATTTGCATAAATTGGCGTTTCATTTTTAACGGCATTTCCAATTCGGGATCGGTTAGGTGATCACCGGCCATAGCGAGAAATTTCATATCTTCCCGTTTTTCTTTCAAAGTCATTTTTCTTTCAAAAGCATCCCAAATGTTTTTCTTCTCGTCAAGCCTTTGTTGTTGGATGAATTGAATTAAACAATGATAGCATTTAACGCGTCCAACTGCCCTGTTTACGCCGCACCTTTACCTTTACCCGAGTTCTAGCCTGAAGCCAAAGTAGATGATCTTTGGCCCCTCTTCATCATCATCATCCAAGTTATCACGAGCAACCGAACGACTTTGAGACGAGCTTGTTTTTGTCCTTTTTGACGAATCGCTTATCCAACATTTGGTTAAAGTAATTTCTTCGTTGGACGTCCATTTTAGTTGAATTCATTAGGCAGCGGCTAGTGCTTTCTCCTCATCGGTCTTCTTCCTATGACTTATTTTTTTAACCGTTTTTCCCGATGAGGATTCAATAATATTTGGTGGTTGTGTTTCTGGCACGGTTTCGGGTAAAGTTAAAGTCGTTTGGGACATGGTAACGGGTTGTTGATGAGGTGTTACCGGAATGGAGGATTCGTCGTATGGAAAAATTGTAAATAAACGCCCGCCTGTATACGATGTGAAACCCGCTAGGACGGGACACAGAAGATAAAGAAGGTTTGGGGGCGAACGATTTGGTATCGGACGGGCTGGTGGTGGGCTAAGATTCGGGTTTTCAGAGCAGTTAAATGGGTGGTTTTGGTCAAAACCTCGGTTGTGTGGATGCATTTTATTTTTATAAAAAGATGATTTTTTTTTATAAATTTAGATAGGAGATCTAGAGAAAATGATAAAAACGAATTGAAATGAGTTGGTTTTTATATGAAAGTGGTTGAAATTAATAAAGTTTATTATTAATTTCTTTTAATAGTCGTTACCCCCAACGGTCATGTACTTTTTTTTTACTATAAACCTAACATCGTTATTTTTTTTTTTACTTCGTTAAGATCTAAAACTAAGGGGCGCATATTTCGAGGTTGAGTCTGAACACTTGAATTCTCTAGGACGATCCTAAATTGCAGAATGTCCAACCCCCACCACCACCTCCCACATTCTAACAATGCATAAATTATCTCTTAACAACATACTCGCTATTCAAGGTTTGTTAATACATACAAGAATCTTTAAAATTAAGACATACATGCATACATCGATGCATGTGGGTTAGTGTGCGTTTCCCAACATCTTAAAAAGAGTTTTCAAACTGTTACATTTGAAAATCGAAGTTTCAACTGTTGATACGTTATAACGTTAAAAAAATTGAGTGTAAGTTGAAAATAAAATGTAATTTAAAGAAATTTAATTTTATATGTATATACATAGGGCATGGATCCGTTATAACAACTTAATATTGTGTAGATTACAAAATATATTGTAAGGCCTTAGGCTAGGCGTTGCAATGCCCGTAAGGTGCCTGGGATTCGAACTTGAGAAGAAGTTGTAAACCTAACCTGCTTACCAAGTTGCGGCACGTTGTGAGTTAGCTCCAATTTTGAAAGGTTCTTCAATCACGTTGCCAATTTTAAAAGATGTTCTTTTTCAAAGATAAAGATAATTTAAAATGATTTATTGGCTACCATAATTAAACATCTTAGAAAATCTATTTTCATGGACAACAACGGTTAATAAAAAAAATATTAAAGTAGGTATATGGTCACATTTCTATTCAACGTAGTATTATAGCATTCTTTAACACACGTAATATAATAGCATTGTTTTTAATTCGACCCTCTAGAACAATTCAATGTATATCATGACTCATGACTCATGAGTAGGATACGTATAGAATTAGTGGTATTGATGTTTTCCTCATTTTATTATTCATTATTTTTATTTATATTAGAAATATTCAGTAAGCATTTTTATATAACAAAATCGTTATTTATTTAACATAATGAGTCAAAGTCATATATTTTTGTTCCAATTTTACCAAAGAAAGACGAGTTTATGTTGGATATTTTAGTGTAATTGGATTAACTGTTTGACTAATATCTTCATAATAAGATATCATATAGGTATGGTGGTGCAGAGTGCATGTCTATTTGAATTTATTATGAACTTAGGGATGAAGCCCCTAAGGGACGGGGGTCCGGGGACAGCGCCCTGGGAGCAGAGTCCAAGGGGCGGCAGCCCCTGGCGGGTCCAAAGGGCAGAGCCCCTGGCTGGGTCGAATGTCTTAGAAAAATTTTATTTCCATTAAAATTGCTATGGTAAAAATGTCTTAGAAAATTATTTTCAGAATTAAAGGGACTAAATTTAGCAATCTTGAAACCTTGTAATAACTGCTTAAAAGGCAGTTAATGGCCCCAATTTTCATTTACGAATTTGATTATCTTGGATTATTGGTCAAAATTCTCTCTAGTTCTTCTCTCAATCAAAACATTAAGAAAATTCTCAATCTCTGATGGCATCCGATTGAATATTCGATTGAACCGTCAAATTGATTCAATCTGAAAGCGATTACGTACCTTCAGAGATCTCAATTTTCCGGCTGTTCGTTTGTTTTACTGTAAATCCCCAACAGTTTATACATCGATCAACGATATGCAGGAGTATGTAGATGTTTTAACAAAGGTTACGGGTCAAACAGCTAAAAATATGATCTCATAAAATATCAGGGGAAAGTTAATTTGAGAACACCTATATTTCGTGCGAACCGAGAGAACGGCATCTAAAACCATTCAAATTCAAAATTTCTTTTTACACTTGTCTTTATTACTAAAATACAATCTCAAAAACACAATTTACGCGTAAAAATTCAAACGTATACGCAAATAATTTGTTTTTACACATGTGTAAATTTACTGTTTATACATGTGTAAACTGCTTCATTTACACATGTGTAAAAAGTTAATTTGAAAGTGTTTTTGCAAGAAAAGATGAATTATTTGGAAAGAAAATTCATTTATTAATGTTGTATTTTGATAATAATGAGGTTTGTATTAAAAAAAATTGATTTTTATTGATTTTTTTACTTGTTCTCACTGTTCTCACAATATTTAGCGTTCTCAAGATAACCCTCCCCTACCTAACCAGTTGGATTTGGTAGGTCAATTGGATCCATCGACCACTTTTGACATTTTAACATTTTAAATTGTTACTTTTTAAAAAACATTAATTTATTATTAAAATTTAATACGATTAAAGATGGTTTATGAATATATGAAATATACATCTATTAATCTATTATCTATTATCTATTAATCTATTAATATATATAAAAGAATTGAACATTGCTGACGTGGCGTGCAATGGTGCCTTCATCCTCTCCATGAAACTGCCACGTGGCATCATAATTAAAAGATTTTAATATTTTTTGAATTATTTCTTTTTTAATTAAAAAAAAAGATAAACATAAAACCCTAAATTTATCTCTCTATCTCTCAATTCTCAATTACTAAAATTAAATTGAGTTATTTTAGAAAAATGAATTTAAAAACAAATTAAAATTTTTCTCTTATGTTCCTCCCATAATTTTTAAACGTTAATATCTTTTATATTCGAGATTTTTTAAATAAAAAAATTACACCAAATTAACGAGCGTTTTATTATCTTTCCAACGAGTACCATAGTGCTATATAAAAAACGGAGAAAAAAACGACTATTTTTTGTGGGTTATGTTGATACAGAAAAAAAAAACACAAAGTGTTCAGGTTATTCATTAATCATGTTTAATCTTTTAAACCAGGTTCTTATCTACGATGTTAAAATTCAGCCCAATCGCCATGCTATCATTAGAATTTTACTCTTCTAAAGATGGATAGGTATACTTCATCAAGAGAATTAGGAGAATGAATCACGCAACACTGCAACACATGGTGTCACCTTATAACAAGGTTATTTTTTTATTTATTTAATTACAAGAGTAATAATTATTACTATTAGTATTAATATTATTAGAATTGTTATATTTTTCAACCCCCATCATGAATTCTACATCTATATAAGTCAAAGTCAAATTGTAACATATTTTAAATTACGTGAAGATGATTATATGTTGAAGGTTATCCTTTTAATACTGTATTATGTTTAATATGGTTTATGTTTTTTATTTTTTTAACTTTTTAAATAAATGTTTTTTTAACTGAGATTGATTATGTTTAAATTATTTACGCTTTTCGTGATTTGAGTTTTCTTCTTTTATCATTTTTTAATCATTTTTTATTAAATCATATTAAATTTTTCAATCCCGGGACCTTCCTGGGGTAATCAGCTAGTAACTACATATTCAAAATGTGAAGATAATAAATAAAACGAAGGATAAAAATCCGTTATGTTTACACGTCGACTAATACCAATTCTGAAACCATCGATCAATTAAAACCGAATTGTGAACCAAACTACATATATCTCAAGCTGGCCAAACTGGCCGACAAGCTTCGTTTCAGCTTATGAACAAATTTGTAAGTATGTAGTTTTAAAATCAACCCAAAAATTAACCTAACAATAAGATCAAGCTTCTTGAAGATGTAAGGTACGATAGCCGAAAACAATACTCAAACGTCATGAGCCGCAACTTAACACGAAGCAAAATTTTGCTTTTACAACTTCACCCTCGACCCACCCACTGAACGACATGGACCAAAGACATCATTCAATGTATGCAACGATCTACATGGAGTCGAGGATCATGTGTCACTATTTACAATCACTAGTGCATCACATATTAAAAGTTGTCCCCTATCCCTATCATATGCATACCATTATCTTGAATTTGTTGTACCTACACTTATCTCCTTTGAACTCCTTAACTTTTTTTGTTGGTGTTGATCATGTGAAGGCCTGCAAACCTCTTTCTGACCATTTTGAATATCTTTCAATGTAGCAAGAACCTCAACCATAGTTGGCCGGAACCTATGATCATTGTGGAGACACCTTGACGCGAGTGCAGCCATGGCTTGTGCACTCTTCTTGGAGTATTGACCACCGAGCCGTGTGTCCATTATTCTTAGAACCCTTTTGGTGTCACTTAGAAACGGTTTAACCCAATCCACCAATGTCTCTTCAACCCCACCGGCTCTCTCGTCGGCTATGGCACGTCTTCCTGATAGCAATTCTAGTAACACCACCCCAAAACTGTACACGTCGTTTTTTGGTGTCAAATGCCCTGAATAGAGTACAAATCGTACTCACTAAAATCAGGTAACTTGTGGATAAGATCAAACGTTATAGTTTATATATTTTATGTAGTGGCGTAGCAAATGTTTAAGAAGTGTTTGAGATTGCGTTTTGAAAATAAAAAGTTATGACAGAGAAAATGTCTTGTAAAAATAGTGTTTGGATGTGCTTCTAATAATCAAAACCAGGCAACTTCCAAACACTAGAAAGCGATTGTTTGCGTGTTGAAGACACAACGATCAGAAATAAACTAGTAAACACGATCCCAAACACCCCCCCCCCCCCCCGAAGTGTTTGACCGCATATTGTTATTAATAAGTTTTAAACTCTTGTCCAGACACTCCCATAGTATAATGTATCAAAAACTCATACCCGTTGCTACGTATTCTGGTGCAGCATAGCCATTGGTCCCGACAACCCTAGTAGACACGTGTGTGTTGTCCCCAACAGGACCATTTCTTGCCAAACCAAAATCCGAAAGCTTCGCATTAAAATCCTAAATAATTCAATCAATAAGTATAGGGAACAAGAATATCTTTGCTTTAGAAATTAACAATAAATTAAATAAGTTAGGCGTATACCGAGTCTAGCAAAATATTGGAAGCCTTCAAATCGCGATATATGATACAAGGTTCTTGACTATGCAAAAATGATAAACCCTCTGCTACATCAATGGCAATGCGCATCCGTGTGGCCCATGACATCGGTTGAACACTTTCTACATATATCGGTCAAATATCAGTCAATATCGCCCATAATATCATATATCTTTTCTATGATTATTATACCCACAAAATAAAACATAGAGGATCAGCATAGAAAACTAGAAAGAAATACTCACTTCTAAACAAGTGATTATCTAAGCATCCTTTAGGCATAAACTCATAAACTAAAAGGCGATTATCGCAATCTGAGCAGTAGCCGATGAGTTTAACAAGATTTTTGTGATAAAGTCTCCCCATGTAATCAAGCTCGGTCTGCAAATAGAAAAATACAAAACACAATTCCTTGTTAATAATGGACTATTTGAAACATCCTCCTCTGCTTTTATCACAATGTCACAAACAATGTTCTCATAAATGGACCGTTTAGACCGCAAACCGGCTACACCAAAATCAGACCAGTCAAACCAAGAACCGACAACATAACCGGTCCAGATGAATATTACTTAACCCGTTGCGATGAATCGTACATATTGTTGGCCCAAATTTTCAAAAAAAAAAAAAAAATCAAAATCAAAATTTTTTGTTTTTTTTTTCCTTCTAAAATTTCATTTAATAATTTATAGACATGCAAAAACTAAAATAGTTTATGACGTTATTTGGTTTTTTAAAGTAATTAACGGGCCCCAAAAGGCGATTGATTTTAGATGGCCGGTCTTATTATGAAAACATTGATCACAAACGAACCAGATAAAGGAAACATCACTTACAAGCCACTCTCGGTGGCCTTGGCGGCTATCCTCCTTGAGTATCTTGACTGCCACCACCATCCCTGTGCCCGGCTTAGCCGGAGCAAGGGTGGCCTCATCAACCCATCCTTTAAAAACTTGACCAAAACCGCCCTCGCCGAGTAGGGTATCCGGCCGGAAATTCTTGGTGGCAGTCTTGAGATCATTCAAATTAAAGGCTTTGAGGTTAATTGGCACAGGCAAATGATCATTATTTTTATGTGCTTTTGAAACTTTGCTGAAGCTCACTGTTTTTGTTTGACTCTTCAAAGTTTTTGAATTAGTTTTTCCCTTGTTATTAATCATATCCTCTGTACATCAAAATTAATCAACAACACATGTTAATTTCAAGACACAATTTCATAATTGTACAAATTAACTATAAAACTTTTTTTTTTCCCAACTTTTTTTTTTTTGGCATGTTAATATTCATCTTAAACACATGACTGTTAAAATTACATCAAGATAGCAGGCAGGCAGACAACAAACTGCGTTACCACTCTTTTTGAATGGGGTATCAAACAGACTATGAACATCATTAAAATCTATAAACAGAAAATAATTGAAGAATAATAAACAGAGCATCACATCAAACATATCAAAAAAAAAAAAAAATCCTACGGTATCGAACCGATCCTGATACCAAATTTATCGATAACAAATTTCGTCAAAATTTAGTACCGGTACTGAAAATATATTGGTAACGTACCGATATAAAAAATATATAGTACGGTACGGTACCAGCAATTTAAGTTAAAAAACCAGTTCGATATCGGTATTTTCGGTATTTTATACCGGAGTGCTAATCCAACGAAAGAAAAAAAAGCAGAGAAATTGAGAAACAGAGTATGAAATTAAAGAAGAAAAAACAGAGCATCATATTAAAGTAAACATACCAAGAAACTGAGTAGAAGAAGCATGGGCAACATTGGATTGTTTTCCCAAACAAATACCCATTATGGAATAATGATCTTCTGCTACTGAAATTGGGTTATTATATTATTATTATAGGTGGGGTGGTTCCTGGTCTTCTCTTTGAATTAATGGAGTCAAACGGTAGGAATTTTGGCTTTATGAAATTAAATGATGGAAGCTTCAAACGAAGGTCCATAATAATATAATCATAATATCTGAAATGGATTTAGGTCCTCTCAATTTTGGATTAACCCCGAAATCCAGGGTTTGATTTTTCTAAGTCATGTTGTTTGACTTTCAAGAGTTGAAATATGTTATTCATCGACAAAATGATTATGATTTATGAGTTTATGACTAACTTGTTTTTATCTCGGGAGCGTCCCGGGATTGAAAAATACAACAATTACTAGTTGATTATCCCGGGAGGGTCCCGGGGTTGAAAAATCTAATTTTACGTGATAACCTATTGCAAATGGCTGAAGTTAACTAACCACAAAATTTCTCAATCATTGCATGTTCATAGTATTCTAATCAGTAATAACTCATATTCCCTAATCTAAAACATAATCAGTAATCATCTAAAGAATCACTTATGTAAGCTGCAACTATTAAAAAACTCATCACATCTCTCTAATTTCTCACATTCTAATGGCTCTTATAATTCCTAACCTAATCAACTAAACAAACACTTAAGTTGGAAGTTGTAATCATTGCATCTCATTATGCCACGTGGCATAATCAAGAGATGGTTGAGACCACCATTGAACGCCACGTCAGCAACTATCAATTCTTTCCGGGAGCGTCCCGGGGTTGAAAAATATAACCATTCTAATAATACTAATACTAATAGTAATAATTATTACTCTTATAATTAAATAAATAAAAAAAATAACCTTGCTATAAGGTGACACCATGTGTTGCAGTGTTGCGCGATTCTTTCTCCTAACTTCTCTTGATGAAGTATACCTAGTAAAATTCCAATGATAACATGGCGATTGGGCTGATTTTCAACATCGTAGATATGAACCTGGTTTAAAAGAAAAAACATGATTAATGAATAACATGAACACTTTGTGTGTTTTTTTCCTGTATGAACGAAACCCCACAAAAAATAGTCGATTTTTCTCCGTTTTTTATATAGGACTATGGTACTCGTTGGAAAGATAATAAAACGCTCGTTAATTTGGTGTAATTTTTTTCTTTAAAAAATCCCGTATATAAAAGATATAAACGTTTAAAAATTTTGGGAGGAAACATGAGAGAGAAAATTTTAAATTTATTTTTAAATTCTTTTTTTCCTAAAATAACTCAATTTAATTTAGGGTTTTATGTTTATCTTTTTTTTAATTAAAAAAGGAAATAGTTCAAAAACACTAAGATTTTTCAATTATGGGAGGAAAATAAGAGAGAAAAATTTAAATTTGTTTTTAAATTCTTTTTTCCTAAAATAACTCAATTTAAATTTAGTAGATTAGGTTTTATATTATTATTTATTTATTTTTAATTTGTCACATGGCACACTCAAGGAGGAGAATGCATCCTTGAATGTCATGTCATTAAAATGGCTTTCTTAGGCCTCCATTGAATGTCACCTCATCAATATTCAATTCTTTTATTATAAGTTATAGATTATAGATTCTAGTGATTACATAATTTTTTTTCTTATTATATAGTCTTTTGAACTTAATAAGTTTTATAATCATTTACATCATAAAAGATAAACTATTTTTTAACGTCTAACAAACCCCTGTCTCCCGGGTAATCATTCACACATGTTTTTTTTTCTGACTTTTACAAAGTGATCATGCAAGGTGCCATTTGTTTACCTAGAGTCATGTGTAATCGTTGTTGCAAATGAGCTACATATATCTCATTGTTTAGAATTCGTTTCGTAAGTTTCGTCAAGATCCAATTCCACTTTAGTATCTATATGACTGCATAGGTCATCTATATGTGCTTTGCGATTATGCGAGTTAAATATATCACTTACGTAATCCTCTTTGAATTGAGTTGGGGGGGGGGGGGAGTGCGCAAGCATTCTCACTAGTTTTGTAAAAGATTTAGATGGCGATGATGTAGAAAGTCATCACAATAACATTCACTACCATATCAAACGTTAAGTTAATTATGTTTGTTTATTTTTTTGTATAAGGGCACTCGAGGTGCAAGTAAAATCGAGTCTGGGTACTCATTACTTGCCCGGTAACACCGCAATTAGTATCCCGGGTAGTAGATTCTGGGTATAGAATTAATGCGAGTTACAATAACCGATTTGTATGGTGATGATTAAGATGTGGGTTTTGTCAAGACATGGGTTTTGAAGTTGGATTTGGTCAAGATGTGGGTTGTATGTGAAGATGATGGTGGTGGTTAGAAGGTTTGCAAGTGATGGATGTGGTGGTGGTGGTGCAGCAAAGGTATGATGGTGATTGTTAGGGTTGGAAGATGGTGATGGTGGTGGTTAAAAGGTTGCAGGTGGTGGACGTGTTGGTTGTGGTTGTTGGAAGATGGTGGTGCAACGGAGGTAAGATGGTGATTATTTGGGTTGAAGGTAATTATAGTTGGTGGTGGTGGTTGGAAGACTTTGGTGGTTATTGGGGTTGAAGGTGGTGTATTTTTATTTTTAATTTATGTTTTTTGTTTTTTTATATTAGTGGTTCAGGGTGGAGCTGAATCCAAATAAACACTTAAAGGTAGTGAATCAAACTAGTAATATGGTAGTGCAAAATTGAAGAGGATCAGAGTAGTCCAGGGTGGCGCCTCTGCCCTAACTGTTTTTATAAACAGGTTTCATATTTGGTTGAAATGCATTGGAACTATCCATATACGACGTGCGCCATCATCCTAACCCATTAACCAAACCATAACCAAACCCCTTCCTTATTTGCGGCCCAAAGATCTGAAGCCCAGATTGCAGCCCATCAAGGAGCCGGCCCAAGCCCACCCTTTCCTTTCTCCTAAACTGTTTAAAAAAAACGTGGCTCCCTGGGATCGAACCCGGGCCAACCTCTAACACACACACGCCTTAACCACTGAGCTACAAGCTCCTATCTGATTCAAACCCAACCCTATTTATATTTAACCCCATCTAATCGCTATTTCCTTTTTTCCCTTTGTATCTGCTGCTGCTGCGCGTGATGAACAAGAAGAAAAAGAAAGTCAACAAGCTGAGATCAAGGAACAATAATCTCCACATAATACTTCCTATTGACCAATACTTGTGCATCATTTTCGCATCAAAACAAGCCCCTAATAACCACGTTTTAGCTTGATTTCAAACATGATTGATGCATTCCTATTAACCATGGTCAAAGCTTTCTAAATCTATAAACCCGGTGTAATACTATAAATTGAACACGTCTAGACCATCACTACTCGCCACTAATTCTTTCTACACCTCTAATTTCTTGTAACAATCCTGCTGTTCTTGAGTTTGGATCAGAGTTGACTTTATCTTTGACCAAATCATTCATCAATCTAAACACTTTGTAAGTTCAATGTTTGTTATCGGTTTGTTAATCACAAGTTTTTGTTAGAACCCAGAACTTATATTTTTTCAAATTTAAAACCCAATATCAAGCATCAAGAATTATTTCGATGACTCTAAATTTGAGTTTTAGAAGATGACATTATCCATACTTAATATCTTATTATTATTATTATTATTTTCAAATGGTACCACTATGGAAAAACTTACTGTCATTTGGAAAAACTTACCGTCATTTGTTCAACAAATGAGCATACCTACATTATTAAAAACATTTTATTCTATCTAGTATGAAGTGAATGCCAACATTAAGATTTACGTACTAATATATAATGTTTCTTTTAATAAAATAGTATTGCTATAATTAAATCAAAGAATGTGTTTTATTTTTATTTTTTTATTTTTTATTTTTTTTTTAGTTCTAAAATGCTGAAATTTAAAACCATATCGGGTAAAAGGATTTATTTTTGTAGTTATGTCATAGAAACCAAAGTTAAAGTTATATGCATAAGTTTCTAAGCTTTCTATTATTTAGCCGAAAAATCATTTTTGTTATTTGCAAATGTTCCATGGTGAAGAAAGGTCAAAGTACTAAATCTCTATTAATGTCACAGTTAATGAATTCATTTTTGGTTTCTAAAATCTAAATATAAAGAATCCATTAATTTTATTATTATTTTTTTTGTGAAACTAGTCGTAACATATTCTAAACATTAGATTGACAAGCTACACAAATTTTGAGTTCTTGGACGTTCATCAATTTATTAGAATTTATTAATTGAATTATTTAGGATCTCTCAACCATAGCTACGACTACTTGTGAATCTAAGCTAGCAACTTATCAAGGTGAGTATTCTTACCCCCTTTTTTTGCTTTTATACATTTTTGGGGTGTTACATGTACACTATTACAATTTCAAATACAAGTTTACATTTTTACAATACAATTCTAGTACTATGTGCATTGCTTACAACGTGCTTTATGCTTAGACAATACATGTGGATTACATTTGTACTTAGTGAAATCATTAACATGGTACAAGCCGACCTTAACATTGGATAGCGCTATTTGGATTGACAACCCGCCTAGATTGATTCTCCCCCTTTTTCATCGGAGAATCCGTGGCCATTGTTAAGTTATCACCCATTTATTGGTTGAGTACACTACAGTTCATACAGTACATTATACAGTCACAAGGTTGATTTCGCTCATTTGTATGATACATAGTTTACATATTTGCACTGTAGCTTGCACTTGAATTGTATAACTTTTTAACCTACTATATATATCAAAACTAGGAATGCTCACCAACATTTCATATGTTGACCAAATCTATTTTGTACATGTTTCAGGTGCAGTTTGATCTAGTGCTTTAGCAAGGAACATTTAGTGCTTTATTTTAATTTAGTTATTTCAATATTTACATTTCATTTAGACAATGTATTTTCCATTTCCATGTAAGACAATTTTGGATTATTCAATAATATTTACATTTTAGTACCATGTGCTTTTGAACAATCGTCATTACGTGGCACCTCGATGATTCCGCCATCGGTTGGGGTGTTACAATATTCCTTCGGTTTCATTTCCCTGAATTAATGGTTACAGAAGAGAGGACTCAACCCCGAGTGGCGATCACTGCTCAAGTACTCATCATGCCACTTATCACATTTTATTCTTTGAAAACATTTCAACATGTGACAACATTTGACAAACATATCTTTCCCCCAGTTAAAACAGTAAAATGGGGTCGTGAAACTCACCTGATGTACAGCGTACAATCAAATAGCAGAGAATTAATGG
Source organism: Ambrosia trifida (assembly GCA_028751855.1). Classification (NCBI taxonomy): domain Eukaryota; kingdom Viridiplantae; phylum Streptophyta; class Magnoliopsida; order Asterales; family Asteraceae; genus Ambrosia; species Ambrosia trifida. Next base: position 21,547,814 of record CM054130.1, read on the forward strand.
TTACAGAAGAGAGGACTCAACCCCGAGTGGCGATCACTGCTCAAGTACTCATCATTCCACTTATCACATTTTATTCTTTGAAAACATTTCAACATGTGACAACATTTGACAAACATATCTTTCCCCCAGTTAAAACAGTAAAATGGGGCCGTGAAACTCACCTGATGTACAACGTACAATCAAATAGCAGAAAATAGCAAATCCGTGGTCAAGCACCTACGAACGTCCTAGTGCGTGTAAGCCACTAAGTCTATAGCGTGTGCTTTTCCGGCAAGTTGTACACCCAACTCCCAACACCACCATTTACATATAATTCCCCTTTTAATTAAACATATGTCCTAGGTCCGTTGGTGATAGATTACCCGCGTTACAAGTTATATTTATACCTTCATGAATATTTATTAACTTGTATAATATTATTCTCGACTCAACTTCACTTAACGTATAATTATTTTCCCATTAAATAATTATACTTAAGATCTCGTCGTTCGATATAATATCTTTACCACTCGACACGACTCACTTTACCGTATATTTATTTTCCCATTTAAATAAATATACTAAGGTCTTGCCGTTCGATAATATGTCCTCTACGCTCGACTCGACTCACCATACCGTATATTTACTTTCCCATTAAGTAAATACACTAGGATCTCGTCGATTCGATATATATATATATATATTGTTTTCTGCACTCGACTCGACTTACCTCCCCGTATATTTACTTTCCCATTAAATAAATATACTAAGATTTCATTGAGTCGAATATATATATATTTTCCTTGTTAAGTCCATACACTTGTTTAACGTTTAATCGTTAGATTATTTACGTTACTTTTCTCCCACAAATATTTTCCAACACTTAGGAAAGTGTTATGTATTTTTCACCCAAATCATATATTTTAAATCCTTAAAATATATTTATACTCATCTTGACGTAATGATAATTTTCTCGTCCGTTCGTTTTTACGTCCTAGTTCGTTAACACGTCCAAGTCCGATGACTTAACTTATATAGTTAATTTTTCCCAAGTTTTCCAATATGTGTATTCTAGGAATGTTACTCACCTCTTTAATTTCCTACACATATTACTTGGAAGTTTTATAAATACTTTTGTATTTTTAACACAAGACTTGGTAACTTGTATATATAAAAATGCTCCAACACTTTTATATTCCCATTTATATAAAAGTGTTCATTTTTATATAAGTTCTCCCAAGTTTTTAATTTGTCTAACATTTTTATAAAAACCTTTGTTTTTATACATATCCATGTGTTAGAAATGTTCATATTTTTATAAAACTCTATTTTATAAAAATACACTTTTATACAAAATACATGTGTATAATTGCTAGTATTTACCAAATCTACCTTGGAGAATTACTATGTAGACATTTGACACCAAACTTTCCATAGTTATATTTTTAGACCCAAGTTTCTAAAAATATCATCTTTAGTCCCTTAACTTTTAAAGTTACAAAAAAATAGTCCTTTAACTTATAAGAGTTGCATTTTTCCATTCTATCTTTCAAGAATAACAATTTTCTACTAAACTAGTAGACTTTAATGGATCATTTTTGTCATGTTAGTTTATTTTCACATTTCAACACTTTTAATAGTCTCTTATCATCTTATTAAGGCTACTAATAAGTGTAATTAGTGTATCTTGTCCAACAAGTCCAATTTATACTTTTCAAGTTTGTAGACTTTGTTAATGTGGATTTTACAATACTTACTTTCTAACAAAAGTATCATTATAACAAGTCTTATATCTTTATGTTAAGATGATTAAAACCATTTTTAAGTTTATTCAAGTTCTATAAACAAGTTATCTCTAAATCACCATTTTCTTCAAGTATTCATGAACTTAATAAAAACTACAAGAATACTTAACATCCATCACCATAATTTCGACCATTACACACTAGCTTAACACCATTTTAGTCTTTAAAAATCATATGTTTTGTTATGAAAAGCTTATTCAAGTTCACCCCTTGTACAACTTGCTTCAAGCTATTAAACATAAACTTTTAAAGACAAAACAAGATCAAGAATACTTACAACTAGCACAAGGCTAGAGAAGCTAACAATGCTTGATTTTGATGGGGTTTAGTGTGTTCTTCCTATGTGGTTAAGCTCCAAGCTTGAAACACACAATTGGGGTTTGGAAGATGGATGTTTTTGAAGGAAATTGAAGTGTTTAAAACTTGAAAAAAAATGTGTGTATGCTCTTGATAGTTCACGGCAATATTAGAAAGAAAAGAGAAGATTTTTCTTTGTGTTTTGATCAAGTGTAGTGCTCTTGTCCTTATAAGATCTCACATGATCTTTCAAGATCACATATAATCTATCTTGGATATTAAATCCCATAAAACATGGAGGTAGTGTACTAAATGAATCTTGGAAGGATTCTAGAGAGGGTGTTTGGCCGTGAGTTATCCAATGGGAAATGGAGATTTTATAATCTTCAAGGACATGCAATCTTATATAAGATTATATCCTACAATCCACACCATACTTTCCCATATCCATCTTAGATTACTTGGTACAAAAAGTAAGATATGGAAGAGGATTGGGGCCGGTTCTTGGGTGGGTTTTAGTGGGGTCCACAACACAAAATATTTGCCAAATTATTATATAAGCTTCACACTTTAACGTCCGGGTATTAATCGGATTTTAATCACGCGTTATTCGGACATTGTAATAGCCTCAAATAACCCTTAAACATAGCCTAGTTTAAGTTTTAGTTGGTTAGTTAGGCTTTCGTTGGGTGAAATTATAAGTTATACGTGTACCGGGTGCGGTACGCGCACTTTATTCGTTACCGGGAGATTTGTAAGTAAAGTTTTCACTTAAGGTTTTGGAGTCCCAAAACACATTATATTTTGTGAAAATACCCTTTATTTTATATCCTGGGTGTCTGTGATCCTTTTCGTTTATTTAATTTTTATCGGATAATCACCAACGTCCGTATCGGACAAGTTTATTCGCACATGATCCTATCATGCTTCATTATTAAACGTGTGCATTCCTATGCATCTTATGGGGAATTTGCTATTCTCTACGGCATCGGTTAAATTAATCCAATTAATTTAAACATGCACTTAAACCGTTAATTACATATACTAATTACGTACGAAAACACATCGATTTTTGCCGGATGTTACATTATGCTCCATTCCCAAGACTTAGAAGCTTACCCCTTTGAGAGGGATTAGGATCGGCCGAATAGAAGCATGTGCACAAGCCATTGGTTAGTTGTCATCTTACATAGAATGAGGATAAAAACAAAACCTTAATCCCTTCTTTGATGAGTCAACCTATCCTCTTTGGTCCATATCTATCCAAAATCGGCCAAAATCAAGTGATAACAACCATACTTAAGATTCTATCTAGCGTATATACATGATTAGTCACCTAGGCAATGACAAACTCCAAGAAGCTAATCCATACCCCTTTGGGATAGTTCACAAATCGGCCATAGCTAGGAGAGTGAGACAAGAGATCCATTGTGTTGTCAAACCTTATCATTCTTTGGTGTATACTAGGCTTTAATCGATCCATTAGCTAGAGCATACACTACCATCTTTGTTCTTGTCCATACATGAGCCGATCCCTTATAAATAGAGGCCATATCTCATTCTCATTTGCCACACCAACACATTCTTTCACTCTCTCAAACTTTCGGGTATTACTCTTAGAAGTCAAAGCATTGCAAGAAGCTTGGAGGAGTCTTGGAGACTATCCAACCTTCGATCCATCTCTAGGTAAGATTACTATGCCTCGAGCTACATTCTAGTTTAGTTTACCCTCTTTAATTGATCCTAGTTGCCTTAGACACATGAACACATACACATTGTCTTAATACTAGTATTTGTTCATATAATCTTATCTTAACATCACTATAATCGGTCTTGCTATAATCAAGAGTAGTCAAAACACGATTTTGAAACCATGCACGACTTGGATCACCATGAAATGAATCGGATTTCATAAGTGCAAGCTCACTTGGCTTAAGCTTCAAGCGAAGGCTAACCACATGGTGATCAAGACTTAAAATGATGCAAATCTCACAAATATATCATGTAAAGGCTCGAATGAGCTTAGAAACAGCAAAATTGATTCATTAACCAATCGGAAATATCTTATATACAATGAAAACTAACCGGCCACCATAAGCTAACATATGGTAACAAAAGCCGAAACATGTGTTAACTTTATAATGGACTTGAAAAGGGTTCTAAACATATGTTAAGCAATGTTTTCTCAAAAACCAACCACACATGGTGATTTGATGCCAACATACGGCCCAAATACCCCATGTGAGGCCCAACATGGTTCACCATGAATATTAAATTTTGAAACAACAAAGTCTTGGAACTATATGTTTGTTGAAACATTTACAAGTATCATGAACAATGAAAAACACACTAAACACAATGGTCCACAAGTGTCGGGTGAACAATTTGTATGATAAACAACATCCAGATGACTTACCATGTCCATAATGATCATAGGGTATCATTTGTCAGGCCATTGATCATCTACTAGCTCACTAGACCCCACACGACTCAAACATGTGAGTTTTCTATGGCCCCATTTTACTATTTTACATTTTGGGGGAAATACATGCATCAATACTTGTGTCAATTTCAAGTGTGTGTACATTCTAGCATGACTACCATGTGGAACATGAGACATTTGGTTCATGAGCTCACTAGTCCTCGTACATCGTTCACTGTAACCATTAGCTAGACATTTAGCCATGGAACACTTTAATAGATCTATTGGGTTGGCACCCCCACTCTTGGTTAGTCGCGCTAACCGACCACATGCAAAAGAGTGTCAGTATTCTACTATACATACATTGTCTTTAGTGTACAATGCACGAGGCACCACGGTCAAGAGGTTTGGTTACAGGACTCATGGTTCTCACAGTGATCATTTGCTTAGCTAGCTCATGATTGGTCAAACACGGATGACACGTTCATTTCACAGTACATTCAAAACCCATAGACTCACCAACATTATTGTTGACAAAATCCTTTATGCATGTGTTTCAGGTAACTAATGGAGGGCCACAGAGGATTGAGGGAAGGGTTCGAGCATGCACACCGTGGTATCACTTTGATGGCTTTTGTCAGCTTCAAAACGTTATGTTTTCAATTTCCATAAGACAATGTTCATGTGCTTACATCATGCTTAATTTCAATAAAACCATGACGAATTCCATCTTTATGGTGGTGCTATTTTGAATAAACGTGTATTGCTTGAACCTTGTGCTTGAAAACTTTTCGATCGTTGCACTCCCGTGTTTCCGCCTAGGTGGGGTGTGACACCCACCCTAGAATTTCCTCCAAAAAAATTTTCTCTTTCATACATGCATTTACCAAACGATTTTCAAAAATTAATAACTTTTTTATACGATATTTAAAAAAAATACACCAAATTAATGAGCTTTTATTATCTTTCGAACGAGTACCACAACACTATACAAAAAATGAAAAAAAATGACTTTTTAGTATGTTTTTGTTCCCGTAGAAAAAAAACACAAAATCTGCAACAGAAAAAAACACAGTGTGTTGTTTCGTCTGTCCATTGTGTTATTTCCCTCTGTTCGTTGTGTTTTTTTTTTTGTCCCGCTCATTGTGTTTTTCAGTTTTGATCATTGTATTGTTTTCGTTGCAGATTGTGTTTTTTATCTGAATACGTTGTATTTTTTATGTTGTGGATTGTGTTTTTCTGAGCTGCCATTTGTGTGCTTTTACGTTAAAGTCACTTTTGGACTAAATAGTCAATTTAGTTTCGGGTCCTCATATGTTTTATATTATTTATATATTTAGAGAAGTGGTAAAAAATACCAAAGTGTAGCTTCTTTTAATACCCTAATGTTATACTTCGACTTAATTTATTAAAATTCAGACCAATTTAAATTGGTTTTTGAATGATTGATTCTATTTTTGTCACTTTGTCATATAACTATACTTTGACCAATGTTTTATTTTTATTTAAAGTCGAAATGTCCATGATGGCTTTGTAAAGGTTTTCACTGTGTTGTTGTTCAGGTAATTCATTAATCATGTTTCGGCAAGTTACTAATCATGTTAAGATAGTATTTATATTTTGAACATACTATTACATATAAGAATCAACTAACTACATATATATTTACAGATGCAGTTAGTTTGGTCATAATATTGTTTTATTCAGCGTCACCTAAGGTGATTGATTGTAGATCCATAATAAAGATTGAACATGTATGCCATTTTTTCACATATGCTCACTTTACATACTAGAATGGCCCATTATCATCATCATCATGACATCATTTTTTCACATATGCTCACTTTACATACTAGAGTGTCTTGAGGAAGTGACAAAGTTGTACAAAGACTGAGGAAGTGACAGAGTTGTACAAAGACTTCACGCGAACAAGAGGTTCATACGTAAAACTAGAAGTAGGTTTTATGAGTTATCGAGTGTTGATCATTTACAAAAAAAAATGAAAAAAACGGCTTGGTCCTTTTATCGTACACACATTTTATCCTTTCATATTAGATTTGTCTAAGGAAGATCCCGAAGGATAAACTAGTGTATTAATATAAGACTATTTTTGGTTGAACACTAATAAGGGGCTGTTTGGTAGCTTTTAATTGGTCATTAAGAGACTACATCTGAATGGTTCATAGTCTCTTAATAGTTAAGATGTAATTTTAACTACACATGGTTAAGAGGGAACATCTTAATAATTGTCTCTTAACTATTAAGACTTAAGGTTATGAATCATTAAAAGATAGCCTCTAAATAGTTATTAAGCGGCTACCAAAACCTAAACGCGATATATTAACACGTAATCATAGAATATATTGAACAACTTTTTGAATAATTGAAACTAAAATGGATTTGTCTTTTTCCCTATTATTCATGGTTGATGTACCTTTCGAGAATGGTGTCTCAAAATTTTGTTTTGTCTTGGTCATAATAAATGCTCCATAATTCTTTTAGAATGTATCTTTGTTGTCCTAAAAGATATTTTTTTGAACAGAAAATTTTTATTTCAAACCACCAAATCAGAGGAGCTTAAGACGGAGCAGACATTGACCCCAAAATTACATACGACAAGGCTTACAGACCCACATGCCATGCAAACATAATGAAAATCCAGTCTAATGAATAAAACACCAAAACAAAAACAGGCAATTAAATTTTGAACTTGACCCAATTGTCCCATTCAAGATCCCTTCTTTTAGTGATGTATTCCCCCAATGACTATGGGTTTAAATCGTGTAAAGAATAGGTCTAGTAATTTTAGACGTTTAAAAAATTGTAACTTTATTTTTACTTTTAACTAGTAAGAATTGGTGACACGATATTAATATCGAAGCACATATAAAAAGGCACACGAGCGTGACATATTTGTAAATCACGAAAAATACATCATTATAGAAACCGAACCTTAAAATTGCAAGATCAAACTTTTACAAATCGTTTAACCAAAAGATAAAACATGAAAATCTTTAAAAAGAAAAAAAAACCCTAAAATAGTTTTAGTGACATGTTCGATTTTTTTTTATTTACTTATCGAGATGTAAATAGAAATAATTAAGTCGCAATGTTACATCAAGAACTTACAAAAATCGTATATTGTAGTTTTCGTCCCTGTGGTTATCCTGAACTAACAGGTTCAGCCCAGGCTTAACACCCCGAGTCCCTGTGGTTTTGTTTTCTAACAGTTTACGTCCCTCCTTCTAACGTCCGTCTATCTGCCGTTACATCACCCTCACGTGCACCTCACGTGAGGGGTATTATGGTCATTTCAACTTGTAAATGAAGGGCAGTTTGGTCGTTTCCATCCCTTGAGGGGTATTTTGGTCATTTCAACTCGTAAACGAAGGGTAATTTGGTCATTTCCATCCCTTGATTAATTAAAAAAAGAAAAGAAAATATCTTAACGAAAATATCTGGTAATTAACTTTCCCTCCCTATTTAAACCCCTAATCTTCAACCCTAACCTTCAATTGTTCTTCATCAATCCTTCCAATCCTTCAATCAACAATCGTTCAGCCCTACAATGGTTATGTGCATGTGTGGATCAACAGCAAACCTCAGAATTTCACGGACTAATGAAAATTCAGGACGTATGTACCATCGTTGCACAAATGGATGTGGTTTCGTTGACTGGATGGACCCCCTGCTTGTACAAACCCTATTGTGTTGATACCTGCTCTGTTCGCCACCATACGAAACCATGAAGACAATGTCAGAAGAATGTGTGTCAGGAAATCAGAAGCTGATCAAGTGTTGCAGAAAACCGAGAATGAAAACAAGATGCTGAAAGTAGGTCTAGTGTTTTCTTGGATGTTTTTTGTGATGTATTATGTTATGAAGTAGGTCTAGGGTATGTGCAGGTTTGGTGGTTGTGTAGTCATGGTTTCTAGGTTTGGTGGATGTTTTTTTGTAATGAAGTAGGTCTAATTCATGTTTTGATGAAGATGAATGAATATTATGTAATGAATGTTTTGGGTAATGAAATGAATATAATGAATGAATGAATGTTATTGTGTATGTTAATGTTATTGTGAATGAGTCATATGGTTAGTGAATCAGTCATAATGAAATCAAGTTTGGTTAATGGTTGTGCAGGGTCAGAATGTTAACGAACATGTTAGTCACTGCAGGTTAATGTCAAATGGGTAAAGGTTAATGGTTGGGTAAAGGTAAAGGTTAATGAACATGTCAAATGCAGTTTGTTAGTCACTGCAGTTTGTTAATGGGTCATTGAGGGTAAAGGTTAATGGGTAATGTGCAGGTTAATGTCAAATGGGTCAAATAATGCAGTTTATTAATGGGTCGTGCAGTATGTTAATGGTTATGAAGGGTCAAATAATACAGTTTGTTAATGGTTGTGCAGGGTCAAATAATGCAGTTTGTTAATGGGTCAAATAATGTAGTTTATTAACAGCTTGAATGAGTCAGTTTATGAAGGTTGATAATGGTCAGTCATTGAGGGTATGTTGGTCACTTCAGTTTGTGCAGTCATATTAATGGTCTGTGTAGTTATTTGTGTCAAATAAGAAGGTATGTGCAGTTTGACCATTATGTTCAGTCAAATAGGTCATCCAAGTAATAGATTTGTTTCATGAATGGTTTGACTTATTTAAGTCAAATTGGTCAAGTAATGCAAAATGGTTCAGTATGATCCTGTATAAATAGAGAACAAAAAAAAAACAACAAATAACCACACAATCTATTTAAGTCAATTTGTCCTTTCTAACGGTCATTTTTCCATGTATAAATAAAGAACCAAAAAACAACAAATGACCACACAATCCATTTAGTAAGATGGATAAAAAAACACAAAAAACAAAAGACTAAAAACCAAAGACACTAAACATGACCATGCTGTTGATGATGAAGATCCAAAGGAACAAGATGTTGTTCATGATCAACATCAACAAACACAAGATCCACAACCACAACATGCCCGGATGATGAACAACCAAAACATGCTGATGATGAACATGATCATCAAGGAAAGACATGTCATCAAGGAAAGACAGATCATCAAGGAAAGACAGAAAAGGAACATGAAGAAGCTAATGCATACGACGATTATGATCCTGAGGTTTTGAAAAAAAAGCCTGGGATTACAATGACTCCGATGATGACTGGTACCATGACCCGTATGAAGATGAGCGTCGGTCTGATTCATGCTCTGATGATGATCGTCACTGGAAGTGAAACATGTAACAAATGGAAGTGAATGATGTAACAAGTTGCTATGAATAAAATGTATGCAATGTTTAAGTAACAACATCATTTTCATTTCATTCCAAATCAAATTTATTACAATGTTGAATGCATACACCTACATTAACCAAATAAAAACAAAGTACAACACAAAGAACACAAAATCAAATTTATTACAATGTTGAATGACAACAGTTTCAGTTCATGACCATGATGTTCGACCCCGTGTTTCCTGTGTTAGACCCAAATCTGCAAATTGGAGGAACATCACTCCATCTTTCATTTCGTAGATGATAATTTGAGCTCCAATTGGACATTGTTGATCTCGAATTGGAGGAAAACATTAGATTTCACATTAGGGTTTTGAAATGGAATTGGGGAAGAAGAATACTGCTTCTTCAAATTATAACATTCATTTTCGAGTTGAAACGACCAAACTGCCCTTCATTTACGAGTTAAATGACCATAATACTCCTCATGTGAGGTGCACGTGAGGTTGATGTAACGGCAGATAGACGGACGTTAGAAGGAGGGACGTAAACTGTTAGAAAACGAAACCACAGGGACTCAGGGTGTTAAGCCTGGGTTGAACCTGTTAGTTTAGGCAAACCACAGGGACGAAAACTGCAATTTTCTCTAAAAATTTAGATAGAAAACAAAAATTTTTAAAATATATAAAATTCTTTTTTTAACGGCCTACGAAATAATCACCTAAACTATCAGTGAGTTAGCACTGGACAAATGGTTATCCACTTGACAGTTCAAATCCACCAATGCAGGGAAAAACCCGTTGCCCAAAAGTCTACTGCGATAAATCCCTTGTAGATCGGATTTAAACTTGAAACCAAATAGTTTATCTCAAGCTTTTATCTTTATTTCTTCGTACCACTCCACTACGCTACACAGTGAGACAATATATAAATTTTTTTTAAGGGAAAATGGCCAAAATAGCCCCTTGACCGAGCGTTTTGCGTAAATGGCCCCCTCCACCGTCTTTGGAGAGACGGGACACGGTTTCCAAAAGGGCTGAACCGTCTTTCGAGATCCTTTGGATTCCAACCAGTAGCAACCCAACACGTGGCGGTTACGATCCCGATGTCTGCCACCCGGCTCCCGTGGCGGCTTGAGACGTGTCAGCGCCGCAAAGCCGTCTCCGGTGGGGTCCATGAGACGGTTCACCAACGGCTCAAGTTAAGCCGTCTTCGGCTCGGCTTAGCCGAATCCGTTTTGGCTGAACCGTCTTCAGCCCCATTAATTAATTTATTTTTATTTTTTCAAATTTTGTTTGGGTATAAATATGTGGGTTTGGTTGAAAAAAAAAACACATCTAAATCAAACCAAATCTTCTCAAATGTTTGTTTCAAGCCCGTTTAGATATTTTACCAAGCCAAAATATTTTACCAAATCAAACAAAATCTTCTCAAATGTTATTTTCAAATTTAGTTTGATTAATCGACGTGTTTTTGAGTTTCAGAATAGCCGAATATTTTTTCGGTAAAAATTATGGCACTTTTTAAACCTAAGCCTTTGGGATTTATCTAATCCCATTCTATGGAAAGCTTCTGATCCGAAGTTTTTCACCCATTTTCTTTGGCCTTAAAAATCCTTTCACCCATTTTCTTTATCTTTAAGTTGACCTCCAACCACTTGGTAATACATTTGGAGCGAAAGGTTGAAGTGATGGATAGGTTTCGGTCGGAGTTAGTGAGAAGTAAAGCGAAAAAGGCTTCTGTTGGATTGCTGTTACATCTACATAATACTACTTGGATTGTTGTTGCATCTACACGTGGGTTAACCCGTGTAATTTGCATCGACGATGTTGTAGTCTACTTTGTTGGCAAGTTCATCCTTTTCCTAAATCTCTATCATGTTCTTCTGGATCATCCGTCTTTTACATGTACAAGACGGTCGGATGTGATATTTAGGAGAGTTTGTTCTTTGACTTGTCCGGGCCGTTGGTAAGCATCTGTCCGTACATATATTTCGTCAGCTTTGGGTGAACAATGGTTCTGTATTTGTCTCTGATACGAAGGTCTTCGCAAGCATACATAACAAGTTCTTGCGTCACCAACTCTAGTCGCACCAATAACCATTCCCTATTTTCAAGCTGAACGGGGAAAAAAACAAAATCAACGTCGAAAAATGAAGGAAACGGTTTGAATTTGCCATTGCAATAGTTGGCCAAGTTTTTTGGTACAGATTCTAATAACGAATTATAAAATTCTGGTGGAAGAATTGTCCACCGCATATTTAGCGAAGCATTTTTTTGTAGCTTTCTACTCCTCCAGTTCATCAGTCTTCCAACCCATCCTTCAACATGCTGAAAAATAATTGAATCACAATTTCAGTAAAAAAAAATAAAAAAAAACATTAAAATTTAAGTTATTACTGTTGGTGTGAGGTAGCCGTTAGAACGATAGCCCAACAAAATTCCCCAAAAATTTTTGTCAAGCTCAATACTTCTTGAAAAAACAGCAGAATAACAAAACGGTGCGTCGCCTTTATTGTAGAAGTCAACAACATTAGTTGCCCAATTATCATTCTCATCGTCCGGTATAGCCCATTTGCCGATAACGTTTCCGTGTAAGCTTTGTCGATTACTGATAAATTCTGTTTCTTTGGTAATTTCAGGTTCCTTCGGACGCCTCCATTTTTTTAGTATCCAACTCGATGAATGTTTCTCTGGTTGAGAAAAGTATTCTTCTGGAGCTATATTTTTATCACGGCCGTCAGACATTTTCTTGAGCGATACTTCTCCAACAACCTTTTTTAACGACAAAATATTTTACGTTTACAACTACTTATATAAAGATGATTTTAAATATAAATTATTTATTTAAATTTTTAATTTTTTGTTTTTTAAATTTTTAATTGATTAGGGGCCCACAAAATGCACTCTCGGGAACGGGAACCGTCTGACAGCAATGGGAACCGTCTCCTTGGGAGCCGACTTAGAGTCTTTGGGAACCGTCTCGTCAGACGGGTTAGTATTGGGAACCGTCTCCTCAGACGGGTTAGGCGTTGGGGACCGGACCCGGCTTGTGAGACGGGTTGGGAACCGAAACCGGCTCAGCAGTTCTTTCCATGTACCGTCTCAAAAGACGTGTTGGGAACCGGAACCGGCTCAGCAGATCGTTCCGGGTACCGGCTCAAAAGACGGGTTGGGAACCGGGACCCGGCTTTGTCAGAGGGTTGACTGAGAGGCTTTGGGAACCGAACCCGTCTTGGTCAAACCGTCTCCTGAGACGGCTTGGGAACCGGACCCGGCCCATGCAGCCCGGTCCCACTAGGGTTTACCTTTTGGGGGTAAAAGTAAACTTTCGGTGAAAGTCTCTCCACCGAAAGACGCTACGTTGACCGGAACGCTCTTTTACCGGTTTTCTTGTTTATCATCTATTTTCCGGCGAACGGTTTGCTAGGACTCCGGTCAAATTATCAGACGACGGTCATTTATAATTAAAAAGGTAATATTAACGTTCCTTTTTAAAGTTTTAAAATTTTTTTTTTCATTGAAAACGACACAACACAAACGGGACCACCCGACATATTTTTGGTCATGTGGTCCACCACGAACGTGCTCACCGTCGACCGTCGATTAATTTTTAATTTTGTTTGTTTTTTTATTGTCCGTTAATCGAGGTTGACCAAACCCGTTTGACCATGTTTAATCCGAGTGACTTTGTCGACCCGATGAACCCACATCAAATACTACAAGAGGAACAGTACGAAGAGTTTTTTCGGCACCCACAACAGCCGAATCCTCCTCGGAGCTTACCTCCTGCGGTAAGCGTTTACTACCATTTTTCAGTCAAGTATTTTTATCATTTTTCATTTACCTTGTTCGTTACTAAAAAATTTTTTATAACCTTTTTTTTAGTCTGATACCGAAATAAAAGTCCGAAGTGCCTGGAACAAAGTAACAGAAATGAATACTAGAATGTCCGAGGCAATGAAGACGCGTTTTAGGGAGACCGTCTTCGGTCACTTTCTGGATGTTATGAGCCATGTTTGCGAAAGTAATTTGTTACTCTCAGTGGCACAACATCAGATTGAGACGGGACTGCCTAGTATCGACGGCCTTTTTTATCAAATCGGTCCTAACAGTCTTCTATTCACTCCACAACAGTTTTGTCTGATAACGGGCCTAAGATTTGGCCGTCACGATGGTTGGGAACTCGCACAATCCCCAACATCGTTTAAAAGACGAATATTCCGTGAGGTGAGTAAGGTATCTTATCAAAGTGTGCTTGATATTTTCAACGGTGACTGGAGCGATTATGAGGAGGATGATGTTGTCCGTATTTGTATCCTGGTATTAATTGAATCGGTGTTTAAGGGTACCCAAAATAGCGCTACCGTGGATGATCTAGTCCTCGATCTTGTTGATGACTTTGTAGAGTTGAATGCATTTCCATGGGGAAGTTATTTTTGGGAAGATTTGGTTAAAAATATCAATAACATGCACCTGATTCAAAAGCAGGGTACAAAGGGCTTCAGTTTAAAATCTTGTAATTGGGTTTTCAAGGTATTAGTTTGTATGAATTATTTACTTTTAATTATTAATTTTAACAAATATTGTTGATATTTCTAAATTTTGTTTAAAAACTTGCAGATCTGGATATTTGAGATATTTCCAGAATTTAAAACCGATCCACATTTTTTTGTTGGTGATGCAATCCCCAGAGTTCTTTCCTGGGGTCCGGGAAAAAAAATGCATAGGAGCACCATTGATCGTAAGATCACCGTAAATTCTATGGTAATCTTTTGAAATCATTTTCTACCGAATTTTTTTTTCAAAAGCTAAATATAAGTGATAAAATTTAAAAAAAAATTGTTGTGCTTCAGCTTGAAGGGCTTAAGCCGTTTAGGTTTCTACTTCCGAATGACTTTGAGCTGCGCTGTGCCTGGTACACTGATAGCGCCCATTTTTTACGAGCACAAAGGAACCGGGCTCAAGGGTGCTTTAATAAGCCGCCCGAGTTTCATCCGTCTGCCTATGTAAATTTTGATAATACGGGAGCGGATGATGTAAATTTCGATGATCTGCATACGGTTTACGGTGATGAGCCTGTTGATTCGACGGCCAAAAAAAGAAAGTCAGAAACTGTTCCGACAACCTACACTATCAACGATGATTTAATAGAGCAATTTAAAGCGTTGATGGATGATAGGTTGGAAAACTTTTATAATAACAAGTTGAAAGGTTTACTGCCTGAGGTAAAGTTGTCGTATGATTATTATTAATCCGTATTAGTTTGTTGAAAAGTTTAAAATAATTAACATTTTTAAATCTTAGGTACGTAAATCCCAACCGACTGGTGAAGAAGGCCCGACGAGCTCGCATCACAATGAAAATGTTGATGAATTGTTTAGCTCGGGTGATGTATATAGACCAGACACCGACGGCCTAAAAAAGCCTGTATGTTTTATTTTATTTTTTTCCTTCATAGTTTAGCATTTAAATTCAAAATAATTGGTTCACTTTTGTCACTTTAACAGTTGAGACGGTCTCAAAGGTCAACAAAGCCATCCTCGTGTATGCTTTCCCCATTTACAACAATAAAAGGTGCAAAAAAGAAGAAGTTCAAATCAGACGATGAAAACGAAAACATAAAACTAATAAAAAAATGGTATCCAAAACAAAAGGATAAACATAGAACTTGTGCACTATTTGGGGGAAATATATTCCCGGATGGCTTTTGGGAAGATCTTTTCGGCGATGATGATTCACTCGGTTGGTTAGGCAGCGAGGTAATAATTTTTAAATATTTGTTACTTTTATTAACTATGTTTAATTTAATTAATATATTTACCGCAGTTTAATATTGAATATTCAAATTATTTATTATAGCACATATATGGATGGATACACCATCTCTACGAGACTCTTTGGAGCTCAACCTCCCGTTTGAGCATCCTTCCTCCATATTTTGTGGGGGGTTTATTTAGCCGTACTAATAACCAGCCATTTAAAGATTTGTTTGATGGGTCATTCGAACCGTTTCCAAAAATCGCTGATGTTGACGAGGTTGTTTTTCAAATTTAAATCATGGTTTTGTTTGTTGAACATATTATGATTTGTTTTTAACATTTTGTTTCAAACTATTCGCGTTTTAATAGGTATATGTTGTGTTGAATATAAGCTTACAACATTGGATCCTCGGAGTTTTTAACCTGTGCCAGCGAACGTTTACCATCTACGACAGGTAAATGTTGAACCTATTCATTTTAATGCCGGTTTTCATTAGGTAATAGTGTTAATTTTGATAATGTTTTTTCTATATTTTGCAGTTTACTTGGTTTGAAGGGCACGGAGAAGGCCAAAGCAGAGGTCATATGCAATGCTAATTATGCATTTGAGCTTTGGCTAAGATCCAATAATTACTACGAATCCGTAAACCCGTACATATACGCCCCTCCTTTCGAGGTCGTAGAGCCTAAAGATGTACCCCAACAGTCCGGAGATCTTGGTGATTGTGGGGTTTGGGTGTGCATATTTATTGAGAGGTTGATTAAAAACGAACCTCTATATAATAAACATGAAAACACCCAAGAAACAGCTTTAAAAATGCGGCACAGGATGGCCTTTGAATTTTATAGGAACGTTTTGCCGGAACCTGATACGGTAGATAATAGACAGACTCCCGATGAAGACGAACTGAAATTGTTAAATTAATATTACTAATGTCATTATTATTACTACTCCTCTTGTGTTACATTAGTAGATATGCAAACAAAACCCAACTAACTACCAAAAGTAACTTCAACAATCTGGCCTGCAAACGGTATTTTCTAGCCAAAGCTTGTTGCTCGTCTAACGATTGCCTCAACCTCGGAACGATTTTTTTGCACCTGAAACATTCTGACGCTTCTACCCACCTAATAAATCCACAACCAGCAGTCTGTGGTTTAAAAAAATAAACAGTTATTTGATGATCATTAAAAGCACACGATAAATATTAAAATTTAATACTTACGCAACACACGAAGTCTCTATCCGGGTTTGCATCAGTTCTCGAGATAAGTATACGTGTAGTTGCACCGCATGAACATATTTCTCTTGACCTGCTAAATCGTCTAGATGAAGACCTTGAAGATGAAGATGATGACTGAGACATGGTGATGGTATATAAACCTCTACACAATTGATGATGAACGGTTGGTGGTAGGTATATTTATAAAAAACGAAATAGTTATTTGCCAATTTAGTCCTTGACGTTTGGCAAAAATTGCAAATTCCACCCGATATTGGTACACCTATCAACCTAGGTCCTTATATAGAAGCTCATTTCACATGCAGATGAAATAGCATAATGACTAACATTCCTGCTCCCGTAGAGAACACAATTTGGGTTAATCCACATAACCAATCAAGTTTTTGGGCTCCAAATGTTCTTGAGTTTTACTACGATGGTGATAGCACATGTTGCTATACAACCTATATGGGGCGTACACCATTAAACAAAGAGTGGTGGGGTGGTATTTTAGGGTACTGTGGAAGCGGATATCTTCAAAAAACGGTAAATACTATGACTGTTACGTTATACGTTATATGATATGATAATTTTTTTGTGATTTTATTAACATTTATTTACAGCATGTTCGTGCATGGTGCAACAAATTGATGTCGTTAAGGGACATTGAACGACAAAGAAGACCAATGTCACACCACGACAAAGGCGGAAACACGTGGCGCGACGGTTCAAAAGCATAAAGTCAAGGTTATGGCTAAACACAAGTAATTTAAGAAAATGGGTCATTTATTATGACGTCAAATCTGTTTCAAACATTACACCAAAAGTTAATTGTTTTTGAAATAAACATAGAGGTTTCTCATATATATCCCAAATGCCTTGGGAAATAAAGGTGAAACCCCACAAAAGTTCGACGTCGCACGGGAGATTCCCCGACCCTGCTTGCCTGATCTTTCATCTTCTAGTTACCTGAAAGATATGTTTTAAAAAGTTTCGTCAATATAAATATATTGGTGAGTTCACAGGTTTTCAGTTTCTAAAACTTGTATACTTGGGAATACCATGTTATGACAATATATAGGAGTTGCAAATTCCTATAAATCTACTTGAGACTATAATCAAACCAAGACATATAATAATTGTGCCCCGCTCCAAGTCGTTACTCGGTTTCCCACGACTTAAGTTCAGAATATTTGCACCCCAGGCATAACCTAATGCATAATCGACGCTATCGATTAGGGGTGGGCCTTGTCAGGCACCAATAGTACTATTCGAATATTCCTCCGGTTTCAATTTCCTGAACAAATGATTATAGAGGCGAGGACTCAACCCCGAGTGGCGGTCACACCTCAAGTATTAAATCCGTCAAACACTATCCCTAACATATCTTTCCCCCGGAAAACGTAAAAATAGTTTAAAATGGGGCCGTGAAACTCACCTGTAACTGCGTCTGGCTCAATAAGGTGAATAGCAAGGGGTGGTCTTGCACCTACATACGTCCTAAACGTATAAGTCACTATTCCTATAGTGCATGTGCCTTGGCAAGTTGTACACCCAACTCCCGACCACAAGTTGTTCCAAATCCCGTTTAATTACGCGTGTATCCTAGGTTTCGTTGGCGTTACATTACCCTTTGTGTTACAAGTTATATATTACTCTTGTTAATATTTCCATAACTTGTATCTTATTATCATCGACTCGACTTCACTTAACATATAATTATTTTCCCATTTAAATAATTATACTTAAGATCGCATCGCTCGATATAATATATATTTCAATCCTCGACCCGACTCACTTTGCCACACATTTGTTTTCCCATTTAAACAAATATGCTAAGATTTTGTCGTTCGATCGTATATTCTTAACGTCCGATTCAACTCACCACACCGTATATTTATTTTCCCATTCAAATAATTATACTAGGATTTCGTTGATACGACATACACATATATATATCCTTGTCTTCTCGTCGCGGCTTTCCTTCCCGCATATCTACTTTCCCATTAAGTAGATATACTAGAATTTTGCCGAGACGAGCGTACAAATATATATATAAATGTGTAATTTTTCTTGTTAAGTATATACGTTTGTTTTAACGTCTTATTCGTTTGTGTCATGTGTTTCTCCCACGAATTAATCCTCCAACACTTAGGAAAGTGTTTATTTGTTTTCACCCAAAGTATATATATATTTTACCTCTTAAAATATATATTTTTCTTATCTTGCCGCAATGGTATTTTTCTCATATTTTGTCCGTATACGGTTCGTTAACGCGTTTTAGTTCGATATCTTAACTTGATTAGTTAATTTTTTTTCCAAGTTTTTCCCAACATGTATTTTATAGAAATATTTTCCATATTTCTTCCTATTTTCACATGTTACTTGGATGGTTAAAATACTTATGTATTTTTAACCCAACTTGTCAACTTAACTACAAAAATGTTTCCAACACTTTTATATTCCCATTTATATAAAAGTATTCATTTTTGTATAAGTTTCCCAAGTTTGTTTAATATTTTTATAAAATCTCTATTTTATAAAAATCCTTATGTTAAAACCCTTTATATTTTTATAACTTTCAAAAATACACTTTTATACAAAATACCCAAGTATTTCTACTAGTATTTACAAAAATCATCCTTAGACTTTATTACTTGCATTTTTGACACCAAACTTTCCATACTTGTATTTTTGGGCTAATAGTTTCTAAAATGTCCATTTTAGTCCCTTAACTTTCAAAGTTACAACTTTAGTCCTTTAACTTACAAAAGTTGCATTTTTCCACTCTAACTTCCAAAGTTAGCATTTTTCACTCAAAATAGTTAACTTTGAAGATTCAACTTTTTATTGGTAAGTTATTTTTGTATCAAAACACTTATGTTAGTCTTATATTCCATATGGAAGACTAATTATGTGTGTGTTTTATGTATTTGTCCATTTCTTCAAAATATCATTCATCCAAGTGAGTTAACTTTAATTTTCCATCTTATTCATTTATGAACTTCTAACATGTTTTACCACATATTATTACTTAAATGATCATAATAAGATGAATTAAAGTTAGTTTTAACATATTCAAGTTCATCTCAAAATATTAACCAAAACATCATCCTACTTAGTCTTATATGTAAACTTCATATATTTTCAAGACTAATACATCATCATCAACAAATCCATGGTTTATTTTCATATCTTTAACCTTCCATTTTACACATGAAAACTTATTAAAGATTATGTTCAAAACCATTTTTAAACCCTTCATGTACAACTTGCTACTAGGAACACATACATGAATAATAACAATCAAAAACAAGATTAAGAAGCTTACTACTAGCACAAGGCTAGGGAAGACAAAAACCTTGGATTTGAGAGGGGTTTAGTGTGTTCTTCCTAGTGGTTTAGCTCCAAGCTCTTGAAACACACAAAAGGGGTTTGGATGATGGATGATTTTAAGTATTTTGGAGATGTAAAAACTTGAAAGAACAATGTGTGTGTGCTTGTGGAAACTCACGGCCAAGAGGGAAGGAAGAAAGAGATGTGTTTTGCTTGGTGATTCAATCTTCTAACATGTGTTATTATATAACCAACTCATGTAATGATGCTAAAGATTTAAGGGATCTTATGGAAGATTATGAGTGTACTTGGGAGATTTTTGAAATGAGGATATGTGTGTGTGTAGAAAGAGCCGTATGTATGTATGTAGAGATAGGTGGTTTCTTGCAATCTTGGTTAAATCTTCCTAAGGCATCATGATCCTACTTATAAGACCTCACATACATGCATGCACTCATGAAATGATGGCTTGGAGTTGTCTTGGATTCTTATGGCCTAATGGCCGAAAATATTAGCAAGGGGGACAAGAATAGATTGCTTTTTGTACTAATGTTCACTCATACCTTTTCCTTACACATTTTGTCTTATGTTAAACATGCTTTACATAGGTTATTATTAAGATTTGCACAAGATATGGATATATTAGGGCCATTAGGCCGGCCCCATGTGGGTTTAAGTGGGGTCCACATCTTCAAATATTTACCCAATACTTGTTATGTTTAATCCCCCGTCGTTCGGGTGTCGTTCGGGTATTTTTCGGGTTTTAATCACGCGTTATCCGGACATTAAATATACCTTTAATAACCCTTAAATATAGTCTATTTTAAGCGTTGATTGGTTATTTAGGCCTTTGCCGGGTGAAATTATGAGTTATACGCGTATCGGGTGCGATACGCGCACTTTATTCGTTACCGGGAGATTTGTACAAGACGTTTTCATTTATGGTTTTGGAGTTCCAAAACTCATTATATCTTATGAAAATACCCTTTATTTTATATCCTGGGTGTCCGGGATTCGTTTCGTTTATTTAATTATTACCGGGTAATTGCCAACATCCGTACCGGATAGCTTATTCGCACATGATCCAATCATGCTTTACCATTAAACGTATGCATTCCTATGCACTATTTGGAAATTGCTATTCCCTAAGGCCTTGATAATTAAATCACACATAATTGCATTTAATTACGTTAATCATATATTAATTAATTGTACGGAATTACCTTATTTTGCCGGTTGTTACATTCTCCCCCCGTTAAGAGAATTCCGTCCCGGAATTCACTTCGAGTTCTCCGGTACAGGTGTCTTCTCGAATAGGGCGGGGTATTTTTGCTTCATCCGGTCCAGCCTTTCCCACGTGAATTCCGGTCCACGCTTGGCATTCCAGCGCACTTTGACCAATCTGATCTTGCTGCGCCTTAATTTTTGGACCTTCCAATCAGTTACCTCGATTGGTTCTTCCACAAAATGTAACTTGTCGTCAATCTGGATTTCGTCAGCAGGAATAATGAGAGTTTCGTCGGATAGGCACTTTTTCAAGTTCGACACATGAAACGTGTCGTGTATTCCACTAAGCTCTTGAGGCAACTCGAGCTTGTATGCCACTGTGCCTACCCTGGACAAGACTTTGAATGGTCCAATATATCGCGGGTTCAGCTTCCCGCGCTTCCCGAAGCGCGCGACACCTTTCCAAGGTGACACTTTCAACAGGACCCTGTCTCCGACTTGAAACTCTAAAGGCTTTCGCCTCATATCAGCATAGCTTTTCTGGCGGTCCCGGGCCGCTTTGAGGCGTTCTTTTATCAAAAAGACCTTATCCGTGGTCTCTTGAACAATTTCGGGCCCGGTGAGTTGCTTTTCCCCAACTTCCGCCCAACACAATGGCGATCGGCACTTGCGTCCATATAAAGCTTCAAACGGTGCGGCTTGAATGCTCGTATGATAACTGTTGTTATAGGAAAATTCTACCAATGGCAAGTGTGTATCCCAATTACCTCCGAAATCAATCGCGCATGCCCGTAGCATATCTTCCAAGGTCTGGATGGTTCGTTCACTTTGACCATCCGTTTGGGGGTGATATGCGGTACTCATGTCGAGGCGAGTACCGAGGGCTTCGTTCAAACTTTCCCAAAATCTGGAAGTGAAACGACTATCTCGATCAGAGATGATAGATACAGGTACACCGTGTTTAGATACCACTTCCTTAATATACAGACGGGTCAGTTTTTCCAACCTGTCCGTTTCGCGTATCGGGAGGAAGTGTGCAGATTTCGTCAATCGATCTACGATTACCCAGATCATGTCATGGCCGCTTGTCGTCTTAGGTAACTTGGTAATGAAATCCATGGTGATTCGTTCCCACTTCCATTCCGGTATTTCCGGTTGCTGGAGCAAACCGGAAGGTCTCTGGTGCTCAGCCTTGACCTTTGCGCAAGTCAAACATCGCGCAACATAGGCTGCTATATCCCTTTTGAAATTCGGCCACCAATAAAGTTCCTTCAAATCGTGGAACATCTTGTCTGCACCCGGGTGAACCGAATATCTAGAACTGTGAGCTTCGGCCAATACTAGCTCACGCAATCCACCATATACTGGAACCCAAATTCTATTCATGAAATACAGTGTCTGGTCCGCTTTTGGTTCCAGTGAATCAACCATCTTTCGTAACCTTTCACCTTTGACATTCTCGGGTTTGAGGGCGTTAACTTGAGCTTCACGAATTCGTTCAGTCATATTCGTGTGGATAGTCAATCCTAAAGCTCGAACACGCAATGGTTTAACCCGTTCCTTACGACTCAAGGCGTCGGCTACGACGTTCGCCTTACCGGGATGGTACTTTATCTCACAATCGTAATCGTTTAATAATTCAACCCATCGCCGTTGTCGCATATTCAAATCTTTCTGATCAAAGATGTGCTGCAAACTCTTGTGATCAGTGAAAATCGTGCACTTGGTTCCGTACAAATAGTGCCTCCATATCTTGAGAGCGAACACCACTGCACCTAATTCCAAATCGTGTGTAGTGTAGTTCTTCTCATGGATTTTCAGTTGCCTGGAAGCATATGCTATTACTTTTTCCCGCTGCATCAGTACACAACCCAAACCTTGATGCGAGGCATCACAGTAAACCACAAAATCTTCCGTACCGTCTGGAAGTGACAGTATCGGAGCGCCACATAACTTGTCTTTTAGTAACTGGAATGCTGCCTCTTGCTTTTCCGTCCACTCAAATTTCTTATCCTTTTGGGTTAACATGGTTAAAGCTTGCGCTATTTTCGAAAAGTTCTCGATGAACCTTCTGTAATAACCCGCGAGGCCTAGAAATTGTCGTACTTCGGTAGGAGTTCGAGGTGCTTCCCAATTTTTAATCGCCTCGATCTTGGCTGGATCAACGTGTATGCCCTTCTCGTTTACCACGTGGCCTAAAAAGTGAACTTCCCGAATCCAAAAGTCACATTTCGAGAATTTAGCATAGAGCTTCTCTTTGCGTAATACTTCAAGAATTAACCGAAGGTGATTCTCGTGGTCTTCTTTCGTGCGTGAATAGATCAAAATATCGTCGATGAAGACGATGACGAATTTATCCAGGTATGGCTTACATACGCGGTTCATTAGATCCATGAAAACCGCTGGTGCGTTGGTCAAGCCGAACGGCATCACCAAAAATTCATAGTGCCCATACCGGGTTCTGAAGGCCGTTTTTGGTACATCTTCTTCTTGTATACGCAACTGGTGATAGCCTGACCTCAAGTCGATCTTGGAGTAATAGCTGGAACCTTGGAGCTGATCAAATAAATCGTCGATCCTGGGGAGAGGATAGCGATTCTTGATGGTTAGCTTGTTCAGCTCTCGATAGTCGATGCACATGCGAAATGTGCCATCCTTCTTCTTCACAAATAAGACGGGAGCTCCCCAAGGTGAGAAACTCGGTCTTATAAAACCTTTGTCCAATAATTCTTGTAGCTGGCTGGACAGTTCCTGCATCTCTGATGGAGCTAGGCGGTATGGCGATCGTGCCACAGGAGCTGCTCCGGGAACGAGGTCGATGCGGAACTCGACTTGTCGAGGTGGTGGCAACCCCGGCAAATCTTCTGGGAATACATCCGGAAAATCTCTGGCGACTGGAATGTCTTCCAACTTTCGCTCGTCGGCCTTTTTGTCCACTACGTGTGCCAAAAATGCGACAAGCCCTTTTCTCAGACACTTACGAGCCTTCATGCTCGAAATAATCCTTAGTGGCGTCCCGTGTCTTTCACCTTGAATTGAGAGAGTTTCACCGCTTGCGAGGGGAACCTGAATAACCTTATTGTTGCAAATCACAATGGCACGGTGCGCGGACAACCAGTCCATGCCAACAACGACGTCAAAACTTCCCAATACAACCGGTAATAGATCAATCCCAAACTCGTGCCCACAGAGTTCTAACTTACAATCTTTAGCTACCTCTCTCGTTTCAATAGTTTTACCATTAGCCAGTTCTATAGAGTAGGGTGTATCTAGTTTGCTAGTTTTTAAACCAAGTAGTCTTTTAAACTCAATGGATACGAAGCTAAAGTCAGCACCGGTATCAAATAATACAGAGGCATAATGACCATTTAGAGGAAACGTACCAGTGACCACATTGGGGTCTTGCCGTGCGTCACCGGCTCCAATTACAAATGCCCGGCCACGGGCCTGATTGTTGACTTTGGGGCAATCTTTCTTCCAATGGTCCAATGACCCGCATGCAAAACAGGGTCTGGCCCCTCCGTTCTTTGGTGCTCCAGATCGGCACTCTTCAGTCTTGTGCCCGGTGCGGTGGCACTTCCCGCAAGTTAATCCATTGTTTCTCCCCTGGTTTCCCTGTTTGTTATTGTTACCACGTCCTGTGGCGGCATAACCCTTTCCTTTCTTGTTCGAGCTACCCGACGCTCGATCCCTTCTTCCCTCATCTCTCTTTCTTTTCCCAAACCTCTGCCCGTTACCCTGATCATTAGTTACAACCGCTGAACTTGATCCCTGTTTCTTGGCCTCAACACTACTTGCTTCAGAAATTTTTAACCCAGAAACTTGGCGGATTAGGGTACCCATGCGGATAGCATCCTCAGTCAGACTTAGTGCCAGATCAATTGCCTCGCGCATGGTCGTGGGTTTGGAAGAGGTGACCATGCTGCGAATCTGTGGTGCTAGCCCGAATAGGTAACGTTCCACTTTGTTCTTCTCTGGTGTAACCAGACGAGGTACCAGTCGTGCGAGATCATGAAATCTTGACGTATACCCAGTGACGTCTGCTCCTACCATGGTGAGGTTCCAGAATTCGGTTTCCAACTTCTGAACTTCACTTGCCGGGCGGTATTCGGCAGTCATAAGTTCCTTCAGTGCCGCCCATGATAGAGAGTATGCAACATCATCTCCTAAAGACTGTACTTGGCCGTTCCACCAAGTTAGGGCCTGATCTAGAAACAGATTGGTGGCGTACATGACAGACTGTCGAGGGGTACACCCGCTGATGCGGATAACTGCCTCGGTCTTTTCGAACCATTTGACCAGGCCTATGGAACCCTCAGTGCCGCTGAAGTTTATTGGCTTACAGTCCAAGAAAGCCTTGAAAGTGCAGCCGCGCTCTCCCGAGGCTGTCCCTGTAATAGTAACATAGTATGTTATTATGGGATAGGAGTTTGTGAAATATTCTCCCATCGCTTTTTCATTTATTTTTAAACCTCTTACCACTGGGGGAGGTCTCTCGTCGCTCACTCCCTGTCCTGTCATGGGAGTGTTCAGAGCGTGCGGCTTCGTGTTCAGCGATGGCACGAGCTATGCGTTCAGATATCATTGTTTCGAGCTCGGCCGGTGTTGTGGGCAGTCCGTCTGCTCCACTATTGCTTCGGGTGGCAGGTGCCATTTTCTTCAATAATAATTATCAAAGGTTAATTTGGCAAACATTTATACAATACAAAGCATAAATAACAAACCAAAGCATGAACACAATAATCAACACCATATCATCACACAACATACCACGCATCATACAGAAATATAAATAGAAATCAACACAACATCACCACACAAATATACAAACCACAACACATGGAGTAAGCAATAATAATCATAGACAACAACATATTTCACCATAATAATAAGATTTTTCATTAATTTCAATAATATCAGTACAATGCTTGTTCATAATACCAAAATGGAGAATACATTTCTCATACAATACATTGCTTTTGAAATAATAAAACATCATATCATACGCCGTAATACCCGTACGGCTAGGCAAAATGCAGACGAGTGTCATAACCCGTGCTGTACTACCATAATGCTGCTAATATGTACATAGGCTGGTGTGTCTTCTGTGCATCCCCGACACATCCTACTGTGGCGGTGGCGGTGGATACTGGTACTGCGGCGCATACATGCTAATCGTCATGCTGATCTCTGAGATGCGCTCGTACAAAAACTGTCGATGTGCCCAGTGTGCATCCCCAGTAATCCCGCTCTGCGCATCCATGCGCAAGAGCTCCTCTGCGTAATGCGCCAAGGCATCACGAGTGTCAATCATCCTAGCCCACATCAACCTCGTCTGTTGCTCAACCTGATTCACGGTGCGCTGCACCGTGTTGACTAGAGTCTGAAAATCCTGCTCTAAAGTGATGGTCGAGGTCTGGGCTGGTCCAGAGGGGGGTGTCATCCTGGGAAGGTGGGATGGTCCGGGTACATCAGGGTGTGTGGATGGGAAGGGCCCGAAGGGGAATGGTACTGGTATGTGGGGCAGTAAGAAGCTGGGTGGCCTGATGGAAAAGTGGTGTGGCATCAGATAAGGGTCCCCTGCACCTAGAGGGTATGGTGCAGGTGTCATGCTGGGTATGGTGGGGATGGGTATAGTCATGGCAATGGTGGGTGGTGGCATAGGCTCAGCTAGTGGGGCTACCAACGGCTCAGAGACAGTGGCCCACTCTGGAGTGGACACCACTACAGGGGGTGTGGGAGGGCTCGCAGTGGCGTATGCCGTCACGCCCGCCCGGTGCAGCTCCGAGCTGCGGGCAGAGCTCCCCTCTAGGATGCGTCCAGTAGGAACTGGCCCATCCTGATGTACGGGCTCGGGTATGGTGGGTAGAGTGGCTGGTGCAGTAGTGGCATGCTCGATCATCGGAGCGACGTGCTCCTCCTGGTCTACTGGTGGGATCGGCACAGCAATGTGCTCCACCGATGCGGTCGACTCATCGTCGGAGTCATCAGAGATCCACCCGTTGTGTCCACGGGGAACGGGCACGAGCATCATGCCCGGGGGTACGGGGATAAGTGGGGTAGGTAAGGGCTCACGATCGATCGGTGCGTGTCGATCATAGGGAGACTCAACGGTCTCTGACTGCGCGGGGACAGGCCTCGATGGACCTGCACAGCCCTCTGGGAAGTCTCTGATGGCCTGGAGGGGTAGTACTGGCAGTGGCGCTGCCTGGACTGGCACTATAGGCAAGTCTGCCTGTGGTGCCTCGGCCATAGGTAGGTCGACCACGTCGCCCTCAGCGGGGGCCCACGCTGGGTCCTCGCTCGGGTCAGTCTCGTCCGAGCTATCTCCTCCTGCGCCCTCCACGGCGGCGTCAATCTCCATCTCGTCATCCTCCGGATCGAGTACCACAAGCTCGATCGGCTCTGCTGGTGGCGCTGGGATAATCTGAATACTGCTATCGTAGCTCGGTGCTACGCTCCCTGCGTCTGTGTCTGACATCCCTGGCAAAAGAACCGTACTAACATATATGAATTATTTAAATTAGATAGTTATGGCTTACGTTATCAGTAACCTTCCTAACTTCTAATTTCACGCTAATGCATAACAATACCCATGGCTGGCTTGGTCGGAATCTCCTCATGTCCAATGCTTCTTGAAAATTACTTTTATTTAAAACCATGTACATTTTCTTTTGAAAACTTTATCTTTAGAACCAAATCCGGTTATAGTCTAGTTTTTAAAGAAAATACTCTAGTTCGCTATAACCTTGGCTCTGATACCACGTTCTGTCACACCACGACAAAGGCGGAAACACGTGGCGCGACGGTTCAAAAGCATAAAGTCAAGGTTATGGCTAAACACAAGTAATTTAAGAAAATGGGTCATTTATTATGACGTCAAATCTGTTTCAAACATTACACCAAAAGTTAATTGTTTTTGAAATAAACATAGAGGTTTCTCATATATATCCCAAATGCCTTGGGAAATAAAGGTGAAACCCCACAAAAGTTCGACGTCGCACGGGAGATTCCCCGACCCTGCTTGCCTGATCTTTCATCTTCTAGTTACCTGAAAGATATGTTTTAAAAAGTTTCGTCAATATAAATATATTGGTGAGTTCACAGGTTTTCAGTTTCTAAAACTTGTATACTTGGGAATACCATGTTATGACAATATATAGGAGTTGCAAATTCCTATAAATCTACTTGAGACTATAATCAAACCAAGACATATAATAATTGTGCCCCGCTCCAAGTCGTTACTCGGTTTCCCACGACTTAAGTTCAGAATATTTGCACCCCAGGCATAACCTAATGCATAATCGACGCTATCGATTAGGGGTGGGCCTTGTCAGGCACCAATAGTACTATTCGAATATTCCTCCGGTTTCAATTTCCTGAACAAATGATTATAGAGGCGAGGACTCAACCCCGAGTGGCGGTCACACCTCAAGTATTAAATCCGTCAAACACTATCCCTAACATATCTTTCCCCCGGAAAACGTAAAAATAGTTTAAAATGGGGCCGTGAAACTCACCTGTAACTGCGTCTGGCTCAATAAGGTGAATAGCAAGGGGTGGTCTTGCACCTACATACGTCCTAAACGTATAAGTCACTATTCCTATAGTGCATGTGCCTTGGCAAGTTGTACACCCAACTCCCGACCACAAGTTGTTCCAAATCCCGTTTAATTACGCGTGTATCCTAGGTTTCGTTGGCGTTACATTACCCTTTGTGTTACAAGTTATATATTACTCTTGTTAATATTTCCATAACTTGTATCTTATTATCATCGACTCGACTTCACTTAACATATAATTATTTTCCCATTTAAATAATTATACTTAAGATCGCATCGCTCGATATAATATATATTTCAATCCTCGACCCGACTCACTTTGCCACACATTTGTTTTCCCATTTAAACAAATATGCTAAGATTTTGTCGTTCGATCGTATATTCTTAACGTCCGATTCAACTCACCACACCGTATATTTATTTTCCCATTCAAATAATTATACTAGGATTTCGTTGATACGACATACACATATATATATCCTTGTCTTCTCGTCGCGGCTTTCCTTCCCGCATATCTACTTTCCCATTAAGTAGATATACTAGAATTTTGCCGAGACGAGCGTACAAATATATATATAAATGTGTAATTTTTCTTGTTAAGTATATACGTTTGTTTTAACGTCTTATTCGTTTGTGTCATGTGTTTCTCCCACGAATTAATCCTCCAACACTTAGGAAAGTGTTTATTTGTTTTCACCCAAAGTATATATATATTTTACCTCTTAAAATATATATTTTTCTTATCTTGCCGCAATGGTATTTTTCTCATATTTTGTCCGTATACGGTTCGTTAACGCGTTTTAGTTCGATATCTTAACTTGATTAGTTAATTTTTTTTCCAAGTTTTTCCCAACATGTATTTTATAGAAATATTTTCCATATTTCTTCCTATTTTCACATGTTACTTGGATGGTTAAAATACTTATGTATTTTTAACCCAACTTGTCAACTTAACTACAAAAATGTTTCCAACACTTTTATATTCCCATTTATATAAAAGTATTCATTTTTGTATAAGTTTCCCAAGTTTGTTTAATATTTTTATAAAATCTCTATTTTATAAAAATCCTTATGTTAAAACCCTTTATATTTTTATAACTTTCAAAAATACACTTTTATACAAAATACCCAAGTATTTCTACTAGTATTTACAAAAATCATCCTTAGACTTTATTACTTGCATTTTTGACACCAAACTTTCCATACTTGTATTTTTGGGCTAATAGTTTCTAAAATGTCCATTTTAGTCCCTTAACTTTCAAAGTTACAACTTTAGTCCTTTAACTTACAAAAGTTGCATTTTTCCACTCTAACTTCCAAAGTTAGCATTTTTCACTCAAAATAGTTAACTTTGAAGATTCAACTTTTTATTGGTAAGTTATTTTTGTATCAAAACACTTATGTTAGTCTTATATTCCATATGGTAGACTAATTATGTGTGTGTTTTATGTATTTGTCCATTTCTTCAAAATATCATTCATCCAAGTGAGTTAACTTTAATTTTCCATCTTATTCATTTATGAACTTCTAACATGTTTTACCACATATTATTACTTAAATGATCATAATAAGATGAATTAAAGTTAGTTTTAACATATTCAAGTTCATCTCAAAATATTAACCAAAACATCATCCTACTTAGTCTTATATGTAAACTTCATATATTTTCAAGACTAATACATCATCATCAACAAATCCATGGTTTATTTTCATATCTTTAACCTTCCATTTTACACATGAAAACTTATTAAAGATTATGTTCAAAACCATTTTTAAACCCTTCATGTACAACTTGCTACTAGGAACACATACATGAATAATAACAATCAAAAACAAGATTAAGAAGCTTACTACTAGCACAAGGCTAGGGAAGACAAAAACCTTGGATTTGAGAGGGGTTTAGTGTGTTCTTCCTAGTGGTTTAGCTCCAAGCTCTTGAAACACACAAAAGGGGTTTGGATGATGGATGATTTTAAGTATTTTGGAGATGTAAAAACTTGAAAGAACAATGTGTGTGTGCTTGTGGAAACTCACGGCCAAGAGGGAAGGAAGAAAGAGATGTGTTTTGCTTGGTGATTCAATCTTCTAACATGTGTTATTATATAACCAACTCATGTAATGATGCTAAAGATTTAAGGGATCTTATGGAAGATTATGAGTGTACTTGGGAGATTTTTGAAATGAGGATATGTGTGTGTGTAGAAAGAGCCGTATGTATGTATGTAGAGATAGGTGGTTTCTTGCAATCTTGGTTAAATCTTCCTAAGGCATCATGATCCTACTTATAAGACCTCACATACATGCATGCACTCATGAAATGATGGCTTGGAGTTGTCTTGGATTCTTATGGCCTAATGGCCGAAAATATTAGCAAGGGGGACAAGAATAGATTGCTTTTTGTACTAATGTTCACTCATACCTTTTCCTTACACATTTTGTCTTATGTTAAACATGCTTTACATAGGTTATTATTAAGATTTGCACAAGATATGGATATATTAGGGCCATTAGGCCGGCCCCATGTGGGTTTAAGTGGGGTCCACATCTTCAAATATTTACCCAATACTTGTTATGTTTAATCCCCCGTCGTTCGGGTGTCGTTCGGGTATTTTTCGGGTTTTAATCACGCGTTATCCGGACATTAAATATACCTTTAATAACCCTTAAATATAGTCTATTTTAAGCGTTGATTGGTTATTTAGGCCTTTGCCGGGTGAAATTATGAGTTATACGCGTATCGGGTGCGATACGCGCACTTTATTCGTTACCGGGAGATTTGTACAAGACGTTTTCATTTATGGTTTTGGAGTTCCAAAACTCATTATATCTTATGAAAATACCCTTTATTTTATATCCTGGGTGTCCGGGATTCGTTTCGTTTATTTAATTATTACCGGGTAATTGCCAACATCCGTACCGGATAGCTTATTCGCACATGATCCAATCATGCTTTACCATTAAACGTATGCATTCCTATGCACTATTTGGAAATTGCTATTCCCTAAGGCCTTGATAATTAAATCACACATAATTGCATTTAATTACGTTAATCATATATTAATTAATTGTACGGAATTACCTTATTTTGCCGGTTGTTACAACCAACAACATGTAGTTATGGTCTTTGGACTGTTCTTCCCCCTAATTTCTATAACCTAATTATTGAACAAGATCACCATGCTTATTGCTACGCAAACGGCTCGAGAAGAATATATCCACCTCTTTGGGAAGTTGATATGGTAGAATACTGTTTTTTTGTATATTTTATACCTTTTTATCGTGCTGTATAAAATCTACATTTCGTTTTGGACTGTAATTTTCAGGTATATATACCAGCCTCGATAGACGATGAAAACTGGTTTGTTCTACAAGTTGACATGAAATTACTACAAGTA
This sequence comes from Ambrosia trifida, assembly GCA_028751855.1. Taxonomy (NCBI): domain Eukaryota; kingdom Viridiplantae; phylum Streptophyta; class Magnoliopsida; order Asterales; family Asteraceae; genus Ambrosia; species Ambrosia trifida. The sequence continues at coordinate 21,580,058 of CM054130.1, forward strand.
ACAGTGTATTTCCCAAATAACTGTAGTCCCATAGATTGCGGCGATACTTTTTGCAGTCATAGAAAAATTCATCAAATTCTTATAGAATTTGAATCTGCTTTCATATGGTTTCTAGGGGCTATAACGTACTGGCAAAAGTCTAGTAGAAACGAAGTTGAATCATTACAATTTTCGGGGGATGTTGTCTGGCCTGTCACCAATAGTCGCATTGGTCGACATTCAGGGGTAATCGTTTGTATGTTGCTGAGAAATCTTGTTCAAAACATTACATTGACTTGGAGAGAAGGCAGCCTACATGATGCTTGCATGAGATTCAGACGTTTCATGGCAGATGAAATTTATGCTGGTCGTTTTGCACCGTCAAATATTTAAATATTTATCTACCTAGTTTATGTATTGATGTAAAACTTGATATATCGAAGTTATTTGTAAGTTTTATGTTATAAACATTGTTAAGTAAATAAATTAAAGTAAATAGCACCACTAAAAATCAGCAAGGTTAACAGTCGAACAAGTATTATGAATTACATATTCTGCAAAGTCATCTGCTTCAACGAAAGTGGGGGACGGTGTTTGATGATGATTTTCTTTCTTTGAACCACGCCTAGCAGATTTTGATCGTGAGGCAACAGGAGCTGAACATCGGTCACGATGATGACCGTGAGTTCTACAACGACTGCAATATACAGGCGTAGGTTCCTCGCCTCTCGATAAAATTCGTTTATTTTCACGAGGACGTCCCGACTGTCGTTTTGTGATATGTGGTGGTTGTAGAGGAATCAAATACTCTGGCGTCTCCCATTCAGACCTGTGGGGTAAAGGATAAATGGCCTCTTCATATGTTGTTTTGTATAACTGGTTGCTATACCAAGGTGACGTATAATGACTGCAGTCCTGTTCCTTCAGTAATTTTGATACTGCAATCATGTGGCCACATGGGAAACCAGATATCTGGGGAACACAACAACTGCATGTTTCATTAGACAGATCAACAAAACCATTTTTCCCACCGTCTAGAACTTGAAAAGTGTTAACCCCAACGCCATAAGCCTTCCACGTTCTAGAATATTCAATCTTTTTAATAATTTTTTTTACTGCGAAAGGAGTCAGTACGTGTTTATTTTGAATAGCCTCATTTCGGCGTTCGTAATACCATTGTTGAATTTTTTGTCTAAAAAATTCAACCAAATGGGTGATTGGAACTTTTCGTTCGTCCTTAGATAAGGCGTTGATTGACTCTGCACTGTTAGATGTCATATAATGATATCGTTTCCCCGAACAGTGTGCTCTTGACCACTTATGTAAACCGATACTCAATAGAGTATTCCTAACCCGTGGTAGGGCTGCACACAGCGCGTTAAAACTTTCTTCAAAATCAGACACCCGGTAAGCTTTACAAGTGTTCCACCACAGTGTCTCTAAATCCTTCTTTTTGCTTTTTGGTATCTTTAAGTTCACCATCAAATGTCGACAGCACAACCCGTGAAATGCATTAGGAAAAACCGTCCGAACTGCCAAATCTATTGAGTTGGCTCTGTCAGATATGATTGCCAAATCCGGGTGCTCACCGATACACTCTTTAAGTTTCGATAAGAACCACGTCCAACTCTCACCGTCCTCGGATTTGCCGATACCATATCCAACGGGTAAAATTTGGTTGTTACCATCCATGCCAACAGCAAGGAATAACGTTCCCTTAAACTCACCTTTTAAGTGTGCCGCGTCTATAATAATGACCGGTCTTAAAGACAGAAGAAAACTCCGAATCTGTTTAATAAAATGAAAAACAGATAAATTTTAGACTTCAGTAAACCAAAACATCAATAATTTATTTAAGTTGGTATGAAAATAGGTAAAAATATTTTACTGACCGTTGCACCAATGGCAATAAAAAGCATTTCAAAACGATTGTCTTCATCAGTTTTAATCTCAGTAACAGTCCCTGGATTTGCATTTCGCAAATTATAGCAGTAGAACGGAAGCTCAGAAAACGATTGTTTGCTACTTCCTTGCAAAAGCTCAAGTGCATGACACTTCCCCCGCCAAGCTTGAGTATATGATATATCAACCTTAAATCTTTCTCGAAAATCTTGTACTATTTCGTTTCCACGATAAACACGTCTAGTATCTCGCAATTGGTGCTTCAGTATGCTACCAATTACTTGCGGGTTAGCTTGACGAAGATGGGGATGTGTTTGAGTTTTAGAACATGTGTGGTTGTTGTTAAAAAATGTAACAAAAAACGTGTCTGAAGTTGGGACAGAACGTGACCTAAATTGCCATTCACAATCATCAACTACACATGAAATTTCATACCTCGTTTTAGATGACCTGTCGACTTTATAGGAAAAACGTTCAGACAAACAAAAATTTCCTAACTGCAATTTCAATTCATCTTTGTTACGAAATACGGAACCTTCAGAAAAAACTAAAGAGCTTTTGGTTATATCTGAAAACAATTCAGGACTTGGCTTTCCATAAAATTCTTCTTTTTCAGCTTTCTCATCATCGAAATTTCCAAAACACCCATATGGTGTGTAATGATCAAAATTTTCTATAGACACATTTAGATCAGGGACTTTTGAATCATTTTAAGGTACGTCGTTTAAATGAGCATTACTAGACGAACCCACACCTGGTTCATTTACAACATACAACTTCAATACTTCATGGGGGTTTTGCAAAGCAACTTTAAAAAGAAAAGATACATCACGATCATTAAAAATGTCGATTGCATCATCAAAAGCTGACATTTTATAAGATAACCTTGAAATGTTTGGAATCTCACACACATCGGAAACTACATTTAAAAAACTAAGATACGAGATATTTGAATCAATTTCAAAACCACGTCTTTTACAGCTACTATCAACAACGTATTCCATTCGACCGTTGACAACTTCCCACCTGCCTCCACTATAGATTATAAAACTAACCATTTTTAAAAACACAACTTTTTTTTAACACTTGGAAAGAAAAATAAGGAATACAAGAAAAAATTCAAACAAAATTGTTACAAAATTTACTAATTTTATAACAAACGGTTCGTCATGGACGTCACATCACCGAAAACGTCTCCGTCGATGTACGACGTCCGGCATCGAGTCGGTTCAGAAACAGTAAAAAGACGGTACGGGAAGCCGTCTTTTTCGTACCCGCTGACGTCTCAGGAGACGGTTGATAAATTTTAAAAGACGTCACCGGAGACGGCTTTTTCGTACCCGAACCGGCTCAGGAGCCGTCTCCGGTGGGATCGGATATATTATTTTATTATAAGCCGAGCCGAAGACGGCTTAACTTGAGCCATTGGTGAACCGTCTCAGGGACCCCACCGGAGACGGCTTTGCGGCGCTGACACGTCTCAAGCCGCCACGGGAGCCGGGTGGCAGACATCGGGATCGTAACCGCCACGTGTTGGGTTGCTACTGGTTGAAATCCAAAGGATCTCGGGAGACGGTTCAGCCCTTTTGGAAACCGTGTCCCGTCTCTCCAAAGACGGTGGAGGGGGCCATTTACGCAAAACGCTCGGTCAAGGGGCTATTTTGGCCATTTTCCCTTTTTTTAATCCAAACAAAGAGGCTCTCCAAAGTGAAGGAAACACTTTGTAACATCTAATGGATTATTATAAATTACTTCACTGATAAAGTTTGTAACCTTTGAGTCAGGCCTTATTTTCACCATAATTACATTGGATTCTACAAATCCTTTTGGGTTCAGCCCTAAAAGACAAACCACTTTATCGGGCCATGGATCCACATTCCCCCCTTTTGCTGACGTCATCCCGCACATTTCACTTTCCCTCCTCTTATTCAAGCACTTAAACATAATATTATCAGTCTTTTCCCTTTTTACCCCTCCTCATCCTTCTGTTCTTTCTGTCTCCCTGTCTCTACACTAAATTCCAATCATCACTTCCATCACTCACAACAATCAACTCAACAATAATAATATTTTAACTTTCCCTTTTTACCCCTCCTCCTTCTCCTTTGTTGTTACTAATATTATTAATATCATTATTATTATTATTATTATCATTGTTGTTATTATGGATTCACAACTCCAGCAAGCACAAGTAACAGCAATACTCGGTGCAGATCCATCACCGTTTGAAGCTTTAATCTCGCACCTGACGTCATCATCAAACGATCAACGATCAAACGCAGAGATAATATTCAATCTATGCAAACAAACTGATCCGAACACGTTAGTGCTGAAACTCGCTCAAATGTTACAGTTATCGCCTCATATTGAAGCTCGTGCCATGTCAGCAGTTCTGTTACGGAAACAGTTGACTCAGGATGACTCGTTAGTTTGGAACTCGTTGACTCGCTCAACTCAGTCGGTAGTTAAATCTATTTTAATTAACTGTGTACAGTTAGAAGAGGCGAAAACGGTTATTAAAAAGTTATGTGATACTGTTTCGGAATTAGGTTCGGTTATTTTAAGAGATAACGGTTGGCCTGAGCTTTTACCGTTTATGTTTCAATGTGTTGCATCGGATAATTATAAGCTGCAGGAGTCTGGATTGTTAATATTTGCGCAGTTAGCGCGGTATGTAGGCGAGATGTTAATTGTTCATATAACACATTTACATGGAGTGTTTTTGAATTGTTTGACTAAATCTGGAAGTGTAAGTGTGAGAATTGCTGCGTTATCCGCGGTTATTAATTTTATTCAGTGTTTAGGTAGTGCTGGGGAGAGGGATAGGTTTCAGGATTTGCTTCCGGCGATGATGAGGACGTTGACTGAGTCGTTGAATGGTGGAGAAGAGGCGACGGCTCAGGAGGCGTTGGAGTTGTTGATTGAGTTGGCTGGGACGGAGCCGAGGTTTTTGAGGAGGCAGATTGTTGAGGTGGTGGGAGCTATGTTGCAGATTGCTGAAGCGGAGGGGTTAGAGGAGGGGACGAGGCATTTGGCGGTTGAGTTTGTGGTTACGCTTGCTGAGGCGAGGGAAAGGGCGCCGGGGATGATGAGGAAGTTGCCGCAGTTTGTTAGGGGGTTGTTTGGGATTTTGATGAGGATGTTGTTGGATATTGAGGATGAACCTGCTTGGCATAGTGCGGAGAGTGAGGATGAGGATGTAGGGGAGTCGAGTAATTATAGTTTTGGACAGGAGTGTTTGGATCGGTTGGCAATTGCGTTAGGTGGGAATACGATTGTACCTGTTGCATCTGAGTTGTTGCCTGCGTACTTGGCTGCACCGGAGTGGCAAAAACACAATGCTGCTCTTGTTGCTCTCGCACAAATTGCTGAGGGATGCTCAAAGGTACTCCAATTATTTCGGGGATCCATTATTGTTGTGCTCTTCAAGTTTGATTACCAAATGTGATATTAGTTGATAGTTATGTAAATGATGCAGCATTTGCAGGTGAAAAATCTATTAGACAAAACCATCTATGTGAATTACGGCTTGACTGTTGAAAAAATCTATTAGATAAAACCATCTATGTGAATGTTAAGGCTTGATTTTTTGTTTTACTAGCACATGGTTCCTTTTGTTTGCGCCTGTGTTTATAAGTAGCAAACAAATCACTATGGTCGTGACCTTCTCATTGGTTTCCGTAGGTGATGATAAAAAATTTGGAACAAGCAGTGACGATGGTTTTAAATTCATTTCAAGACCCTCACCCACGAGTGAGATGGGCAGCTATTAATGCAATTGGGCAGTTATCTACCGATTTAGGCCCGAACTTGCAAGTTCAATACCACCAGCGTGTGCTGCCTGCACTAGCTTCCGCAATGGATGATTTTCAGAATCCCCGAGTTCAGGTTAGTAGCTAGTAGTGTAATTTAGGGGTTTATATTGGTGGTCAACAATGGATATTAAAAACTACTTGTGTTTGCAGGCACATGCTGCTTCAGCTGTGTTAAATTTCAGTGAGAATTGCGCACCTCATATTTTGACACCTTATCTAGATGGAATAGTGAGCAAACTGCTTGTACTGCTACAGGTAAAACTTCTAAAAGATAAGTTGCTTATCATTTATTTTTTAGTCACAGGGGGGATGTATGATCAGTTGTACCACATGTTCATGATTGTTTCGTATGCAGAATGGTAAACAAATGGTACAAGAAGGGGCCTTGACTGCTTTAGCATCAGTTGCTGATTCATCACAGGTAAGTTAACACAATCATAATCAAAATATGTCTACTACAGTTGTATATTTCAAATCCTTACTTTGGGTGTTCGGTGCATTAATAGGAATACTTTCAGAAGTATTATGATGCAGTTATGCCATACTTGAAAGCTATATTAATGAATGCAAATGACAAAGCTAATCGTATGCTTCGAGCCAAAGCCGTGGAATGCATTAGTCTTGTTGGAATGGCGGTTGGAAAGGAAAAATTTAGAAATGATGCCAAGCAGGTAACTTTTATATTCCAACAAAAAGTTGAGTTTTTGATAATTTTGAAAATGGTTGCTGATGGTCTGTTTTAGGTGATGGAAGTTCTTATGTCCTTGCAAGGATCTCAAATGGAGACTGATGATCCAACCACAAGTTATATGCTTCAAGTAGGTGTTATTCTAATAGAAAGCATATGGGATATTTAATGTGTCATCTTTCTAACTATGTGTGTGTGTGGCAATGTAGGCATGGGCCAGATTATGCAAGTGTTTGGGGCAGGATTTTCTTCCTTATATGAGTGTAGTTATGCCTCCGTTGCTTCAATCTGCTCAACTTAAACCTGATGTGATTATCACATCTGCCAATTCAGATAATGAAATTGAATCAGATGATGAAAGGTATCATTTGCATTCAATTTAATGACTTTAAATGTGGTTGTGAACATGTCTTTATCTGATAATTTTAGTTCAGACTTTAGATACTTCATAAAATTATTTTGTTGTAACGTGATTTGTGTTATACTATTAGCGATAATCTTACTTAGTGGTATGCTGTATTCTGATGACTATTTGAGGTTGCATATTGGTTGTTCAAGAAGTATGAGTAAGATGATGTAGTCACAGTTAGTCACAGTTATCCAAAGTAAAAAGCTATTTAGGTTCTCTTGTGATGCATATTTTACATGTTAATTCTTCCTAGTATTATATCTATTTGTTTTCATCCCAAACACTTTTCCCTTATTTTTTTAGTCTTTCATTCTTCTTCAAATGATGGACTTGTTGATGATTTTATAATTTTTTTTATTATGTTAATGTTACAGTATGGAGACCATCACACTTGGTGATAAGAGAATAGGGATAAAGACTAGTATACTCGAGGAGAAAGCTACAGCTTGCAACATGTTGTGCTGTTATGCAGATGAGTTGAAGGAGGGTTTCTACCCGTGGATCGACCAGGTTGGTCTTCATGCATAGTTTATTACCCGCAGATATATGATCTTGCTTACTAACATATACACTGGTCAGGTTGCTCCAATATTAGTGCCGCTTCTCAAATTTTATTTTCATGAAGAAGTTAGAAAAGCAGCTGTTTCAGGTTTGAGTGCCAATTCTTTTTGCAAGTTGAGTATTCGAGGGTTAATTCTTATTGATTGATTTATTTTTATTTTGTTCTGTTTCAGCCATGCCTGAGCTCATGTGCTCTGCAAAATTAGCTTTAGAGAAAGGACTTGCTCAGGGTCGTAATGGATCTTATATTAAACAGTTGTCTGACTACATTGTTCCATCATTGGTGGAAGCTTTACATAAGGTTATGGTTCTACTACTTATAGACCTAATAAATTCATTTAAATCGGATTTTTCTTTATTTTTTTCTAGTAAAAGATATTTGCATTTATCTCATGCTGGTTGCAACTCTCTCTATACATCTGTTGCAGGAGCCTGATACAGAAATTTGTGCAAATATGTTGAATGCATTGAATGAATGCCTACAGGTTGGCAAGTTTCTGTGTTCAACTGTTCTTTTTTATGTTGTTAAAATGTTAAAAAAAAAATTAAAATTTGATGACTTAACTGTGTATTTTTTTAAGTTTCTTTCAGATCTCTGGACCACTTTTAGCAGAAAATCAGGTGAGAAGCATTGTGGATGAGGTAAAGAATGTGATCATTGCCAGTTCAAGCAGGAAAAAGGAACGGGCCGAAAGGACCAATGCTGAAGATTTTGATGCCGAAGAAGGAGAACTACTTAAAGAGGAAAACGAGCAAGAAGAAGAAGTCTTTAACCAAGTTTGTTCTTTTAGCATTTTTTCTGTAGTAGGGTGGCAAAAATAGACGGGCCTGATGGGTTGCTTAATGATCAGAGCACTTTTGTTCATAAAAGGTTTTCCTGTATGAACAACAGTGTTTATTTTAAAACATTAGTATAAATGATTTAGGAGATTTTATGCACCATACACTCTGGGCGACTTTCGACCCGTTTGACTGCTTCCATTTTAGCAAACTATGATTTTATACGTTAGATATCAAACATAACCCAAAGCAGCCCATTATACGTAAATGGATTAAAATTTCCAACTATAATTTGTAGCAAAAAATATTTATTATTTTTCGAAATTATAAAACTCTGTTTTCTGACTCCCTGTTCCTTGTTACAGGTTGGTGAAATCTTGGGGACTTTAGTAAAAACATTTAAAGCCTCTTTCTTGCCTTTCTTTGATGAACTATCATCTTATTTAATGCCGATGCTGGTAAGTGGATAATGTTCGCTATCCCTACTCGAGCAGATTCCATGTTTTATTCATCTTGATTAGATCCATGTTGAAAAATTTTATATGTATCTCTCTTGTCTAAATAAGTTCGTGCACTTTCACTTTATTGAAGGGCATGGATAAAACATCTGAGGAGAGAAGAATTGCTATTTGCATCTTTGATGATATTGCAGAGCAGGGTCGTGAAGCAGCTTTAAAGTACATATACTTTCTAAGAATATGCTCTAGAAATGGCAAATTGGGTGGGTTGGATAATTGGGTGACATGTTGAAATGGGGTTGAGTCATAATGTGTTAGGTCGGGTTGACTTAAAACGACCTATAAGTCGTATGGATTAAAATACCCTTTAGACGACTTTCAACCCATTTGACTTATTTGACCCGTTTCCTTTATGCGTTAATCTGTTAATTTAACCTAAATAGTTGCCTCTACTTTTGTCTTAAGAATATCTACCCTAACTATACGGTGCGATTTATATTTTTTGTTTAATTCATAAACCAGGTATTATGATACCTATCTTCCATTCCTTCTTGAAGCATGCAATGATGAAAATCCAGATGTTCGACAGGTTAGGCGACCGTCCCTTATTTTACATCTAATTGCTTATTTACCAGCTTACCCTTAAGAATTTTGTTTTCAGGCAGCTGTATATGGTCTTGGTGTGTGTGCAGTGCTTGGAGGTTCTGTTATAAAGCCTTTTATTGGAGGTAAAGTAGATGTCACATAAGCAAAAGTCAACTCTTTGCATTCTAAATTTTGACTAGTTGACCTTTTTGTTGACTTTCTCAGAGGTCCTTTCAAGCCTAAATTTTGTTATAAGGCACCCCGAAGCTCTCGAAGTCGATAATGTGATGGCATATGATAACGCTGTTTCTGCTTTAGGGAAAGTATGCCATTTTCATCGTGACAGTATTGATTCCGCTCAGGTATTTTCGACATGTTTGTTTACCTCATTTTTTTTTTGGTTAAATTTAGTTAGTTTAGATAAACACTGTTTTGTTGGTTGGCAGGTTATTCCTGCATGGTTAAGCTGTTTGCCAATAAAAACCGATCTTATTGAGGCTAAAGCTGTTCATGACCTGCTTTGTTCTATGGTCGAAAGGTTACCTCTCTGAATCCTTTTTACTTGAAGCTTTGAATATCATTATAACAATACGGTTTTCATAACTATAATTAGCAAATGATTAACTATTAATTATAGATAATATAACACTTCTCTTTAACAGGTCAGCAACAGAACTCCTGGGCCCCAACAATCAATATCTACCTAAACTTGTTTCAATTTTTGCTGAGGTTAGTTCACTTCCATTAAATGCCAAACACTAGCTAAAGTTGGTCAAACTAAAACTTTTTTTTTTTTTTTGAACGGCAAATTTCTTCTCCTTGTGGGACTTGAACCCATGACCTCCCCTTTAGGTGTTCCTAGAAGCTTTGCTTCTACCATTGGGCCACCAACCCCAATGGCTGGTCAAACTAAAACTTAATTGATCAGATAAATACCTTAAAAAACCAACTAACCTTCTTACTTCGCACGAAAACAGCCCTTTAACTAAGTTTTGGTATAATAAAATCCCTAAACGGCTAAACTTGTCAAAAGTACCCGAAAAGGTCCTTCAATCCAGTTTTGACATAGTATTGTTCTTAACCTTGTCTAAAATGCATGTACTTGCGAAGAAAATATAAAACAATGACTTGTTAAATCTTGAGCTAGTTAAAACTCAATGAAGTGACATTTAACATTTGTTGCAAATAGAAAAAATAATTGCACCACCTTATTTTGATTGATTCAATACTTGATAATAATAATAGTAAGTCATCATTTCAAGTTTTGATTTTTTCACAAGCACGCGCATTTTAGACGGGTTTTGGGACTCTAATATCTCAAAATTGGTTAAGGGACTTTTTAGTTTTACATGTGTTTGTGAAAAGTTTAGTAACTTTAATATATCAAATCTAGGTTGAAGAAAATCTTTTTAATATCTCATTAAGCCTTATTAATCGATTGATTTGTGGCGATATAGATTTTATGTGCTGGGAAAGACCTTGCGTCAGAGGGAACTATAAACCGCATAATCAACCTTTTGAGACAGCTTCAACAGACACTACCACCTGCCACATTGGCTTCAACATGGTCAACCCTGCAGCCCCAGCAACAACTTGCATTGCAATCCATTTTATCATCATAACATCATCAACACATGTAACTGCCATAAGGCCCTGTTTCTGTTTCGCGTGACAACCGCGAATCGGATGTCTGGTTGAGTGTGAAGTATGTCCATAGTGCGTAATTTTGATTATTAGTACGTCTATATTAGGTTTTGCAAGAGTTATATTTTTTAGTATTGTGAATTTGTGATTTTGAAGTATGTGTAACAAACCAACTCCTAGTGAAGTTTTGGTCATTTTTCTCTACTCATTTTTATCTTATCTGCTTGTTTACCAAACACAGGAATTTTGAAGTTAGTTAGGGGGGAAGGGGCACCATTCGTGAGGTTTTTTAAACTTCACTGGTTTCAACCAACCCTGCACTGCCACATCACTTCACTGATTTCCTTAACTGAAACCGTTTTTTAGAGGCAACACTCCACTGATTCTTTACCCAACATTCAGTTATTTTCAACTTTTTCATCTTCATAAATTTTTCTAGTTTACAAAAGAAGTTTTAGTCAAACATTCACTACACCTACTTATCCTACTTATCTTGTACGCTCATCACCTTCACACACTTCTAATAATACAACACTTGTCCAACCTCATCACCCTCACTACACCTACTGTCCCTTTAGTGGCGTAGCTTTTAAGGGGTGGGGAGGGGCGGCCGACCCCCCGAATTTTCGCTCAGAAGTTCCGATTTTATAGTATTCGTATAGAAATTTTTTGGTATATACAGTTTCGACCCCCCGAAATTGCTTTTCGACCCCCCGAAACTAGTGATTTCCGACCCCCGGTGACTTCCGACCCCCCGAAGTTTCGGGTCAAGCTTCGTCACTGTGTCCCTTCATCACCTTCACACACTTCTAATAATACAACACTTGTCCAACCTCATCATCACTTATATATACACATATATTATAATCTGCACAAACATAGAGATAGAGAGAGTATACGTAGAGAGAGAAAGAGATGAGAAAGAAAGAAAGATGACTGGACCGGTCACCACCTCCGGCCGGTCCTTCTCCGACCAAACCATAACAGTTACCAACAACCGGTTACAAACCCGACATCTTCACCATCTAGGTCGCCTTCTTCACCATCTAGGTCGTCTTCTTCGAAAAATAATAACAGTACCAACGGCCTCATGGTTGGATTCGGTGGAATAATTAAAAGTGGTTTATGGTAAATATTATTGATGATCATTGGTTACAATACAATCCCCATTATATAGGGGATGAATCAAAGAGATAAGAATGGTAACCCTAATCTATACATGGCAAATTTAAATATTCTAAATATAAGATAATACTATCTCTAAGATCCCCCCGCAGTTTGAGCGGGCGAGGAGCAAACGGTTAAACTGGAACGGAATGACTGAAAGAGCTCTCGAGATAATCCCTTGGTAAAGATATCCGCATACTGAGAAGAGGACGGAACATGTAAAACACGAATGTGCCCAACTCGAACTTTTTCACGAACGAAATGTATATCGATCTCAACATGCTTCGTACGTTGATGCTGCACTGGATTATTCGAGAGGTAAACAGCTGAAACATTATCACAATAAACCACTGTGGCCCGTTGTAAAGGGACAAGAAGCTCAAGGAGTAAGTTACGTAACCAAGTAGCCTCAGCGACTGCATTCGCAACCCCACGATATTCAGCCTCCGCACTGGAGCGGGATACAATCGGCTGTCGTTTTGACGACCACGAAAGGAGATTATCTCCCAAGAACACACAGTAACCACTTGTTGAACGACGTGAATCCGGACAGCCGCCCCAATCTGCATCCGAATAAGCGACCAATGAATGAACCGCGGATTTAACAATCCGAATACCATACGTGAGCGTCCCCTGTAGATATCTCAAAATCCGCTTCATAAAATTGTAATGTGGATCGCGAGGCTCATGCATGAAGAGACAAACCTGCTGGACTGCATAAGAAATGTCGGGTCGCGTAAAAGTAAGATATTGAAGGGCCCCCGCAAGACTTCTATATAAAGTAGGATCATGGAAAAGAGGGCCGTCGGTAGCACTGAGCTTGCAAGACAAATCAACCGGGGTCACGCAGGGCTTGCAAGAGGACATCTTGGCCCGGTCGATGATATCCTTGGCATATTGGGACTGAGATAGAAACAAACCATTACTTTGATGTTCAACCTTGATGCCCAAAAAATGATGCAGACGTCCCAAATCTGTCATGGAGAACTCTTGTGAGAGCGACCGAATAATCTCCTGTAAGAAGGCATCCGTGGATGCGGTGAGGATAATATCATCAACATATAATAATAAGTATGCCGTGTGCGGGCCTTTGTTATAAATGAACAAAGACGTATCACAAGAACTGCTGCGAAAACCCTGTGATAAAATATAAGTAGCAAACCGTGTGTACCAAGCCCGAGGTGCCTGCTTCAAACCATATAAAGATTTCTTTAACCGACACACATAATTGGGACATCGTTTGTCAACAAAGCCAGGTGGCTGGTGCATAAAAACCGTCTCCTGCAAGTGACCGTGAAGAAAAGCGTTCTTGACATCCAGCTGATGGATAGGCCAAGAACGTGAAACGGCCAAAGATAACACGGTGCGTATCGTGGCAGGTTTAACCACTGGACTAAACGTATCCTCACAATCAATGCCAACCGTCTGAGATTTTCCATTAACAACCAGACGGGCTTTGTAACGCTCCAGAGAGCCGTCCGACTTAAATTTGTGGCGAAAAAGCCACATACAACGTATAATGGGACTATCCGTCGGACGTGGAACTAAATCCCATGTTTCATTTTCCTGCAATGCATTAAATTCAGCCTGCATGGCCTGTGTCCAATTATTATCTGAAAATGCCTGGTTATAGGAAGATGGAATGGGTGATATGGTAGCGGTATGGAAATTGGCAGGTGTGGGCCGTTTTAAGGAGCCGGTTTTGGACCTGGTAGTCATTGGATGTGTGTTGGGTTGGGCCGTGGAAGATGGGTTGGCCTGGGAGGCGGGTGTAGTGGGCTGTAATGGAGGAAAGCCCGGTGGAACGGACATGGTGTTGGGCTGAGAGGTGGATACGGGTGTTGGTTGGGCCGGTGGGGGAGGTTTGGGCCTGCGGGCATATGTAATGGGTGGTCTGGGGGCTGGTCTGTGAGGTGGTGAGTGATGGGCTTGGGACGGTTGGGCCGGAGTAGTGTTATGGGTGGGCCGAGGTGGCGTAGGGCCAGCAGCGACCGGATGTGGATTTGGGGCAAATGTGAATGTAGGAGGAAGGTGGTCATTAAGGAAGGTGTAGGAAGTAGGTGGGGGTGGGATGGAGAATGGGAAGGTATTCTCATCAAAAGTGACGTGTCGTGAGATGTGGACTTTACCCGTGGTCGGGTCGAAGCATCGGTAACCTCGGAAATCCGGGGGATAACCAAGGAAGATGCAACGGATGGCACGTTCATGTAATTTGTGGGGTTGGGTGGCAGAAGTGTTCGGTAAACACGCACACCCAAACACTCGTAAGTGGTCATAGGTGGGGTGTCTAAGGTAAAGGGCAAATGTGGGGGTAAAGAAATTGAGGCGTTTTGTGGGCAAGATGTTGTGTAAGTACGTGGCGGTGTGAAGTGCTTCCACCCAAAAGGAGGGAGGAAGTCTGGCGTGTATGAGAAGGGCACGTATGATGTCGTTAAGGCGACGTATCATACGTTCCGCACGGCCATTTTGGGAGGAGGTTTGAGGACACGAGAAGCGGAATAAGAGTCCGTTCTGTGTGGCAAAATTTTTGAAAGCATTATTATCAAATTCTCCCCCCAAGTCACACTGAAAGGTTTTAATGAGGCGGTTAAATTGGGTATGAATGAGGCGGTGAAATTTAACAAATGTGTGAAAGGTTTCTGATTTATATTTTAAGGGGTATACCCACACAAAATGTGAAAAATTGTCAATTAGTACCATATAATATTTATAACCCGATTTGCTAGGTACGGGTGAAGTCCACAAATCACAATGAATAATATCAAATGGAGAAAATGTGTAAGTATTAGAAGAATAAAAAGGCAAACGTTTGCTGTTTGAAAGCTGACAAGAGTTGCAAAAATTAGACCTATGGTCTTTATTACAATGTAAAGTACGAGATAATAAATCTAAAACATGAGCGCCTGGGTGACCAAGACGATCATGCCAAGGTTCTGTAATAGTGGTGAGGAAGCAGGCTTGAGGTGGCAGTTCAGGTGCGGTGAATGGATATAAGTCCCCAGTGCTATTGTGGCGAGAAAGAATTCTTCCATTGCGAAGGTCCTTCAAAGAAAAACCAAACGGATCAAATTCTATAGAAACCCAATTATCACGTGAAAAACGTCTAACGGATATAAGGTTTTTAATAATTTGGGGACTATAAAGGACATTGGGGAGTATGTAGGTGCGGTTTGGTAATTTGTAAAAGGCAGTGCCAGATTTAATAATAGGAACACATTGACCATTACCGACTAATAATTTAGTACACGCAGTAGATGAAGATGGGATTTGTATCATACCTTGGTCCTGTGTGACATGAGCCTCTGCACCGGTGTCCATGTACCCGGTGGGGTCCTGAGCCTGCAAATGCATAGCAGAGAAAGCAGCACTTAAATCAGAGGGGCATAACGCATTATACCCGAAACCAGCTGGAGGCGCCGAAGGACTTGGGCTGTACTGGGCTGCATACTGGGCCGAAGGGGCCTGATCAGAAGCATTGGGCTGGGTCTGTGAGCTGTAACCCTGGTTTGAGCCCGAAGGCTGTTGTTTGCCTGTTGGATGGTGCGGCTGCCAAGGGACCGATGGGTAAGGACACGGTGGTGTGTTCCACCATGCCCAATTGGGGTAGGGTTGTGGGAACCAGCCGTAAGGAGTGCGACCGGAGCCACGTCCTCTGCCACCTCTTCCTGCACCCCGTCCTCGTCCCCTTCCCCGTCCCCGCGAGTATTGATACGGGTTGGGGTTAGGGCTGGGTTGGGTTGCCGGAGAAGAAGGCGGAGGGTGCGATGCCTGTGACTAGACGTTGTGGGTCTGTTGCTGGGTCACGAGAACTGAGGATGAGGCCGGTTGGCGAGCCGCTAGGCGGATAACTTCATCTTGCAACATGGTGCGTGCCGAATCCCAATCGGCATTATTTTGATGGATGAGGGAAGCTGTGGTGTCGTATTCTTGTGGGAGGCCTCGAACTAATTGTAACACAAGTCTGGATTCACTGATTGGATGATCGACGTCTTCGAGTTGATTTGCGAGGTCGCTAAGACGTTGGCAGTAGTCGTCAACCGAAGAACAATTGACTAATGTAAGATTGCAGAACTGTGTCTCTAGGGTAGAGGTGTACAAAAAAACCGGTTTTTAAAAAAAAACCTATATTACAACCGAAACCGGTTTAAAAAAAAACCGGTTTTTTTACAACCAGTTTAAGAAAAAAACCGCTTTAAAAAAACCGGTTTTTTGTTCAGTTTTTCTTCACCAAGGAAGAAACCGGTTTTTAAAACCGATTTTTTTAAAAAAAAAACCGGTTTTTTAAATAAAATAACCGGTTTTTTAAGTTAAACCGGTTTAATAACCGATCCTAACCGGTTTCACCGGTTTGAGCTATTTGGGTTAAAAACCGGTTTTAAAACCGGTTCGGTTATTAAAAAAAACCGATTTTTTAAAGGTTAAAAAAACCGGTTTAAAAAAAAAACCGGTTTTTTTAAAACCGGTTAACTGGTTTGTACACCTCTACTCTAGGGCAGCCGCCCGGGCAGCCTTGTTGCTGAGGAAGGTCTTTTCGAGCCGAAGCCAAGCGGCCCGGGCCGTAGAGACCTGTCCCAACAAGCGAGGCAGATTAGAATCCGAGACGGTATTCAGGATCCATTGGAGAACCAGGGCGTCAATCTCCACCCATTGTGGGTACTCGGCAGCGGTGGTAGGGGGTGGGTCAGTGCCGTCGATGTGATCGAGCACTTTGTAGGCAATGGCATGGAGCCGGAATAGTTTGACCCATGACGTGTAGGTAACTGTTTTGCCGTCAAGGGTGCGAATTTTACTTTGTATGTTTGTTACGGAGTAAGCGGGGTGGAGGGCAAGGGGCTTTGCTGGACCGGATGATTCTTGAACATCATCTTCTTTAGCCATCGATCGTAACCGATGGATATGTTGCAGCGGCCGGCGATGAAGATTTAGGGTTTAGAGAGCCTTAGCTCTGATACCATAAAAGTGGTTTATGGTAAATATTATTGATGATCATTGGTTACAATACAATCCCCATTATATAGGGGATGAATCAAAGAGATAAGAATGGTAACCCTAATCTATACATGGCAAATTTAAATATTCTAAATATAAGATAATACTATCTCTAAGAATAATAACAGTAAGTTTATTTTTTTTTATTTATGAGGAGAGAGAAACTCTGTTGGGGAATAACCGTAACAAACGAACAATAACGGATAACAGAAATCTCTGAAGGCACGTGATCGCTTTCAGATTGAATCAATTCGACGGTTCTATCGAATATTCAATCGGATACAATCAGAGATTGAGAATTTTCCGTATGTTGTGATTGAGATTAAAGAACCAGAGAGTTTTGATCAAGAAGGAGAGGAATTCGTTATGAAACAATATGGGCCAGAAACTGCCTTTTAGGCAGTTTTTCCAAGGTTTTCGAAGTTGCCAAAATAGTCCCTCTATTTCTGAAAATTAATTTTCGGAGACAATTTTACCACAGCTCGACCCCAGCCAGGGGCTCTGCCCCTTGGACCCCGCCAGGGGCTGCCGCCCCTTGGACCCTGCTCCCAGCGGCGCTGCCCCCGGACCCCCGTTCCTTAGGGGCTTCGCCCCTAAGTTCATAATAAATTCAAATAGGCGTGCACTCCGCACCACCATACCTATATGATGTATTATTATGAACATATTGATCAAACAGTCAATCCAATTACACTAAAATATCCAACAAACTCACGGGTACCAGCTCGTTAACTACAACCAGGATTTGGTTCACGGATCCACTACCAGCACAGGTGGTGACGATGTTACCGTGCTGGTAGTGGGGTACCCGTGACCATTTTTGATAGCGCCCCGTCCCCCTTAGCATTATGTTTTAATCAAGTACGAGGCAAGAAAAGTGGTCTGACTTGTGGTAACAACGAATGCCCATGAAGTACTGTAAACTCCTAAATATTAAAAAAATAGTTCTTGTTTTAATACACCACCTTCTGTCAGCATGATGAAATGCAACCAACATAAATGGTAACTAGCATTTTAAATCAACTAACGTAATATTATATTTATTGAAAGTGACATTTTCTGTTTGTACCTGATGACATCCTACTTTTTTTTTTTTTCTCTTTTACCAGTTTAATAAAAAAAATATACGGACTTTATTTTATCCTTTCTATTATCTAACTAGATTATATCTCGAAAGCTTTTCAAATAGATAAATCTAATATAAAGTGATAAAATACGTGTTATGATATAACATAGAAATTAATGTACTATAATATGATAAAACAACAATTTTAATTATGTGAATAAGAATGAAAAAGTATATTAAAAAGAAGATGTATGTTTAAATGAGAAGCATAGCTATTTTTTATTTATTTTTTTGGAAAGGGGTGGTTTTAACATATTCTCTTGATGAAAATAGAATTCCTAGTTTGAACATGATTAGTGGCTTGCCTAGACTTGGCTAATTAATTACCTGAACACACTGTGTATTTGTGTTTCTTTTCCTGTATGAACAAAACCCGACAAAAAAAAAAATCGTTTTTTTGTATAGCACTATGGTACTCATTGGAAAGATAATAAAACGTCTGTTAATTTGGTGTAATTTTTTTTAAATCTCGTATATAAAAGTTATTAACGTTGTAGTTATATATATATATATATATATATATATATATATATATATAAGGCAGATTTTTTGGGTAGGGTTGTTGGGTGTTTTTTTAAAGATTTTTTAAATAATAATAATAATAATAATAATAATAATAATAATAATAATAATAATAATAATAAAGATTTTTAGATTATTGTTTTACTTATTTATAACTTTCTCTAACCTAGAGTTTGTTATATAATATATTTTTTTTATTATAAACTCCTGAACCTTCTTCATCAACAGGCAAGAACACCATTGCCTTAAATGATAATCGCTAATGTAATTAAACTTGTACACTTACAGAAAGCCTCCTCGCATACGCGTGACCCTCTAAGTTTTCAAAGGGAGTGTGGTTGTGTGCCTGGTTTTTCACCTTTAATCTCCAAACCATTCTCCGAGATTCAAGCACCACTATCAACTCAAACGGGCAACCAGTTTTTTTGCTACCCATCTTCCTCACTGTAGCCACACTCTTATGCTCTCCCCTAAGAGTGCATTGAAATACAACATTCACGAAATAAGTTTCTTAGAAAATAAATTTTTAGTGACTGATTAAATAATAATTTATAAAATATGTATTTACTAACTTTTTAAATAAATAATTATAAATTAAGTTATTTCGTAGCTTTTTAAATAATAAATTATAAAATACGTTTTTACTAAATTTTTAAATAATTAATTATAAATTAAGCTTTTTTGTAAGTTTTTAAATAATAAATTATAATAACATACGATTTTAGTAACTTTTTAAATAATTAATTATAAATTAAGTTTTTTCATAACTTTTTAAATAACAAATTATAAAATACGTATTTACTAACTTTTTTTAAAAACAAATTATAAAATAACCCTTTTAAATACTTTTTAAATAGTAAATTATAAAATTCAGATTTATTAAAAAAATTTTAAATCAAGAGTGGCTGAAAGCCTGAAATATACCTTCAAAAAATTGTCTCTTTTTTCTTCGATTTTTTTATAATAATGACATAACCATTTTCCTTTCCTGTATCTTGTACCCAGTCGAGCGGCACCATACGGGTCCTCCAAGGGGGGTATTCAAGTCCAGCGGCAACGTATTGTCACGATAACCAAAGCCAGACTCAACTTCCTCACCACCCTCTGGAACCGACACATTGTAAGAATCAGAATCACCAAAAATATAGTTGTAATACGACATCTTGTATAATGTTGGTAAAATTTGTATATTGTGGGTGTAGTTGTGAATGTGTTTATCGATCGATATAATATCGAACGTATGAAATGAGGTTAAATAAGCAATCTGATCACATCAAAGTCGCGCTTTGGTCAAAGCGCGGCGCTTAGGATTCACCGGAGACAAGCTTTTTCAGCCGTTATCAAACTGTCTGACCAATCAGTCAAACCTCGTACTCAAAGTGTCGTGCTTTAAAGTACAAGGTTTGACATATTTGACTTAAGTCTGATAAGGCTGATACAGGTGTGACATTGTTGTCACTCGTGAGCCCTAATCTCCGCGCTTTAGCCAAAGTGCGGCACTTTGAGGGGATGAAAATAATTTTTGAGGCTTTAAATATAACGACCCTTTACAAAAGGAATAATGGAAATAAATAATCCCAACTATTGACTATTGGGCCAATAACAATCCGAACTACGAAAATTACCAATAGTGGTCCCAACTTTCGACATATTGGAATATAATGGACCCAAACTAATGGCGTTAGTGTGGTGCTGACGTGGCATGCCACGTAGGATTGTTTTGCCACCTAGGATGCCAGGTAGGATCATTTTGCCACCTAGGATGCCACGTCGGATGCCACGTAGGATCATTTTGCCACCTAGGATGCCACGTCAGCATCGCACTAACGGAGTTAGACCTCCGTTAGTTTGGGTCCATTATATTCTAATATGTCGAAAGTTGGGACCACTATTGGTAATTTTCGTAGTTCGGACTGTTATTGGCCAATAGTCAATAGTTGTGTGACATCCGTCACTTTTTCATTATACTTTTATTTTTATATAGTAATAATAATAATAATAATAATCACTATCATGATAGTTATGACATTTTTTTTTAACAAACTCAAACCCAATATCCCTTTTGAGTCCAAACCATATTGTTGTGTTATTAAACCCAAGTGAAAAAACCCACCTTTGTTATAATTTTCAGCAGCCCACTATGTAGCCCAAGTCCGGCCCAACAACCATCCAGCCCACTACCCCTCTCCCCTTCCTTCTTGCTAAAAAAAATAATAAACGGTCTGGACGGGAATCGAACCCGCGTCCAGACCCGGTTCGAGGTTTAACACCACACGCACACCACCACCTGATCCACAACTCATACCTGCTTACATTCCAACCAGTATTATATTTATACCCATCTTACTGCTCCTTTTCTTTCTTCTTTGTCTGTTGTTCGAACACAGTACCAAGAAACAACACAAAGAGTCACATTTTGATCCAACAATCACGCTTATAAACAAATCAATCCCGTATATCACGCACCATTATCACCTCTTCTTTCTAAATTAACAATACGCGTGATTCAACACGTTGAATTGACCATGACCCGGCTTTGATTGTGCGTATGAATGCCATTATGTGCATTCCAAAATAACCCGGATCGAATTCGTATATATACGTGATTATAATTCAATCAAACCTGCACACACATACACATATATGCGATTAGCATAACCCCTATAACACTTTTCATTATCAAACACCAAATCGTCCAGAATCGAAGCTTTTACACTCGTGGTTGACTTTTTCTTTGACCGAGCTATACATACGAATTCATCATTGGTGATACTTGGCAAAGTTGGATTACTTATTCAATTACACAAGACTTACCACCTTGCTAAGGTGAGTATTACTTATCCCCTTTTTCCGCTTTTACAACTTTTGGGGTGATTCATGCACAAGTATACAAAACTTTCGTATTCATTTACACATACATTTTATTCATTTACAATTCATATACGTGTCTTGTTTATCTTTGTGCTTATGCTTGAACATGAACATAGCTTACATACAAAATCATACATTTAGACATAACTTATGTTATGGTGCTCTTTACACTCAGACGTAACTTATGTTACGGTGCTCATTTAGACGTAACTTATGTTACGGTGCTCATTCAGACATAACTTTGTGTTATGGTGCTCTTTTAGACTCACACGTGTCGAGGTGCTCATTATCAATTACATTGTACAAACTTTACATTTGATCTTTGTCTTGTTTGGTTACTTGCGTGTTTACATAATGCCTTGGTGATGCTAGACACATGGATTGTACTACTTTTCAAAACTTATACTATACGTACAAAACTAGGTAGTACTCACCAACATCATATGTTGACAAAATTATTTTCGTGCATGTTTCAGGATAAGCTGCTTGACGCTTCACATAGGACTTTGGACTTAGATTAAATCAATCAATTATCTTTATTTTTGTTGTCTTGTATTTAATTTCACATGTTGTAAAACAATATTCAATAATTATACATTTACATTTTAGTACCATGAGCTTTTGAACAATCGTCACTACGTGGCACCTCGATGATTCCGCCATCGGTTGGGGTGTTACAAGTTGGAATTATTTATTTCCATTATTCCTTTACAAAACATATCGTAGTGTGCTTAAGATATACTAAAATTCGTTATTCGTTCAACATAACATGTCCGTTCAAAAAAAATGTAAAGCAAACATGGGATGAGGTGAACATTTTATAAACTGCAGCAAGGATGGGATGGGCTGACAACTTTTTTGACTTTTTTTTGGCGTATGAAACCTAAAAGACATGGTGTAGCAATCCAGATTCCCTTAAAAAAAGGTTAGGTTTTATAATAATTATGATTATTGTAACTAGCAAACAAATCAATTGCTCATTATTACTGATAATTTAAATTTTCGAAAACAACTCATGTTTAGGTTATATGTTGAAAATCATGATAATGCAATTGTATATTTTACTTTGAATGTAATTTTTTTTTAACGGCAAATTTCTACTCCTTGTGAGACTTGAACCCATGAACCTCCCCTTAGGTGTACCTAGAAGCTTTGCTTCTACCATTGGGTCACCAACCCCAATACTTTGAATGTGATATTCAAGAGAGTTATGTAACCGCCTATGTTTCTCTCCCACTACTTACGATTATCTTTTATACATTGTGTACAAGTATATTATATTGTTCTCTAACATATTATTGGTTATGGAACAAATAAGCTCTGTGTGTACCGTGCACGCTTAGGTAAAATGTGGTTTCATGTATTTGTTTAATGAAAACACCAATGATAAATATCATATATTTGAAAATCCCTTGGTACATAAAAGAATATAAGCAAACAAACATGGTTTATTACAAAATGGAAAACATAGAAAACCAGTCATATCCATAATTTCACACCTCTATAGTCGAAAACGAGTTACCACTTCAGTACTCCTCATCCTCGCCTTCATCATCATCCACTCCTTCAGCGCCGACTTCCTCATAATCTTTCTCCAGAGCTGCAAGATCTTCACGGGCTTCTGAGAACTCGCCTTCCTCCATTCCTTCACCGACATACCAATGAACAAACGCCCTCTTTGAATACATCAAGTCAAACTTGTGGTCAATGCGTGAAAACACCTCAGCGACTGCTGTGTTGTTGCTGATCATGCAAACCGCTCTCTGAACCTTTGCAAGATCTCCACCTGGTACAACCGTTGGCGCTTGATAATTGATTCCACATTTGAAACCAGTTGGGCACCTGTTATCAAACATAGGGTCCCAAATTTAACACCATAAACAGATAAAGACGTAAATGCATAAAGATTTTGGACAAACCCCAACCTGACCCGTATAATAATACCCATTTAACCCATACCCAGACCACCAGACCCGCCCATTTTATCACTTCTACAAACATGGTTCCTTACCAATCAACAAACTGCACGGTGCGTTTTGTTTTGATTGTTGCAACAGCAGCATTGACGTCTTTGGGAACAACATCTCCACGGAACATCAAACAACAAGCCATATACTTTCCATGCCTAGGATCACATTTAGCCATCATGCTTGCAGGCTCAAAAACTGAATTTGTGATTTCAGGAACAGAAAGCTGCTCGTGGTAAGCTTTCTCAACTGATATCACAGGTGCATATGAAGAAAGCATGAAATGGATACGAGGGTATGGCACAAGATTGGTCTGGAACTCTGTGATATCAACGTTAATGGCTCCATCAAAACGGAGGGAAGTCGTCAATGACGATATGACTTGAGAAATCAATCGGTTCAAGTTGGTATAAGTCGGCCTGTCAATATCTAGTGATTTCCTGCAGATATCATAAATGGCTTCATTATCCAAAAGCACCGCCACGTCAGTATGTTCAAGTAGAGCATGTGTAGAAAGAACACTGTTGTAGGGTTCCACAACTGCAGTTGAGACCTACAAATCATGAAAAAAATTTGGATAAAAGTATAAAAACTAATAGTTGCAATAACATTGGTTGAAACATAATGTATAATAGTTTTAAATTGTCTTGTACAATGATAACACATCCAGATCTAAATGTAGATACCTGAGGGGAAGGATAGATGGTGAAGCCGAGCTTTGACTTCTTTCCATAGTCAACAGAAAGGCGTTCCAACAACAAAGATCCAAGACCAGAACCAGTACCTCCACCAACAGCATTGAATGCCAAAAACCCTTGCAATCCAGTGCAGTTATCTGCTAGCTTTCTTACTCGATCAAGACACAGATCAACAATCTCCTTCCCGACTGAAAAATACAAAGATTTTTAATGTATTTTCGCACAGATGGATAAGTATATCCGTGAATTCAGATAAATACCTGTGTAATGACCCCTTGCAAAGTTATTAGCAGCATCTTCCTTCCCAGAAATAAGCTGCTCAGGGTGAAAAAGTTGGCGGTAAGCCCCTGTCCTGACTTCATCAATGACAGTTGGTTCAAGATCAACAAATATGGCTCTGGGAACATGCTTTCCTGAACCAGTTTCACTAAAGAACGTATTAAATGCATCATCTGCAACGCCAGGTGAGTTGTCACTGCAAAAACAACCATATAGCCAATTAGTCAAGGATGACAACGGCCTAATATTACATACTTAACAACAGTCAGCATCCACACTAACACACTCCGTCTTAAATCTAGAATCTAGAACTTTCTATATATACTATTAACCAGGGATGCTATAGAATTATGTATCTGAGAGAATCTATCACCAATTCAGAGTAATTTAAGGTTTAAATTACCACTGCAATTCTCATTAATCAGTGCAGAAAAGAAGACACAATATGTAACTGCATTATAAATTTACAATCAGAAAAATACACAATTCAAACACAGATCTCTAACCGATCTATCTACTAGTCAATCTGTATCTCTTAGCAAACACGAACACACACAAAATCCAAAATAACGGTTCATTTAATCATCAAAATTCATTTCAGCATCGTAAAAACCGTAAAAACATGCCCTAACGCACACGTTACCTTCAAATTCAATTCAGAAGATAAATATTAACAACAGATTCATCAAAACCTAAATTAAATCGATTCATCCACACAGAATTACTAAAAACGAACGAAAATAAATCAGAATTTGACATCAGATTCACCGAAACCTAAACAAAACCGATTAGACACGCAGATTTACTCATAACAAACGAAAACTAAACAAATTTTTACAACAGATTCACCAAAACCTAAACTAAATGGATTCTAACAAATATTTACACAAAACGAACGAAAATTAAACATAATTTCATAACAGATTCACCAAAACCTAAAAAAAAAAAAAAAAAAAAAACAGAAATTGACAGCACATTCACCAAAAGCTAAACTAAATCGATTCAGACATACAGAATTTTAGATTTACAAAAAAAAAAAAAAAAAAAAAAAAAACCTAGGCATCATGCCATCGGGCTGAATGCCGTGTTCGAGGCAGTAAAGCTCCCAGCATGAGTTACCGACTTGAATACCGGCTTGACCGATGTGTATGCTAATAATCTCCCTCATCTCCTTTAATCACTTGATCTACGATGATGTGTCGGTAGAGATCAAATGGAGTGAAGAAGAAGAAATGGTAGTATATATATTATATTATAGTGATCTCGATAGTCAAGTTGATGATAATAATAATAATAATAATAATAATAATAATAATAATAATAATAATAATAATAATAATAATATTCGATTCAGAGTGAGTGTGGCTGGGTCGGGTCCACCAACTCCCGCCAGCCTTTCAACCGTCCCCAGCCGGCTTTTTACTCCTTTTTACCATTTAGCCCCTTCACTTATAACACTTGATGAAAGTTCCTGATTATTTATAAAATAACTGGTATTCCGGTTTGCGATACAGGCTTTTTGCCGCTTTGTGAGAAAAGGTGTAACACCGACGGAAATATTGGAGCGTATGACAGTTGTTCAATAACTCATGATCAGCTATTACAATTACATAATTTATTTATTTGAATTACAAATTCATACAAGAATCAAATATTGACAAATAACTACATAATCTTATTTAATCTGGATCCAAAGCTTGTAAAACTTCAAACAATAATATTCCTCGAACATATTAAGTTGGAAAAATAGAGGGTCAACAAACAATAGTTTGTGAGTAATAAAAATAAAATTTCAGTTAAGAAAAATTTACATGTCATGTCTTTATCAAAAGAAATTTGTCTAAACATTTTAATTGGGAACCTATAGTCAACCCTAGTGATTGAGACCTAACTCAACAACTTAGTAAAAATGTGGTAGTTTCAATCATCCCTGAATTTTTTTCGGGAAATAAGCTTGTCAGACCTATAGCGCAATAATCAACTAACTTGGTCAAAGTTAATGACTACACTGAGTCTAATTCACCAACTAATGTTTAAGACAAATGCATAATGATACAAGCAAGACAATATAGTAACAAAAATATAAAACAGTAAAAGTGAGGTTTTATAAAACTCACCTTGCTAAGTACTTGACTCAACTAGGCTTTGATGATGTGATGATAAGGAAAATTCCTGAGGAATTAACATAAATGTTCATGTATGAGTCTAGCAACTTAGTCTAGGTCTACGTTTCCTCTAGGCATAATTTGGGAATAACTATGGTTTAAAATATTTTCTTTAAATGATAAATGATTAATAAAATTTTAAGTTGTATCATTTTACAAACATATTAATAATAGTTCTTAGATGTCCTAGTTAATTTCAAAACACCATTATTTAACAATTAAATAATATATTGATATGTACCAACTTGGTACTATAAGAAAATAGAAAGAACCAGAGAGAAAATAGATCGAAGAACTAGACTAATTCATAATTCATTTCTTAATCTCCTCATAAACAATCAAAGTCCCATATATATAGGGATGCAAATGAAAGGAACCTAAGAAACTAACATTACGGAATCATGGGAACATCCCGCACTTCTTCCTTAAGGCTATGGGGTATGGGGTCGGGGAAGGGGTTCGGCAGCTGAGTTGGATGCTTTTGCCGAAGGGGAACACCGCCCCCCCCCCCGACCTACCGACGGCAAAAACGGGGAAAAAGCACCGAGTGTACCGAGCTGATTTTTATTATTAAAATATTGTGTGTGTGTGTGTGTGAAAAGGAGGGAAAGGGTGAAGGGGGAAGGGGGAACACCACCCCCCTTGATGGGGGAAGAAGAGGAAGAAGATGAGGTGGCATGAGGTGGCTTAAGGGGGGTCGGTGACCATACCCCTCAACCTAATAAGAGGAAACATGACAAAACAACTAAATTATTAAACCACTAAATCATAAATTTCAAAAAGCCAAATAATTAATCTCTACGCATGCATGTTACGTAACCGTCATGGCCCATGGGTTGCTTGGCTTAGCTAAGTCATCGAGGCCTAGTATTAGGCACATAACATATATTTAGATTTAGAAAGAAAAGGAAAAAAATAGTCACAAATTGCGCGTTCTCATCCTCCAAAATCATGTTGTGTAAAATAATACACGCTTACATCACATTTCTAATTCTATATTTTTTCATAATCCTACATGCCATGCTCAAAATTAACTTAACCGACCTGAAAACCAACAATTTATTTAATAAACTGAACCAATTAATCGATTGGTTAATAAGATTGATTAGCCGATAACTTCGATTTTGGTTCAGGCTAATAACTGAATTGAATCAAACCACACACACCCGTAAAAGTGTTTGTGTTTCTCGTTACATCACGCGATCACGCGAACACCCTGTAGACGAGTAAATTGTGCACCAGATTAGTTTAATTAAAGTGTGTATTTTAAAAAACGTATGATTCATAAATATGGACTTGGGTGTAAATATGACCAAGGAATCAATGTCACATGGTAGATCGTTTGTTGAGTACAATGTATTATTGATGGCCTATAGAAACATGTACAGATGTCGTTGTTGTCGCGTGATATTTCCTGTCATTGGATATTTTTGTTTTTTAATAAAATAATAATATATTGCTACTTTTATATCTCATAACTGGTAAGATAGTTACTTTTGTCTTGCATGTTTAGCCATTCGATAACATTCAAATTTAAGAACACCTCCAATTGGAAGTTTTTTATAGTCTTTTTTAACTAAAATAATAACTAACCATCTTACGGTGGAGTAGTACGGAGGCTCAATAATAGAAGACTCATGGCTAAAAGGTCATGGGTTTGATTCTTGAGAGCGTCGAGTTTTACCGATTATTCCATTGTCATGCCTTCGAGCAGGTGTATGGTCAAGTTTTCCTCGGAACTGGAGGCTGGTGGGCTAGGGGCTCTGTCCATCCGGGTTAGGCCGGCTAGGACTCCACCTGGCCATTAGGAACCGCGTACAGAGTACCCAGCTTCTACTTAATTGTACGTTAAAAAAAATAAACTAAAATAAAATTTTATAAAAATTCATAAGTTCGTAGGCGATCATAAGAGCATTCACAGCCCGTCCATCAAATCCACCCATCAAATTACACTAAAAATCACTACTTCATCCCTAAATCTTCTCTCCTAATTAAAATAATAATATTTTTTCATACTTTTATCATTATATTTTTTCTCTCATCACTCACGACCACTTAAAAAAATATTAAAATATATATAGGAGTGAATAGTAGATTTTCAAATATAGAGGTGAAGAGTGCTTTCACCAAATATTTTCTTTCTCCTTTACTCACAACCACTCACACTCACCACATATAATTTGAGGGAACCCCTCACGTAATTTGATGGACGGGCTATGAAACCCTCAACTACGGATAAAAACCACCAACTTGTTGTACTATCGTCATTATTCGTCACCACATAGCATCAACTAGGGATAAGCATCCGGCACCGAATACCGAACCGATACCAATCCCGTACCGAACCGAGGGTGTTCGGTATCAGTACTCACATTTAGAGGTTTTCGGTTTCGGTATTTTCGGTATCGGTACGGGATCGGTATTTTAAGGTAAAATACCGATACCATACCGGTACCGAACCGATACCGTACCGTATGTTTTTAGTGTCGGTATCGGGTTTTAGAAGTTTTCGGAATCGGTATTTTTGGGATCGGCATCGGTTGGTACCGATACCGTCCCGAGCTCATCCCTAACAGCAACCTAGTAATTATTATTATTAAAAAAATTATTTTGTGTGTGGGGTGAGGGGGGTTGTATATAATCGATACTGTAAATGGTGACAGTGCGTAGCGGTGATCATGAGTACTCAAGTATGCGTACAAACAAATTCATACAGCAATTTAATAGATTTAAAAAATTACAAAAGACATTCAAACAGATAATAGAAAATGATCAATGTCATATTAAAATGTTAAATTTGTTAGATCACCTCATATCTGATAGTAATTATATTATGATAGAATATGTTGATCGCATATTTGTTAGCAACTAAGTGAAGACATCGTCGTTGTAAAAGTGATAAAAGACTTTAACTTAAGCATAATGTCAATGAATGAACAGTTTAGAGTCCAGAAAATACAATCAAATACTCAAAATTGTTTGATCATATGTGTATCTGATACATTTCCGGTTAGACATGTAAAGGGTTAAAATTGCCACCCTTTAATTTATGCTTAACAAAATCTTTGGAGCTAAATGAGGAAATGGAACAAGAAAAACTTACTCAAATTATGAATGACAACCTTCGCTACGAAAATATTTCCAGCACTGATAAATCAATGACTGATAAATTAATGACTGTTCAATTTCCAAATCTACATCTTATGTATTGTGCTTTTGCATTGACGTCAAGGAGCCATGAAGGGTGAGCTTAAGCCCTATTAAGAGACAACGGAAAATGTAATTAGAGATTAGCACAAGCGGCGATATAGGTCACTGCACACCTAGAAATACATTCTACAAATAATAGTTAAAAATTATATAAATATACAAGATACTCTTTGGTACATTGACTTCATTGATTTGGTATATAACTTTTTGAAATAAAGTACTGGTTTCTAGGAGCTTCTCTACATGGTTTATGTGAGAGGATAAAAAGATATTTTTCATTGAGATGATTCATATGATACAATGTACAACTATATATATACAAAGATCCAAGAACCCTAAACAAGTTAACTAACGGGCCTATCCATAATGTATTCCAATCGTATATATGTTTCATCTGAAAATCTTTTACAAAAGGTAGAATAATAAAATTTCTGCATATTGGATACAAACGCACCTGCTTATGTATGAGTCATTGGTGGTATCGATAAGTATCTTATCACCTGTTATAACATGAGGCGGTACCTACAAACAATTCGTAAAATCAAATAAGAACTTATTCAGATGAAAGGCACGGCACATAACACATTTTCAGTATGTATAATCTTACCTCTACTCTGAGGCCATTGTCCAATAACACCTTTTTGGTACTGTTGCAAACATGGAAGATATAGTTAAATATCACTATAATGAGATTGTTCTCAGTGGCGAAGCTTGGTTTCGGATCGGTGGGGGCCAGACTCATTTTTTTTCGATCGGTAGTGGCAAATCGGTGGGGGCCGAACTCAAACCGAACTCAATTTACTTATGAAAATCGCAAATTTATACCACTACGCCAGAAAACAGGGGGCCAGGGCCACCCCTGGCCCTTCTTATCCTTCGTCCCTGATTGTTCTTATTTAAAAGTAATTAAGTTTCACTAAAAGGTTAATATAGATGAAATTATGCTACATTTTCTCTATCAATTATTATATTAAATTTAACAAAAAGTTTACAGGGGAGATGTGTTGAAGAAACATACTGAGGGGTAGCTCCCATGCCCTTCATAGAGACTTGTGCTTCCACTACCGTACATGTAACCCGTTTAGGCACCGATGCTGACATAGGCCTATCATTAAAAAGTTCCACAGAGACAGTGATATCATCTGTTCATCATAAAACAAGCTTCAATATATTAAACTGTAGAAAATCATGAAAAAGTAAGAATGCTGCAACTGTCTAATTTCATAACAGGAATACATTATACACCATGAGACAGTGATTTTGCATAATATATCCAAAAAGTTGGTCCATCACCTTTTAAATATGCAAGAGAGTTCCCAAATAGGTGCTTGGGTACATCCAATTGAACGAAAGTATTAGGCCTAATAAAGCAAAAATATGAAAATATAGTGTAGTTAGTATTGTTTAAAATGATTTAGGCAAGAGGTAGCAAAATGAACGGGCGAGCTGGTTGGGTAAGGTGTCAAAACAATATTTTTGGTAGGGGTTGGGTTGACCTGAAACAATTTTGTCCAACTTTATTGTAAAAATAGGTGTATCAAGTACAATTAGAAAACTCATATCATTTCAATGATGATCTAAATTTTCTAAAATCAATGATTTTAGAGGACTTATTCATTAAAAACAACTTTGAATGACTTATGACCCGTTTGACCTATTTTAAATGTTTCCTTTCAACATATTTCTGTTTATTTTAGCCGTCAGACCCAGTAGAGATGAAATATAACCTGAGTCGAGAGTTTCATACGTACACAGGTCAGAATTGCTACCTTTAATTTAAGCTTAACAATCTCTTTTAAGCTAAATGAGAAAATGAAAGAAGAAAAACTTACTCCATTAGCACAACCGTTTCAGTTTCTTCATCAGTGTACAGATAAGTGTAAGATTTCGCTTCAACAAATATTTCTGCATTAAAGCCAAAAATCCCAGTAAAACACTTTCCGTGTTCAAATCAAACCAGAAAGTGAAAATGCATACTTTCAACTGTCTCATCTGTGCGAAACCTTTCATTCACTTTGTTTCCACTATCAACATCACGAAGCTCTACCTGTTGATAATCAGCATTAGTATGATAAGAATTAGAAAGGACTTTCTAAAGTAAGATTAATGCACATACATCAGCTTTCAATATTTTCAACAGCAATTAGTTCAAGATTAACACAGTACACTAACACATTAATCCATGAAAAAGAAGAGTCACAAATGAACACATAGAGAGATTTAACCTGTATAATAGCACCTCCTCTTCCTTGAGTTGAGTGTTGTGCTTTCACAACCTAGACCAACGATCAAATTGGTCAATAAGTGTGGTACAATTTAACACACACACAGTTTATTTAACTAAAACTACTTGATTGGCATTAACAAAAACATTACCTGGTAAACTTTTCCTGAAGCGAATGAATGCCAAACAAGGTAGAAACAGTTCCATGAGTCTATAATCAGGTCTTTCTTAGTGTTCATATAAGTAAAAATAAAATTAACGCAAACCTTTTCTTTCAATGACATTTCCTGGTCTCACCTGCACGAAATTATGAGCCCGGGATTATAATCTCGTCTTAGAGAAAATAGATTATGAGAAACCTTAGCAACCATATATCTTCATTGTTCTAAATATCCAACAATAGGGCCAATTAAGCACACCACGCTAGTTAAAAATTAAAATTAAGCATGAATTAAACAATTTATCTCAATGTTAAGGAAAATCCATTCAATTCCTTATGAGAAATTGGATCAATGAATCTTGAAAGCAGATATCAGGGAAATGATTGTACCAAAGTACAAAACGTAAATAGTACTTTTAATCCCACGTTAAACCCTAGATCTCTCGTTTGAACCCTTCATAGTGATGCTCCATAATCCACATCGCAGAAGAGATATGATACCAACTCGTTTACCCCGGTCAAATATAACCCATTAGGTCCTGATCTAGGGATCTGGGCTGTGTCGGATGCTTTCGTGGTGCTCCACCTACGTGGCAAGCTGTATGAAATGCATGTTTACTTGACCACCCCTCAGATATGAGACGTCAACATTAATACATTTACACTTGTGATAGCGACATCTAACAATACCTAGCATATACACATGTGACCTCACACAAATCAGGTGGTCACAGGGAGAATTTGCTTCCTATTGCGAGGCTAACGGTGTTCTGTTTTGCAAATCCAATAAGTGATCACATTCCTCAAGTGCTTAGAATCATCTCATGTGTAAGCTAATATCCAAACCCTAGTGGCATTTGTTTCTCATATGCTATAAACATACATAATCTATATAAATTTGTTTTCAGAAATGTAAACATTTCAACCCTAAAACAATGGACTTAACAAAAGCCACATACAAACAGAGGAGTTCATTTTTCTTTTCCTAATTTAATCCAATATCAACATCAATATTTGCATGTAACATCATTTAATAAGAACTACATAGGGTAGCAAAACAGGTCCTATCGTGTTTAACATGTCAGAGACAACACGATTAACACAAGTATGAAACACGAATACGACTCATTTAATTAATTTATACCTCATGTCAATATCACACTTTATACGACTCGTTTAACTAAGTTTACTTATTTTTTAAACAGTTTGGCAGCCCTAACTAATAATCACTTAACAAAATCAATTCAATTGCATAAAACTCAATCACAACCGTTAATCTCAATCAAACAGATAAACAAACCAAAAGAACTCACATCGGAGCCCCGAGCTTTGGCGAACCGGATCTGATTGGCGGACCAGGGGACGGAGAGAAGTTGGCTGGACGGACGGCGACGATCGGCGGAGTAAATCGACGGCTTAGATTGAGTAGAGATCGTTGTTATAGAGTAGGCACGAGTTGAAGAAAATGAAGAAGAGTAGAGTGTTCTGGCGAGACGACTAAGTTTAGGTTTCGATGATAAGGCGGCACCGATGACGGCTCTCATTGTTGCGACGGTGAGAAGCTCCGGCGATCGACGGCGGGAGATCGGTTGTGGGTTTTAGTGGAGATGCAAAGTAGTACGCATCAGGGTTTAGAAATGTACGTTATGGAACCCGGGTCGAGCTTGGGCCTAAAATAAAGCTCGCTTGTTTATTAAGCTTGGCATGTAATGTTGTGTAGCTCGTCGGGCTCGTCCTGTACTGTTAATTTTATTGATATTTAATAATTAACTAGTTTTTTACCCGACGCGCGCGATGCGGCGCGTTATTGATTTTATTACACGTATTATATTGATGACATCAAGGTATAATGCTGATATGTTCCTTATGATGTCTTTCAAATGTTCCAAACGAAACCTTCGAAATCGCTGCGGCACATATGTGATTAGGAATATATATGCTAAGGTAAGATAGAGAATTGAAAACGTTTCTTAATAACCATAATGACACTAAATAACTACGTTTTTTTACTCAAACTTAATTCTTTTGTTGTTTTTATATCTTATTAGTAACCACAAATAATTAACCTCAAGACGTACCTTTTTTTTCAAGCCACAATTTGCCATTTAATGATCCTTTTACAAACATGTCATCACAATGCAAAACAAACTTTTCTTTCCGCCTTAACAACTTTAAGGGATCCATTTTCAGCTTCCATTTTTGCTATCATACGATATCAGTCAACACCAATTTTATCCTAGAATTTAGTTAGTCATGTATAAAATATAGTAAAGTGATTATAAACCGTAAAACAATATGCTGTTTAAGCATATGTAATGAGGCATATATGGTGCCACATGTTCATAAACATAGATTTCAATATAAACTAAACTCGTTAAAAGCATTATGACCATTAAATTTTCTAACAATTGTTTTAGTTGAATAAAGAAGTGTATTGGCTCATGTGGTAGCACGCATCACTACTAAAAATAAAAGCTTCCTGTTATGAGATGCCAGTTTTAGGTATCTTCAAATAGATTTTGACTTTCAAACTTTTATCAAACGAAGGAAATTAACTGACAATATTCTTTCATTTAATTTAAATATAATCCAATTCAGTTTAGAGAAAGCAATGAAAGCGTGTTCGCAAGGGCCAAGACACTGGCGCAACGTTCACATCCCAATATCCCTATCTCTTGGTTTTGTTTTCTTTTTTTAATTGCGTTTACATGTCAACAATATCTTTCTCAAAGCTTTTATTTACCATGTCTCTCTCAATTGACAACATTACAGCAGCTGCATTATCACAAATCCTTTACTTTCTCCATAACCACCACCACCACTTTCTATCAATTGTGTTGTTGGCGTTCGGACATGTGAACAACCTTCATTGACTCCGGCCACCACCACCACTCCTCCCACTCTCTCTAAAAAATCCAGTTGCTGCCACTACCACTCCTCCCCCTCTCTAAAAATCCAGCCACCATCACCGCCACTACTCCTCCCCATCTACTTCCGAAATCCAAGCCACCACACCTCTCTCTCTCTTAAACCCACAAACCATCATCACATCCCGTCACTCACTCTCTCTCTCTAAAACCCGACCACACATGAAACAAAAGAAAGAAAGGAAACTTAAAGACTCACATCAACAATCATCATCGTCGCAAAACAAAGGCTCAGATGTCGCCACGGCTGCAACCGGAGTTGCCATGCCAAGTAGCAGACAACCATCATCGCCACAACAGATCTTAATCCGAAAAACATAAAAGGGTTTGGGATGGAAATCATTGTCTGTGGCCCTTAAAAGCCCCCAAACTCCTTCCTTTAATTGTTGTCGTGATGATTACAGCTTTGTTACCAAAGACAACATCCGGTGATGGGGTTCAAAACCCCCAAAAAAACCAAATGTAACACCGCTACAATTTAAACCGTACATGTGTATCTACGCCTGTTCAACAGCGGTTCAAGAACGATTTATTTTACTGTTTCTCTCTCTAGAAAACCTCTATGTCCCTCTCTCAGTTTCTCTCTCTACAAACAGCCAACTGAATCGGACGCCGCCGACGTGAAGCGGACGGAATATAGATTTTAGAGAGAAGAAGGGCTGATGAACATCTGAGAGAGATAGAGAGATTTAGGCGAGAAAGAAAGCAGAGAGAAAGGGAATGGGTCAGAGAGAGAAAGAGAAGTGGTTAAATGTAAAATTGCACAGCTTCAAAAGACTTGTACATACATGCATTGGCCTCTTGTACTGTAATCGTTATGCTTGAATGTGTTGTACGTTAAGCTTTGCACGTGTTTCAAAAAAGTTTTTGTTGATGGTACTGTAGCGCTACAGTTGAGTTACACTCACAATCGAGATTTGGTAAATATAGCATGATAAATAATATTTACCTTTCATTTAAACTTGTTTAGTAAACGAGCTAAGCCTAACATATTTGTACTTATTTAAGAGTGGAGCCTGAATCTAAATTTTAGTTTCTTTATTAAACGAGCCTAAGCATGAGGTTTACTTATAAAGCTCACGAACCTAAACAATCTTATTATTTATATTATTTTTATCTAACGTATTAAAAGAGACGATCTTGAACTCCTTGTTTATGTTTTCAACATACATACATGCATTCACATAAACATAAAGGGGATATGTTTTGGTGTTATTAAAGTAACCAATTTAGAAACTTATATATCACAAAGGATGAATAAAGAAAGTATTGCGTAATTAGTTTTTTTTTTTTTTTTGAACGATGACTTTTTCTACATCTTTTTATGAGGATAAGTAGATCACACCCGTCTCTTGGCATGCCCACCACCCACATCCGGCCAAATTGAGTATCGAATTAGTACTTAAATGATTTGATATGGTATGTTTGGTACTGGTATTGTTGGTATGATTTGGGTTCCTAGTGCTATTTCCTCATTTGTAAAACCAACTAACCAAGTGCTAAAAAAAATAAATCGAACACACATCGCACATGACCACCAAAAGAGGATTGATATAAAGAAACGTTGCCCCAACATAATTGCGACATCTCTTGTGTTGCCTTATAGCATGTTTGGATAAACTTCTCATTTTCTCCTTTTCTATCTCCTTTTTCAAAAAGTCACAACTAACTAACTTCTCATTTTCTCCTTTTCAAAACACAAAAACTCCATTTTAAATCATTACCCAAACACTAAATTTCTCCTTATTAACTGATGTGTCGTAAAACACATATATTTTCCTATGTATTTTGAGTCATAAATTAGTTTTTGTATATAGTTTTTAGTAGTTTTAGGCATGTATTCGTTTGCTTTTCTTTCTATATCATTTTATAGATTTTTATTAGTTTTTAGTACTTATATACTCGTTTTTATATTTTGTTAGGTGTTCATGAAATTTGGAGCGTAAACAAAAAACTTTAGTCAAGTCGTGGACACGATACGAAAGCATGGAATAATAATAATAATAATAATAATAATAATAATAATAATAATAATAATAAAAGAAATAGCTTGGGCTCATGGCACAAGCCTAAAGCAGGTCATGATAATATGGATATATATAATCTCAAGTTCGACGGCAACAATTTAATTCGAGAGATAATGTTATTTTTTCGATCAGCCATATTTTTTCGAGAGCAACATAATATCGAATCAGAAGCTTTGAAGAGGAGAAGGTCTCGGGTACGTTAAAGATTAATATTCAAGGAACCTCGGGTTTGGTTTAGTTTTCGTTTATATTTTTATAGACATGATCAACATTATTTTTATTTATTTTGTGATAATGTTTCTAAATATTATGAGTAGCTAAACTTTTATTGGTGACTTGGGATGATGAACTAGAATTTGGTTTTTAATTAAAGACGTATGTTTTCCGTCTTGGATGTGTTGAGTTACATAATTTAATTTTTATGTTTGATTTTGAATATTTGTGTACTAGTACTTTGTGAATTGATTACTTGTTTGTTGGTTTTGATGTTCTAGGCATATAGGAATATTTCCTAGATCTAGAAATCATTCTAGTTTGATTAAATTTTGTTGTCGAGCTAGTTCTTGTAGTTAGGAATAGCGTAAGTTTAACAGGTTTTTAAAATCAGTTAGCTAATGTGTGCTGTGACACCCGGCAAATTCTGGTTAACAACGCTGTCTAGATGAAAGTCTACCTTAGCGAGTCACGCGCATATTATACTTAACTGGGTTAGTCGAGTCGTGTTACAGTTCGGGAACTGTTAGTTTAGTATAGAGGATCATTAGATGTCAGTCTAGAGGCTCATTAGATGTCAGTCCTTAACCAAGTGTACAAGGGGTGACGATTCGTAGAATCGTCAGAACATAGGGAACATACAAGTCTCGAG
The DNA here is from genome assembly GCA_028751855.1 of Ambrosia trifida. Lineage (NCBI taxonomy): Eukaryota > Viridiplantae > Streptophyta > Magnoliopsida > Asterales > Asteraceae > Ambrosia > Ambrosia trifida. The sequence continues at coordinate 21,618,076 of CM054130.1, forward strand.
TCCCGGGAATTGGTGATCGAGTGTGAATGTGTTTGTTTGCAAGTATTATGTGTTTACAATCATTATGTGACTTGTCGGTATGTGAAAAGGTGTTAACATATGTTAAAACGGAGTTTAACGCGCCAAATGTGCTGAACCAGACCCTATAGGCGATTAGGATCTGTAATCGCCTATAGGGAGGGGCGAGTAGGGTTCCATAGGGGCGAATAGGCCCTAATCGCCTATACTAGGGGCGAGTAGGAGCCCTATTCGCCTGATGCTGCTGCGTACTCGCCTATAACGTGCTGGACGACTAAAAACGACTATAAATACCATACTTGACCTCCTAAACTTCATTATAACAACCCTAGTCATCCCACAACTCGTCCCAACACACACACAACCTCTGGAACACGATTTTGGATCAAAACACAAGATTTCAAGCCTATTACATCAATCTATCATAAATCTAAGGTGTGGTTTTCATTCATGCAATCTTTAATAATGTTTTTATTGAATCCCTAATGGTCCAGACCTGTTTATAAACGTATGTGTCTTCTGAAATTCGTTAATAATCATTGTTAATTGGATTATAGCTATTTTGCATGTTGTATATGGGTTTATAAGTAAAAGCTAGGGTTTTTGTGATTCAAGAAGGATTGATAACATAATATTAAGGTAGTTACAGATTGATGATGATAACATGTTGATGAAATCTGAGTAATTGTTCATTAGGGTTACGGTTGTGCATGTTAATGTGATGTTTCATGCTATGTGTATTGTTTTTGGGATACATGGTTGCATGCAGGGCTGATAGAACGAGGTTAAACGAAGGATTTTGATTGAAATATGTTTGATATGGTTGTTTGATTGATATTTGATGTTTACACACGTTCTGGATTTGATTTAGAGTGTTAAACGCGCGAAAAAACGGAACAGCTGTGCTATAGGCGAATAGGAACCCTAATCGCCTATACTATAGGCGATTAGGAGGCTATTCGCCTGATGGGAAGCCCTAATCGCCTATAGTATAGGCGAATAGGGGCCTATTTGCCTTTACTTCATGCATTTACGATCCTAAATGCTAGTTAAGCCCTGAATTGCATGCCTTACGACGTAATCGCCTATAAACTCATGATTTGCATACCGCATGACCCTAATCGCCTGTTGACCCACGTAATCACTAGTTGACTTTTCCTAATCGCCTGTACTGCTGCTGTAAGTGTATTTTGACATTCCGAGACCCGATTTGACACCTAGGAACATGCTAGGAACCCCGTAACATACCTAATAACTTAGTAACATGTGCTCGGACTTATTTATGAGATACTTGAACTACGTGCTACAACTTGTTGGATTTTAACGTATGTTAAGTGTGATTGCATGATTGTATGTTTTGAGAGTGTAAGTGTAACACGGGGAGTCTCGGGTCACCAATGGGATGTCGAGTCTTGTACATTGGGTTAATTTAACAGTCACGGTGTTTTCAAACGAACTTGGTTATGGTCTGGACATCTAGGGACTAACTAACCTACGGGTTATTAGTCTAATTACTTGTAACTGTCATATGTTAGGTCGCCGCCTTACGGGGTTAGCATAGCTTGCTGATTTTATTCGTATTACGAAGTAACGCAACCTAAGGTGAGTTTACGGCCCCTCTTTTAACTGGTTTCACTTTTCGGGGGAGAAAACATGTGTTAAACTTATGTTTTGGTAACAACTGTCATACTATGGGTTTCTATGGTTTACTATACGATCTTTGGAAGTCCCGGGGGAAACCATGAATGTGCGGGTTAGCACAACGGGGAAATGTGAATAGATCTATTGGGAGTAACCAACCCCGCTCGTCGGCTTGGAGGGTCGGGCGAGTGCATATTGTCTCAAACAGGAACAGGTTTACTATTCGGGCACAACATCTGGTTTGCGAGTTAGTAATGGTTTTCCAATCGTTGTAGTAACAAAACATACGCCTAGCTAGCGTACTTGGTTTACAAATTGATATAGTATGGACAGGTTGAGCTTGATACTTTGATTACAAAACCTGTGAACTCACCAGCATTTTTGTGCTGACGTAACTCTTACATGTTTTCTCAGGTCGCTAAGGTAGCACTACGGAACTAGGGCGCGCGCGTCTGCACGGCGTCTAGTTAGGATTGCATGGTTTTCAAACATTGAATAATTTGGTTTACTTTTGGATTATGTTTTGAGAATAAGCTTCCGCTGTATTTGTGGATTTAAACTATGTTTTTGAAATTGCATATGTTCATTTAGATTGTTTATTGTGATCGTTGACTTGGATCCTGGTTTGTCATGCGCCTCACGGTAAAACTCCGCATGTGGATTTTGAGGGTGTGACATGTGCAATCCCTTCTCGAAGGTTAGGAATATAATTCGAGATTGCTAGGTTGACTAACTAGGCATTGTTTGGTAGTTTGGTTATCGCTGGGGTGAGACCGGTTACTTATTCGTGTTCAGTGTTGCAAAACAATGTCGAGTTGACCGATTACTCCCCGAGTACTCGCTCCAGGATAGGTCGCCGAGTATACCCGAGTTGGCCGAATATTCCGAGTACTCCCCGCCTAGGCCGATTTGACCCCCAAGTACTCCCCCGATTCGGCCGAGTACTCGCTCCAGGGTAGGTTGCCGAGTACAAGCCCATACCGATTTTTGCAACACTGTCCGTGTTTAGAGTTTTCTGTCACACCCTCAAATTTCCACTGCGGGGTTTATACCGCGAGGCGTGTGACATACCAGGATCCCATAGCCATAAGTCACAGGAACGAACTCTAAATGCCCAAACCATTTAGTTCGTTTTCAAAAACCAAGTTTAGTTAAGCGGCGGAAGCGTAAACCAAATTTAAACCTTTTAAAACCATGCGCAAAACGACGCACCCAAATTAAAACCATACGAAGGCATAATATATATAATTTATGTGTATGCCCGAGAGCCCAAATGCAGTGAAGTGTACAGTGCTTTCTAATCCTGGCACCGGAAGCTAACTACCTGCAAAAGCATGTAAATCGTGGGTCAACAAACAATGTTGGTGAGTTCACTGAGTAAAGTAGGTGAGTAAGTAAAAGCGTAGGTTTCCCAAACCATGTAACCAAATGAAAACGTCGGTCTCCCAGACCACATAACAGTACGTAAGAACGTCGGCCTCCTTGGCCACAAGTAAATAGCTAATTCAAATGTCAGGGGTAGCTAGCCCACTCATGATAACTAAAACCGGCGAATACCGAACTACTAATGAACAAGTTCCCATAACCGGGATAAGGATGCCTTGCATCATTGTCCATCGACAATGATTATGTTTGAAGCTAATAGTTCACATCCGTGCTCCCAGCACGATGTGAGGTTTGTTAGACCTAATAGCGCTATCAACTAATTAACCCGCTTGCCCAACCGGCAATTGATTCGGTATTTTGAAGGACTTAAAAGATGTGTTTGGTTTAGTTCATCAAGGACATATATATGAATTAGTAAAAATAGATTCACCACGTGAACCATGCACCCCAAACCCGGGATGTGTAAAAGTAGTCCCAAACCGGACTAGAAACGTTAAGTAAGTTGTCTCAACCCGAGACGCATGCTTTTGAGAAAAGAGTAGTGAAACTCACCTTATCGCGTAAGCAAAGAATCCGAACAGCAAGTATTATATGCTACCGACACCCTAATAACAGTGTCACTACGTGAGTATAGGCGTAACATCATTACACCACATAACTCGTTTGTCCAAGGCGTTTTAATATTCAAAAGTGTGTATGCGACGCCTAGTGATTCTACATGCAATAGTAAACCCTACGGACTCGTTGGTGAATGAGTTGGTTATAATTAGTTTCTACAGCCCGTATGTGTCATAAACATGTGTACTTCCGTTATATGTCAATTTTAGATCACCTAAGACCTCAAGTAATCACATAAGCACATAATACACAATCTGTGTTTTCAGGACAGATTGTGCGCCATCAAAACGAATTTATTTAAAATAGTAAACCAGTGAGTTATCCTCCCAAATTTTTACTGAATTTTCTTTGGGATTCACTTGGCAATACCTATTTTTGTTTAGTCTTAACTCCTAACACAAAAATAATTAAAATTCGTCCAACTCAGATATGTTCAGAAACACTCTTAACAGGTCAGTTTAGTAGGAAAATTCTTAAAAATTGTGTATTCATCCAAACGAGATGAATCCACTTGAAAAAGCTCTATTTTTCCAGTATTGACCTACTGTAAAAATTTCATAACCTAACTCCTTGTAAATCTCAAGTTATGACCATTTAAAGTTAGCCCAATTCACAAATCCGAAAATCTGATATGACCCCTAATCAATTAAAATTCCAAAAACGACTCAAACGATGTCCAAATTCGATGGTTTTGCCCATTATTAAAAGCTAAGACCTTGTACATTACAATCATGTAAAGAATCGATCAAACCAATTATTTTCAAGCCACGAAACAGACCCTCCAAGTCGACATTCAGAATCTGTCCAGATTCTAGTTTCGCCTAAATCATACTTTAATCGCCTACCGTGTGCATAAAAACTATTAACAATCATCAATTATCAACACAAAACATTCCTTATACCTATTCCCTCAGATTCTATGATTAAACATGTCAAGATCAAAGCTTTAAGAATCAAAACACCAATTACTTGCGCAACAAGTATCCTATGATGTTACTAAGCGTTTATGAGTATGTTTAATCCATTTAATCTTCAAAAAGATTCATGCTTTAATGTTTTATAAACTCATTCAGACCTGGACAAACTTGTTATATGACTTTTATTAATGAAAACACAAGGTAGAAGCATAAGAAATCGTAAAATATACCCTTAGCTCTCCCAATCGATCAATCGCGCGCCTTGGAGCCTACCAATTGATGATCTTGAGCCTTAGCAGGGGTTGTTTGAGTGAAATATTCGTGTGGGGCAGTAAGGGGGCGATTAGGGTTGAGTATGAGGGTTGCATGAGGGTTAAGGATGCTTAAATATGAGTTTGAGGCGGTTTAGACCCGTCAGGTTAAATGGAGCGGCCGCTCGGAGCCTGTGAGCGGCCGCTCACAGGTCCGGGTGGCGCGCTTTTGCCTCGTTTCGCCTCCCGACGCGTTATCCTTCGACGTTTTCATTATTTCGGACCGTAACAAGTGTAACCCCATGCATTAAGACCCTAATCAACCTCATGCTCCACTTTTAATGATTTCTATTAACGTGTTCGGTTTAGGTTCACATAATCACGTATGGTTTTCACATAAGTTTGTCAGGTATTACCGAGACCCATAAGTTTATTATTCACCAACGTCCGAGGTTCACTAATCATGCAATCACACATTGACTCATAACCATGCACGTATGTCTTATCTAACTAACCCTAGTTAAGTATAATGCAAGGAATGTAACTAGAGTTTAGTTAAAGTTAGAACCTGAATTTTCGGGGTATCACATCATCCCCAAGTTGAAAAGAATTTCGTCCCGAAATTCAGCAAGTAAACAGTAAAGCCAGCTAAAAAAAATGTATGCTTGGTTTCCGGATGTCACATCATCCCCAAGTTGAAAGGAATTTCGCCCCGAAATTCACTTTGAGCGAGCTGCTTTATGTTCGGCATTTGATCTATGCACAGGTTCAGGTTCAGAAAAGAGGAGTGGGTATTTAAGCCGTATTTGATCCATGCGTTCCCACGTGTATTCCGGTCCTAGACGGGAATTCCGTTGTACGTTAATAATAGGTATAGTGTTTTGTTTGAGTTTCTTGACGCCCCGCTCAAGAATCTCCACTGGTTCTTCCATGAACCGTAGCCGATCGTCCACCTGGATCTCCTCCAGTGGCACCATCAGTGTTGTATCCAAAAGGCATTTCTATAGATTCGGTACGATATGTGGGATACATCGTGTATCCTACCAAGTTTGTTAAGCAGGTTTAACCTGTAAGCTACCAGACCAATCCCATCAACCATCTCGAATGGTCTAACGTTTCACGGGTTCGTCTTCCCCTATTTTCCAAAGCGTGTCACACCCTTTCAAGGTGACACCTTTAATAGTACCTTGTTCCCATTCCGGAGCTCTAAAGGTTTCCTACGCTTATCAGCGTAGCTTTTCTGTTGATCAAGAGTAGCAGCCATCCGTTTTCTGATTGCACTATCTTCTCAGAAGTTTGGTGCACAAGTTCGGAACCTGTCAGTTGGCTATCCCCAACTTCAGTCCAACATATGGGAGATTTGCACTCCCGTTCATAAAGTGCCTCAAAAAGTGCACACTGAATCGAAGTGTCATAACTATTGTTATAAGAGAGTTCAATCAAAGGCAAGTGCTTGTCCCAACTGTTTCCAAAGTCCACCACGCACGCTCGCAGTAGATCTTCTAGTGTTTGGATGGTACGTTCACTCTATCCATCCGTCTGGGAGTGATAGGCTGCGCTCATGTCCAAATGAGTTCCCAAAGCATTTTGGAAAGTTTCCCAAAAATGGGAAGTAGATCGCGCGTCGTGATCCGATATGATAGAAGTAGGCATCCCACGCCTAGAGACAATTTTCGTAATACAAAAGCGGCTAGACGTTCCAACATGTCCGCCTCTCTAATTGCCATGAAATGCGCTGATTTGGTCAAACGGTCAATAATGACCCAAATCATATCATGCCCGCTGGGCGTTTTTAGGAAGTTTGGTGATAAAGTCCATGGAAATACCATCCCATCTCCACATGGGATTTTCCGGTTGCTGAAGTGGGCCCGAAGGTTTCTGATATTCAATCCTAACCTTGGCACACGTTAAGCACTTACTAACATAAGTGACTTTCTCAGCTTTCATGTTTGGTCACCAGTAAAGAGTTTGAGATCTCGGTACATTTTATCCGAACTAGGATGTACCGAATAACGAGGGGTGTGTGCCCCATCGAGCACTAGTTGTCTGAGATCTCCAACACGTGGAATCCAGACTTGATTTATGAAGTGCTGAAGACCCTATGTCCTCCATTCCAGGTGCTTATCAGCACCGTGCAAGGTTTCAAGCCCGATGTTTTCCCTTTCAAAGTCACGCCCTGGGCTTTACGTATCTTAACATGAAGATTAGATTGTAGGGTAAGTTGCAAGGCTCGCACTCGTTTGGGTTTTGTTTCCTTACGACTCAGGGCATCTGCTACTACATTAGCCTTCCCTGAATGTTACTTGATGGCACAGTCATAACCATTCAGGAGTTCGACCCATCGGCGTTGTCGTATGCTTAGCACCCTCTGGTCGAATATATGCTGGAGACTTTTATGATCTGTGAAAATCGTGCACTCTGTCCCGTAGAGGTAGTGCCTCCAAATTTTGAGAGCGAAGACCACCGCTCTCAGTTCCAAGTCGTGAGTGGGGAAATTTTTCTCATGAACTTTTAGTTGTCGTGAAGCATATGTGATTACCTTTTCGCGTTGCATCAAAACACACCCTAGACCTTGGATAGATGCATCACAGTACACCACAAAGTCCTCCGTACCCTCAGGTAGTGATAATATTGGAGAACTGCAAAGTTTATTCTTTAGTAATTGAAAGGCAACTTCTTGGGCATCTCCCCACTTGTAGGTAATCCCCTTCTGTGTCAAAGCAGTGAGGGGTTGAGCGATTTTTGAGAATCCCTGAATGAATCTGCGATAATAACCTGCAAGGCCAAGGAATTGTCGGACCTCCGTGGGAGTCTTAGGGGCCTCCCATCTTTTAATCGCATCAATCTTAGCGGGATCGACCTGTATTCCTGCCTTGTTCACCACATGACCCAAGAATTGGACCTCACGAATCCAGAAATCGCACTTGGAGAATTTTGCATATAACTGTTCACTTTTCAGAAGTTCCAAGATCAGTCGTAGGTGTTGCTCGTGCTCTCCCCTACTCTTGGAATAGATCAGAATGTCGTCTATGAACACTATGACGAATTTGTCCAAGTAAGGCTTGCACACACGGTTCATTAGATCCATGAACACCGCAGGTGCATTAGTTAGCCCAAATGGCATAACCAAAAACTCATAATGTCCATAACAGGTTCGAAACGCCGTTTTCGCCACATCCTCTTCTTGGACTCTCAGCTGATGGTACCCCGACCTCAAATCAATCTTAGAGTAGAAGCTCGACCCTTGCAGTTGGTCGAACAAATCATCAATACGAGGCAAAAGGGTAACGATTCTTAATCGTCACATTGTTCACTCCCGATAATCTATGCACATACGAAAGCTCCCATCTTTCTTCTTAACAAACAGAACTGGAGCTCCCCATGGCGAAGAACTGGGTCTAATGAAACCCCTATCCAATAGCTCTTGGAGTTGGGTAGACAGTTCTTGAAGCTCTCCTGGTGCCAAACGGTATGGTGCGCGCGCAACTGGCGCTGCTCCAGGTGCAAGATCAATCTGAAACTCCACTTGACGAACTGGTGGAAGTCCAGGTAATTCCTCTGGGAAGACATCTGGGAAGTCTCGGACCACTGGGATGTCCTCAATCTTGGTTTCAGTTCCAGCTCGAGTACCTGATATGTTAGCCAAAATGGCTGGACAACCCTTACGAATACACTTCTGAGCCTTCAGATAGGAGATGATGCCTACCATGGCACCACCACGATCACCCTGTATAGATAAAAGTTCTCCACTTGGGAGGGGGAATACGAACAATCTTCTCCTGACAGAGAATTTCAGCGTGTTGCTTGGACAACCAGTCCATGCCAACCACGAGATCAAAGCTACCTAGGGTGATAGGTAAGAGGTCGATGGCAAACAACTGTCCATCTAGTTCGAGCTTACAGTCACGGTGGATGTGGGTTACCTTAACAGGCTTCCCATCAGCTAACTCTATAGAGTACGGGGTATCAAGAAGTGTAGGAACTATTCCTAGTTGTTTGCTAAGTTTTGATGACACAAAACTATAGTCTGCACCCGCATCATATAAAACAGAAGCGAGAGTGGCGTTTAAGGAACACGTATCCGTCACGCTGTTGTTATCAGTCCTGGCCTCCCCAGAGCCCATCACAAATGCTCCTCCACGAGCCCCATTGTTGTTGTTACTGTTGTGGTTATTGTTGAAGGACTTATACCGCATACTATCTCACGTTCTCTTGTTATCACCAAAAGTAGAAGATGAAGCACCCTGCTTCGGAAAAGTACCATGCTCAACAGCCTCGTCGGTGAGTTTGTGAGCCAGGTGAAAGGTTTGTTATATTCTGGGTAGGTGAGCCGTAGTAGCCATGCTATGAACCTGTGGGATAACCCCTTTGGTATGAAGCTCGATCCGTTTGTAATGTAGGTTAAATATGTGTGAGCATGTAGTAGCTAACTCCTGTAGCTTGGTAGTGTAGGCGTCGATTTCAGACCCATCCGTCTTTAGATAACAAGTTTCTAAATTTCGTCATGGGGGTTACATTCTCCTTCCAGGTATCTGTAACTCATCGAGTGTGCATGTAGCGTACATTACTCCATCCTGCCTGGGACAAATGCACATGGCAAAGACTTATGCTATCGAAGCAGTCAGACGGTCTCCTTCAGTTCCGTTGGAGTTATCGAGGTTTACAACCAATAAAAGGCTTGAAAATACGATGTACGTTCAAGGTATAAGAAAGTTCAAATGTGGAAGTCAGGGGAAAAGAAGGATTTAGCAAAATAGATCTTTACTAGCTTGGAAAGATGCGAGGGCCTCAACCACCCTATCGTTGATCATAAGAACTCAGTCTTATCTAAGTTAGCAAAGGGAAATGAAAGAAAAGATAGGTAAGAAAAGGTAAGAGCCAATCGTCGCCATGCTCTGTCTAGATAGTAGAGCCTTCATCCTCACTTCCATGTGCTCGTCCTGCTCTGGTTCCCCTTCCATCTCTTATCCTTCCTCTTTTGCGATGCCAGTGTTATGGTTCTCATCACGTACAATCTCCTTCTCTAGTCCTATGTGAACTAGTTTAGTGGTAAGCTGTACCACTCGTTCCTCCAATCGTGGTTATCAGCCATTAGTAGGTTTCATCCTCCCTTGTGATGTTGCATTACATCGCAGGCTTTACATAACTCCCCTAGAGTGTGTGTAACAAGCCCCGATCTAATGTGTTCCCCTGAACCTACCAAATGCTCATGAGAAAACAAGGATATGCAGTCATACGTTCGCCCGCTCATACTAGGCATAAGGTACTAAGGTATGAAATAAGTTCTACTTGTGTATTCCAGTCCCGTCTGTGTTACGAATGGAAGTAAGAAGGATCAAGTAACAAGGAACAAAAACTAATTGTCTCCTTGCTCAGTGAAATAGGATAAGTCTCAGTATTCGAATTCCTTCATAGTTGATTTAATGGTACCACGTCATGCGCATCGTGCAGCTTCCTGTGTACGTGCGCCACAACGCTCGCAAGGGCTCCCTCCCTTGTACTATAGTTGTCTCCTCGTCCATGAGGTTAGTTAGGATATTACTCCCAGTAATGCGCCACCTGGTGTATCCCTAGGTTCCCACCATTGACGTGTTAAGAATTAAGTCTAGAACTAGAAGATAACATATCTCCTGAAATCATATGTTGTAGATATATGTAGCTAATAGCTAGTTGTGCACTTAAGTTGTGAGTGTACTTATGCTATGATGATTATAGACTAGACTCAACATGCAGTCCTAGTTCACTATAACCAATGGCTCTGATACCAATCTGTCACACCCTCAAATTTCCACTGCGGGGTTTATACCGCGAGGCGTGTGACATACCAGGATCCCATAGCCATAAGTCACAGGAACGAACTCTAAATGCCCAAACCATTTAGTTCGTTTTCAAAAACCAAGTTTAGTTAAGCGGCGGAAGCGTAAACCAAATTTAAACCTTTTAAAACCATGCGCAAAACGACGCACCCAATTTAAAACCATACGAAAGCATTATATATATAATTTATGTGTATGCCCGAGAGCCCAAATGCAGTGAAGTGTACAGTGCTTTCTAATCCTGGCACCGGAAGCTAACTACCTGCAAAAGCATGTAAATCGTGGGTCAACAAACAATGTTGGTGAGTTCACTGAGTAAAGTAGGTGAGTAAGTAAAAGCGTAGGTTTCCCAAACCATGTAACCAAATGAAAACGTCGGTCTCCCAGACCACATAACAGTACGTAAGAACGTCGGCCTCCTTGGCCACAAGTAAATAGCTAATTCAAATGTCAGGGGTAGCTAGCCCACTCATGATAACTAAAACCGGCGAATACCGAACTACTAATGAACAAGTTCCCATAACCGGGATAAGGATGCCTTGCATCATTGTCCATCGACAATGATTATGTTTGAAGCTAATAGTTCACATCCGTGCTCCCAGCACGATGTGAGGTTTGTTAGACCTAATAGCGCTATCAACTAATTAACCCGCTTGCCCAACCGGCAATTGATTCGGTATTTTGAAGGACTTAAAAGATGTGTTTGGTTTAGTTCATCAAGGACATATATATGAATTAGTAAAAATAGATTCACCACGTGAACCATGCACCCCAAACCCGGGATGTGTAAAAGTAGTCCCAAACCGGACTAGAAACGTTAAGTAAGTTGTCTCAACCCGAGACGCATGCTTTTGAGAAAAGAGTAGTGAAACTCACCTTATCGCGTAAGCAAAGAATCCGAACAGCAAGTATTATATGCTACCGACACCCTAATAACAGTGTCACTACGTGAGTATAGGCGTAACATCATTACACCACATAACTCGTTTGTCCAAGGCGTTTTAATATTCAAAAGTGTGTATGCGACGCCTAGTGATTCTACATGCAATAGTAAACCCTACGGACTCGTTGGTGAATGAGTTGGTTATAATTAGTTTCTACAGCCCGTATGTGTCATAAACATGTGTACTTCCGTTATATGTCAATTTTAGATCACCTAAGACCTCAAGTAATCACATAAGCACATAATACACAATCTGTGTTTTCAGGACAGATTGTGCGCCATCAAAAGGAATTTATTTAAAATAGTAAACCAGTGAGTTATCCTCCCAAATTTTTACTGAATTTTCTTTGGGGTTCAGTTGGCAATACCTATTTTTGTTTAGTCTTAACTCCTAACACAAAAATAATTAAAATTCGTCCAACTCAGATATGTTCAGAAACACTCTTAACAGGTCAGTTTAGTAGGAAAATTCTTAAAAATTGTGTATTCGTCCAAACGAGATGAATCCACTTGGAAAAGCTCTATTTTTCCAGTATTGACCTACTGTAAAAATTTCATAACCTAACTCCTTGTAAATCTCAAGTTATGACCATTTAAAGTTAGCCCAATTCACAAATCCGAAAATCTGATATGACCCCTAATCAATTAAAATTCCAAAAACGACTCAAACGATGTCCAAATTCGATGGTTTTGCCCATTATTAAAAGCTAAGACCTTGTACATTACAATCATGTAAAGAATCGATCAAACCAATTATTTTCAAGCCACGAAACAGACCCTCCAAGTCGACATTCAGAATCTGTCCAGATTCTAGTTTCGCCTAAATCATACTTTAATCGCCTACCGTGTGCATAAAAACTATTAACAATCATCAATTATCAACACAAAACATTCCTAATACCTATTCCCTCAGATTCTATGATTAAACATGTCAAGATCAAAGCTTTAAGAATCAAAACACCAATTACTTGCGCAACAAGTATCCTATGATGTTACTAAGCGTTTATGAGTATGTTTAATCCATTTAATCTTCAAAAAGATTCATGCTTTAATGTTTTATAAACTCATTCAGACCTGGACAAACTTGTTATATGACTTTTATTAATGAAAACACAAGGTAGAAGCATAAGAAATCGTAAAATATACCCTTAGCTCTCCCAATCGATCAATCGCGCGCCTTGGAGCCTACCAATTGATGATCTTGAGCCTTAGCAGGGGTTGTTTGAGTGAAATATTCGTGTGGGGCAGTAAGGGGGCGATTAGGGTTGAGTATGAGGGTTGCATGGGGGTTAAGGATGCTTAAATATGAGTTTGAGGCGGTTTAGACCCGTCAGGTTAAATGGAGCGGCCGCTCGGAGCCTGTGAGCGGCCGCTCACAGGTCCGGGTGGCGCGCTTTTGCCTCGTTTCGCCTCCCGACGCGTTATCCTTTGACGTTTTCATTATTTCGGACCGTAACAAGTGTAACCCCATGCATTAAGACCCTAATCAACCTCATGCTCCACTTTTAATGATTTCTATTAACGTGTTCGGTTTAGGTTCACATAATCACGTATGGTTTTCACATAAGTTTGTCAGGTATTACCGAGACCCATAAGTTTATTATTCACCAACGTCCGAGGTTCACTAATCATGCAATCACACATTGACTCATAACCATGCACGTATGTCTTATCTAACTAACCCTAGTTAAGTATAATGCAAGGAATGTAACTAGAGTTTAGTTAAAGTTAGAACCTGAATTTTCGGGGTATCACATTTTCCTAGGATTTCATTCGTATTAGTTAAGTCTGCTTCACAGTTTGGGAGTTTTCGATCCAAGAGTGGTTGATTAAAGGATTACGTTTGTCATTGGACTGGTGTAAGTGTAAGTGGCTCCATTTTGTGTTGTAATCCACTATTATGGTTTGTTTGCTATTGTTGTTTGTAGTCCACTATCAACTTGGTGCCTTGCTAGTGGCTTTTGTTTTATTTACCAAGGTTATCGTTCAAAAATAAATCTCTCTATATATAATAAAGTGATTGGGGCGGGGACACATGATGACATTTGATGAGGTCATCTCCACATTTGAATTCCCGCAAAAAACTTAAGGTTATAAATAACCCAACTATAACCTAATATTTAATTTTGCTACGTTTCAACACACATTATTACTTTATATTAAATTTGACTATCCTGAAAAGCTCTCGAACATAACCTAGTAAGGGCCTGTTTGATAGTCTCTTAATGAGGCTCTGAACCATTCAGCTCTGAATGATTCAGTTGTTTCAACCTAAAAAATGCTCTGAATGGAATGATTAAGAGCTAAATCATTAAGACTTGGTGTATTGCTAAACCATTCAGCACTTAATCAACCAAACGACCTTTAAATAAATAAAATAAAACAAATAATATGGCCCATCATGGCCTACCCAATAACTCATTAACCCATTGTATCCACTAGCCACTAGCCAGCTGCCAGCCATAGCCCATAGTATCATATCATCGGGCTTAATCTCGGAGTCGGATCTACACCCGGATCCAACTTTCAAGCTGCCTTAATAGTCGCCGCCCTCTATGTTCCTGTCAACGGAACACAAATACAATACCCATTCCCTAGCCCTAATTTTCCTTCAATCAAATAAACATATTTCCATCTTTTTTTCACCCCTTTCTTCAATTAAATCCCCAAATTCATCACCAATACCAACAAATCATCTCTAACAAAAACCTTAATATAATAATAATAATAATAATAATAATAATAATAATAATAATAATAATAATAATAATAATAATAATAATATCCTTTCCATATCCCAAATCACTAATTTTATTAACCAAAATAAATAACAGTTAAAACAATCGTAATACATATAGATTGCAAAGCATCTACCTGAAATTGTGAGCTGGAATTATTCAATTTAATTGTTTATTGATAAAAAATGGTGTTGACGATGAAATATTATTATCATGTGGTGTGGATGTTTATTATGTTGTTGATTTTGTCCTTTGCTGACTCATCATCGGTGTCGTCGTCTTCTCGATTGAAGCCGCTTGTTCATGATCTACAGGCTCAATGTCCTACCACGGTTATGTATACGTGGCCAATTGAGGTATGTTAATCTTAATTATGCTTTTTATATTTGTTTTTTGTTTGATTGTTATGATTTGATTGTGGTCTTAGAGATGTGTGATATTAAGATGTGATATATGTGTGCATATGTAATAATAATTATAATATTATGTAGTTTCTTGATCATGAAGAAAATAAGTGTTGGAAGTGTTACCGGTGTTTATAGTTATCGACTGGGAACTAGAGCGTGTGACATACAAGGATAGGACTATAGAAGGAATATTGTTAAGTTAACTGATAGATAGGGAATTAATGCAGGGATATTCTTAACTAAGAAACTAGTGGTGGTAAATATGAATATCGTATGTGATTTCTAGGCGAGTTTAGTGCGAACATCACCACACAAGCCACAAGGGAGGTTTGCAGCGCTCGTGTATCACTTGTTACATGAGACACATACGTAAATGAAAGTGAAACAGGCTTAGTTTTGGACTTGAATTTTACCGTCATTCATAATAATCTCATGTTGCACAATGGTTTCTCAAACGCATATTTGGAAACTCGATATTTGAATGTCTAATTAAACACTAAAATACCTACAATTTATTTTCTAACATAAGGGCGTTATTGCCGGCCGCCGGGTCATTTCTTATTTTGTATGGTATGCATTTAATACCAGATAAAATACATATGAGCATTTTTCACATATTTCCTGTATTCCCACTGATCCACATAGGACTATAGGAGTCGCCACTAAAATTTTTGGTCTTTCAACATCTCTCCTTAGTCGAAAAGAATTGATCTAGCGGTTCCCAAGTTTTTAGGATAAGTCTTTTTTGTGGTATACCCCTATCCTCAACGTGGCATTAATTTTGTTGGCTACACTTTTGCTTCATTTACTATTGGGCTCATCTGATATTGACTGTATCGTTATTGAGAGTAACTTGTGCGATATAACATCAGTAACATATTGAACTTGGGGAGAATGGGCTTGATTTTCCAAGGAAGAACCTCTATTGACTTTTATCTCATAGGGTCGCTCATTACATCATCTTGAAACTATTTGCGTTTTACCTTGTAATGTTTATAAAGATGAGCTCCTTATGTTCGTTGGATAAATCGATGTTACTGGTGGACCTTGGGTTTTTATTTTATAATATAGTAGTCGTAGTCCTTGCCATCTAAGAATAGCTGTGAAGTTTATAGTAGCGCAAACACAACAGCTTAGGTTTTCGGGTTAATCTCCTTTTTCTATTTCTTAATAAATTCTACTGGAATACTATCATTTTCAATCTGACTGTTTGTAGCTCTCATGCCACTACGCAGCTCTTTGTCTAGCCAAAATATAATATAAAAGAGTTAAAAAGGAGTAGAGAAGAAAGTACTTCATTTTGTATTATTGTCTCCTACTTTTTATATACATTTTGCCTATTTAGATCTATATCTCTCATCTACACATCATTTAACTTGTATAATAGTCGTATAGCTTACAGTATATATCTTGAATGCAACCCTTTATTCATAAACCTTATCCAACTAAAACTTTAACATACCATGAATGGTTACCTACGTGAACTCTAGGATTATGGCTTACCGCTTAGCGCTTACCTTTCTCAGGAAGTATCTCCATTGGCTCATCTCATGGGGTTGCAGATTACCCTAATCTCTAAACTTTTTAATTTAGACTTTGGAATGTTCATTAGAGAAGTCAACTTAATTGGCTGACTTTCTTGTGTTGAGGTTTTGATCCATCGTTAACGATATAAAAGGAAATTGATGAAGACATATCATAAACAAAATAACAAACAATATACAGTAACTATGGAGACTATATGTATATACAAATGACTTGTTTGAGAACCTATTGCACAAAAAAGAACGAATTCACTGGAAATCCTTCTATAAATAACCAACCTATTAAAGACAATTCTCATCGGTAAGTGGAATTGTAGAAATATTATGTTGTTGAGGAAGAATCTTTTGCACTTGAGCACTTCTATCGTTGTGCATTGATACAATTATTTTCAAGGTTGTAAAAGGCGCTAGGCGCTAGGCAGGTGGTGGGGTCTAGCCTAGGGACTAGGCGGATTAATCGTTTTGGAATTTTTATACGTATTTTTTATATATACACACAGATTTACTTGGAAATAATACTTAGAAGTTCACATAATACTTCAAATTTCGAACAATTCACATAATACTTAGAAATTCACGTGTTTTTTTTCAACCAGGAGGCTTATTTGATGGAATTAAGGCTGGTAAATGATTTAATGTGCCTGAAATCATAAAAAAAGCCCACCGCCTAGGTCCGCCTAATCCCCCGCCTAGGTCAAAATTACAAGGTTTTAGGCCGCTAGGCGACTGCCTAGGCCGCCTTTTACAACACTGAGTATTTCTAGTCATTTAAGCTTTCTGTTATTTTATTTTAAAAAGTTATGGAACTTGAAACGTTTTCTCAATGTTATTAAAACTTCAATGTATGTTCTATCTGCAGGTGAATGGGAAGTCTCTAGACAAGATATTGAGCTCCAATCCAATGAACACACATGTAGCCATCATGTTCTATGCTTCTTGGTGCCCATTTTCTAGAAACTTGCAACCCAAGTTTGATGCCCTCAGCTCAATGTTTCCACAAATTAAACATGTGATGATTGAGCAATCTTCAGCTCAACCAATGTAAGCTATTGCATTACATCATCTTTTATTTATTGAATTATGTTTATATTCACACAATCAGATCTACTCACCTTAACTTCGTAAATAATGATATATATGCAGTATTTTCTCAAAACATGGAGTTCATAGTGTTCCTTCGGTTTTGTTAGTCAACCGAACAACAAGAATGCGGTTTCATGGCCCGAAGGATCTACCCGCGCTTGTGCACTTATATCAAAAAGTTACCGGTATGTTTCTTGGATGGAGTTGTTTTGTCAAATGTGCATTTTATGCTCCTTGACACTATATTTTTCTGATGTTTTTGCAGGGCTTGAGCCAGTAATGGACTTGACCAAAGATCCAATCATCTTCCCAGAAAACCAATCACCGATTCCTGAACCACACAACAAAGCCCAACTGAAGAACATAATCTCAAACGAACCCTATCTTGTCTTCTCCATGTTCTTCCTCTTCTTAAAGACAATTTTATACCTATATCCAAACATGGTATCAAACATTATCGCGCTCTGGCTTGCAAACATCCCTCGTTTGAATCTTTCAATCTTCGGTGAATCAAGACAACTTTTGGCTCGTTTTCTTCAGTTAGTCGATTTGAAAAGGGTGTTTAGCAAACTTAAGCTCGTTAGAAGCGCCCGTGCATGTGCTTCATCGTTGGCATCATTCTCGTTTTGCAAGGCATCTTCGTTTAGAGCATCGCGAGGATGAAAGATGTAAACTTTCATGCCGGAATTTCTGAAACATGCGAATCAATCTCTTTTTGGAATTATGGTTTAGGGTAGAAGTGTTTGTAAATTTGAGAACCAAGTTTGATGTGTTTTGTGTATATTATGTATTAGTGAGCAACGGTCCAAAACTGATTAGGTCCGGGTAATGCAGTTTGGTCTTTCACGTGTACCGTTTTGAATAATTACCCAATGTTTATGGGATGTCTGTTTATAACAAATTTGCCTCTAAGTGCATCTAGGAGTGTGTATAGTTTCTAGGAACGTTTATAGTTTGGTCTTTTACTGTGGTTTGAAAAAGTCAAAAGACTCAAAACAGATTCAACCGGTTCGACAGTTTGGTTTTAACGGTTTTAGACAAAAGACATTATTTGTTCCCAAAGCATAATCTTGTATTATTTTTTTTTCAATGAGAAGGATGGTTCATTAGACTACCCGTAGTGGAGAGCTAAACTCACGCAAAAGAGGGCTTTAGCGCCCCATAATGTCCCCAACACCGCTCCCAAGGGCGCTAATCTTGCAAAAATGGGCAGGGGCGTTTTTTTTTTCGCGCTTGGTTTTGACGTGGTGGTCTTGGGTTTTGTGGCAACCAATCAAATTAAGGGGAGGGGGCGTGAATTTACTGCCTACAACGGACGTTCTTATACGTAACTTTTACTAATATAAAAATAATTGAAATTACTATATATATTAATTACTATCGGACGGCGCAATAGTACCCTTTTGTCTCTTTCTGTTTGTCCTCTTGGGTGAGGTGTAACCTCACTGATTCTTCTAGTTATTACTAAATGACTAGTTTGGTTTATACGGCCAATAACAAATTTCAAACCGTGAACCATCAACCCCAACAGTCAACTAATTTTCAATAAACCAATATCTTTAACCTATATACAGATAAACATAGATAAACATGTTAAACGAGTCATTAGAGTTTATATGTTTTCCACTAATAAATACATGGTTTCTATTTGAGCTAATCAATTTCATAACGTTAAGTTACAAATCCGACATGATTATCACCCTATTAAACCATTAAACTTTTGAACAATTATAACATTTTTTATTTTATTTTTAGTAGGGCGTTATAATTAGTACCCCATCTGACCTATCAAATCATACAAGTCGCGTGCGTAATATGCATTGTATGGCTTAGTCGGTAGTAACATCACTCATTTTATTACCAGTCAAAACATCATATGACCATATAGTTTGGTTCCTCGTCGGACTCACATGATCATTTTCGCTTTAATGTCTAGATATCATGTTACTGGTGTCTTTTTAAGTTTTAACAAGGGGAATTGAATTTTAATAACCTGAACTATTTGAAATTGGTCACTGGCACCCCCAACTAAAAAATTGGTTATATATAACATGAACTATTGACTTATTGAAATCTAACACCCACTAACGGTTAGATCACTAACACCGTTAGTGGGTTTGCTGACGTGGCATGCTGACGTGTCAATCCACGTGTGTGCACATCAGCAACTTGTGCCACATCAACATGTCACGTCAGCAACTTATGCCACATCAACATGCCACGTCATCAACTTGTGCCACATCAGCAACCCAACTAACGACGTCAGTTAGTTGGGTGCTAGATTCCAATAAGTCAATAGTTCAGGTTATATATGACTAATTTTTTAATTAAGGGTGTAAATGGCCAATTTCGAATAATTTCGGTTATTAAAATCCAATTGCCCTTTTAACAATTGTCTTTTTAACAATTGTCTTTTTAATATGAGAAGTGTATTTTTTTAACGGTAAATATTACCCGTAAACTTATAAACTACTTTATTTTTCCAGTTTTGAATGTAGGATCTTCACTTTGTGTCTACACCAATTAATTTAGAAAAGATAAAGACAGAAAAGGTGCAACAACCGAAATAAAGATATCTATTGACTATTGTCATTCACAATTAGGTGGCCCTTAAACAATCAAATCCCACACCAAACATTCTATTCTTCATATTCAATGCCTTTAAATCCCTTAACAATTTTCTTTTTCATATATAAAATGTACTCAAATTGATTGAAATGATTTTCTTTTAACCAGGGAGATTTGTTTAACATTTAAATTAATATTTTTAAATAAGCTTTTCAAATATGTTTAGTTGATATTTTGATTTTATTTACGTATAAATACTCTTCTAAAAGATAACTTATTTAAAATAGTGTTAAGAAAAATTTTCCATCCAATTCAACAAAAGTACTGTACTTTTTAAAATAAAAGGTAGATAAATATTATAGTTTCTATGATTTTGCAGATATAATTCGTATACTTTTAAGATCCATGTCTAAAGCTGTAGCTCAAATTTTTAATAATTTTAGATTTTCAATCTCGCTTATATTTTAGATGTTTAGTTATATTATTATTATTTGGTTACATTATAACGCCCCACTTACGGTGTGCGCATATAATGTATATATGTGTGGCCCTTGGGGGGCAAAAGTAAAGTTGCACTAGTTTTAACGTTATTTTACTAATTTCGTGAAAATAACGTTAAAAACGACGGACGGTTAATCATGCATCATGTGGTTGCGTGGATAGCCAAAAGACAAAGGGGTACATGCACCAATCGGGTTTGTCCCGATTGCTAAGTGTTATGTGCCTTATGTCCAAGGCTTGATACCAAACCACATCGAGCCGGGGGTCTCACTGGAAGCAGCCTCTCTATTCTTAAGGGTAGAGGTAAGGCTGTCTACATCTTACTCTCCTCAGACCCTACCTTAGCTTTGCTATAGGTGGGATTAACTGAGTATGATGATGATGATGATTTATCAAAATTTTATAAAAATAATAATATTTTGGTGTAGTTACATATAACCGGTATTTGAGACTGGTTCAACTAGTAAACCAACAGTACGATCCAGTTATTAACTAGTAAACCAGTAGAATGATTCGTTTAATAACCGAACCTAACAATCAAGGCAAAAAGAAGTTGTGTGTGTGTGTGGGGGGGGGGGGGGGGGGGGATTAAAATTTGACCGCTCAACATATAACATAACGTTCATTTGTACATGGCACGTTTTTATTGGTTAAAATTTTAAGCTTCCATCGTTATAAACATCACGCTTCCGCTCCTTTTTGAAACATAGCGTCCCCTGTGATGGTGTTGGGGGGCGCTATGTTGCTCTTCACGCCCTAAATCACACTACACTAGGCATGGTCTCAAAACAATTTTTTTATTACCACAATAATCTACAAAAACCTCATTACAAACATATCAACCATAAAAATATCAATCATGACCATAACAACCAAAAAAACTTAAATATAAATAACATGAAAAATAAAAATTCTACCTTACTCTATACGTAAATAGTATAAACAACAACACAAACCAAAGCATTGTGAACGAATCCTAGAACATGAAAACAAAAGCAAATGCCCATAGAGACGTGACCGCCATAGAGACGAAGATGTTGGTTGCATCCGACATAGGAGCCGGAGTAGGAGGATCCGCAGCGGAGACGGTTGAAACGGCCATCATCATCATTACAAGCATTAGGGCGAAAACCTTCATCATGTTCATTGCCTGCATTGTTAGTAGTTCAATTGTGGTGGGAATAGGTGTATACGAAAACTTGGATTTTATAGAGAAAAGATTGTGACTGCCCGCTGCCCGTAATTTGGAAATTCCATAGTGAGGAAGTGGTGTCGGTAATACATTGTTGTCGTTAGGTAGCTTTTTATTTTCATATGATAACAAATTTTATTAGAAACAATAATATTAACCAAGGCTTGTATTCTATAGGTACAATACATAATGGGTGAGGGTTATAGTTACATACTGATAATAGCGAAGATTTAATTAGGTTTATAAGGTGAGTTATTATAAATACACAGTAAAAGAAAAATAGAAAGTCGTCTAAAGAGTATCAAACGAATTTCGATTGAACTCAAAGCAGCATTAAAACCGTCTCATCGAACCCTATGATTTTAGGTTTTAGGTTTTCGCTTTTTTTTAGCTTGTAGTTTTTAGAATTTGTCTTAGATCATTGTTTTTTTTTTGCGTGTAGCATTGTCTTTTTCTTATTTATGTCATTGTGTCACTTTTTGCGATTTTTTCATCAACATTGTGTTATATTTCTCGGCATTATGTTATATTTTGTCACCTATTATATCATATTTCGTGGTCAATTGTGTTTTTCGTATCTTTCTCACCCTTCTCATTTATTTTACACGGTGTAGGATAATTTGACCCTTATAAGGTAGGTTTATAAGGGGTGTGAATTTATCATTTAAAAAATATCAAAATTTACGTGTGTGGATTTATATAATTTTTTCTTTGTTTACACTATGTATATCTTAAGAGAGTGTTTATAATTTTTTAAGACGATGAACTGAATTGTCATCACTAAATTAAATGAAAACTTATATCATCATATTAAAATTAAATTGATAACAAATTGAATAACCATTTACCAATGACACGGTACCGCATACGATCGTGACAAAATAATGATGTAATTAAGATAAAAACAATAATATTTATAAATACATTAAAGAAGATATCTTTAAACTTAATTTTTAGGAAATAAAACTGTATAAACACTTATATGTATTGTTAAATTGTGATATATAAGAAGGTCTTTTTTTTAATCTTTTGTCTCTCTCAATACGTGATTATAATTCTTTATAATTGTTTTTTACGATTGTTTGAGTTTAATATTGTATAAAAATTCATATAATGCAATGCAAGTAATTATTGTTAGCTAATGACCGTTGAGAAAAAGGAAATCTTTCGAAGGTGAAAGGTTGTTTTCACACTTTATTAGGTCACCCGCTCAAAATAATTAAAAAACTCTAGTCGTATAGTGTATACACTTTTATTTTTTTAACGGCCAACAAAACTCATTATTCCGAATCATGCTAGCAAGACACTAGCCAAAACACAACCATCCAATAACACCGACCATCCAACACAAAAACAAGTATAGTGTATAGTGTATAGTGTATAGTCGTATAGATGTTATCTATACTGTATTATAAAGCATGAAGGAAGGATGACGGTCAAATTTAAGTAAATACATGTTTTTATGCTTATAGTACAACACTAAATGAAGTTAATTTGAGGGTAAAGTTGTCTTTTTAGCAAATACTAATGAAGTCATTCTACACAAATTTAAGAGTTTTTAAGTAATTATAATTAAGAGTGGTAATGCAAATAATATATAATCATCTAAAACTAATTAAGTGGATAATTGATTATTCAAATTAATACATAACTCCACCCAAATTAAAGGACTTTGATTTCCAAGAGTTTCTTTGCAAGTCATTAATTCTCATGAAGTGGAATAACCACCAGACCCTTCATATCCCAAAGGCCCATTTCATTTCTCTCGCGCAACAGACTAACATTCACATCTCTATATCTCTCTATTTGTCCAATGATCAAACAATGGACTTCTTCAAAGCTAAGGAGCACAAATCACTACTAATTACCTTTAGTCCGGTAAGTACATATGAATCTCTTTATATCTTAGACACTCTTGTTCAATTTCCATTGATGGTCTCATGATTTCTTGCGAAATTCCTAGACCCTTTTTCATGCTCTTTGACATCAGATCGTTTGGGAAACAATACTTAAAATGTTGTGACATCAATGAACCGGGAATCTGGTACTTATCTTTTATCTTAATGCATGCATGTTGAAACCCCTTAATGAATTTAATAATCTATGAATTATGTTATTCTTTTTTATTTCTGATTGTTATCATTATGCTGTCATGGATTTGAGCATCGACATATTCACTTGATAATGCTTTTTCGAAACTTAATCTTGGTAAGATACCCACGACCCTTTATCCGTAATCACTTATACTTTTATCAAACATAATGGCAATTTGCAGATAATTGTATAAGATGTTTGGTAGCTTTAAGAACTATATTTTTTTTGTTTTGCCTTTAATTAGGTCCACGCTGTTGTTCGTCTAAATCTTCTAGAAGATCATTCTCATCAATATCATGACAAGATCTTTAGTTTGGTTTGAAGGTAATGTCTTAAAAAATTTTGCATTTTGGTAACTTGAAATATGACTCAAGTAGTGGTTGATTTTGTAAACAAAAATTGTAACTCAGTGTTAAAGCCATTTGTATACGCCATCCCCAACCCCAAGATCCGTATTTGTCACACACAAAAGGGGTTATGTTTTTAGTAATAAGGTATGAACAGTATGTTTGGTTCTTTTTTTTTTTTTTTCATGAGTTATGCCACCTAATGTTAGTTTTGTAGTTTTTTGGTTTTCTTTTTAGACATGCTTTTATGGAGTGTGAAATTGTAGAAGGAGTAAAGAAAGTAATATGATTTTATGGGTTATTTAACTTTTTAGTTTTGTTTCATTTGTTTTCCTGAACATCTTGATAACATCAGACATGTTGACATACTAAATAATGATAAACGATTTTTTATTTCTAAAATTTGCAGAATGGACTCTATATGACCAGGTAGTTGTTGCTTCTTTATATATAGAAGTTATCATGTAGTAACATAACTTTTCACAGGACCCTCGAATCACGAAATAACCTCCACACCTTAAGGATGCCTCGATCCTTCATCAGTTGAAGTAGCCATTTGAAAACCAAATAATATTCAATTTTGGAAGACAATCACTTCAATTGTTAAAATCAATTTGTTATGAATTTAAACAAACAATTGGTAGGTTATTAAACTCCGGCATAAAATTTTGAAATTGAGACAATGTTTAGTAAAATTTGTGTGTTTAAAAAGGATAAAGTATAAACATCCTGATAAAAGAAACGTGACATAAGAAAAAGTTGAACGACGTCATTTGCGACACATGAATGCTACAAGACAATCTAATTCAGAGTGTTTAGATGTAAAAAATAAGGATAATTGATTCTATCTACAACGCAGAAGCAATTAAAAGGAATGTGACATATTGTCGTCTCCGTTACGACATGTAGGTTCTCACTACAATATCTCGCTCGCATAAACGAATTTTTTACCAAACACATACGTAGGGGCTCACATGCGATTTTCCCGCAACAACGTGCGGGTTCCTCACTAGCTATGTTAAAAATTGTTTATATATTTTATCAAATATATTAGGTAGCAATAAATTAAGATAAGTAAATTACGTTCTCGTTTCATTTTTTTATTATCTTTTTCTTTGATTAATGTAATATTCAAATAGTTACTAAAAAATTGTATTAAAACAAGTCTGTGTGTTAAGTTAGAAGCTAAGTGAGTCACTCAAAGCCTATGCTATATGGTCTAGTAGTATGATAAGTTCTTTCACGAGTGTGATTTGGGTTCAAATCTTTGCATATATAAACTGCTCGGGTGTTTTAAGTATATAAAAACTCTTGTTCAAAAAAGGAAGATAATAAGGTTTAGTTAGTGATAGTTAAGTCGGTTAGTAAGTCAAATAAGTGCTTGTATTTTTACTGTCTTACTCTCACATACTCTAATCCTACTCGTCAATCTACACATTTACATACTTTAATCCTACTCGTAAATCTACACATTTACATACTTTAATCCTACTCGTAAATCTACACATTTGCTCATCATTGAACTTGAATTCTCAATCTCATGTGAAGGAACACATTTGCATCACATCCACATATCGTTAGGCTACAAGCCCTTTGGTAAATAAGTGTATGTCTTGTAAGTGACTAGTGTAACATTTCACGTTTAATAATTGTACGTTACGTATAATTTGGATAAAAACGTCAAGTTCCAGTATTATTGTTTGCATTTAATTATTTTTGTGGCATTTTGAACCCTAATACTATGATAATTATTCAATATATATATATATATATATATATATATATATATATATTAATTATATGTTAAAAAAATGCCTAAATAATAAAAGCTTGGGCCGGGACTCAAACCCGCGCCCCAAGCCGGTTCTTTGTACACACACAAACCAACTGCTCTAGCCATGAATCTTGTTATAATCCGGGCACTTTATAATTATATCACGACTCAAAAACATCTCAGTTGACTTGGAAAGTCAACTGAGATCCACGACTTACCATAATCACAACCAATAACTCGTAATTGATCTGTGATTGGCATAACAACGTGATTATCGGTCATCTACAAGTCATACACTCGTCAATTATCAATCAATTGTTACCATTTTGATCAAACGACGCGTCAAACATTCAAGGCAAGGTCAACGTTGCCAATTCGAACACCTAGACCACCTCACTATAAATTGAACCCTTCTGGACCTTCACAACTCGCCATTCATTCTTTCTAAACCTCTAATTTCTCATAAAAATCTGCTGTTCTTGGAATTCTTGTTCGAGTTGACTTTGAAGCTTTGACTTATCATTCGTAATCAATTCAGCTTTGTAAGTCTAATTTTTGTTGTGGGTTTCATTAATCGGCCTATACACAACATTTACCCTATGGTTAATTGGGTTGATGTTGTGTAAATTGCTCGATTGCAGAATCTAGGGCTCGTTGGCAAATATTGGGGAATAACACGATTCCATGATATTATTTATTTTAAATAAACAAAAACCAAACACAACCACTGGTCTGGACCAGATGGTTGTGTCTGGTGCCCACTAACCGAGCCACGCGGGTTCGATCCCCGGCTGTGGCAAACCATTTTCATTTTGTTTTGTTTTTAATCAAAACAATCAAATTAATTATATATATTACTTATATTTTATAAATTCGTTTTAAAATATTAAAACTCTTTTAATAATTCTACAAAAATTATTTTAAGTTAATCTAATGAAAAAGTTTAACTTACAATTTTTAGTTTTCAAAAATTTATTTATTTAATATATTTAATAAATAAATCAAGTTTATTCTATTATATTTATAAAATTCTATTAAAATATCAAAACAATTTTATAAATTTCCACAAAAATTATTCTGAGTTTATATAACAATAAACTTTTCTGAAATGATTTTTATTTCTGAAAAATCATTTATGTAATATATTTAATCAATTTTTGTTAGTTTTAATCATAATTAAATCATAATAAATCCTATTTTTAATATTTTTGCACCAAAATTTTATATAAATTATTTCTGATTATTTGGAACAGAAATATAATTTTTAAACTAATAATTCTTTGATTTTAGTATTTATAAATATTAAAGTTAAATTTTGACAATTTGTAATAAATAGATTTAATATTTTATTTTAAAGAAAATAATTTTATAAAAATTATTTTTATACTTTAAAATCATTATTGTGACCATCTTAAATTCAAATCTTATAAAGAGATTTTTGTTTATTTATTTACTAAAATTCTCTTAATTATCAAACATTTTTCAAACGAGCATTTATCCCCAATTCGAAGCCCTAGAATATATACATTTGTAGAGTCAAATAGACTTAGACATATTTATTACCTTATTATAGGGTGATACTTGACACATTTGGGCAACACCACTATTCAATTTTTCAACAGATATAACATTTTGCTAAGGTGAGTTTTACATGGCCCCTTTTCTATTTATCACCGTTTTTGGGGTGAAACATGTTACAACATCATATATGCAATTCAATCATCAATGTGTCTATGTGTTTTTCTATGTTGCATTATGTCTTGAACATGACTAGGGTAAGCACAATTCTAGCATAATCATTAACATTGATCAGCCGACGATATACATTGATAGATCTATTGGACTGACAATCCCACCCGGATACGTGCCTCCTACAAAGGTAGCGTCGATGTTTGTTATCGCATAACATATTCGAGTGAACCATGAGCGTATGAGATGTACCACATTATAACAGTCACAAGGGTTGATTATGCACTCGATTTACTTCTAGTATGTTTTCACATATGGACTAGACTTGCCATGACACATGAATTGCACAACAATTTTATTCAATTATCAAAACCTATGTAATTCTCACCAACTTTTGTTGACCCAAAATATTTTCAACTTAACATGTTTCAGGTTCTACTTGCTTGAAGATTTGAATTAATGCTTGAAGATGTGTGCCTAGTTTTATTCAATTTGATGTACGAATTTTTGTAGAACAATTGTATGTAATTTATTTAAATCATTTAATGAAATTTATTATTCGCCATGAGCTACTGAACAATCATCAATACGTGACACCTCGATGTTTCCGTCATCGGTTGGGGTGTTACAACTAGCTATTAATAGTTAAGTAACTAGTGAGTTATATCAGCGTAATCCCATGGGAAAAGTGTACACTACAAAAATAAATAATCATATACAATAGTATGTATGTGCTCCCCGCGTGTAACCAAAAGGTAACCAAAAAATAAAGCCTGTGATATGCACAAAATGATGATAATCGATTGAAAACCATAAAACATATATAGATACGCAGGTTTCGATATCACTGATAAATATACCAATGTTAATTGGTTAGTTGCAATACTAATACCCTGTAGTTTGTATAGCTAATGAGACAATTTGTTTCCTTGAATAAAACTCCCATTTCATTAAAATGTAAGTGTTATGAATGTGTTGAAACTATTTTTTTTTTTTTCCAAACTACTCTCCTATAATATGTGTTTTTTTCAGGGTCATTTTAGCTTGTAAACTTGAGAACTGTTATCTAATTTCTGGTTCTCTAAGTTATCTATCTTGTCATTTGCCAATAATGGCTAGCTCAATTGGCAAGAACCCCATGAGTTACTTTTTAGGTCAGGGAGACGTTCGGTTCCGGGTTCAATCCACAAAAGTGACGATATATTCGGGCCCGTTTACTTCATGGGATGGCAGACCGGGACCTGAGTGTTAATAACCCCTTTGGGGCTAGGTACCTGGGTCAGACTCGGGTTTGTCTTCATGTATGTTATCCTGCAACGCTTTACGCGCACAAATATTCCCACTGCGCTGCATGTCGTTCAAAAAAATCTAACTTGTTATCACTAACTTCCCTAGTCTTGAACGCCTTATTGATTTGATCGAGACTTCCAAATTTATAGGATCAAGAACTTGCCAATAGATAATTTTTTAATTGTATTACAATCATGGTTAAATTACATGTATAGATATAAATTTATATTTATATATATAATAAAGCGATTAGGGTGGGGACACATGCAATTTAGTGAGACATTCTTACCCTAGGATTTCCGCCTAAAATTTTAGGTTATTAATAACCTAATTAACTTTTCAAAAAAAAAAAAACTAATTAACCCAATATTTATTAATTTATAATCTTTATATTTATTATTACTTTATTATATAATAAATAAAAATCTTATGATTATCTCAATTCTCTCTCATATGAAATAATATTATTGAACCATAATTTCATGTTTATCTCTTATTTATTTTCTTAACTAATTCTTTTTATATTTTTGCTTATAAAAACACTTTAATATTTTTCTAACCTAATAGGCTAATATAAGTAAAAAAAAAAGATTTTTGTTATAACCCGTGTGATACACAAGTTTCTAATGAATTTTTTTACACTAAATTAAACTATAAATTATTTGTTTAATTTACATTTTCATTTTTATTCACATGATTAAAATTGTTGTTTTCTCATATTATAGTACATTAATTTCTATAGAACGTAACACACATTTTGTCACTTTATATTAGATTTGTATATCCTGGAAAGTTCTTGGAATATAACCCAGTAAATTTATATATAAAAGCATAAATCAGAAATTGGGAAACCTATAAAGAAACTTTTTCTATAAATTAATTGTTAAATAACCGGTGTCATGAAGGTCTAAAAAATATTCAGCCAATTATATATGTATAGTATCAATAGAAGGTGAATGAGTGTTCTAAATTCTACGATGACCGGATTTTCACCACAAACACTTACATAGCGTATTATTCCACATCCTTTATATATATTGGAAAGGTTTAGACCCTAGGTTACATGAGTGCGAGGGTAGGCGTGTTCGTTGGTTTGAAACGGTTAATACCTTAATGGTTGATAGGTGTCGATTCAACCGGTTGGTTCAAACATAATTTATGTCTTAATCATCCTCTCCTAATAAAGATGATAGGTCTAAGATTAAGTAAGGAGAGACATCAAACTCACATCAACTATTATTTTTATTATAATATTAATTCAACTATATAATATAAAACTATCCTAAAGTAGCGTATTTTTATCATCGGACACAACAAAACTTTGTTAAAAAGGACTCTTATTAATTGCTACAATTTAATGTAAGGCTAATGGGTGTAGAGTAGGTGAAGAGGCCCGGGAGTGCCAAGTAGGACGCGGGTAGAGTCACGGCTTTCACAAACCGAATGGTGTTGGGCAGTTGGGGGTTTTTGTAATGTGGAGGATGGTTATGGGGATGAAGGATCATTACCACACCTCTTTGTTGGTGACGGAGGGGTGATGTTGAAGATGGTTATATGGTGGAGGAGCATCATCACACCAGGTAGCGTAATTGTATAAACACAAGTATTCTTATATGGCCATTTCAACCTCTCATGATGGAAATTCTTATATCCATCCCTTTAGTGCAACTTCTACACAACTTGCATTGACTATGCTACAAAAATCTCAATATAATTTATCACATCTTAACAATTTTGGGTTTGTTAGTTCTGTAAATTGTTGTTGGCTTGTTTTTTCTTTTTCTTTAGAAATGGTACTGCAATAATTTAAAAGTGCTACTTTGTCAAAAGGGGGCTACCAAAAGTAGACACACTTTTTATATAAATGATAGAAAATACTAAATAGTTACTCGTATTAATCATTGAAACACTGATGATAAAGCTTATTTTGGTGGATAAATCTGGGTATTTAGGAACCATACACCTTATAATTGGGATTTATACACCCTGACCCACATCGCAGACTAACAGGAAGCTGCCACATACGCAAAATGTGATGTCATACACCCCTAAATATGATGTCACATGGTGTATGAATCCTAGAACCCTAAATCTGTCATGTTCTTTTTATTTAGCAACATTTTAGGTATTTAATAACATCCAAACTTTTTCATCAGCTCATGTAATTAAATAAAAATAAAAGTTAATTTGAAAAAAGGGGGAAGTGATCAGTTACATAGAATTACATCTCGTTATAGGTTCTTTATACGTGTTTATGTGTTTGAATTTATATGAATATATATGGCTGCAAACGAACTGAACTTTCAGCGAACAGTTCATGAACTGTTTGGCGGGAAGTTCGTTTGTGTTCGTTCGTTTAATAAATGAACGAACATGAACAAAGGTCGCGTTCGTTTGTTTATGTTCGTGAGCGTTCGGTAACGTATTCTTTTATGTTCTTGAGCATTCGGTAAGGTGTTCGTTTATGTTCGTGAACGTTCGGTAATGTATTTGTTTAAGTTCATTTATGTTTGATTGTTTAATAGGGTTTTTATTTTTTATAATGTTTTTTACATTCTTTAATTTTTATTTATTTTACCCAGATAATAATTTTTTTTGTGAAGTATATGGCTATACAAGATCAGCAAACCCTACTTTTAGCATAATCATTAAATAAATAATTAATAAAGAGTTCAAATTTTTAAAACCAATTAATTAAGACTTCAAGTTTAAGGTGCGAGCTTAATTTTTTTAGACACTACTTTATTATGTTTATCAATATTATGTTAAGTACTAAGTATGTATGTATAACTAGGTTATATTTTGGGTAGATCTAATTAATTTCTTAATATATGTGAATTCGATATTATTTGAAAGTTAACACTTTGTATTTGTTTCCCTTCATGAACACTTTGTATTAATGCACACCTGTTTATGTTCATTAATCTCCGATGCGTCATGAGCGTTCATGAACAAAATCAACAAACGAACACGAACACGAGTGTTTTCTTAACAAACGAACACGAACAGAAAATCTCATTCGGTAAGTTTTCATAAACTGTTCGTGAACACATAATTTCCTTACTAAACGAACACAAACAAGACCTTGTTCGTGTTCGTTCGATTCGTTTGTAGCCCTAAGTATGTGTGTATATATATATATATATAGGCTAAGTATTGGGAAGAAACCTTCCAAAATGAAGAAACCCCCACAAACCCCACATGTGGCTCTTATTGTGACACATCATCATATCATTTATCATTATTTTATTTTGGAGAAGGGTATTTTTGTCAATAAACAAGCCACCATATCTTTCAAAATCTGCCAACTATCTACTGCTTCATGTCCATCAAGGTCACCTTCCATAATTACTTTCACACACCCCCATATCTTTCCCCCCATTTTCGTCTTCTTCAACCCTCATTTACTCCTCTCAATATTCTTCTCCCTTCATTAACTTCCCTGAATCTTCTTCTCCCCTCATTAACTCTTCATGTTATGGAATCGAACCAAGGAGATCCGCCTCATTTATTAAGCCCTGATCATGGGAATAATTATGGACCGGCTGTTTTTCAAGGAATTTCCCATGTTGCATCGGAATCAGAGCAACAAAGCGACGATGATGGATCAGAAGGTTTGTACATATTTTAATCAACATCGATTAAATTTTTTTGCTTAAATCCTCTGATAAGATACAGACACAAGTTATGTTCATATGTTTTGCGTAGGCTTATGAGTGTTTTTTTTAAGCTGATAAGATTTATTTTTGTTTCTTTTGTACAGCACTTAATGTTGGTTCGTCATCTGTGTTAATGGACGTTGATGGAAATCACTATGAAGCTGGGGATGTAATAGGTAAGTTATTTTTGCAAAACATGTGACTATAAATAGTTTGTTAGTTTGTGTTTTGTTTGTTGTTCTACAATGCATGAGCTTTTGTTTTGATGAAGCACAGTAGCTGTTAATATTGTTTTTTATGTGTTGATGAATCTTTTTTAACCTACTCATTATTGTTTTTTGTCTTACACACAAGATTACAAGTAGAATATCCAAAGTTAACGTACGTAACACACGTTTGCTGTTGCACCCCTCGCACAGTAGTTGTTAATATGCTATTTTTATTATGTGTTTTTCATTTAACTTTTTGTCTTTGTTGTTTGCTGTTATCTTAACAGTTTATATAAACGATTTTACTTTTAAAACTTTTTAACTTAACTTGTTTTGCACAGGTGAAGCTGAAGATATCGAGCCGTACTATGTCATTTCAACCCCTAATGGGACCCAATTCTGGATCCCGAATGTGAGCCCCCGGTACGTGCCTGTTGTTGATCAGACTTTCCCCACGTTCGAGGCAGTAATGGCCATGTACAAGGAGTATGCGCAACAAGCTGGCTTTTCAGTTAAGAAGGGACAAACTAAGGTTTGGTTGGGTGCCCCGACACACAAGTACCTTCGTTGTTGCAAATACGGTAAACCTCAGGTTAATAAAACCTTTGAAACTCTAGACGAATCTTCTGTTAAACCACGTAGAACTTCATTCAGCCTTTCCAACTGCCAAGCCCATGTGTTAGTGTCAATTACTTGTGGTGGTTCTTGTTTTAAAGTTATTCGTTTCAATGATGTTCATAATCATCAGCTTTGGGATAAAAATAACCTTGATCTTGCTAAGATTTCTCGGAAACTTTCTTTCTCGACAAAACAGTTTATTCATAATATGAGTCTAAACCGTGTTGGCCCCGTGAAAGCTCATAGGTACTTAGTGTCTCTTAAAGGCGGCCACCATAACGTCAATGGTACTGCGGTTGATTTCAAGAATTTTAGTAACCAACTAAGAATTTGGATCGGTGAAAGGGATTCGTCATTGTTCCTTGATCGCTTGCGTGATCGGCTTGAAAATTTGCCACATTTTTTTTACGACTTTGTTGTGCGTGATGGTAAATTACACTCTGTTTTCTGGGCGGATGAAATTTCGAAACTGAACTATAAGGCGTTCGGTGATGTTTTAGCCTTTGATGCAACCTACAACACAAACAAGTATGTTGAACTATTTCATAGCTTAACGTGTGTTACAACTTTTGTTGCAGTCAGTGTTAGTGACTTCTTAACATACGTATCTTTATATAATGTTTCAGGTACAACATGGTGTTTGTGCCTTTCACTGGTGTGGACCACCATAAACAGTGTGTTACTTTTGGCGCAGGATTGATAATTAATGAAACTATAGATTCGTATGTGTGGTTGCTTGAAAGCTTTTTAAAAGCTCATGGTTCACAGCCTCGTGTAGTCTTGAGTGATCAAGACCCTTCAATGATGCAGGCTGTACCACAAGTGTTCACTGAGGCTCGCCATCGGCTATGTATGTGGCATATAATGAAAAAACTACCCACAAAGGTAATGTTTTCTATTTTATTATTGCCTTCGTTTTATACGTAAATACACATATAGTCGGCTACTAATTTATTAGTTTTCTTTTTTGTTGTTTTTTTTTTTTTTGGTTTTGTTTTTTTATACGCTTGCACCTAGGTGGCTGGAGCTGTTTTGGAAAACACTGAGTTTCGGTCTTGCATTCATAAACTGGTTTGGAACATATTCATTAAACCGGCGACGTTTGAAGCTCGATGGCATGCGCTAATAGAGACATTTGGTCTTCAAGAAAATCAGTGGTTGAGCGATATGTTTGCAATGAAGGAATTATGGGTGCCGGCCTATTTTAGGGAAATTCCAATGTCTTGCTTGATGAAAACAACATCAAGAAGCGAGAGCTCCAACAGTTCGTTTAAAGTCAATTCAACCAGTGCAAACACACTCGTTCAGTTTATGTTGTGTTATGAATCTCGTCTAGATAGTCAGCGCTACCGTCAGCGGGTTGCTGAGTACAAAACCTCCTCGACAGTCTTTGTTGGGTCTACTGACTTAGCGATTGAGCAGCATGCCTTTAGTCTATACACAAATAATGTCTTCAATGAAGTAAAGAAGGAGATAGTGAAGGGGAAGTTTTCCTGCTACATATCAAATGTTGACGAACAAGACAACATGCCTGCCGTAATCTCTGTCACACAACTTGACAAGCGTCGTGATGTCACCAATGTTTTCCAGGTACCCTATTTTGAAGCTACTAGTACTTAGTTTACTGAAAACTATTAGAATATTGTTTTGTTACACATGTTAAAAAAATTCTGTTACATGTGTTACAGATTAAAGTTTATAGTAAAAAAAAGCAATAGGGGCTCTGCTGTTAATTCTGTTTTTTTCCCCAGTCCAGCCTTTCTATTATGTTATTTCAGTTTACAAAACTGGCCTTGTTACATATGTAAACTATTTTTATTTGTTGAAATAGGTGCGATTTGATAGCCTGGATGCAACGGCAGAATGTTCATGCAGGTGTTTTACCCGTCTTGGCTACCTTTGCCGCCATGTGTTTGCGACTTACATGATTAAGAAAGTTGACCGCATCCCTCAACAATACGTTGCTGATAGATGGTTACGTGATACTCTACCGAAGAAAGTCTTCTCCATTTGCAGCCGTTATGGTGTTGACACCCATCCAGGTTCTCTACTTAGGAATGAGATTCTTGAACTCGTAACTGAATGTGTTGATGTTGCTAGGACAGATGAAAGCACGTTAGCGGACTTGGTTGAGCAGTTGAAATCAATCAAACTCAACCTGTTATCAAGGGAATCTATTTCTGTACTACCCCCTGAAGACAATGAAGCTGTTGTCGAGGACATAATTGGCCAACCGGCTGATGTTGACATTGTTGTTGCCAATCCCTCTGTTGCACGCAACAAGGGTTGTGGGAAACATCGCAGATTGGCTGGTCCTGGTGAGAAGGCCATATCAAAGCGTCCCAAAATGCCCAAAGCGCCGCGTCTATGCAACAACTGCCACCAATATGCCACAGATCATGATGCAAGGAACTGCGAGAAGGTTGCGGCAATGAAAAGGGCCAAGGAGGAGGCGGCACGCGGCCGCCAAGCCTAGTACATGATCTAGGGTACTACGGGGGGGGGGAGCATAAATCACATCTACCTTTTTGAACCAGGTTATACACTGGTAACAATTACAACCCGATGCAGGAACTGTTTTGTTACGTGTGTAACATGGTTGTCATGTTCAATTCTGCACCCCCCAGCTCACTAGCTTGTCTTTTTTTTTTTTTTTAACTTATGGTTATGTAAACAATTTATCCACTAGACATGCCATTTTGTGTTTTATAATGTAGCATGAAATGTGGTTTTTATGCCAATGTTATTGTGTGTTTTACAAGAGTTGTTGGCTACATTGGAACCCAAAAAGGCCTGACCACTATCACCTTTTTAAAGGGTAGTTGTGGTATGGAATAGGATATTTTTTAAGTGTGATAAAAATAATAATATTTTGAGAAGTACAAAGTACAAAAAGAAGAGAATATAATATTAACTTAACTTCTATCACTATCACCTTTTTAATAGTGATTTGACATAAAGGTAAAATACAACAACCACCACAAATTTACTTCTTACCACCTATCAACCTACCCCCAATTAAATAAACTATTTATGGCCCCTACTATTTATATCCACCCCTATTTTACCTTCCACCCCTTACATGGCAAATTTGCATAACAAATCTGCAAATCAAATGGAGAGCCCTTCAAACACTCATGCAACTAAACGCCAAAAGATCGAAAATGAAGATGAGGTAACTTCCAAAGAAACTGATGCGCTTGCCTTAATGAAACTCAGTGAAGAAGTAGGCGCTGATGGTGCACAACATGGTGCTAGTTCCAAAGATACGAAACTACGTAAGAAATGGGTCAACGACACTATGATGGTAGATGATTCTGATAACAACGTAACCTATAAACGAGATGCAGATATGGACATTGATGGGGAAGGGTCAAGCACGACTGCGTACTCGGTAACTAAAGAGGACGTAAAACGAACGGGTGGGGAATGTACAGGAGCTGAGTACGACCATGAGTTTTGGGGTTGTCCTTTGTGTCCAAATTCCCCAAAGACTCTCGCTCGGTGGGCAAACCACAATCCGTGGGAAGGTGAGGACAGTGAACAGTCTGAGCTGAGCTTCGGAGCTCAGTATGGTACTTTCTCGCCATGATTCGGGCCAAACTAACAACGTTTATGTTTTCTCTATTTCAGTGTATGTGTTGTTTTCTATTTACTTTATAGGCACGACATGGAAGTGCCCCTTGTAAATGTTTGACCATCGAACTATGTGTTATGTATGTAACAGAATGTTTGTCATGTTGTTGATATCTTTTAACTGTGTGATGTGGTATCCTAAAAAGAAACACAAACCCTACTCAAAATAGTGGAAACATTTTTAACACATTAACATATGTAACATGACATATATTGATGGTACTGTGTGTTATGTATGTAACAGAATGTTTGTCTTGTTTTGAATAAACTTTCAACTGTGTATTATGTGGTATCCTAAAAACCATCTACAACCCTACTCAAACTAGCGGAAACATTTTTAACACATTAACATATGTAACATGACATACATTGATGATAATGGAAAACAGTAAACATAACCAAGTCCGCCCGAGATTACGGTCTTAAATTACAGATATAAGATGTTGTATATGGTTAACATATATTACATTCATAGATAGTATCCCCATCAAAATATTAGAATGTATATCGGCCTAGCAGGTTAGTACTGTTTAAACTGCACATACACTGGGGCATGTTTAAACTACACAAAAGACGCAGTAGGTTACTTAGTAAATAAATGTCATACATGCATCCCAAAAGACAGTTAAAACATGCTGCTCACCGACCCCCTCCGGTTACTTCCTAAGTGCTGCGGCAGCCTCCACCTGCCCTTTCTTTGTATTAACCGCTGAACGCAAGATATGTGCCGCATACTTCGTCCGCAATTTCTTTATATCCCCGTCCTTGGCGCGCCAATGTTTACTGAAATTGCAGTCAAAAGGCACATTAAGCCCCATGAACTTCTCCATGTGTCTCATCAGGTAAACACCACAATCGGTAGCATTGCCAGCCGTAGCCCATTCCACATCCAACCTGTGTATCTCTGCCCCTCCAATCAAAGCTGCCTTCGGATGATTCATGTTTTTTAGAAACGTCACAAACATGTGCTTCTGCAAATAAATTAACAGGTTGTTACATATGTTACAAAGGCTAACAAAACATTGGATACCACAAAAACAACTTACGTATTTATGGACCATATCTTTCTTGTGGAAATCTATGTGATCCTTGCAGCTACGCCTCCCTCGCTTTTTGTCATTATCAATGAGGATGATTGCAATGTTCTTCAGCTCGAATACCAACAAGTAGAAGTGGGCCCTTTCAAGTATAGGGAAGAAGACGATATCAAATTTCTTGAAGTCATGGTTCTTCTCATAAGATGGCACCGAAGCGACCATAGCTGCCGAAAACCTTGTCATCCGTCTATTCTCATCACAGTTCTTGTCATTAAGCATCCATGGAATCTATTTTTTGTTTTTAACAACCAACAATTGATATATAAATATAAAAGCTGAGAATAGATATATAAATTAATAATCATGCAAAACTACATGTTTTGGAATTAACATACCACTGCCTTTGTGTTCACAAACAAGCGAAGAGATGACGCTTCCGATTTCAACCTCTCCTCGTAGTTTAATACATCAACCCAACAATCTATTATCGCATCTAACACCTGCATGCCCGGCTTCAAAGTTTTGAACATGCTACGCGTTGCCTCCACATGAGTTAAGCTTCTAAATAACACCTCACTATAAACACACAGCAAAGACAATGTTAGAAGGCAGTTTTTAACACTTTTACAAACAATTATGTTGGACTTAAAAACTAAAAATTATATTACTTGGCAAGTGCCTTATCTACTTCTTCTTGAGGTATTTCTACGTTCTCTACGACCTCCCCACGTTCTAGCCTGGATATTAACAAACAGAAATGATACGTTACACATGTTACAAAAGACAAAAAAATCGTTGGTAAGCATATTGATGCATAACGTTACCTATTCTGTTTCGCCACCCTCCTCCGGGCATCCTCACCACACAACATATACAGCGGGTCCTCGTCCATGTAAACATACTTCCACATAGCATCGTCATCCTTTGTCACCCCTCTGTTAAATCAACCCCCCTTATGTGAAAGGGTGACTTATGAACATAAGTCACATTCCTTTCGCGTAGGGGGTTTCGCTTGGCTGCATCCATCTTTGCAATCGCCTGTTGACGCATCGCCAACGTCATATGGTCATCATCCATGTTTCCACCCAAACCATACTCATTGTATATATTGTTTTGCGCGTCATATGAACTAATAGGAGACACCATTGGATATACCGCTGTGGTATCGCTTACTGATGCACCAACTCCATCCGCATCTGCAACATTTTTCTATTTATGTTTAACCATGTATAGGAAACAGATTATTAAATTACAATTAGCGTTGTGGATTTACCCATACTATCATCGGCCTTCTCCTTTCCACGCGCCTTGCTTGCATCCAATCCTTGCTCCCCAGACGTATCTGCACACTCTGTAACACATGCAACATGGTACATCAGTATGCATGTTTACCAGCGGTATGGTTTAAAAACCAACCATACCCCTACCTGGCATTGCAGGCAAGTCCGAAACATTAGATTCTGCCTGCGGACCCACACCAGCAGACCCTGTAACATACGTCACAACCATTGTTAGATATAACTCTGAATCTGTTTATAGGTTTGAATTATCCTATCACGAACTTGCACTTTGTACCTGATTCACAAAATGACGCGTTCATTCCGGTTCCCATTTTTGGAGAAGGAGCCAAAAATTCTGTATCATACGTAACATTTTAGACTCATAATTTTGTTAAAAACCTAACTCAAACCTGAACCCCGCTGACCTTCTTCTTCTGGCTGTGTTAGGCCAAAGCTAAAACTTGGTGCATCATTTCCATCTGATCTCGTCATATATGGAAGTATCCAGGAGCATCCTGTAAATGTAAGTTAAACCACATT
Organism: Ambrosia trifida; assembly: GCA_028751855.1. NCBI lineage: Eukaryota > Viridiplantae > Streptophyta > Magnoliopsida > Asterales > Asteraceae > Ambrosia > Ambrosia trifida. Next base: position 21,657,872 of record CM054130.1, read on the forward strand.
ACTTGACGACTGTGGCAAAGGTAGTAACATATTTCATTTGTCTTTAGCGTACCCGCGCTTGTGTCTTGACCTCCTTCATTAGCCTGTGAACTCCCATCTCCCAACCCTGACCTGTCCGGTAAGTTTTCTGTAGGTGTTATCACCCCAAGGCCTGTAAAATCGAAGTTCCCGTTCATCATTGTCTATCTAACAAGTTCCATACCTTTTACATAAAAATCATATTACATTACCTGTTTGTTGTGCTTGTTCATTTTCTTTCGCAGCATCAAAAAACTCACTTGGGGCATCCATGGTGTGGGCCGCAGCCTCTGCGCTTGCTTGGGAGTCTGCTTCACATCATGTAACAACATAGGTAAGATTACAAATATTCTATATGAATGTATGCACTTACGAACTCTTACACAACATACCTCGCCCATCATTCTTGTATGTGGACACTTCTGCATCAGCTGTACAAATCCCTTCACATCCTGACACTAAATATAAGATTGCCAGTAGAATCTGAGTATTGTGTGACCCTTCTTTACTACTGTCAAATATTGAAACTTTCACAAACATACCTGTTTTGTCATCTTACATCTGCACTTCTACCGGTGTTACCCCACCGACACTGTCATCTTGAATTAATTCAACTGCCACTTCTTCGGTTAGATCCACGCCTTAACATAATGTAACATACGTCACAACAACAGAAAAACACACACTTAAGTTTTTAGGATTTTGTTAAATGCACACCTAGCCCTTCGTTGTTGGTGGGCACCTCAACTTCCACTCCTGAAACATTAGTAACACATTAGAATAACAGTTTTTTTTTTTTTTTTGATTTGTTGTATATGATGTACAGGTTTATTAAAAACAACTCAGGTATACCTAGTTCATCATTTTCTGTTTCTACCACTGATTGTCTGCTCACTAATTCCTCTTCAGTAGCATTTGGTACCACATCGTCTAACTCATCGTGCACATCTAAGGAAATATTATTAGTAAAATACCCCCCACTTTGACTTGGTTCACACTGTGCGTATTTAACAGATTTAGACGGTGTGTGGTCTGATTACCTCTTTGTTGTGTTCCATCGCTTCCTGCTAACTTCTTATCATGTGTCCCATCTTCACACACCTCTGCAAATTCGCTTGTTAAATTCTTCGCAAGATCTTCATTTCCTGTTACACATGTTAATTACATAAGCATCTGCTGTTAACACATGTTAATGAAGTGTCCATTTTAAGGCGGCTTTTTTCTCACCAATTCCTGACATACCACCAGTATTGTATTTGGCACTGTCATGCAGGGTCTTCCTGTATTGGCTAAGAATTGGACTCTCAAACGCCCCTCCGTCGTCCGACGTGCCCTCAGTTTTTCTCGTTTTTGATCGTGTCAATGGCGACTTGTGCAGGGCCGTATCACCCAAGTTCAAACAATCATCCTCCTCTACACAATAGGATTCAAATTAAAATATGTCTGTGGGCATTTGAGAAAACGTATACTCAACTGATTTCCCTATTTACAAAATAATTTAGAGGATATAAAGAACTGACTTACCTACTCCAATGCTTTTCCCTTTACTTACTGAGTCCAACACATTGCCGATTTGTGCATCAGCTGTTACGCGCGCAACAGATGCATCCACATTCGCCTTCACCATTTCGTTAATAAAAGCATCGTACCTTGACTTCACTGCAACAACTTCTTCTCTACCTGGATAATCCTCACATAACTTACTGATGGCGAATTCAGCCCTTCTTTTGGTTCTAATCATCACATCTAGCAAATCCACAACCGCTGATACCCTACCCTGTTTATGATAGGATGATTAGGATACAATCAAATGTAGTTCATGAATTATCTTTTGGTAATACATTAAATGTTACCAACCTGGACGCTTGGTTGATCTAACCCGACATTCACATCGTCGTATGTAGACAAAGCTTTTAGCGTTCCCCTTCCAAAACCACCTCCATTTATTTCCAGTTTTTCTCGGTCTCTTAACCTTTGGAATGTCCAGAAACTCATAGGATCCAAAGAAGTATCAACATCAAGCCCGTTACATTTAAAACTATCCACGTATAAAAGCTAGAAATTGAAGATCGCTTAATTGGTTAGTAACAAGTAAACAAACAGTGTCACTAATAAGAAACTAATTAAAACTTAACATGCGTAAATAGCAACATACCGTTAAAAATGTAAGTGTGGATCAAAACTGTTTCGTCTCCAACCATTCTTACAACTCTTTAGTACCTCAACTACTAACTCACACCAGTCCATACCAGCAAAATCCAAGTCATCCGTAATATACTCGAGTATGTTATCCTTCAGACTGCCTTGTTTGTGGCAGTCAATCATGATAGTATAGAAGCACATTATAAAATCCAAACGGAAATTAGAATCATCCTCACCGTTTGACTCCTTTTCAATCATGTCCACCATTTGCTTAGCAGATATAAATCTGCTTAGTGGGTACCTCTCTCTCCATTGGGCTATGCCTTCATCATGCGCTTCCCTACGCTCCAACGCATTGAAAGACACCCCTCCAATCGGTAACCCAAGGACCTTGTGCACGACTTCAGCATCAATGCAAATTTTGCCAGATGGCACAGTCAACTCTAAACTTTCCTGGTTGAAGTTATCTACAACATAATGCCCTAGCTTCGCAGGTATCCCATCCATTTTTAGATTTAGCAACCTTCCCAACCCCATATCCTTCACTGCTAAACGTTGTTCGTCACTTAGAATCTTTATGCATCTTGTTAACTGTGTTGGTGATGATCTAGTACGTATCCCTAGCCATTCATTCAACTTTGACTTTTTGCGTTGCCTACAAGGTTCAAGCGCATCATCCCATGTCTTGTCTACCTTCTTCCGTTTTTTCGCCTTCAATGCTCTCTCTTTTTTTCCCCTGTCTATTTTCGCTGAAACTTCTAATGCTCGTGTTTTTGCTCGTGTTATCCTAACCGGTGCAGACGAAGACAGATCATACACAGGGATTGGCTGCTTATCTGTTACACATGTAACAGTTATTAGTTCAAACTAACTTTGACCCGGTATCAATTTACATAACTATTTAGTGTTCAACATCAGCGCACCTTTTTTATTTCTTGTCTGAGTTTCACCAAACGCTATTTTTGTGTCTGTTTTTACATAACATACAAATACCCAATGTAAGCAACTGATCGCTAAACGAGACGATAACACCTATTTTTAACCATATATCACTGAATATATTGGAAAACCACAAAACACCTAACCTTTGGTTTTCGCCTTTTGACGACGACGACGGTTAGAGAAAAAGGAAAACTTTTCCTTCTGTGGCTGCACACTTGAATCATCATCATCAGACTCCACCGCAATTGACCCTCCTGAATAATCATTATCAGAACCTTCATTCGATGATGGTCCTGATTCCTCATTATAGGAAGTTTGCACCGTCGACGGCCCTGGATCATCATTATGAGCTGAAGCTTTGCCAACTCCTTTACGCAGCCTCTTTAGGTTGATAAGTGGCGTATCCGAGTCATAGTCTACATATTTTAAAAAAATGGAACTCTAAATAAATTTACAGGAGCCTATAACTACATTACTAAGATTAAAAAATAATTTATCTTCATTACTATCCATAAGTCCCTGTAACACTTACCTAGATGACGTTTTACATCTTCAAACTCCCTAGCTGATAATCCAATTTCCTTTCCATGCCGGCTTCTTGTTGTGTCATCAGACAAAACGACCAATTTTCTTTTCCTCCTGTCCCAAACATTATATTTGTTACGCTTTCACGAGGGGTATCACATTTTAAAAACTACAATCCACTTATGCACTAAATAAATAATAAATGATAACAACTCTACTTATGAAAGTCGAAAAAATCCCCATTATTTATCTGTTTTTACACCATCAATTTTATATCCCTGATTTTTCATGAATATCTTGTAGGACATACGAGAAACCCCAATTTTAAACAGTAAACGGACAGAAAACAACGAGCCACGTACCTTTTAGATGATTTCTTAGACCCCAATCGTCGGCTAAAGGAAGATAACGTCCACATAAACGATTTCATCGTTACCGGAGACAAAAAGGGTACAGGGATGAAGGTTTGAGGAAGAAGAACGAGAGAGAGTATGAAGGGTACAGGGATGAAGGAGTCTGATGATCCTTCAAATGGAGAGAGAACAGGGATGAATTTTTGAATTTGGGATGATGGTATACGAGTAAGTGAGAGGGAAAGAGGTTATTGAATGAGAGAGGGTATGAAGTGACTGATGTGCAGATCCATGCAGTTACCAATACCTTTGGGTTGTCAAATTACCCATATGCCCTTTTTTGTACTTCTCACTATTATAATATTAACCATTTGATCCTCACCATTGATCTAGATTAATCAATGGTTGACATTGGGTTTAATGGGTTTCTTCATTTTGGAATGGTTTTTATTTAATCCTTGCCCTATATATATATATATATATATATATATATATATATATATATATATATATATATATATATATATATATATATATATAGGAATGGGATAATATGAAAACTCACCCAAATTGTGAGAACTATGGAATTCCTTTGGACCAATAACGAGGTGACACGTATGCTGTTCGTGAACACATAATTTCCTTACTAAACGAACACAAACAAGACCTTGTTTGTGTTCGTTCGATTCGTTTGTAGCCCTAAGTGTATATATATATATATATATATATATATATATATATATATATATATATAGGAATGGGATAATATGAAAACTCACCCAAATTGTGAGAACTATGGAATTCATTTGGACCAATAACGAGGTGACACGTATGCATATTATCAATACAATAATAAAGGGTAAGATAGGAATTTATCCCCTCCCCTACCCCACCCCACCCCCTACCTCCTTTAAATTCGTTTTTTTTTAAACCACACTCTCTCATCACTCACTCTCTAACTCCCCCCCCCTCTCTCTCTCTCTCTCTCTCTCTCTCTCTCTCTCTCACACACACACACACACACAAACACAACCCCGTCTCTCTCTCTCTCTAAAAAATACACAAGAATAAGGACAGATCTGAAGGTGTTTTTCGATGTTTTGGTCGGAGATGGAGGTGGGAGACGGTGCAGAGGGGTGGGAGACGGGGGTGGTTCAGAGATGGAGGTGGGAGACGGTGGTGGGGGTTAGGGGTGTAAACGAGCCGAACCGAGCCCGAGCCTGACTGGGCTCGAGCTCGGCTCGGTTCGAGCCTAAAATCTTGAGCTCGAGCTCGGCTCGCTAGCAAAATCAAAAGCTCGAGCTCGGCTCGGCTCAGCTCGAGGTGATTTGAGAACAATCTCAAACGAGCTCAAAGCTCGGCTCGATATCGCAAAAGCTCGGCTCGCGAGTGTTATTAAATGAGCCTATGAAATAAGGACTTGGGTTTTGGAGATGTGGGCTATAAATTATAAGAGATACATAAATAACTTATAATTATGTTTGGGCTCGTTTGGGCTCGCGAGCCCAATCGAGCTTTGTATTTAGGGCTCGAGCTCGGGCTCGATAACTAAACGAGCCATATTTTAGGCTCGGGCTCGGGCTCGTTAAGGCTCGGCTCGTTCGGGCTTTTTACTGAGCCGATCCCGGGTAGCTCTCGAGCCGCTACGTGTCATCTACACCCCTAGTGGGGGTGCTGAACGATGGGTTGCAGGGGGAATAAAGAAGACGGTGGGTTTGCAGGTGGATGGGATGAGGAACAGATCTGAAACAGGGGGTTTGGGCGGTGGTGATGATGAAGACGACGGTGGTGCAGGTGGTTGAGGGATGAAGAAGACGGTGGTTGCAGGTGGTGGGGTCGGCGGCGATGATGAAGACGACGGGTATGTTTGTTATTATTATTATTATTATTATTATTATTTCTGTTATTATTATTATTATTATTATTTCTGTTATTATTATTATTTTATTTCGGTTGTTGTTATTATTATTATTATTATTTTCTCATATTGTTATTATTAGTATTATTATTATTATTATTATTATTATTATTAATGGATGTTAGGGTGAAAAAGATAGGGTTTTTATGTTGAAATTTTTGGGGTGTTTTTGTCAGGAGATGACGCTGCGAAGAAGATGATGTTTTTGCGTGTAAGGAGCCGATGATGTGGAGACGACGATGAATGGTGGAGTATCTTGTAAGAAAATACTAGAGCGTAAATATGAATGTATAGACGTTTTGCCGTAAGAAAACACTGGTGTAAACTGATGCTTACACCAGTGTAAATATGAATGTATAGTCGTTTGATGTAAGAAAACACTGGTGTAAAATGATGTTTACACCGGTGCAAATATGAATGTATAGTCGTTTGATGTAAGAAAACACTGGTGTAAATATGAATGTATAGTCATTTGGTTTTTTACACTAGTGTAATTGTTGTAAAAGTTTGTGTATGGCAGATTTACACTGGTGTAAAAAATTACACCAGTGTAAAAACGAGAGTGATATGACAGAATGTAAAATTTGGTTTTTTGTTTTAAAAAGTTAAATTAATTAAAAAAATAAAATAAAGTTTAAAAAAAATTAAATGATATTATATTATTTTTTTCTCTAACATGGCTTTTTACCTAATTACCCCTAAAGTACTATTTTACAATAAAATAATACTTACTAATCATGTAAAGACAAAAAAGTCTAATCTTTCTTCTCAACCATTGAATCACCAAGATTAATGATCCATAAGGGTTCTCTAGTTCTCACAAAATAGTAGAGTTCTCGTATTATCCTAGCCCTATATATATATACATATATATAAACCTAAAGACATAGGGAAAACATGCATGTATGCACGGTTTTTAAAGTAAAAAAATATTTATACCATTTTTAGTTACAAATGATATTTAGACTGTTTGGTGTGGGTGGGGAACAACCCCCCCCCCCCCCCCCCCTAAATATTTTCGGTAAGTTGGTGAAATTTTCTCCTTTCTCCCCTTGCATCCTGATTGGCCCATTTTTTATTTTTTTATTTTTAATTAAAGTTTATATAATAAAAAATAAAGGGGGTTGAGGGAATTAGGGGAATACCATTTTCAAACTTTGGGAGAGAAATGGGGGAAATATGTGACGCTGATGTGGCACTTGGGGAGTTGGGGGAATTATGCACCACACCAAATAGTCTTACAAAATGCAAATATTATAAGGATTTCGGCTCTCGACAAACGTTTACATAAATAGAGGAGAGATAACGTACAAAGTGTCATTAACATAAAAAGTGTAGGAAAGATTATTAACTTTTAGTTATAGTCGGTGGCAAAATCATAATCTAGAAACCTAATTAATGTCTCATAAAACAAACCAGGGGTAGATTAGAAATCTAGCAATAAACAATTTCAATTTTTTTTTCCTTAAAAGCGCCTAAAATCACCCATAAAATCATAAAACACATCCATAAAAATAAAAATAAAAAACGCATGCTACCTTGATCGTTGTTTTTCTATAATTAGATATAATAAAATAAAAAATAAAAAACTAAATCTTCCATTATCAATTGCGAAAAACATTTAGAAAATGATTAAAAAAAAACACATTGTTTCATACATTTCTTGGTGTTAAAGTAATTTGTAGCTAATACTTTCTCTACATGAGGATATGCGTTGTATTAATTTTTATTGGTTGTATTACTTTAGATGCATTATTATATACATGTGCCTCAATATACATCATGATAGTAAATCAAGAAATTATAAACAAATTATACATGGTACTTGTATGATAACCAAATCTAGTTGGATAAAGAAACAGAGACATTAACAAACGTCTACGAATATTGCATTTAAAACAACATACATATAAACATTGTTATAAGTTTATGTTAAAATTGGTTTCACACTAAAAATTTATTAATCTTATCTATCTATATTGTATTGTAATGCATGAGATAAGTGTAGTTTAAGATACCTAAAAGTTAAAAATTTTATTTTAATTAACAACCTTAAAATGAAGGTAAACTAGTTATTCAAACACTTTTAAACTTTAATACCTCATTTTAGTTACACTTTAATCTCTTAAACTTAGGGGTTGTTTGGTTGATTAAGTGCTGAATCATTAAGATGGTCTGAATGGTTAAGAGACTATGAATGATTAAGAGCTAAATCATTCAGTATCCCTTATTAGCTTAATGGTTCAGCACTTAATCATTCCATTCAGATGCTGAAACAAACAGTCTGAATGCTGAATGATTCATACCTGAATGGTTAAGAGGCTGATTAAGAGGTTACCAAACAGCTCTTTACTCAAATTTTACTTATTTAAATTATAGTTAAACATATTTTCCTTAATTAAAGCAAACTATCCTCCATTATTCTTAAATAGTCATATTTTTTCATACTTTCATACTTTTACAAAAAAAAAAAAAACAAAAAAAAACAAAAAAAAAAACAAAAAAAAAACAAAATTAATCATAATAATGAGCAGTTTATTATCTTTAATTTGAGTATAGTATTTTTAATTTAAATTTTTTTATGTGCTACGTGATTAACAATATCTGGGAGTGAGCAATAATTTAAGCGTTCACCGAAGCCAAACAAAAAAGAGACAAACCTTAACCAAAATCAATTGAAAACTAAATTAACCAACATCTGATTAACTTAAAATCAGTTATCGTATTCTTTTTGTACCCTTAGTTAACCGAAATAAGTCAAACTGAAACGAAACCATTCATATATTCGTAACAGCGTGCCAGCATGATGTAGTAGGGAACACAGAAACTTCTAATGGTGCATGGTTGTCTTCGGTTCAGTTCGGTTATTAGCCTCAAACGAAACAAAAATCGACATTATCCGTTTATCAATCTTATTAACCAACTGTTTAATTGGTTTAGTCAATTTGGTTAGATTGTTGTTTTTAGTTCATTTTAGATAGTTTTGGTTAGTAACCAAAACCAAACTTTGGTTTAAAGTTTTGTTTAAAAGCACATGAAATGGAGATATAAATACATGAAATAAATGTATAAAAGTTATAAATATAGGCAAAAAAAATTTAACCAAAGTTTGGTTTTTGTTGTTAACCAAAATTAGTTAAACTGGACTAAAAACTGATAATCTAACCATATAAATTGAACCAAATAATCGGTTGTTTAATAAGATTGATTAACCAATTACTTTGGTTTTACTGTTTTAGTTTCGGTTGAGGTTAATAATCGAATTGAACTGAACCATACACACCCTTAGAAATGTTTGTGTTCCCCGCTGCATCGTGCGGGCACCCTGCTAGTACTATATTATAATGCATGAGAGAAGGGTAGTTTAAGATACTCAAAAGTTAGGAACTGTATTTTCATTAACAACCCTAAAATGAGGGTAAAATAGTCATTGAATCACTTTTACACTTTAATACCTCATTTTAGTTACACTTTAATTCCTTTATTTTTAGTCAGTAGCTACACTTTTCTCCCATACCCAACAAAATTATAATACTTTTATTTAATCATATCATAACTTTTAAATTATTAAGTTTTAAAACCATTTGAAAATAACATGACGACCTACTCATTTTTGTTGACTTTTTAATCGTCATAACTTTTTCGTACGTTAATATTATCTAAAAAAATACACCATAAAAACGAACATTCTTCTCTTTAATTTAAATATAGTATTTCTATTACTTTTTAATTAATATGTTAAGTGATTAACAATGTTTAGGGGTGAACAATAATTGAATCGTTAACCAAAACTAAACAAAAAACAGAAGAAACCAAACCAAAATTAACTAAATCAAAACGAATATTTCATGTATTCGTATATTTTTAGCTTTCATACTATCATTTCATGTATTTATGTCTTCATTTAATGTTCTTACAGGTAACTATTTTAGCCAAAGTTTGGTTATGAACCAAAATTAGCTGACCCGGACTGAAAACTGACAATCCAACAGAAAAACCAAACCAATTAACCAATTGATTAATATGATCAATTAGCTAATGGCTTCAGTTTCGGTTGAGATTAATAATCGACCTGAACTAATTCATGCACACATTTAGAAGTGCATGAGTTATTTGCCTCGTTGTGCAGATATCATTATAAAAAAAACTAGTGCTTTACAAATATTTATGGTCACTTACAAAAAAAAATACTTTTAAAATTTAGAGTTTTAGAACTCTATGAGCATGTATAACAAATTAACAGAATTACATGGCCTTTTTGTTTATAAAATTCAAAACCTAAGGGTCTGTTTGGTATGGGAGAATGGAATGGACAAGGTAATAGAATGGATTATTACCATTCCATGTCTTGTTTGGTTACCATGTGGGAATGAAACAAAACATTATTTTGTGTTGTTGGAGAGGCATGAAAAGACGAAGGAATAAAATTGGTGGTTAGTGGCAGTGGTGGGTGGGTGGTGGTCAGTGGCGATGATGGTGGTGGTGATATGTGGCGGTAGCGGAGGCGGTGGGTGGCGGCAGCGACGGTGGAAGGTGGAGGTGGATGGCCGTGATTGTGGGTGGGCGACGATGGTGAGTAGTGGTGGTGGGTAGTGGTTAGTGGTAGTGATGGTAGGTAGTGGTGTGTGGCGGTAGCGTGGTGGTGGGTGGCAACAATATCCAGGGGTGAGCAATATTACTATTATTTTTTAGTTTTAAAAAAATTAATGTGTTACGTGACTAACAATATCCAGGGGTGAGCAATAACCGAAAACATACATAACCAACCCAAATCAATTGAAAATTGAATTAACATAAAATCGGTTATCGGGTTTTTTTATACCACCAGTTAACAAAAATTAAACAAACCAAAATCGAACATTTCATATATTCTTAGCTTCCATTTCATGTATTTGTAGTTTTGTACCCTCAATTCATGTATCTCTAAGCTCAAATTTTAGACAAAGTTTGGTTTTAGTTATTAAAAAAATTAACTGAACCGAATTAAAAACCAACAATATTACAAAATAAACTGAACCAGATAGCCAATTGGTCAATAAGATCGTTTAGCCGATGACTTTGATTTTTATTGAGACTAATAATTGAACCAAATCATACACACATTTAGGAAATGTTTGTGTACCCTGCTGCATCGCGTGAGCATCCAACTAGTCATTAAAAAAAGTAAAAAACACAAAATAAATTTAAACTTATAATCCAACGGGTTTTGCAAATGGGCTATAAGTTTATAACCAACCCTAACCCATGGGCCACTTATCGTAACAACTTGCCCTAACCCAAAGATGGCATTTTGAATTTTACGTAGGCTTGACGAAACATGAGTACTTTAAGTAGTTAGGCTTTTCCCATGCATCTCACTAGGATTTGGATTCCTTTGTGATTTGTTGATTATTATTATTATTTTATAATTACAATATCAAGATCAAAAGTAAAACAAAAAAGACCCGATGCGAGTAAATAGACATGCACATTTTTTATTTTACCGTCGCGAGAATAAATTAAAAAGGATTGTCAAAAGGTACATTATATTTAAACTAGTGTCAGTAGGTTCTCTATGATTCGATGCGAGGGACGTCCGCTTCGTTGTAGGTTTGATGGGCATTAGAGATAGTATTTGGTAACTGTTGTTTGTACAAACTAATCTAAAAAAACTTCTTTTTAGTCGTACTTACCCGTGCATTGCAGTGAGACGTTGTTTGAACTCCGTACGTATTGAAACAGAAAGACTAACAATACTGAATAAATGCTTTATTCCTAATATAGCTTCATTTTCAATGGATTTTATATTGTCAAATTGAGAAAACTACAAAAACGATTACGACATCGGTACCGATATTAAGACAGTACTGGTTCGGTTCTCCACGATAAAAAAATATCACTATACCAGTACCAAACCGGTACTTGCTAATATAATTCCATTTTTCAGTAATTTTATACTGTCATGTTGAGAAAACCGTAAAAACAAATAAGGAATCGGTACCAATATTAAGACCGTACTGGCTCGATTATTCACAATAAAGAAAAATATCACTATATTGGTACTGAAAGTATCGATTCAGTACGAGCTCCCAGTACCGAGTGCTCATACCTAAAAAGAAAAAAAATACCCTGTACCAAATAAAAAGGCATTTTACAAATAAAAAAAATAAAGTTTTTTAAAGGGTGGTTATATTTAAACCCCCCACCTTCTATTTTAACCCCCTCAAAGCGCCTCGCTTAGGCCTAAGCGAGGCACTTTGGAGCTGAATTCGAGGAGGTCAGTACGAGGGGCAGAAAAAGCTGTTTTTTTTAATTCGAAGCGCCTCGCTTAGGCCTAAGCGAGACGCTTCGAGGGAGTAATTTATTTTGGTAGTTGTTTTGATGTTTTGAGTTGTTTTTTTTAATTTAATAATTATAAAAAGTTAAAAAAAATTAAAAAACAAAGTAATAACCCTCAACATTGTCAATGACTTAAACTTGACATCATCAACCACGTAAAGTCAATGAATGCGGTATGCGCGTTAAATTTCATTAAATGCGGCAACACAGGCAAGTCCTCGTCTGATAACAACTGAAAAGTAGCCGGTGCAAGTTATGTTGTAGCTTCCAAAACACGACGTCGTTGTAGCTCATATGTTATTATCTCTTCTCTTATTTTCTCTTTCTCAAGTTCTCGATGGATTATTGCTCTCATATCATGGATCAGAGAGATTTAAGCTATGTAAACTCATATCTCAAGCCGGTGCAAATTATGTTGTAGCATCCTTGATCATCTTCTTGTAATTACTTTTCAGTTGTTATCCGAGAGATAGCGGTCAACGATGAAGACAACCTGAAAGTGGATACCATGGATCAGAGAGATTCAAGCTAATTAAACTCATATCTCAAATTATGTTGTAGCATCCTTGATCATCTTTGACCAAAGCGAGGTGCTTTGGCCTTTTTTTAAAAAAATTTGAATTTCTTTTAATTCTTTAAAATTATCTGTTAATCACCAAAAAATAATTTTAATTCATTTTTTGGTTCTTTTAAGTTGTTTCCAAGCCAAGAAAATTATATCTCTCCGTTTCGCTTCGTTAATTACTCGTTTTGGTTTTCCAGTAAAAACATCCAGCTTTGTACAACTTTGATGAATCATTGTACGTGGTCCTCCGACTAAACCTAACTCGCAACAATTGTTTTTAATTCATTTTTAAGTGTTTTTAATTACTTTTCGAGAAATGATAATTTTCAAATATTACAGATCAAGGTGTCACCAAGCATGTCAAGAAATGATAATTTTCAAATATTGCAGATCAAGGTGTTACCAAGCATGTCAAGAAATGATAATTTTCAAATATTGCAAGTCCAAACATTTAAAAATAACTTTTCATGCAAGCAAGTAAAATTCAGTTGTTTTACTAATTTCATAGTCTTGATACTTTTAACAATCGGATCGACGCTAAACAATAGAAAGTAATTACAAATATTGCTAGAGGGTCACTATTCATATATAAAGAACATTAATCGGTTTCATCTTTGTTTTCTTGAGTTCAACTTTCCATGATCTACCTTTATCATCTCAGAGAGAGATCTGTCAATGATGGAAGGGAACCCGAAACAATAGAAAGTAATTACAAAGAAGATGATCAAAGATGCTACAACATAACTTGCACCGGCTTGAGATATGAGTTTAATTAGCTTGAATCTCTCTGATCCATGGTATCCACTTTCAGGTTGTCTTCATCGTTGACCACTATCTCTCCGATAACAACTGAAAAGTTGTCTCATTAATTCCAATTCCAATTCCACCGGTGCAATCAGAATCTGAAGAGAAGCTATCATCTCAGAGAGATATCTGTCAACGATGGAAGGGAACCCGAAACAATAGAAAGTAATTACAAGAAGATGATCAAAGATGCTACAACACCACTTGCACCGGCTTGAGATATGACTTTAATTAGCTTGAATCTCTCTGATCCATGGTATCCACTTTTAGGTTGTCTTCATCGTTGACCGCTATCTCTCGGATAACAACTGAAAAGTTGTCTCATTAATTCCAAAACCTAAAGAGAAGATATCATCTCAGAGAGATATCTGTCAACGATGGAAGGGAACCCGAAACCATAGAAGTCTTGAAGACTAAAATGTCTTTTTCAAAAAGGTAGACTACACCACTAGAGCAAAAAGTTGTGTGTAAGTTTTATTTTGCGTAAAGACATCATTGTACATATACCTCCTTATCTAAAAAGAAACCACATCATTGTACATATCGGTGGAAATGGGAGCTGGCCATTCCCGTAGTGTTTGAAGCCTAGTTCTTTTGGCCACAGGTACAGAAAGGTTATAAATGATTTGGTGGATCTATCATGAGTTACACAAAAGCTGAAATTGAACAGTTATTTGGAATGTTTCTGATCATTACAGTTATGCCTTTTTTGGTGAAATGAACTTGAAGAAATGATTTGGTGGATCTATCATGAGTTAAACAAAAGCTGAAATTGGACGGTTATTTGGAATGTTCCTGATCATTACTTTTCATGCAAGCAAGTAAAATTCAGTTGTTGGACAGTGAGATTGATAACTGGACAGGTTAGCCAAACCATACGAGGGTGGCAGGAAAAAGTTGACATTTTGATCCAAAGGAACTTCAGGTTAGCCAGACGTTTGTCAAAAGAACATTTTTTATAATAATTATATTAAAAAAAACAAAAAACTATCTCAAAAGACCAAAAAAAAAAATTTGATCCGAAGCGCCTCGCTTAGGCCTAAGCGAGGCGCTTCGAATTAAAAATCAGCTTTTTCTGCCCCCTCGTACTGACCTCCTCGGAATGAGTTCAAAGCGCATCGCTTAGGCCTAAGCGAGGCGCTTTGTGTGACACCTGGCAAATTCGGGTTAACAACGTTGTCTAGATGAAAGTCTACCTTAGCGAGTCACGCGTATATTGTACTTAACTGGGTTAGTTAAGTCGGGTTATGGTTCGGGAACTATTAGTTAGTCTAGAAGATCATTGGATGTTGGTCTAGAGGTTCATTAGATGTCGGTCCTTAACCAAGTGTACAAACGGTGACGATCGGTGGGATCGTCAGGGCATACGGAACATACGAGTCTCGAGTCCCGGGAATTGGTGAACGAGTGTAAATATGTGTATTTACTTGTGTTATGTGTTTACAATCATTATGTGACTTGTCGGTACATGAATATGCATTAACATATGTTAAAACGGGGTTTAACGCGCAAAACACACAAGACCAAACCCTATAGGCGAGTAGGAGGTCTACTCCCCTATAGGGGAGGCGAGTAGGGAGCCCTTAAGGGCGAGTAGGCCCTACTCGTGTGTACATAAGGGCGAGTAGGCCCTAATCACTAGAACTTTCAGGCGATTACAAGCCCTAATCGCCTGAACTGCTGCACAATCGCATGTAACGTGCTGGAACGACTAGAAACGCCTATAAATACAATACTTAACCTCCTAAACTCCCTAATATCAACCCTAGTCGTCCCATAACCGCCCCAAACACTTAAACAACCTCTGGAAGGCGATTTTGATCAAAAACACAAGGTTTCAAGGTCTAACCATCATTCTTTTACAATTCCAAGGTTTGATTCTCATCCATAACACTTTGTAAACGTTTTTAATCAATCCCTAATGGTCCAGACCTGTTCATAAACGAAAAAGCTTTCTGAAAATCGTCAATAAGGGTTGTTAATCGGATTATAACTAATAAACATGCGTTATGGGTATGTATGATTAGAAAGATAGGATTTTTATGAATCTTGATGATGTTTTGATGTGTTATCATGCTAGGTCAGAATTAATATTGTTAGTATGATGATAGAAATCTCAGTAATTGGATAATAGGGTTATGATTACATGCGTTAATTGAATGTTGCATGCTATGTGAATGGTGTTTGGATTGCTTTGGTTACATGCAGGACTGATTTTACGAGGTTGAACGAAGGGTTTTGGGTTAAACATGTTTAGGATAGTGTTTGGGATGATATTGGGTAGTTACACACGCTCTGGATCTGATTTGGAGCGTTAAACGCGCGAAAAACCGGAACAGCATGACTACAGGCGAGTAGCAGTGCTAATCGCCCATAGTCATGCGAGTAGAGGTGCTAATCGCCTATAAAGTGGCGAGTAGAAGGCTAATCACTAGTAAGTTCAGGCGAGTAGCCCTAATCACTAGTAAGTTCAGGTGATTAGCCCTAATCACTAGTAAGTTCAGGGGAGTAGCCCCTAATCGCATGAAATAAAGGGGAGTAGCCCCTACTCGCCTATAGTAGGGGCGAATAGGGCTTCTAATCACTAGTTGACTTTCCTAATCACTAGTTGACTTTTCCTAATCGCGTGTACTGCTGCTGTATGTGTAAATTAGCATTACGAGACCCGATTTAACATGTAGTAACATGCTAGGAACCCCGTAACATGTCTAATAACTTGGTAACATATATTTGGATGTATTTCGGTGATACGTGAACTATGTGCTATAACTTGTTGTGTGTTAACATATATTAAGTGTACTTACGTTATTGTACGTTTTGGAGCGTAAACATAACACGGGGAGTCTCGGGTCACCAATGGGATGTCGAGTCTTGTACTTTGGGTTGGTTAAACAGTCACGGTGTTTTCAAACGAACTTGGTTATGGTCTGGACATCTAGGGACTAATTAACCTGCGGGTTATTAGTCTAAGTACTTGTAACTGTCGTATGTTAGGTCGCCGCTTTACGGGACTAACATAGCAGCTGAGTTTACTCGGGTTAAGGAGTAACGGAACTTAAGGTGAGTTTACGGCCCCTCTTTTAAACTGGTTTATACTTTCGGGGAAGAAAACATGTGTTAAAACTATATTTGAGAACTACTGTCATACTATGGGTTTACACTGTGTACTACACGATCTTTGGAAGTCCCGGGGGGAACCATGAATGTGCGGGTTTGCACAACGGGGAAATGTGAATAGCGCTATTGGGAGTGACCAACCCCGCCCGTCGACTTGGAGGGTCGGCGGGTGCATATTGTCTCAAACAGGAACAACAGGAACAACAGGAACATACATCGGGCATACTTTTGGTATTCGAGTTAGTAATGGTTTTCCAATCGTGGTAGTAACAAAACGTACGCCTAG
The DNA here is from genome assembly GCA_028751855.1 of Ambrosia trifida. Taxonomy (NCBI): domain Eukaryota; kingdom Viridiplantae; phylum Streptophyta; class Magnoliopsida; order Asterales; family Asteraceae; genus Ambrosia; species Ambrosia trifida. Next base: position 21,674,860 of record CM054130.1, read on the forward strand.
CTAGCGTATACTGGTTTTCTATTTGTTATAGTATGGACAGGTGGACTTGGTACTTGGATGCAAAACCTGTAAACTCACCAGCATTTTTGTGCTGACGTAAACTTTTACATGTTTTCTCAGGTCGCTAAGGTAGCACAATGGAACTAGGGCGCACGCGTCTGCACGGCGTCTAGATAGAGTTGCATGATTTCACAAACATTGAACTTGATTTATTTATGTTGGATTTTATTTGAATAAGCTTCCGCTGTAAACATCAATATTAAACTGTGTTTTGAAATTACATTTTGATTCATTTAGACTTGTTTATTGTGATCGTTGGTTTGGATCCTGGTTTGTCATGCGCCTCGCGGTAAAACTCCGCAAGTGGATTTTGAGGGTGTGACAGATTGGTATCAGAGCCAATGGTTATAGTGAACTAGGACTGCATGTAGAGTCTAGTCTATAGCCGAGTCGCACACACTAGACGATCACATGGTACTAAACGTTATAGTGGTTTACGTATGGTCTTGTCGGGGTGTCTCTAAATCGTTGGTCTTTCTACGTTACATCATCCGTTCTATCTTAGGTTGGGTTACTTGTTTTCTAGGCAGTGTGGTCTATTGGGGTAACTCGTGTGCTCTTGAGATTTGTCCAAGGCTCGGACATCTCCCTTTCGCACTCCAATAGAAACACTTGTCATAAACTACCGTAGTATTACGGTGTGTAGCTAAGAGTCTATGTTCGGTGATTTGATCTTTGAACTAGGAGAACACTTGGAGGACCATGTAGAGCGTTTTATCATTTTGGGTGCACACAAAATCATAAAACGAAATGCATGGAAGCCCTAGTGAGCTCTGGGTTTGAGGGGATAGTCCTGGATTGGATCTGGCTTTGATCTTGTGAACATTAGTGGTTATCTTTAACTGCGAAACTAAATTTTCTCGTTCTTTCTGCCAGAATCATGTCTAGAGTGCGTGGAGGACGTGGAGGTGGTCGCAATGGTGGACGCGGTGGTGGTCGCGGTGGTGCTGGTGGTCGTGGTGGAGGTATTAACCTATCGCAGGCTGATCTGAACAACTTACTCCAGGCTGCCTTTCAGTTAGGGCACAACGGTGGTGGTAAGTTGTTTTATCCGTTTTCTTTGCCTTATTGGTGAACCTTGTTTACGTTATTCGTGGTTTCTCATACGTTTCATTTCAGGTGGTCCTGTTGACCCACCCCCACCCATGTGCACCTACAAGATGTTCCGGGACTGCAAGCCCCAGGAATTCTCTGGCACCGAGGGTGCGGTTAGCTTGCTTAGGTGGTTGGAGAAAGTGGAGTCGGTATTTCTGATGTGTAACTGTCTCCCAGAAGATCGGGTGAAATATTCTGCTGCGTTGTTTCAGGACGTGGCATTGACTTGGTGGAATGGCATCACCCAGAACATGGGTATTGGGGAGGCATATGCTATGCCATGGGAGAATTTTGTGCAGTTGCTGAAGCGGGAGTATTGCCCGAGAGAAGAGGTACAGAAGCTGGAACATGAGGTATGGAACCTCAAGATGACTGGATCGGAAATCGAGAAGTATACTGTGAGACGGAATGAGTTGGCCGTGCTGTGTCCCGATCTGCACGTGCCAGAATATCGTAAGATTGAACACTATGTCTCGGGGTTAGTGCCGGAAATTGCAGGGTTAGTGGCTGCTGGGAATCATCCTACTTATGCGGAGGTAGTTCGATCGGCCCATAGGATGACCAATTTAAAGGTGAATGAGGGGATTTTGCCGGCGAAAGGTTCGACTGCTAAGACTCCAGAGAACAATAAGCGCAAGTGGGAAAATGACGGGAAAGGGTCTGGGTCTGCACAGCAGGGTAAAAGGTTTGATAATGGGGGTTCATCGTCTTCGGGTAATAAGCAGGGTGGTTATGCGGGAAAACTGCCCAAATGCAACAAGTGTGGACGCCATCACCAAGGGAACTGCGACAGTAACCGTTGTCACCGCTGCCAGCGAACAGGCCACTATGCTAAAGATTGTCGGGTGACACTTCCATCGACTCAGGCTCCGACAAACGGTTCAACACCGACTACTCAAGGGACTACAGGGAAACAAGGGTGCTACAACTGCGGTGACACTGGGCATTACAAGAAGGATTGCCCAAAACTGAAACAGGGTGGAAACAACGGGAATGGTAACAACGGGGGCGGCGGCAGGAATGCACGTGCCTTCGTCATTGGAGCTGCTGAGGCTAGGCAGGACCCTGATACAGTCACCGGTACGTTTCTTCTCAATAATCACTCTGTTAGCGTGTTGTTTGATTCTGGTGCCGACAAGAGTTTTGTATCCATGAATGTTAGTCAACTGCTAGATGTAGTATCTGTACCGTTAGAGACCAAGTATATTATTGAGTTGGCTGACGGTAAAACGATTGAGGCTACTAGTGTTCTTCGGGAGTGTCAGTTAGAGTTGTCGGGTTTATCGTTCCCCATCGACCTTATGCCGGTACCATTGGGTAGTTTTGACGTTGTGGTAGGAATGGATTGGTTATCTTTGTATCGCGCGGAGATCGTCTGTTACGATAAGGTTATTCGGATTCCTCTCCCTGATGGAGAATTTCTTTCTGTGTACGGTATCAAGGGTGGTGTTTCGCTAAACATCATCTCTAGCATGAAAGCCCTTAAGTGTCTTAGAAAGGGTTATCCAGCCGTTTTGGCGCTCTTATCTGTTTCCACTAGTGATGAGAAGAAGATTGACGACATTCCGGTGGTACGCGAGTTTTCTGATGTTTTTCCCGATGATTTATCTGGTCTTCCTCCTCATCGTCAAGTCGAGTTCGGTATTGATCTTGTACCAGGGGCTGCTCCTATTGCTCGGGCCCCCTATCGTCTTGCACCTCCCGAGATGCAGGAGTTGTCTAGTCAGTTACAGGAACTCTTGGACAAGGGTTTCATCCGGCCAAGTTCTTCCCCTTGGGGAGCCCCGATTTTATTTGTCAAGAAGAAGGATGGGAGTTTCCGATTGTGTGTAGACTACAGAGAGCTGAACAAATTGACCGTCAAGAACCGTTATCCTCTTCCACGTATTGATGATCTGTTCGACCAGCTTCAGGGTTCTAGTTATTATTCCAAGATCGATTTGAGGTCCGGTTATCACCAGCTGCGCGTCAGGGAGGCTGACGTTGCAAAGACTGCTTTTCGAACACGTTATGGCCATTTCGAATTCTTGGTCATGCCTTTCGGTCTCACAAACGCACCGGCGGTTTTCATGGACTTGATGAACCGCGTCTGTAAACCGTATCTGGACAAGTTTGTCATTGTGTTTATCGATGACATTCTGATCTACTCCAAGAACGAGACCGAACACGGGGAACATCTGCGGTTAGTCTTGGAACTCTTGCGACGGGAACAACTTTACGCCAAGTTCTCAAAGTGTGACTTTTGGTTACGCGAAGTTCAATTCCTAGGACACGTGGTTAATGAACTAGGAATTCATGTCGATCCAGCTAAGATCGAAGCAATCAAGGACTGGGGAGCACCAAAGACGCCAACTGAGGTGCGGCAATTCCTAGGCCTTGCGGGCTATTATCGTCGTTTCATTCAGGGGTTCTCGAAGATTGCTCAACCCCTCACCACTCTCACTCAGAAGGATAGGAAGTTCGACTGGGGTGAATCACAAGAGTCCGCGTTTGAGGAACTAAAGTCTAAACTGTGTTCTGCTCCTATTTTGTCTTTACCTGAGGGTTCTGATGATTTTGTCGTTTACTGTGATGCTTCCATTCATGGACTCGGTTGCGTGTTGATGCAACGCGAGAAAGTGATTGCGTATGCTTCTCGTCAACTCAAAGTGCACGAGAAGAACTACACAACTCATGACTTGGAGTTGGGTGCCGTGGTATTCGCGTTGAAAATTTGGAGACATTACTTGTACGGTACCAAATGCACTATCTACACCGATCACAAGAGTCTCCAACACATTTTCGACCAACAACACTTGAACATACGGCAGCGCCGTTGGATCGAACTTTTGAACGATTATGATTGTGCTATTAAGTACCATCCTGGCAAGGCGAATGTTGTAGCAGACGCCTTGAGCAGGAAGGAATCTTCTAAACCTCGTCGCGTTCGGGCGTTGCAGCTCACTATCCATTCGTCGTTACCTGATCAACTCCGTTCTGCCCAGTTAGAAGCTTTGAAGGAGGAAAACCTTAAAGCTGAAACCATGCACGGTGCCGACAAGCACCTAGAGCGAAGGCCTGATGGCCTGCACTATTTCGCAGAACGCATATGGGTTCCTTTGTTCGGGGGACTACGGGAGCTTGTCCTTGATGAGGCTCATAAGTCCCGGTATTCTATTCATCCTGGTTCGGATAAGATGTACCAAGACCTAAAGGTGCTTTACTGGTGGCCAAACATGAGGTCGGACATAGCCTCATACGTGAGCAAATGCTTGACCTGTGCTAAGGTCAAGGTGGAATACCAGAAACCGTCGGGTCTCCTGCAACAACCTGAAATTCCGGAATGGAAATGGGAACGGATTACTATGGATTTTGTCACACAACTTCCTAAGTCACCAAGCGGGAATGACAAGATATGGGTGATTGTCGATCGGTTGACGAAATCAGCCCATTTTCTTGCTATTAAGGAGACCGACACCATGGATCGTTTGGCTCGTCTCTACTTGAAAGAAGTTGTTTCTAAGCACGGGGTACCAGTTTCTATTATCTCGGATCGTGACTCCCATTTTACTTCTCACTTCTGGAAGTCTTTGCACAAGGCTTTGGGTACCCAACTAGACATGAGTACGGCTTACCATCCACAGACTGACGGTCAGAGTGAGCGTACGATTCAAACTTTAGAAGACATGCTGCGGGCGTGTGTGATCGATTTTGGCAAGGGTTGGGAAGCTCATCTGCCGTTGGTAGAATTCTCGTACAATAACAGTTATCACACGAGCATCAAGGCTGCTCCGTTCGAAGCACTGTACGGACGGAAATGCCGTTCTCCTCTTTGTTGGGCTGAAGTGGGTGAGAGTCAACTCACTGGGCCTGAACTAGTGTACGAAACTTCGGAAAAGATCGTACAGATTCGAAATCGGTTGGCGGCGGCACGGGACCGGCAAAAGAGTTATGCTGATCAGCGTCGCAAACCACTGGAGTTCCAAGTCAATGACAAGGTACTTCTAAAAGTCTCACCGTGGAAGGGAGTCATACGCTTTGGGAAGCGTGGCAAACTCAATCCGCGATATGTCGGCCCATTTACGATCCTGGAACGGATTGGGCCGGTGGCATATCGACTTGATCTACCGACGGAGCTCGGAAACGTACATAACGTCTTTCACGTGTCAAACTTGAAGAAGTGTCTGGCTGACGAGTCTCTCATCGTTCCACTAGAAGAGATCAAGGTTGATGATCGTCTTCGGATTGTGGAAGAACCTGTGGAGATCCTTGATTACAAGATTCGTAGCCTACGTCACAGCAAGATTCGTATCGTTAAGGTTCGGTGGAACTCGAACCGGGGACCGGAATATACGTGGGAACGGGAGGATCAGATGAAGTCTAAGTATCCTCATCTCTTTCCTAAGGAAGCGTTCGAGTCGAGACACGTCTCTTCGGCAGCTGAATGAATCTCGGGTCGAGATTCCTTTTAACGTGGGGATGATGTGACAACTCGGGTAAATCTCTCTCTTTTGGTTTCTACCTTTTGCTTGTTTCCTTCGTTACTTCTTTTGTTCTTTATGTACTTGTACAAATTTTCGGGACGAAAATTCTTTTAACGTGGGGATGATGTGACACCTGGCAAATTCGGGTTAACAACGTTGTCTAGATGAAAGTCTACCTTAGCGAGTCACGCGTATATTGTACTTAACTGGGTTAGTTAAGTCGGGTTATGGTTCGGGAACTATTAGTTAGTCTAGAAGATCATTGGATGTTGGTCTAGAGGTTCATTAGATGTCGGTCCTTAACCAAGTGTACAAACGGTGACGATCGGTGGGATCGTCAGGGCATACGGAACATACGAGTCTCGAGTCCCGGGAATTGGTGAACGAGTGTAAATATGTGTATTTACTTGTGTTATGTGTTTACAATCATTATGTGACTTGTCGGTACATGAATATGCATTAACATATGTTAAAACGGGGTTTAACGCGCAAAACACACAAGACCAAACCCTATAGGCGAGTAGGAGGTCTACTCCCCTATAGGGGAGGCGAGTAGGGAGCCCTTAAGGGCGAGTAGGCCCTACTCGTGTGTACATAAGGGCGAGTAGGCCCTAATCACTAGAACTTTCAGGCGATTACAAGCCCTAATCGCCTGAACTGCTGCACAATCGCATGTAACGTGCTGGAACGACTAGAAACGCCTATAAATACAATACTTAACCTCCTAAACTCCCTAATATCAACCCTAGTCGTCCCATAACCGCCCCAAACACTTAAACAACCTCTGGAAGGCGATTTTGATCAAAAACACAAGGTTTCAAGGTCTAACCATCATTCTTTTACAATTCCAAGGTTTGATTCTCATCCATAACACTTTGTAAACGTTTTTAATCAATCCCTAATGGTCCAGACCTGTTCATAAACGAAAAAGCTTTCTGAAAATCGTCAATAAGGGTTGTTAATCGGATTATAACTAATAAACATGCGTTATGGGTATGTATGATTAGAAAGATAGGATTTTTATGAATCTTGATGATGTTTTGATGTGTTATCATGCTAGGTCAGAATTAATATTGTTAGTATGATGATAGAAATCTCAGTAATTGGATAATAGGGTTATGATTACATGCGTTAATTGAATGTTGCATGCTATGTGAATGGTGTTTGGATTGCTTTGGTTACATGCAGGACTGATTTTACGAGGTTGAACGAAGGGTTTTGGGTTAAACATGTTTAGGATAGTGTTTGGGATGATATTGGGTAGTTACACACGCTCTGGATCTGATTTGGAGCGTTAAACGCGCGAAAAACCGGAACAGCATGACTACAGGCGAGTAGCAGTGCTAATCGCCCATAGTCATGCGAGTAGAGGTGCTAATCGCCTATAAAGTGGCGAGTAGAAGGCTAATCACTAGTAAGTTCAGGCGAGTAGCCCTAATCACTAGTAAGTTCAGGTGATTAGCCCTAATCACTAGTAAGTTCAGGGGAGTAGCCCCTAATCGCATGAAATAAAGGGGAGTAGCCCCTACTCGCCTATAGTAGGGGCGAATAGGGCTTCTAATCACTAGTTGACTTTCCTAATCACTAGTTGACTTTTCCTAATCGCGTGTACTGCTGCTGTATGTGTAAATTAGCATTACGAGACCCGATTTAACATGTAGTAACATGCTAGGAACCCCGTAACATGTCTAATAACTTGGTAACATATATTTGGATGTATTTCGGTGATACGTGAACTATGTGCTATAACTTGTTGTGTGTTAACATATATTAAGTGTACTTACGTTATTGTACGTTTTGGAGCGTAAACATAACACGGGGAGTCTCGGGTCACCAATGGGATGTCGAGTCTTGTACTTTGGGTTGGTTAAACAGTCACGGTGTTTTCAAACGAACTTGGTTATGGTCTGGACATCTAGGGACTAATTAACCTGCGGGTTATTAGTCTAAGTACTTGTAACTGTCGTATGTTAGGTCGCCGCTTTACGGGACTAACATAGCAGCTGAGTTTACTCGGGTTAAGGAGTAACGGAACTTAAGGTGAGTTTACGGCCCCTCTTTTAAACTGGTTTATACTTTCGGGGAAGAAAACATGTGTTAAAACTATATTTGAGAACTACTGTCATACTATGGGTTTACACTGTGTACTACACGATCTTTGGAAGTCCCGGGGGGAACCATGAATGTGCGGGTTTGCACAACGGGGAAATGTGAATAGCGCTATTGGGAGTGACCAACCCCGCCCGTCGACTTGGAGGGTCGGCGGGTGCATATTGTCTCAAACAGGAACAACAGGAACAACAGGAACATACATCGGGCATACTTTTGGTATTCGAGTTAGTAATGGTTTTCCAATCGTGGTAGTAACAAAACGTACGCCTAGCTAGCGTATACTGGTTTTCTATTTGTTATAGTATGGACAGGTGGACTTGGTACTTGGATGCAAAACCTGTAAACTCACCAGCATTTTTGTGCTGACGTAAACTTTTACATGTTTTCTCAGGTCGCTAAGGTAGCACAATGGAACTAGGGCGCACGCGTCTGCACGGCGTCTAGATAGAGTTGCATGATTTCACAAACATTGAACTTGATTTATTTATGTTGGATTTTATTTGAATAAGCTTCCGCTGTAAACGGGAATATTAAACTGTGTTTTGAAATTACATTTTGATTCATTTAGACTTGTTTATTGTGATCGTTGGTTTGGATCCTGGTTTGTCATGCGCCTCGCGGTAAAACTCCGCAAGTGGATTTTGAGGGTGTGACAGATTGGTATCAGAGCCAATGGTTATAGTGAACTAGGACTGCATGTAGAGTCTAGTCTATAGCCGAGTCGCACACACTAGACGATCACATGGTACTAAACGTTATAGTGGTTTACGTATGGTCTTGTCGGGGTGTCTCTAAATCGTTGGTCTTTCTACGTTACATCATCCGTTCTATCTTAGGTTGGGTTACTTGTTTTCTAGGCAGTGTGGTCTATTGGGGTAACTCGTGTGCTCTTGAGATTTGTCCAAGGCTCGGACATCTCCCTTTCGCACTCCAATAGAAACACTTGTCATAAACTACCGTAGTATTACGGTGTGTAGCTAAGAGTCTATGTTCGGTGATTTGATCTTTGAACTAGGAGAACACTTGGAGGACCATGTAGAGCGTTTTATCATTTTGGGTGCACACAAAATCATAAAACGAAATGCATGGAAGCCCTAGTGAGCTCTGGGTTTGAGGGGATAGTCCTGGATTGGATCTGGCTTTGATCTTGTGAACATTAGTGGTTATCTTTAACTGTGAACATTAGTGGCTTTGATCTTGTGAGCTCTGGGTTTGAGGGGATAGTCCTGGATTGGATCTGGATTGGATCTGGCTTGGATCTGGCTCGACAATGGTTTTGCATCAAGCGTTGGACACAAAGGCACATAACACTTAGCAATTGGGACAAGCTCTGTTGGTTCATGTACCCATTGTCTATTAGCTATCAACGCCACCATATGATGCATGATTAACCGTATGTCATTTTTAACGTTATTTTCACGAAATTAGTTTAATAACGTTAAACTTAAACTTAGTGCAATTTTACTTTTACCCACACACATATATATTATATGCACATACCGCAAACGGGGCTGACCTCTTATTAATCAGTATTACATACTTTGTTTATAAAATATATACAATAATAACATACAGAATGATTTTTATTAGTTAAAGTTTAAAATTGCGTTGGAAGGTTTTTTTTTCATTATGTTATGTAATCTCTCTGGAGTATCAATGACTCAATGCCATTTACAAGGTACACTCATATATATTTCTCCTCTACATTTTTTATTTCTCACATCCGGCCACCTCTATTTTTGTCTTTTGCATGTGTATATACCATAATACCAACACCCTAAAGTATATTTCATAAAAGACATCAATCATGAACTATTACGTTTACAACTTCAAAAGCATCGAAAGTAATATCATTCTCTTAAAAGTCTTTGCTAATGACATAAACAACCAATGTGCATTTGTGCGACCATATTGACTGAGACCCTCCGTAGTGGGGCGCTTTTTTTCAAAAAAATTCAAATATAGCGCCCTGCACACCATTACACCCAGGCGCTATATGTTAAATTTGGCCGGGGGCTTTATAAAAATAACGCCTAAAGTAAAAAACTTCAACCAATAAAAAATGAACACGTGGCACGAGGTCAGAAATCAAACGGTCAAAAAATTGACCGTTGCCCCATTTAATTTTTTGAACGTTTTTTTGAACGGTTAACATTTATTTTTTTTAAACTTTGTATATATACACACACAATATAAACACAAACACACATACAACTAAACTAAAAAACACACACCACAACACAAACAAACCTACAACACAAACATGTATCCATATGGTTCACCGTTCGGGGTCCCGGGTCGACCGGGTGTGAGGCCAAACACTACGAGGCCAAACACTACTACTCCGCTGCCACCCAATTGGGGCGAGTTTGACGCGAACACAATGCAATACGAGCAACTTCTTGGCATGCCCGGTCAATTTTATCCGGGCCCAAACATGGCCGCTCAATTTTTTCCTCCACCAAACTATGTCCAACCTTCTCAAGAGGAGCCCGATTCCGTACCAGAAACTCAAGACGAACCCGAGGGTTCTCAAAGGGGGCGCGGGCGCGGAAGACGGTCGCATAAAAAGAAAGACGTTACCGCTCCTCGTCAAAAAAAGCAACAGGAACGTTGGGAAAGAGATGAGGAGTTCAAGTTAGCGCGAGCCTGGCTCGACATATCCGAGGACCCGGAAGTTGGTTAGTATTTTTTTTTGTTTACATATATATATATATATATATATATATACTTTTTAAAATGTTGGTTTAGTATTTTTTTTTTTAATCGTATGATATTTTTGCAGCAAACTATCAACATACCCTGGTGTTTTGGCAACGGATTCGAGAGCTATTTTTTGCGGCCATGGGTAGGGGGGAGTATCGAGAGCACGACTCGATATCTGGAAAGTGGTCGGACATTAATAATAAATGTCACTCGTTTGCGGAGGTCTACCAACGTTGCAAGGACAATAGGGCCAGCGGGGAAGGTGATGACGGTTTGTTGGCCAGGGCCTTGGACGATATGAGAGATACCCGCGGGCCGTTCCCGTATTTGAGGATATGGGAGATGTTGAGACATAGTCCTAAGTGGGCTGATGTACCGCCTATGGGGTCGGGTAGTGGGCGCAAGATTAGGAGAGGAAGAGGAGGAGGAGGACCATCAAAACGAAGCAAAACCACCTCCACGTCGCGAGATCCGGATACACCGAAATCCGATGCTCGCTTTGTGAGTTTAGATGATCCTGTTGATTTGGAGGAGGATGAGGAGGAGGAGTTTGATATTCCAAGACCACCCGGTAGACGATCAAAAAAGGGTGGCAAGGCGGAGTCGTCTTCGACAGGAGGTGGTGCATCGAGGGAGGAGTTTGATGAAATGAATCGACGACTACAGGATCTTCGCGACCTCGGCCAAAGACGTTTGCAAACTATGGACCAGAGAGTGGCCGAGAATAAAAGGTTCGTCGACATTCAAGAGGCGAGGCAAAGGGAAAAGGAAATTGAGTTTTTGTCCAAACCGATAAACCACCTCGAGGGAGAAGCCCTACTCCTCGCGATACATCATAGGCAATAAATCCTTGCAAAATATAACATCCAGTAATTTATTTAAGTTGTTTGTTTTTTTTTAATTTGGTATTGTAATTTATTTAAGTTGTTTGTTTTTTTTAATTTAATTAATATTAGTTGTGTGTTTTTATTATTATTTGTATTTTTTTTATATTTATTTGTCTTTTATTTTAATTATTTTGAATTAAAAGATTAAAACAAAAATAAAAAAATAACCAATCACAATAAGGGGCTTTATAAATAAAGCCCCACCACTACACCCCTTTTTCAGTTTCTCTCTCCACGCTGACTCAGCAGCCATGTGGACCAATCAGGAAGGGGGGCTTTATATATAAAGCCCCCCACTACGCATGGTCTGAGTGACTCTGTATAACTTGAATTTAGTTTAGTTTAAATTTCGAGTTTTCACCACCGATTCATTAATAAAAAAAGGTGTGTGTCCATGGCATTATAGCCTAGCGGCATTTTAGAGGTGATATAAGGCTTAGGAACCATTTGGTCTTGCGTTCGATTCCTACAAGAGGGTTTTTTCTCAGATTTATTAGGTTTCCTCCAGAATTGGTGTATAGGCATTATTGCCTAGTGGAGATGGATATAATCGAATGGTTTCGTTGCTGGATGTCAGTAATCCAAATTTGCCGTTAAAAAAGGAAAAAAAGTGTATGTGAAAAGTATATATATACATCAAAAAGATAAAACACTGAAAACATGATCATCTCACCTTTTAGACTAAGCGGAGGGGGGCGGGAGAGGGGCGGGAAGGGGGGGGGACACCGCCGCCGGGTAGGGGCGGGAGTCTGGCGTGGGGGGTGGGGCGGGAGGGAAAGCACCGGCGTGGGGGAGAAGAGTGGGACACGTGGAGAGCTGTGGTTGGGCCATTAATTATGATTTACCGTTTAAAAAAAAATATTACCGTTAACCAACGGCTATTTTACAAAAAAAAAATTATTATATATATATATATATATATATATATATAAACAATACCATCTTCTACACAAACACACACTCCTTTTTTTCATAAAATCCTCTCCAAACTATCATATATTTTCAAAAAAAATTGCAAGATGTCGGGCGACTCTTCGAGTTCAGACGATTTGTTTGATCAGCTCGCTTTGGATGACTTGGGCGAAGGTGCCGCAGAGTTGTTAATGGCGACCGTTCAGAACGTCGTTAAAGCTATAGCGGACGACGAAGGGACCTCCGAACCACCCAAGCGTAGAAAGTTTATTATGTTTTAAATTTAAAAACAAAAAAAAAGGAAAAATAAATTCCACATGTCACTTCCCCCCTCTTCCCCCCCCCCCCCCCCTTTTTACTCCCCACAATTATTATCCCCCCTCAAGGGTCCCACAAGTGCCACATGACGCTTCATCCCCTCTCCCCTCCTTATAGTCTTAAAACTATGAGATATTTTTAATACTTTTTTAGGTAGACTATTTTTCTAACTACAAATTAAGTAAAAAATAAATTAAATACTTACATATAATATAAATCAAAGAAAATAACCAAACAATACCCATTAGAGCACCCACAACGTAGTTGACGTGATTGGCGTCCTACATTCGAAACCCTTCCATTCCATGATGAACAACGTTGTGAGGGTGGTCTGGAGGTGAAGTTCGAGGGAGAGGGAGGGGAGGGAGAGAGGGAGCGGGAGAGGAGGGGGGGGGGGGTGTCTAATGTTTGGGATTAACAATGTCAAAATAACATATGTTCATTTAGAAAGGTAACTAAGGAACATAAACATACACGGATAACTTCAGTTTATTAATGAACGAATATAAACACAAAATCAAATTCGGTTATGTGTTCATGAACTATCCGTTTATAGGATAAAAACCTAACAAATGACATCTAACAAGCTCTTATTCGGATCAATTCAATTTCTTCAAAACCTTGCTTAAATTACTTTTAGGCTGTGTAGCCGATTAGCACCCCTTGGTGTTACCACACCCACATCGCAACCACCCTCACTTTTTCTTCATACCATACCCCTCAACCCCTTCAGTCGTTACCAAGCTAGCGACTCGTATTCTTCGCGCCCATCCACACCCCACCGAAACGGTAACAGCTCCCCACCACCAGCAAAAGTGATGCCACGCCACGCCTACGATGATGTGATCGTTAACACCCACTACACTCGGTCTTAATTACATATCTACCATTCTTTCAGATACAAAGTAACAAATACAAAGTATTAAAAGGAAAGTTGACTATTTTAACCGCTTTGTACAGAGGAGGGAGGGATGAGGTATGTCACGTGCTCCTATAATGGCTGCTAACCCCAAGGGTTGTTGGAGCCTCGGCTGGGCCATATCCAACCGTCCATTTTACATCATACGGTCCACATTTATTCACCTAATCTACAAATCTTTTGAAAATTATAAATACAAAAATATTTAACACCCACAAAAAAAAAAAAAAAAAAAAAACTTATGTTACAAAACCACAAGTCACAACCCCCATTTCTTTCATCATCTTCTACTCTCTTCTCTTTCAAACACAACTCACAAACAAAGAACACCAAACAGCAGATCAAAAGTCCCATTTTCCCTTAACATTAAATAAAAAAAAGCATTTGAATAATTAATATCATCAAAACAATATATTAAATCCAAATCTCCTCTAACCACACAGTTTAGTTCTTGCAATCCTTCCTTGATCTTCATCCTTTCTGCTATTCATACAAGTTTTTTTTAGTTGATTTAATGCAAGATGAACTTGAAGATCTCAGACTATTTCTAGCATAGATTATCAAGTGGTATTTTTTTTTAAATATATCTTTGTGATTTTTGTGACTTTTGTTCTTATTCTTAGTTCATAAAAGAAATCTTGATTATTATTATTATTAAAGATAAAGATTAAAGCTTTGTTGTTCTTGAAACCTCCAATTCTTTGTTACTTTCATTTGGGATTTTGTTTGTCTTTTCATGTTCTTAAAGATTATGAAATGCAAGGTGTCTTTGATGATTTGATACTTGTTTTTTTATTAGATCTTTATTGTGTTGGTATGCTTTATTTTTGTTCTTGAGTCTTATTATCTTTAAAAAAATCATGGAAAAAAGGGATTTTTTTTTGTTTAAAGATTTAGCTTATCATGTTCTTGGATGATGTTGAAATGCAGGATAAAAGTTTGAACATTTGATGCTAAAAACAGGTTTTAAGCATAGATCTTCATGTGGGTATAAATATTATTTACAGTTTTTATCTTTTTATTGTTTTGGGTTCTTAATAGTTTTTTATGGTTCTTGATTTCAGAGATAAAGATTGAAGCTTTGGGTGTAATGGATAAGTTACAGTGGGGTAACAGAAAGAGACTGAGATTTGTAAAGGTTAAAGAATCAACGGTTATGAATGGAAAATCAGATGGAAATGGAATTGTTGTGAAGAAAAAGATCACATCTCAACGTGTTGATCGAAGGGTTGTTAATGAACAAGATTCTCATCATCCTCTCCCTCCTGTTCATGCTTCATCTCCTCAACGTATAAACAAGTAAAAGTTTTTTTTTTTTTTTTTTTTTGTTAATTTTATGGATATCTCAATTGATTTTTTTTTATTATTTACCCTATTTTTAGCTAAAATTGTTATTAGTCTTGTGTTTTCTTGATGAAAACCCTAGATCTATAGCCATTCATTACAAGCTTGAAGCTTTTTTGAAGGGTTATTAATATTATTTTTATTTTATTTGTTGGTTATTTTTTTTATTAATTAAAAAGCAAAAAGAAAACAAGGGGTTTGTTAGAAAACCAAAGAAAAAGATAAAGTTTGGTGCTTTTGCTTAATTCATGTTTGCCTTTGTTGAATGCATCTATAAAGCCTTCTGTTTGTGGGATTTTTATTAAGAACACAATCTTCATCAAGATTTTGATATTTTTATGTGTTTTTTTAATAAATATTTGTTAGATTCCAACCAAACAATAGAAAGATATTGGTTTTGTGGGCTGTTTTCTTGCTTTCTGATTGTATTAAAGGGTTATCAACAGGAAGGTTATGTCGGCATTATCGTCGCCCGAAAAAGAGGACCGATACTACACGACACGGGGATCGACTGGAGCCGGGTTCGAGGAAAGTAGCAGCAGCAAGAAGGTGTTAACAATGGATACAAAGACAGAGAGTAAAAAGATTGTTTGGCCCAAATTGTTCACTACATTATCAAGCAAAGAGAAAGAAGAAGACTTTATGGCTATGAAGGGGTGTAAACTGCCTCAAAGGCCTAAGAAAAGAGCCAAGACCATTCAAAGGACCTTACTTGTAAAATTACTTAACTACCCTTTTAATTTTTTTTTTCTTTGATAATATTAAAATTGTTTTGAATATGAATCTTGATGTTTTGAATGCAGTTGGTAAGTCCAGGTGCATGGTTATCTGATCTATGTCAAGAAAGATATGAAGTTAGAGAGAAGAAAACTTCTAAGAAGGTTAGTGAATGAATCTTGCTACAATGACTTGTACGTGTAAGTAGGGGTGCAAACGAGCCGAGCCGAGCCGAGCCCGAGCTCGACTAGGCTCGAACTCGGGCTCGATTAAGTTATAAAAGCACGAGCTCGGCTCGTTTAGTATTTATTAGTTAATATGTTAAATAAAAATAATATAAATAATAGTTCATTTAGGCTTGTGAGCTCGATAAGTAAAGCTCGGGCTCGGGGCTCGGGACTCGTTTACTAAGCAACTTTAAATGAATGCTAAATATTATTAAATATTAGGCTCGACGAGCCTAACGAGCTTCACATGCTAGGCTCGAGCTCGATAAATAAACGAGCTTTGTTTTAGGCTCAAGCTCGGCTCGTTTCGAGCTTTTTGCCGAGCCGAGCTCAAGTAGCTCGCGAGCTGCTCGGCTCGTTTGCACCCCTACTTGTACTTAATGTATTGAAAGTTGTGTGTTTTGGATTTGGAGCAGTGGTGCTGTAATGAGTTGTACCCTATGCAGTAAAAATTGTGTATGATGTTGTAACCAGTTGTACATTGTTTTTGTTTTTGGGCAGAGACCAAGAGGATTGAAGGCAATGGGAAGCATGGAAAGTGATTCAGAATGAGATTTGGGGGAAAGGATATTGAATTTGGGTAGGGTTTTGGTTTAGAGTTGGAAAGAGAAATCTGTGTTTGACTTTGGATAAATTTGTTTGCTTTGCCCAATATGTTAATTCAATATCTGCTTAAAATAAATACCAAGTAATATTATCAATCATTTTCTTTATGCACAGGGTGTTTAAAATGTGGCTAACTCATTTGATAGGGTTTTTAAGAGGAAATGTCATCCGTTTGAAATGAGAATAGAAATGGTTTAGAATTATTGGTATAAAGATTAATATTTATTTACGTTACGTTTAAAAAAAAAAAAAGCATATTGGTTTGACTTTTGAAGACTGTACTTTTGCCTCAGATAATGATAAGATTTTCATTCTGATAAGAGGAACCCACGATCAAAAAAAGGAGTGTACCGTTGTAAACGCGTTATAAATAGTCATGCATCTGCGCCATGTAAACACAAAAATTATTCATATTTTATCACAAAATATCTTGAAATAATTCTTATATCTTTATTACTAAATATTTGATATTTACCTTATATTACACGACTTTTTAACATATAATCCTTAATTGAGCATGTCATGGCAACTAAGAAAACCACAAAAATGATCGATCTTTGGTTTGTTTAGTTTTGAATTTCACTCTTTTAGTTGAGTACATACCTATGTATATATCCATAAACACGAGACTCCTACATTAATAATTAAAAGTACTTGAAATTTATTATGCTTGACCTCTATTAGAAATAAAAATCAATTGTAAACTCTTCACCTTTTTTAGAGTGTATGCACATCTTCATCTTTTATCGCATATTTATCTTATTTTGTTAAATGTATAATATGTTTTGTACATGTCAAAATAATCGTCACGTTATAGGAATGTAAGGTGAATAAGGTATAAAGCGTTTATGTATTTAATGGCTATAGATATAAATAGAAGAGTACATTACTTGTTATTTCATTGTAAATAATCGATGTATTTGGTTTGATGGACGTTACGATTCTAAATTCTTATTGCCTTTCTAAAATGATGATAATTGACGAATCGAGATAAAAAAAATATCATATCACGAAACAAAGAATCAAGAACATCGTGATCAAGAATGACCCAAGGACAAGGCCACATTCACTAGTTTCTTCATAATATAACTACATTTTTATATAGAGAGAGCAAGTTCATATCCAATTTTAAGTAAATGGTTGCAACTGCCACATAAACACTCTTATTGTTACCACACTAACATATGTGAAACAGTTATATAACAGCATATCCGCCTCTCTATCTCCCTTGCAATATGATAGCAATTGCAACCCCAAATCACTAGCCTTCAGCACAATTGTGTCAAAGATAGTTAACTATATGGTTTGCATCAATATGGGTCCATCGGGTCAAACCAAAAGTTGAACCATCACCGGCTTATGATGCAGCAAACCCACAATCCATTTGGCGCCAAAAGACTACATTCGTATTTTTTTTAGAAGTTATTACTTTTTTTATCGTTTTGAAGCTTATGCAATGGCCTTCGACACGTTCGGTTCCTTGGCACCGGAGGCGGTGCGGTTTTTGGCTCGGGTTCAACGAGTAGTGCACAACAACTTTTCCACCCCCAAGGGCGGGGTTTTGTTTTTAGCAGATTGGGATTTTCTATTCAAAAAGGGGTGGCGGCGCAGCTTGTTGCCCGCCTACCTACCTACCATCCTTATGTAATTTACCCTTTTTTGTCAATGGGAATGTGTGTTTAAAAAAAAATAAATAAAAAAAAAATAATTTATATCACTGAGTGTGGAATAATTAATTGTCTATGGAAGCAAGTTGAGTGATGTGTACTTAGACCTGATTCTCTAACCGTAATATTCAGTTGGATATCCTCGCCATGTCGTTTGTTTGTGTGGTGATTTCTATATCACAAATGAGCCTTAGATCTATCCTATTTTTATCGTTTGTTTTGGTGGCGAATCTGTATCCGAAACGAACAATAGGACCATCTATTCTTTTTATTGTTTTATTTGAGCCGATATTCCGGCCTACTCCTATTACATTATATACGGTCAACACCCTTTATCAATGCCCATACACTTGGGTTGTAATCATGCATCAAGAGCAGATAATGCGTGATGAGCATGGTTTGGTGAGATGCAATATAATGCATGATGTGGTCTAATACATCACCTTATGCAGTCGACTGATATTTGAGCAAATTAGATTGCAGATGTTGTCTAATACATCACCTTATGCATACCAAGTCCACCTAAATAAGTATAACCCCTAAAAATTCTTAACCTTAAACCTACGCCTCCACGACCTCCTATCCTGAATCATGTCCTCATAGAAGTGCAACTCTAGCAAATCTTGCCTAAACGCTCATCCCAAATCAACTTGAACGATTCAAGTTGAATCTATCTCTACTCCTCATCCCTCAGCAGTGAGGGTTTCCACTACTCTAACTAGTGATGTCGTCTGCCTCCTCCTTACATGCCTAAACCTTCTCAATCTCCCCTCCTTTATCTTATCTGAAATGCTAGATTGACAAATCTAACCAGAGATGACTATAATATGTTATTTTCTAGTGCTTAAATTTAACGAACGCCTAGCATACATGATAAGCATGACGAGAGCATCGGCTTTTTGGATCCAAACGCATTACATTTAAAGTTAGTTATGTACTTAACACGCTCTATACATGTGTCTATCCTGCGTGTCCATACGGTCAACATAGTGAACCCCAGTAGTTACCGTAGTCTTAGTGTTTACGGGTTTGTTTCTGGACTCAAAACCTTTATGTATTAACTTAGCATCCCTAATGCCTTTGATATATAGTTTCAAGTTATACCATCTACGAAAGCCAACATCGAAAAGTGATATCCCTACAACATGCACCCCAATACTCATTCTTCAACAAGCTTATATACTTGCCATACGGTCTACATAACAAACTAAAGGAGCATTCTTTTGAACCAAAAGGCTATATACTTGGTCCATCATACAAATATACAATGGCACAATAAGAGACCAGAATACACAGAAATTGAATGTGTACTAATCTTATGTACATTCCAAAATGTTCATCACAAGTGAACATATGTAATGACTCTTGATGACACATGTTCTGCACAGAACAAATCGAGACCCTAAAGAAGATGGTGCATTCAACAATGAGAAAAAAACCAAAGTAAATGCAGATATTGTTGCAGAACACGAATAGAGTCAGGCTGCAACATTAACCGACAGGACCCGACTAGAAAACACAAAGAAGTTGAACCGAAATTTATGGAACCAGGAGTCTATGGCTAGCAGATTACAGATGAGGGGAAAAGACAAGTACAAGGACCGCTGAACTGCTGAGGAACTAAAGGACTAATACATACAGAATCTGCAGAAAAGAAGAACACTTGACCAACGATGCCAGAAAGACATGAACCTAATTCCAATGCCTAATCGCCTTAACATCCAATTTAGGGAAGAACTAAAACAAGCATTCTTCAACCGCAGTTATGATATCAAGATCTTTAAATCAATCAAGAGAAAGAAACAGACTACTACACACTACTGCACCAGTACATGTGCATAAATTCATCAGAGAAAGTAATGAAACTACAACAATGAATCTACAGAGTGAATTAGAGTTGTATGGCAGATGATCCTTCTGTGTTCACACACAATCAGTCATATATTATCAGCACAAACAGCAACAAACAACATATATCCATTTACTTGTAGATGTTAAATAACCAGAACATTCGTAAGTGTGCACGTCAAGGCGAATATGACTAATATTCATCAGTCTGAATGCAAATCGGAGTAATACAGCCGATAATCCTTTTTTAACATCCAATCAATCATATATTATTAACATAATCAGCAACTAACAACCTAAATCCATTCACTCCTAGATGTAAATTAACCAAAATATTCGCAAGTTTAAAGTCATAAACTACATAACAAACAGAAATAACGATAATCGTTAAAGTAACTGTACACGAAGAGACAAAGAAGACGAAAATTACCATCATACAACTACTGAAAAATCAGTCTAAACGCAAATCGGAGTAATACAGCCAATAATCCTTCTTTTTTAACATTCAATCAATCATATATTATCAACATAATCAGCAACTAACAACATATATCCATTCACTAGTAGAAATAAATCAACCAAAACATCCATAACCTTTAACTATATAACAAACATAATTAACAACAATAATTAGTATTACTGTACACAACGAGACAAAGAAGACGAAATTACCGTCATAAAACCGTCAAACAATCAGTCCGAATGCGAATCGGAGTACGAAATACGCCTTCCGCGATCGTAACCGGAAAATCCACCAACACCAGGGGAACTGTTATCGGAATCGTAATCCGAATCATCATCATCATCATCGTAATATGAATAATAATAAGATTCAGGAGGAGTAGGAGGAACACAGAAGAAGTTCCAAACACAGATGGCTAAACGGCCTAATTGTTGGAGAGGAAAACAGATGACTAGATCTAGTAACTCGTTGCTGCTTATTCGGTCGGAGATACATGCTACTGATTGCCATACGTCTGCGGAGACGGTGGCTACCGACGCCACTAAGACGGTGTTGAATACCATTGGTGGATTGTGGTGGTTAGGGTTTGGTTGGGTGGTGGTGGTGGTGGTGTTGTTGTTTGGCCATGGTTGGTGGTTGATTAAAAATTATTGCTTTGACGTAAAATAAATAAATTCCTTGTAACGTATGTAAAACGGTAAATTGCATGAGACGCGAACACGATGCGAACCTATACGATCTTAACAGATTTTGTGTCTTAAACAGATCGACACGATTAAACCTTAACATGTTAAGCACCCATTAAGACACGTTAATAATTTTTTATTTTTAAAAGTTGTATATGGCGTAGTAGTATACCTTATACATATGTGGATTAAAGATGAAAGAACCATATTTTCAATTTTCAAATTATAGATTCCAGATATGTACATCGCTTAGTCATCCATCCCCCTCTTTCTCAACTCCATCGTCTGTGTTTGTCGTCGCTATGACCCGTCCATCGTCCACTGTCACCCATCACCCATTCGTCGTCACTAGCCATCCTTCTCAACATTGACGCTGCCCGGTCTCTCATTCACATGTTTATGGATACAATTTCATGGTTAATGTTTATTAGCATGTTCGTGTCTTATTGTGTCTTATCATGTTAACATGTTATAAATAGGTTCGTGTTTGTGTTTGGAAAAAAAATGACACGATAGTTATCGTGTCGCGTTTACCTATTTTGTGTTCGTGTCTTAACAGGTCGTGTCTGACACGACATGTCAGCCCTCTATTTACCTTTTACGTGTCGGGTATATGCAGGGCTCGGTTGTTTACGATACTGGAAGTTGAACAAATGTACAAGGGGACTCAATTTTGTATAAATTTCAAACGAAATACGCGTAAATTTATATTACTGAGCGAAAAAGAGGGGGTTTCGGGGCACCCCTGCCCCGATAAAGCTATGCATTGCCTTATTGCCTATGGTTGTTTGGCAACAATGAGCGCATGTAATCTTGCCTCCTTTCTTTCCCTATTCATTTAGAGACCCGATGGAGTTCCACGAAGTTTCTAGATTAGGAAGAAGGAAAAGGTTAGTTCATGCGTTGATTATCATTGCGTGTTGGTTTATTTGGAAGGCGAGGAACGAGAAAATATTAGCAAATAACAAAGTCATTTGGAGAGATTCTTGGGGAAATAAGATGATTGTGTATAGCAAATAGTTTGCAAGTTGTAGAAAACTCAAATAGAGATAATAGTATCAAGAAATCGTAATTATGATATCATCTACATGAAGACGATCAATGACATTTGACTTAGACGATAAATGACCCCTTACTATTTCTTACTAATTCTAGTGAAGTGATGTAAGTAGCAAAACATTGATACCATGTCTGAGGGGCCTGTTTAATACCATACATGGCTTTAATCACTGGCGAAGCTTACTAGGGGCCGGCGGGGGCAGCTGACCCCCCCGAATTTTCGCGTAGAAGTACCGATTATATAGTATTCGTATAGAAAATTTTGGAAATATAGGGTTTCGACCCCCCGGTGACTTCCGACCCCCCGAACCTTCGGGTCAAACTTCGCCACTGGCTTTAATCTAGTGGCATAAATGATGCTGAAAAGAAGGATGGACATAGACAGGAAGCTATTTTATGAATAGATCATGAAATACTAGATGCTCATGCACATAATAATTAAAGTCCCATATTATAAAGTGTGAGCTGATATGTTCCTATGTGATCATGCAGACGAAAGTATACGATTGGATTTCGTCACAAACTCAGGATGGAAAATCAGTTACTTCAACCGACATCATCGCCTACTTGCAGGTACTTGTTAACTCTTTGATCATGTATTGTGTTTATACTTTAAAACGTAAGTTATGATTGCGTACTTAATCTTTCTTTTCCTGCAGAACGAGCTCCATAATTCATTGTCAACTGATAATTCATTTGTTGAACGTTTTAGCAAATTGGCGATGCAGATTTCGTGGTTATACATATGCTTGCTGAAGTTTTGGCAGATCAAAGGAAAGAGTTAGGTTAGCATAGTAATTACCTATAATGCTCTGATTATTCAAAGAATAACACCTTATGTTAAGTTCTACATAAATATGACAAATAAAACTCCAAATGCGTGCTCAAATGAGCACGTCGGCTTGTGTATGCATACCCTGCATACAAAGACTAAAAGCCGATTTATCCTTAATTGCACTAGGAAAAAACCTCAATAACTACTTCTAGTTGCATGCCAAACCACATAGTTGGGTGGCCAAAGCCTTTGCGTATCAAGAACTCGCCCACGCCATAATCTGACTTGAGGAGTAAGTTACTCCTGACCTAGTCTCTTGCACAAACACAATTAGCCGCTAATGGCTGATAGAAGCTTTTAAAACCTTTATTTCTAAAAACAAACGATCGCCTTAACTAAAAACAAAATCTTGGACCTGCAAAGAAAATAAACAAGATTTAGATACTGTTCGTGTATGTAAATTAATACCGTTACCCATTTCACTTATAAGATGAAATTTAGTGATGGAGAACTAGCTAGAGTTAAGCATTCAAGCGTCTTACCAAGTTAGCTTATTTTTTGAGGCCGTTACTTGACAAAACCTTTTTGCCGTAGGGACTTGTGCGCAGCGTGGGGACATGAGGCTTTATTGCCTCGACTAATGCCTCACGTAGAGTTCCCTGAATGAGACGGGTAAACATCAAATGTATATACATGCACTTTATAAAACAAAGTGATTGATTGTTCAAACTCATTGGTAAAGGATGAAATTTTTAACTCATTTATATACAGCTGCCGTTGATTTAAGTAATTTTTTTTATCTAACACGTCAGAGAAGTTAGTTTAAAATAACCAACTTCTTAGATCATATCAAATGAGTCAAGCGGGTCAAAAGGGTTGAAAATCATCTGAAGTGTATTAAATGTATAAAACATATATAAATCGCTTTATTAAGTCTCGATTATTATTCTTTGTAATAATATCATCACTAACATATTCATAAAACGTGCTTGCGCCTTAGCCTGACCTAGAGTAAAGGCAATTTAACGCGCGCGGGTCAAAAGATTAGAAAATCATCTAAAATGTATTAAATGCATTAACTGTTTTTAAATCTCTCCATTAAAGCTACATTGTTATAGTAATAATATCATATCTAACATGTTAATTAAAGGAAGAAAATAAAATTGCGTTTGCGCCTTAGCGTAACCTATACCAAAGGCAAATTATTATGACTCAAGCCCACTTTGACATCTTACCTGTTTTAAAACGGCATGTTTTGACCCAAACCCAATTCGACCCGGCCTGACTGATTTGTTAAACTTAATCCAAATCACTTGAAAATATACCAACCTTCGAAGAACGAAGTGCTGCCTGGATAACATAGTTTCCATAAGGATCCTGCATGATTTGATCTAAACGAGGATTATTCATCAGCTCGTTGACAATACAAATGCGACACTCTTCTCGCGCATATTTCAGGCATTTTTCAACTACGTTACTACTGTATTTCTGCATCGCGAGGTCGCCATAGTTGCCCTCCAGTTGATCAAGAATGGCTGATGTGGCCCATGGAACTTGAAGCTCAAATACATACTGTACAACATAGTTTCTGAAAATGCAGAACTCAAATAAGCATGGAATATTGCTAGCATGATAGGGTGGTCAGGTTAGGGTGTACCCATATGGATCTTGTGAAAGAATTAGTGCATTTGCAGTGATCTCACGAACCAGGCGCCTTCGTGGTTCACCATCAGAATGGCTAAGACATTTCTGAAGCACACAGCACCCGTGCCGGTCTGTTGCCAGTTCCATGCATTTCACAGTTGCAGCTTCAAAAAGAAACTGAAAGGCCATATATGCAAATCAACATTAGCGGATCTAGAACTGAATTTCAGTAGTAACGTTTTTATTTTTTATTTTTTCATTTTAGTAGCAACGTTTTCCAAATTTCGTAAAAAAAAACAAATTTTCCACTACGCGCGCGAAGTTGAGCAGCAACGGACGCGACACCTAGTTATTAACTAGGTCCGCCCCTGCGAATCAACTATAGATTTGAATCAAACAAGTTAAACGTAAAGGCGTAAAAAAGTATGTTACATTCTGTAGTTTGATTTACAGTTTGTATGTCTTGGTTCTTGATTGATGATCACATTTACACTATAAGGATTCGGAAGGTGTTTGGATGTGCTTTTTGTTTTGGGGAATTGGAATTAAATAATCCCGACTTTGTCAGGTTGGAAGACAATAATCCCAACTTGAAAATTGGAATCTAACAAGCTTAACTTGTCTTGGTTTTTATTTCACTGGACCAAAACGATTAGCCCAATTAGTTTTCTGCCTACGTGGCATGCCACGTTGGCAGATGACGTGTAAAATATGTCCTGGTTGGCAAAAAAATAAGCAGAAAACTAACTGAGTTAATTAACCCCAGTTAGTTTTGGTTTAGTGAAATAAAAACCAAGACAAGTTAGGCCTGTTAGATAGCGACTAACCCATTTGTTGTCACGTCTTTTAAAAATAACCCATTTTTCAAACAGCATTCTCAATATGCATCTCTGTCATACCTCATTGAATTCGGGTTTTAGGTACTGCAAGAACCGCTGTGCCACATGATTGCCATTCATGTTCTTCATCAAGCCAATGATACCGGGCTTCAGCGCAGAAACAACCATAGAACACTGCTCGCGCGTCTTGAGAGTTTCAACAACCTTTTGAACAGCGCGAGTCCTACAAATAAACAACGACAACAATAACAATAACAATACTATCTAAACACGACGATCACAAAATGACACTTCTGTAAAACAGAACAGAAGAGCGCAAACCCATGCATATCACACGAGATCCTAACAAGATCTCCAGGCTTTCGTGTAATAACACGAAGAATCTGCATATGTTGATGCTTGTCACACACATCTAGAAGCTTCTGAACAAGATAGTTTCCAAAAGGGTCTGTCATCAGTTCAATAATATGCACTATAACCTCCCTGAAAATGTTCTCCAAATCTTCCTTAGTTCCTTCAGAAAACTTCTTTTGCAACGAACGACATCCTTGTTGATCTTTAGCCATACAATAGATCCTCTCCCCAAGATCATCAGATTTCTGTGACGGCTGCTTCACGACACTTGATACAGTATCTTTTCGCTCAAAGCTGCCAAATTTTAGAGACCTGAGAGGGTCACGGGTCAGCCCTGCACGCGACCTTGTGAGTATCCTTTCGGGAACCTTATGGTTTGTGCTATGCATTCCATTAGCATGACTCATGAACCGAGTTAGCGAAGGTGGTGCAGCCTGCTGACTTTCCAAATGTAGATTCTTACAAAACTGGTGCATATGCAGCTGCTGCTGCTGCTGATACTCATGTTCATTTTCAAGATTCCTCCAAGTTACATGAGGCTCGGGTTTCTGTTGCGAATGATGAAAAAACAACTGTTGTTGATGCATATTTGGGATCATAGGGATCGCGACAAGTTGCTGGCCGTTAAACTCTACACCATTAAAGGGCGTTGAAGGATTAACCAAAGGCGCGGTTGGAGATAGCATGATTGGGCCTTCTTTGATGCTCAAGTCTTGAAAAACCGACGCGAATGATTGGTCATTCAGAAGATTTCCTTCAATGAACTGAACCCTTTTCATAGATAACTTTTCATCAGTTAATGTATCAAGAAATGTACCATTTTCTTGAGGTGTGTAGAGATTTTTCGGGTTCTTGGAAGAAGGAAAGACTCCGAATTCTTCGGTGTTCGCAGCCACGGTAGCTCGTGGTATCTCACCAAGAAGCTTATCAAATTCATCATATTCCAGTTCATGAACTCGCTCAGGCATTTTACAAGATGTGTAACCTCTAGTTGAGATTAAAAAATATGATCAGTATCTCTCTTTCTAGTAAATTTAATATTTTTACTAGAAAACACATATTTAAAAATATATATTTAAACAAAAAAAAGAATATGATTCGTTGTCCTAGGTCCAATGACCTAAGACGCTAGAAAATGGTACAAAGACGACTAAATGTGACGTTTAAAATGAAAATATCACAAATAAGTCGACGTATGACTTCAAATAATACGATCATAGTAAGGAATTGTTTATAGACGTCCAGTGTTTATTTATGCTTTGTTTCTAGTTCTTAACAAATACTCTTTTGTTAAGAAGTTGCTAATGGCGATCCTAAGCGGTATTTGTTTAGCAACTTCTTAAAAAGAGAGTATTCGCTATTGCTGAACGCAATAAATCTCAAAATAAAGCTAAAAAAAAGCATTCAATCTCAACAACCTTTTAAAAAGTCTCACTTTTACACATATATTATTTCTTTTGACACATAACAATAATACACAATAAAATCCAAAACAAGGGAATGACTAAATCAACAAACCATATTGTTCAAAGACAAATGATAGATACACCATAACAAATCATAATCTATATAATATGTACAACATTACATATGGATCATTCCATGAAATGAATCATGAAACATCATTATCAACAACAAAGGATCAAATCTTCAATGAAAATTATATTTGATCTCATGAAAAAGACACATACCAGTGATGATAGGTAATTGAGGGAGTGTGGTGGTGAGATCAAGAGGAGAGGCGGCGTTAGGATGGAGTAATAATAATATTATTATTATGGATCAAAGGTGGTAGGAGTGAAGAGCTAGCAATAAGGGCCAAGGAAAATAGCATGGCATATGCATATGATATGATGGTGTGATGGGGTGGTGTGGTACAAAACTAAATACACATAAACACAGCAAAAGCAATTGTACATGTCTACCCATCCCATGCATCTCTCCCACTTTCCTTTTTTTGCATCTTAATAATTTTATTATATTTTTTATTTTTATAAAATCAATAGAACTTTCAAAAGATTTTGTGTATCGTACTTTTAGTTATTAAGTGTGTTATGATTTGGTTTTAAACCATAAAACTGTGTAAAATATGTTTGGTTTTATACTTTTATAACCACTTTTTGGAGGAAAAAAAAATTATCAATTAGTTAGAATTTAGAACCGTATCAAACAATTTTGGGCTTTATAACATATTTAATATTTTACATGTGCCTTAAGTTATTTTAAATTGTACTACACACAATCCAAAAATTCACAAATTAGTTTTTTTCCCCTAGTGGACACTGGCAGAGCTTAATTTTTTTTCCTTGGGGCCGAAAGTCACGGAATCTTTAAAACAGAGGGGGTCAGACTTAATATATATAAATTTTCGGACAAAAAACACGTAAATTTACATTATTGAGCAAAAAGTCAGTGGGGTTCGGGCACCCCTGGCTCCAACAAAGCTTCACCAATGCCGGTGGAGACTTTCCAGGGGGCGAACCATCTTACTACTACTCCTATATGAGTACGCTAAATTGTGAAGGTTTCATATGCGTCGAAAACGTCTTGGTGATTTAAGAGTCAGGGCATTCCTCATGAACCAATAATCTCTTCTGTCTATGATTGATGTGTGATTTGTAAATTACTTTATACAATTACACATAATTAGACTTTGCTTAACAACAAAATACAGAGAGCCACTCTGATAAGATTTAATTTTAAATCTTGGAACAATATTTATTCTTTATTCAGATTGTATTTTATGTTTTATAAACCAAATCCATATTGCTAGTAATGGTATTTTGGTTTATGATGTGAAAAACCATTTACTAACTGTTTTACTTACGAGATGACCTAAAAATCTTTAAAACTAGACCGTTTATACTCATACTTTTAAGTTACATGAAATTTGTCTATCGTAGTGACACTTTATTTACCACTTAACCATTTTAGATTAATTGTACCATATCAACCTTTCAAAACACCAAAGGTTTACTCCACTTTTTTTCTCGCCGATTCCTGCAACTTTTTGAATGTTTTCTCTTTCTCATCGGTTGGATATGAAAAAGCATTTACAAAAACAAACCACGTTGAGTAAATACCATCAACAAGATAGTAGTAACGTCTGTAATATCTCTTATTGACCATATATAAACGAAGACGTTGGTGTGGTTCCATGCAATTCGTTATTGAATAACGATGATTGATGTAGAACATTGATGTCGTTGTTTGAACAGGAGAGCCAAAGTACGCATGTCAAATTCATAAAGCATTCGACGCCCCTGCTTCGCGCATGATTATCGATTTTTATAGTCACTTCTCATAAACTGGCATCACAAACTCGTCAGACACATTCTCCAAACAATATGTGTACAGTCGATGCTACCGAGCATCCCTAGAAGATGTCATCTACCTTCATGTGCATAGTACAAACATGTAATGTTGTGTCTAGTCAGTCTCCGTAGAAACTCTATACCATATACTTAATAATCGCATTGCAAAAATATTCTAGACGTTCATGTGAAGTCCTAGCAAACATAACTAAAGATTCATCGTATTCGTCAAGAACATTACTGGCTGCAAGATGACCAATCACGGATGCTCATTTTTGTGGCGTGAAACTCCTTTTTAGACCTCCACTAATAACATCTTGAAACCATTCTAATTAAGCATCAATATCTCCCACAAATTTTAAAAATAATTCTTTCGATAATGACACCTCGCTCTGAACGTCTCAACATTGTAATTGTGTTTTCGGCAAAGTAAATGCACGTTAGAACTACACTAGCCTCTTTTTGATCACAACGCACAATTTTTTTCTTTGACCGCCCTATATCGCCACGTTCGTTTGCTTCTTCGCAAACCATGTCATGAAATTTAATAGTGTCAGCGAAGGAACTTGATGACTCGGTGGAAACAAAGTGCTTGAACCCTCCATTTGTATTTCTTTTTAATCTGATATAAGAGTGTTTGTATAGTAAAGAAGATTTATGTTTGAAATGTGTTTAAAATTTGTTTTATTTTAAATAGCCTCCAACAACCATATTACCGTTCCCAACAATCCATCACACCCATGATCATCACCACAGTTGAGGTGGTGGTCATATTCAGTATAATTTAACTCTTTAGTCATTTCTATACGTAAAGAATATTGTATTCATGCTCTATCTTACAAATTTATAATTTTTATTTTTCGGTTGATATAAATTTTGAAAAACGAAGGTTTTTATAAATTGTAATCCCGCAATGTCATTTTCAATATAAAAGGTCTTAAACTATTGATTAAATGTTATTTAATATAACTTAATGTCTTTTAATATAATTTTAGCTTCTCTTCTACGGTTTCAATTTTCTATTTGACTTTTAAAAATGTTGGCTAGTTTTTTTTTTTAACGGCTAATTATTTTGTCACTCACGGGATTTGATCCCTCATCATTTGAAAAGACAAAACCTTATCCAATACCTTAATACTGCCAGGCCAAATGCCCATTGGTTAAAAAAAAAATGTTGGCTAGTTGTTAATTGGGGAAATGGAATTTAATAATCCCAACTTTGGGGGATTGGAATGGAGCAGTCCCAACTAGGGGTGTAAACGAGCCGAGCCGAGCCCGAGCCTGACTGGGCTCGGCTCGGGCTCGTTAAGGTTTTGTGAAGCTCGAGCTCGAGCTCGGCTCGGTTCGAGCCTACAATCTTGAGCTCGAGCTCGGCTCGCTAGCAAAATCCAAAGCTCGAGCTCGGCTCGGCTTGGCTCGTGGTGATTTGAGAATCTCAAACGAGCTCAAAAGCTCGGCTCGAGCTCGCAAAAACTCGGCTATAACTTAGGCTCGCGAGCCCAATCGTTAAGGCTATAACTTAGGCTCAGCTGTAACTTAGGCTCGGGCTCGGGTTGGGGCTATAGCTCGTTAAGGCTCGATTAGGCTCGCGAGCCCAATCGAGCTTTGTATTTAGGGCTCGAGCTCGGGCTCGATAACTAAACGAGCCATATTTCAGGCTCGGACTCGGGCTCGGGCTCGTTAAGGCTCGGCTCGTTCGAGCTTTTTACCGAGCCGATCCCGAGCTGCTACGTGTCATTTACACCCCTAGTCCCAACTTGAAAGTTGTAATATAACGGTCCCAACTTGTCAATGTTTTTATTCTAATGGTCCCAAACTAACCCCAATTAAGTTTTTCTGTTAAGTGTCACGTGGCATCACACATGGCAATCCTACGTGGCACAGTATGTCCAGCTGGTAAAAAACGTGGGCCCCACTTGTTTTTTCAATTAAAAAAATCTATTAATTATTTAAAAAAATCTTTAAAAACGTGGGCCCCACACCACCCCACCTACACCACCACCAACCACCACCACCACCAACCTCCTGCCACCACCACCAACCACCTGCCACCACCACCAACCACATGTTACGAAGAACCCTAATTCTATACTCGATCAATTGACCAACGATTCGAACCTGTTAATCAAATTAATGTTAGGGCTATTATAGAAAAATGGATTCCGAACCAAACCATACTAAATAATCACACTAACCTGTTCGTTTTGGAGGTGTAATCGATTAAAAAGGGTGTTCGGCCACCGAGCATAAAACCAATGAATTGGAGCTTGATTTGGATGTTTTTGATGGGGTTTTTGCACAGAATGGATTGACTAAGATGCAAGAATGATTATATGGCTTCAATTCGTGGTATTTATAAACGATTCAATAAGTGGGTTTGTTAAAATGACGGTGGTGGTGGTGGTGGTGAAGATGACGGTGGTTGTGGTGGTGGTGGTGATGGTGGTGGTGAAGATGACGGTGGTGGTGGTGGTGATGGTGGTGGTGAACATGATGAAGATAATGGGGGAAGAAGGAAGGTGGTGGTGGGTGTTATTATTATTATTTGATTGTGGGTCTCACCTTTTTTTTTAAACATTAAATTAAGTTTATTTTACACATGTGCAATCCGGGCCCAACTTTTTTTGACAGATATAACACTTTATGCCACGTAGGACTGCCACGTGTGATGCAACGTGGCACTTAACAGAGAAAACTAACTGAGGTTAGTTTGGGACCAACAAAATAAAAATGTTGACAAGTTGGGACTGCTATAGTACAACTTTCAAGTTAGGACTGTTCCCTTCCAACCTCCAAAAGTTAGGATTATTAAATTTCATTTCCCCTTGTTAATTCTTCTTACTTGTTTCAGTTTTTTATATGGAGCACAAATAAAAGTAACTAACTTTTGAATGAACAGTTTAACCTGTACTTGTATAATAAATAGGTTCTTTTATATTCTTCTAGTTATATCTTTTCTACTCTTTTAGTTTAACTCGTACTTGTGTAATAAACATGTCAACCTTTTTAAAATTGGAATAGTTGTTTTTGATATATAAGGCGGGACGCCACCCATATTTCATCCAGGTACTCATACCCGTTCAGGGGTGGCACCCCGCCTTCGTCGGGTACCTCAAATGAGGCAGTGAGTTGGGGTTGTAGTACCGGTGAGTAGTAGAGAGAGAGAGAGAGAGGGAGAGGGAGAGGGAGAGGGAGGGAGGGAGGGAGGGAGAGAGAGAGAGAGAGAGAGAGAGAGAGAGAGAGAGAGAGAAGTGTAAAATGCGAAGTTCATAGTTATGGGTAGTGTTGCCTCCAAATATGTAGGTGGTTGTGAATGGTGCCATTCGCGTACCTACTTGCTCGGACAGAATCACAGGGCATATCGGGTGGCATCCCGCGTGCCTAATTTTTAAGTTCAATTCATCATGTTGTTTACAACTAGTAACTCATGTACGACTTTATTGCAACTCATTAATATGTTTATGGCTCGTTAACTAGTTTACAACTTGTTACATTCATCAAACTCTTTTGAATTATCAAGTCGTTTGACCATTTAGATAAACACCTAAACGGGTTAAACATGTTGAGCTTGGTTATGTGGTTCTAAATATGTGTGAATTAAATTAATGTCTTTGAGACAAATAAATATATGAGTAATGCTAGTATTTACAGGTTTTATTTTGTCATAATGCTAACCCGTCGATGGATACACAAATGGCACCATTCACAACCACCTACAATATTGAAGTCAGGAACTGAAGTTTAAAAAGTGTTGTATGGATTATGCGGGTCAAGTTATTCTACACAGTGTAACAAAAATAAGAAGGGTGAGAAGGATACAAAAAACACAATAGATCATGAAATATGAAACAATGAGCCATAAAATATAACACAGTGCTAAAAAATATAACACAATGCTGAAGAAAAATGACACAATGAATTTAAAAAATGACACAATGATGAAAATAAGAAAAAGACACAATGCTACCTAAAAGACACAATGATATAACGTATATTCTAAAAACTAAAAGCTAAAACCCCAAAAAATGAAGACCTAAAAACTAACATCGTAGGGTTCGATGAGACGATTCCAATGCCGCTTGAATGAGCTCAATCGGAGTCCGTTTGATACCCTTCCTACGACTTCCTATTTTTCTTTCACTGTGTATTTGATCCTAACCCATACAGAAAAAGGCCATGGATTAAGGTTGAAATTACATTGCCCAATCAATGGATGTTGAGCTCTTTGAGAATAAGTTTCATCATAATTCTTCAACTATATGCAATGTTGTGTTACGAACCTCATACACTACTCCATCATATACTATTACTAAAGAAAAGGTGTAAGAACTCAAAACCGAAAAGAAATTAATAAATAGACAATCGATCGTTGTTATGCTTTTTTTAAAACATTGAATTTCATTAAAAAGCAAGCTAACTAGTAAGATGCAACATAAATCCTTCAACAACAAACTCATAGAAGGAGACATGATCTTTATCCATAGATACCTCGACGATTTAATATCCTCTTCAATATGCTGGCCAAATTAAAAGAAAAATAAAATAAGATCATTTTTTGCTTTCAAATGCTCCAGTACGCCGTTAAAATGATCATTTGGATAACATTATTCTTCTTACAACCCAACTTGGTGGTATTTTGAATATTAATCGCATCCCGCACCGTGAAAGCATGTATGGCTCCAATACCACGCCAGTTACTAACATATTACCAACCTAAAGAGGCAAAATGGCAAGAGGTCAATAAGTACATCCCAACATAATTCAAACCCACATTAGTGTTTCTCCTACTCAAGCCTAGAAGAGTCGGCCAACAAATCCATCTTTGATTTCCACATAAAAATACTAATCTTTTATGGAATCCAACAGCTCCATTTCCAAAAATATAGATCTTCAACCCATGAAGCATTAAACAATAACCCAAAAATATAGATCTCCAAAAATATAGATTTTCATCAGGGCCACCAAAAACATACACATATCATCACTCGGTTAAATCCATTGATCTGAACTCTGAAAGCTCTTCGTAACTGAGTCCTTTAAACTGAAGAGAAAGTGGGCATCGACATGTGGTTATCGGTTATCCTGCCAACAGTCGCCAATATCACTGCCATCGCCAACCTCCACCGATACTGCAACCTCTGGTGAACTACCTCCATACCAAACACCAACTACATCACACTTCTGATCATCACGATCCACCCATAAAAAAGAGTTGTTCTAGCCGTCGGATGGCGCCAATGAAGAAACAATAGGTGTCCCGGAGATTACGACTAATCACCGGTGGTTAATACTTACGTTACTACAAGAATGATCTTTTACCCAAACCTTTGGTCCGACCCGTGAAGACAAATATAAGTGAGCGTGTGTAGTGAAAGTAAGAACACAAGGATGTAAGTGGTTCGGTCGGATTCGACCTACGTCCACTGTGAAGAGCCGGTAATCTTATTACTTTGGAGAGTACAAAGTGTTACAAGTAAACCTAGCTCTATGTTACAAGTGAGTATTTTCTGGATCCTTTGATAAGGAGTTGAAGTCTTCTATTTATAGGAGAAACCGTGGGCTTTGGTGCAAAAGCCAACGAGGAGCTTATCCGATCTGGGCTTCTTCTTGGGCCCAGAGCAGTTGGCCCAAGAATATGGCGGGAAAGTCCGAGTCCTGTGGCTGACGTCACAGGAATGTTGGCTGGCCCTGCAAAGTGGACACGTGGCGCCTTCTGGTTGGATGTCGGCGGCACTCGTCTGCTACAGTATGGCTGACTTACCTGCTGCCGTCTGTTGTGACGTCTGACAGCAGGTAAGCATGTCTGCTAGCTACTATAGACGACAGTATGGAGGAAGCATGGAAGCAGTCAAGTCGCTATTCCTGTCAGCAGTCGTTGAACTAACTACACCACGTGTCGCCATCCAATTGGTGCATGCTCTGTCCCAGATCCTGCTGAATCTTCTCTGCCCATGTTGTTCCGTACCTCGTACCAAAAGCTTTCTAAGGATATTCCGCGCGTGGGCGCACGTGCGTCTATCCTTGTTAGGTGATGGTGTGAGTTAGATCACGTACTTAATGGTTCTAAGTTGTAAAATTATTTCCGCCACTTGATTCCGCTTCTTGGTTCCGCGGGTGGCGGGGCTAGTCGGCGTCAAGATTGCTAAATAGAGGGATAGGGATGCCGCTTCCGCCAGGATTAGGCTCCTAATCCCTTCAACCGCTGATTCACCACCTCTGAACCCCATTCGCATCCCTCAGTCCGACCACCCACCCACCGCCGCACTACCGTCCTCCACAACCCAACTCACCTCTGACACACATCAGATATTCCCCACTCGAAACGACTAACTTCATTGTTGCCAACCACCACCCATGTTCTTCTCTCGACTCATTTACCCCATTTCCAACGACACATCACCTCACCCCAACCATCAGATCAGTCATCCACCTCTACCATTGTCAGCCTGAAATGGAACTTCCACTCTTTCTCTTCACCATTCGCCTCCACTTTCCCAGTCATCATCAGCATCACTGTTTTCCAACCCCACAACCATAAACCTCTCATCGTCTATCCATAACCCAAATCATAACCTTCGCAGCAAAGCGATCACCCATTCTATAACTCCCGTTTCTGCTTCACATGCTCTACCCACCTGTTCAAACCTGTCACTCATTTACTGGTTAAACTAGTTTTATAGGTTCCCAGCGCTTCGCTGCGGGGCACCGCGTTGAGGGTGTGCTGGGCATTAGATGTAACATTAAATACAAGTTCATACAAACTTCTACAAAGTTTATACTGCACCTAAGTGAGCATTAATTAATGGGTAAATGTGCGGCTAGATCAGTTGCAATCCTTAAGACCCTCCGGGGGGACCCCTTTCACGCCTATGAACACCGCCCCACAAGGGGGGGGGGGCTCCACTGGCGTGGGGCACTTTCTTGGGACACGTGGAAGGCTTCAATTGGTTAGTTTTTTTTTAACTTTAACACACATATTATATAATATAATATTATTCCTTCCCATTCCTGTTAAAATGTATCTAAGTTCAAACTAAATATTCAAAGTTTGTAATATTATTATGAAAGGTATAAATATATACAAGGTGTTATAACATGTGTGCATGAGTGTCTTTGTAGGTGGGCTGGAATATTGGGTTATATGATACATGATGGATTGTGGTAGATTGGCCCAACAGGAGATAAAGAGATCAGGCCCAGTAGGAGATAAAGAGATCAGGCCCAGCAGGAGTCCACTTGAAGCTACTGAAGCCCAGTTTGTTTTAATATGACAATCCTAGTTGGCAATCCGTGTCAAAAGGAATGGAGGGCTAGGATTGTTTGATTTTGTGTTTTCTTGATCAGATCTAACGGATACGAGTGGTTCGGGTGTGCTTGTTTCCGAACCAAGTACAGCTGCTATATAAAGACGTTTTCTCTTCACTTGTTAGGTTTAGCAGCTCATTATAATCGTATTACTTTCTCTCAATAGTTTGTCTAGGGTTTGTAAGGATTATACCAGATTCATCTCGAATCTGGTAATCTCTTGAGTCCAGTTACAAATTAGTCTTGGCTAGGTTGAGTTGAGAAGTATATCATTTCCAGTATCTGTTTTTGTATATCAGTTGATTTTATCTAGAGTTGTAATCGTTTGATTTTATTCTTTTAATAAAAAATTTCATGTCTGGTATCATGTATTTTGACATGGTATCAGAGCTCTAGGGTTTAGATCGAGGTCTGATACTGATCGATCAAGTTCGTTCTTGATCTTTGTAGATTGTCTGGGTATTGTTTTCCGCTGTGATTGTTTGGGGCTTGGATCTGTGGTGCTGAATAAGCTTGGATCCTGGTTCTTGAGGAGTGCATTTCTTCTTGGTTTTCTGGTGATCAACCCTTGAAGGTTGACACTACGAGATCTGGAAATCTTAGCTTGGATCTGTTGGAATCGTGGGGGCTTGGATCTTGGATTTGAGGAGTGCATATTTTCTTTTTGCTCTTTGGTGATCAACCCTTGAAGGTTGACACTACGAGTTTTTTGGAAACCCTAACTTGGGTCTATTTGGTGAGATCTTTCCTATCTTTACGTTTTTTAAATTTGTAGAGTCTGCTAAGGAGTCAATTGCTCAGGCTGAGTTCCTGATTTAGCTCTAGGATTGGTTTTAGGTCTAGGGAGGCTCCCTTGTGAGGACCTGGGTCGGTACCCTTGAGGAACCGGCTATCTGGATCACCAGCGAGGCTTCGCCGTGTGTGTCTTTAATTGTGTTGATATTTGTGCTCTTATTTCTGTGTGTTGTTTGTCTAATTGATCTGTGAGATTAAGTGTATTTGTGATAGTATTTCTTGATCTGTGATTGTTTCTTACATTGTGTGTTATTTGTTTTTTTTCATTTCTCTAACTTGATCTTTGTTATGGGGGACCAAGTGGAACACCCAAATTTGCTTGCGGGTGGGAATGGTGGTAATAATGACCCTGGTGAAACTTGCTTGAACATGCATCTGATTCAAGCAATCTTACTATCACTTCAATAAAACTTAGAGGATCTGAAAACTATACAGTATGGGCAAATAGTTTAACACCGGCACTTCAGGTTAAAAATAAATGGGGCTTTATTGATAAAACATGCATTAAGTCTGAAACTGATCCTATACTTGCTAGACAGTGGGATAGGTGTAACTCAATTGTCTTAACATGGATTCTAAATTCTATTAGTGAAGATCTGTATATGGGACATGTTTTCTCAAAAAAGGCTTGTGATGTTTGGGTAGAGTTACAAGAAACATATGATAAAGTTGATGGTTCTATTGTGTTTGATTTGTATCAAAAAATAAATTCTTTTACTCAAAGTGGTATGACTATATCTGAATATTATCATAAGTTGAACATCATGTGGAAACAATTAGATCAAATATTACAGTTGTTTGCTTGTACATGTGATGCTGCTAGGGAGTTTAATAATTTTAGTAGTATGATTAAACTTATGCAATTTCTTATGGGATTAGACAATGTGTACCAAAATGTTAGGACTAACTTGTTAATTAAGGATACTTTACCTACTGTTAAGGAAGCCTTTGCTATAGTTTCTAGGGAGGAATCCCATAGAAACTCTAGTTCAGGTACTAAAAAGAGTCAACCTATGGGTTTTGTTTCTAAAACAAGTCAGTCTGTGGATTTTTCAAAAAGAATTACAAAGAATTATAATCCTGCACTTAAGTGTACACATTGTAACAAGGTTGGACACTCAATTGACAAGTGGTTTGAGTTGATTGGGTATCCACCTTGGGCTAAACCTAGAGGGGTACAAGGGAAAAGGGTAGCTGTTAATAATGTTTGTGTTGAAAAATCTGATGTTCCTATAACTACTTTGACTAGTGATCAGCTGTCTAAACTGTTGAGTTTAATATCAGATAAGACTGTTGATCCTCCTCAAAGTCATAATGTTTCAGGTAGTTTGTTTTCTCCTTTTTGTGCTAATGTATGTGCAAAACCTGTGTTTTGTTTTAATGTGGGAGGAAACAAAATAAGAGTGGGTTGGATAATAGACTCAGGAGCAAATCAACACATGGTTACAAGTGAACATGATCTAACTGATTATATAGATGTTTCTGACCTAAATATACAAGTAAAACATCCTAATGGAACTAATGCTTTGGTTACAAAAATTGGTACTTTAAAACTAAGTGAAAAAGTAACCTTGCATGATGTGTTTGTTGTTCCTAACTATTGTGTGAACTTGATATCTGTTCATAAGTTAGTTAAGGACAATCATTTGTTTGTTGGTTTCGATGAGAATAATTGTTATATCCAGGACTTACTAACCAAGAAAGTCCTGGTGACTGGTAATCAACTTGAAGGACTTTATTTTTGTGGTGGATCTTTTGTTAGTAACAAGGTAGGTATCACCAGTAAAGACTATGAACTGTGGCATGGTAGGCTTGGACATCCTTCTGATATAGTTATTAAGAAATTGGAGGATGTCTTAGGAATTAAAGTGTCTCAACATGACAGCTTGCCTTGTGATGTGTGTCACAAGGCAAAACAGCATAGAGAACCCTTTCCTCTAAGTGACCATAAGACCACTGATGACCTGTCGTTAGGGTCATGCAAAAACCTAAATAACCTAGGTAGCTAGGGTAAGTCAGGTATCGAATCCACGAGGAGCATGTGGTTAGTATTGCATCTTTTATTTGATTATTTAAACTAAAAAATTAAATCTAACTGAGTTGTAGGTTGTTTTGAGTTTTAATAAAACGAATTTTATAAGTTGTAAACAATAATATTAAAGAATAACCCCCTTCAGGTTTCCGGTTCAATGATTCACCCTACCCTTGGTTAGATGATTGGATACCACATAGACATAGTTTTGTTGGTCGGTTTAAGCTAAGTGATAATCAAACACAAGTTTTTAATAATAACTCGTACAATTTAATTACCAACCCACGAATAACAACTACCCTCTCATTAATCAAACTGCTCACGATGCAAGAAAAACCGAATGTGAATGACTAAAAGATAAGCAATTGCACAAACGCGACTCGTTTAAATAACTCAAACCACAAATATCTTTCAAATAATTAAAAGACAATCCATAAACCAAACCAAACAAGAGTTAGAGTTTCACAAACGAACCGTACACCCGGAAGTGGTTACAAACACTTTAACTATGCATCTCGTTCATCGCAACTTCCTCCTTTATTTTTTTCTGTCTTCTGCCGTCGATCCTCTTTATGTTGTCGAACTCCTAGGCAGCCAAAAAGGCTGCTGCCTTCCACCAATGTTGAAAACCCTCTAGAAAAGTGTTGTTCTCCTCCTTGAAATAATTTTCGTCAAAAATAAATAATCAAAACCCCTCCTCCTAACCGACTTCCTCATTAATTCTTTTGGGCCGCATGAAGTCACGTTTCACTTCTTTTGGGCCTGTGACTTAGCTTCAACTTATTTCTTTTTTTTTAATTATTATTATTATTATTATTATTATTATTATTTAACTCAGGTGTTCTTCGCTCGACCAAAATTTCCCGTCTACGCCCCAACGTCCATGAACACCTACAAAACACATGTACACTAATAAATAGCTAAGACCGCCTAAAAGTACA
The DNA here is from genome assembly GCA_028751855.1 of Ambrosia trifida. Taxonomy (NCBI): domain Eukaryota; kingdom Viridiplantae; phylum Streptophyta; class Magnoliopsida; order Asterales; family Asteraceae; genus Ambrosia; species Ambrosia trifida. The sequence continues at coordinate 21,714,948 of CM054130.1, forward strand.
CAATAAAAGACTAAAATATATACAAAACTAACATATTAACAAGGTGTTTTTCATAACACATCACACCCCCACACTTGTCTTTTTTCGTCTCGAAAAAATTATATTCACTCTGGTCAACACATTATCACAGACTAGCACCCAGTCGCCCCATCATACCTTAGCTAAGGTCCAAAGTCATACCCCATTTACCGATCAACATTAGATGTGTTAATTCAGCAAGTCAAATTGATTTCTATTTAAAAACAGAATTAACCTGACTAAACATAACATGCTTCCGGTTTTTATTTTCATGCAACACACCCCTCATAAATTTTCACTCCACTCGGTTTAATATCTGGACTAGCATGTAATGAGCTAGTATTATTCACTCAAAACCAAACATGTAACTCTGTTATCATAGGCTTGTATTAAAATCACACCTCAACTGTAGACAATGCACATATCTAAAGGACTTACTAGTTTTAGGCTTAGGGTAAAGGTAGAATAGATTTGGCTAGAAAGTGGCTAAAATAAAATGGTGAAACAACTTGAATGACAATCCTTATTCACAATACTGCTAATAATCACAACTTCGATCATATTTGACCTATAACACATACTTTATTTTTTTTCTTTTTCTTTTTTTCTTTTTTTTTTCTTCACAACTTAACATAGATCAAACACTTAAACATAAACATAAACACAATGGATGTCATCAATTTCTTAAACAACGGCTAACGGGTCAATTTGGGTAACTTTATAGGTTTAACAAACGAAAAGGTGTAGGTTCAACATGGCTACTAAGGGTGATTTTAGGTAAACATGTAAACACAAAACAAATAAAAGGTGTCAAACAAAAAGGGAATCCTAAATCGCCTTTGTCATGTACGTGCATATCTAGTCTACAACCTCAGCATGTATCAAATCACACAAGTTCTGCAACAGAGAAACATCTGGCCTACTCTCAACAAATGAAAATGTATATAAATCAATCTATCATCTAGTAGGCTCAAGATCTCACAAAAGTGGGGAAATGGGTTACCGATGTGTGCATGTATTTATTACCAATAGCTTGTTAAACCTAGTCAGGCTATTCTAATTTTTTTTCCTTAAAAACACTTGCTGAAAACGGTTCATATTACTTTTCCACAAATTAGACCATGACTAAGGATCTACTGCCAAAACAATCAAGAAACAACTGGTATGTACTGAAAAAGCTGTTTTACGTCTGATTAGAATGCTTTTTAAGAACAATTTTCAAGACATTTTCAATTTTTTTTTTCAAATTTTTTTTATTAGACTCAAGAATAAATAAAAACGAAGTTAAATAAAAACAAAGTTTCCCCATCCCCACACTTGAACGACACATTATCCTCAATGTGAATTAGGGAATAAAATAAAGTAGAAATAAAAATAAAATACAACAGTAAAAGGAACAGACTCCCCTGGATAAGCAATACGCGTATGAGGCCATTCAATTCCTTCCAATCCAGCCGTATAGCATTTCATTCGCGGCCGATAAACAAACCTGAAACAAAGAAACAAGAAAAAAAAAACAAACAAATCGGGATACCTGCAAACATTAGTGATTTCCATATTGTCACCGCCCGAATGGAGATTGAGTACGAGCAGGGCAATCTATTCTTATAGTTCAAATCATAACAAGTAATCCCATGACTGCAACAAAAATAAAACTGACTCGAACACACTCGAAAATAAAAAAATAAAAAAAAAAACAAATAAATATACAAAATATACAAAAATCATACCTGATGTTCATTCATGGTGGTCTCATAGAACATTTGCCCACCGCATTCCCGATGTAAGCTCGGTAATTAACATGCCATATCCAGACTTGCTTTTTCATGCGCGACACGACTATAAAGTAAACGCGGGTACATTTCTTACTAGTTTGCCCAATGTCTTGCATTACCACCTTCTTAATCTTTGATCTCAAACCCCCATCCCCAACTGTGTTAGTTGCAATGATCACTTCAGAAGGCAATTCGTGAGAAACTTGGGTCGCCTCAACCACCAGGTCTTCAAGAGGTGCTAAGTCTTCAGTTGGGTTTAAACATACAATTTCAAGTTTAGGAAGACTTACACCCTCTTCTTTTCCTTCTTCATCAACTACAACCGATACTTCTTGTGTTTCTCCAACAAATACAGGAATTGATGTGGTGTTCTCCTTTACAACCTTCCATGATGCAATTTGTTCATCTGTTTGGTTCAATTGTTGGACTATAGCCTCATGTCTCAACTTACTCTCCTGCATCATCTCCTTCATCAAACCCCTGATTTCATTCAATTTAGAATTTTGGTGATTATAATATTCATGGTAGATTGAGAATGACATCTTCTCAGATTCATAATCATCGCAATCCCAATTCGGCTCATAGTTGTAGTTGATATTTGCCTGATAGTATCCCTGGTATGTGTAATTCGACTTCATTTTTTCTTTCCAAAACATTAGATCTTTCCAAAACACTGGGCAATCCTCATATATGTGAATTTTCCCGTAACACTTGCATGACTGAGAAGATCCATCCATGATCCAAAGACTTCACTTCCTGCACAAACCAAAATTCCCGTGTAAAAACGAACAAATGGAATAAAAAAATTAAAAATAAAAAAAACAAAAAAATATTAATTTTTTTTTTTGAAAGCAAACAAAGATAAATCAAACAAAACCTACAACACTAAGCGCACTAGCTCCCCGGCAACGGCGCCATTTGATGACCTGTCGTTAGGATCATGCAAAAACCTAAATAACCTAGGTAGCTAGGGTAAGTCAGGTATCGAATCCACGAGGAGCATGTGGTTAGTATTGCATCTTTGTTTGATTATTTAAACTAAAAAATTAAATCTAACTGAGTTGTAGGTTGTTTTGAGTTTTAATAAAACGAATTTTATAAGTTGTAAACAATAATATTAAAGAAGTAACCCCCTTCAGGTTTTCGGTTCAATGATTCACCCTACCCTTGGTTAGATGATTGGATACCACATAGACATAGTTTTGTTGGTCGGTTTAAGTTAAGTGATAATCCAACACAAGTTTTTAATAATAACTCGTACAATTTAATTACCAACCCACGACTAACAACTACCCTCTCATTAATCAAACTGCTCACGATGCAAGAAAAACCGAATGCGAATGACTAAAAGATAAGCAATTACACAAACGCGACTCGTTTAAATAACTCAAACCACAAATATCTTTCAAATAATTAAAAGACAATCCATAAACCAAACCAAACAAGAGTTAGAGTTTCACAAACGAACCGTACACCCGGAAGTGGTTACAAACACTTTAACTATGCATCTCGTTCATCGCAACTTCCTCCTTTATTTTTTTCTGTCTTCTGCCGTCGATCCTCTTTATGTTGTCGAACTCCTAGGCAGCCAAAAAGGCTGCTGCCTTCCACCAATGTTGAAAACCCTCTAGAAAAGTGTTGTTCTCCTCCTTAAAATAATTGTCGTCAAAAATAAATAATCAAAACCCCTCCTCCTAACCGACTTCCTCATTAATTCTTTTGGGCCGCGTGAAGTCACGTTTCACTTCTTTTGGGCCTGTGACTTAGCTTCAACTTATTTCTTTTTTTTAATTATATCATTATTATTATTCAACTCGGGTGTTCTTCGCTCGACCAAAATTTCTCGTTTACGCCCCAACGTCCATGAACACCTACAAAACACATGTGCACTAATAAATAGCTAAGACCGCCTAAAAGTACACAATAAAAGACTAAAATATATACAAAACTAACATATTAACAAGGTGTTTTTCACAACACATCAACCACTGACTTAGGTGAGCTCATTCACCTAGATGTTTGGGGTCCTTATAGGGTTGCAAGTAAGGAGGGGTTCAAATACTTTCTGACCATAGTTGATGACTATTCCAGGGCTGTGTGGGTATGTTTAATGAAGGCTAAAAGTGAAGTCTTTGAACATGTTCAGGACTTTGTTAATATACTTAAAACTCAGTTTACTAAAACTGTTAAGTGTGTAAGAAGTGACAATGGGTCTGAGTTTGTTAACAATCAAATGACTAGTTACTTTAAGTCTTTAGGTGTCATTCATCAAACATCCTGTGCATATACCCCACAGCAGAATGGTATAGTTGAAAGAAAGCATAGACACTTGCTTAATGTCATTAGATCTCTGTTGTTTCAAAGTAATTTACCTCTTAGGTTTTGGAGTGAATGTGTATTAACTGCTTCTTACTTGATTAATAGGACTCCTTCATCTGTGCTTAGTGGAAGAACACCCTATGAACTCATCTATGGTTTTAAACCCTTCCTAGGTCACCTTAAGTTGTTTGGATGTTTGTGTTTTGCAACTGTTCTTAATGAGTCTGATAAACTAAATGAAAGGGCTAAAAAGTGTGTTTTCATAGGTTACTCTAATGAGAAAAAAGGATACAAAGTATATAGTTTAGATACTAGGAACATCTCTTATTCAAGAGATGTGAAGTTTTATGAAACAATTTTTCCTTTCAAAGATAAAGAAGTTTATAAAAAATTATGTGAAACAAGTTTTCAAAATATTGACTCATTAAACTTTTTTGATTTATATGAAAATGAAACATCCACACAACCTAAACTGCCCAATGATGAGGGAAGGGGAATGGGTAAGGAAGAGGTAGAGACACATGGGCTCAGCAGTCTTCTTCTAAGTGTCAAAACTTGGATGAACATACTTGTTCTTAGTTTCATGATACTAGTAGAAGTGATGACAGGGCTGAGCATGTGACACCTAGTGTTGACAACACAAGTGAATCTGAGGGTAGTGACCAAAATAATCAAACCAATAGAAGGAGTACTAGGAGTACTGTTCTTCCAAGAAGACTGGATGACTTTATTGTTGAAGGGAAAGTTAAGTTTGGAGTTGAAAAGGTTGTTAATTATGCCAACTTAACTTGTGAACATAGGGTATATGCTAGTATGTTGAATAAAAGTCTTGAACCTAGGAACTATAGTGAAGCATCCAAGGATCCTAATTGGGTCTCTGCTATGAATAATGAAATAGAGGCTCTTAACAGAAATAATACCTGGACACTAGTTGACTTACCCAAAGGTAGAAGTCTTGTAGGTTGTAAATGGATCTACAAGATCAAATACAAGTCTAGTGGAGAAATAGATAGGTTCAAAGCTAGACTTGTTGCTAAAGGGTACAGTCAAAAACAGGGGATTGACTTTGATTGTCACACCCTCAAAATCCACTTGCGGAGTTTTACCGCGAGGCGCATGACAAACCAGGATCCAAACCAACGATCACAATAAACAAGTCTAAAATGAACATAATGCAATTTCAAAACAATGTTTAAAATTCCCGTTTACAGCGGAAGCTTATTCAAAACAACATTCAATAGTAAACCAATGTTCAACGTTTGTAAAACCATGCAACCCTAACTAGACGCCGTGCAGACGCGTGCGCCCTAGTCCAGTCGTGCTACCTTAGCGACCTGAGAAAACATGTAAGAGAATACGTCAGCACAAAAATGCTGGGAGTTTACAGGTTTTGTAATCCAAGTACCAAGTCAACCTGTCCATACTATAACAAATCGAAAACCAGTGTACGCTAGCTAGGCGTATGTTTTGTTACTACCACGATTGGAAAACCATTACTAACTCGTAAACCAAACATGTGCCCGATGTAGTAAACCTGTTGTTCCTGTTGTTCCTGTTTGAGACAATATGCACCCGCCGACCCTCCAAGTCGACGAGCGGGGTTGGTCACTCCCAATAGCGCTATTCACATTTCCCCGTTGTGCAAACCCGCACATTCATGGTTCCCCCCGGGACTTCCAAAGATCGTGTAGTACACAATAGAAACCCATAGTATGACAGTAGTTACCAAATAATCGTTTTAACACATGTTTTCTCCCCTGAAAATGTGAAACCAGTTTAAAAGAGGGGCCGTAAACTCACCTTAAGTTGCGTTACTTCGTAATACGAATAACTCAGCAGCTATGCTAGTCCCGTAAAGCGGCGACCTATTATATGACAGTTACAAGCACTTAGACTAATAACCCGCAGGTTAGTTAGTCCCTAGATGTCCAGACCATAACCAAGTTCGTTTGAAAACACCGTGACTGTTTAACTGACCCAAAGTACAAGACTCGACATCCCATTGGTGACCCGAGACTCCCCGTGTTATGTTTACGCTCTCAAACATACAATCATGCAATCACACTTAACATACGTTAACGCACAACAAGTTATAGCACATAGCTCACGTATCACATAATTACATCCAAACATATGTTACCAAGTTATTAGATATGTTACGGGGTTCCTAGCATGTTCCTAGATGTCAAATCGGGTCTCGGGATGCTAATCTACACTTACAGCAGCAGTACACGCGATTAGGAAAAGTCAACTAGCATTTAGGTTGGTCAACTGGCATTTAGGAAGGCTAATCGCATGTAATATAGGCATTTAGGGTCATAAGACATGTAAACCTTGACTTTATAGGCGATTAGGGCTATACCACATGTAATTACTAGCATTTAGGGTTATACCACATGTAACTACTAGCATTTAGGGCTATACCACATGTAACTACTAGCATTTAGGGCTATACCACATGTAACTACTAGCATTTAGCCCCTACTCGCATGAAACATAGGCGATTGGCCTCCTAATCGCCTCTAACATAGGCGATTAGGGTTGCTAATCGCCTGTAACCTTGCTGTTCCGGTTTTTCGCGCGTTTAACGCTCCAAATCAGATCCAAAACGTGTGTAACCATCCAATATCAACCCAACAACTATTCTAAACATGTTTAAACCAAAATCCTTCGTTTAGCCTCGTATTATCAGCCCTGCATGCAACCATGTAATCCAAACACCATACACATAGCATGAAACACCACATTAACATGCATAACTATAACCCTAATAATCAATTACTCAGATTTCATTAATCATGACATCAATATTATTCTGAACTAACCTAACCACATGTTAATCACTCATCTTTAATCATAAAAACCCTAGATATTAATCATAAACACACATAACACATGTATGATTGTTAGAATCCGATTAACAACACTTATTAACGATTTTCAGAAAGCTTTTTCGTTTTAGAACAGGTCTGGACCATTAGGGATTGAATAAAAACGTTTATAAAGATTGCATGGATGGAAACCAAACCTTAGATTTGTGAAAGAATGATGGATTAAGCTTGAAACCTTGTGTTTTGATCAAAAATCGCGTTCCAGAGGTTGTGTGTGTGTTGAGGCGGGTTATGGGACGACTAGGGTTTGTATTATGAAGTTTAGGAGGTCAAGTATGGTATTTATAGTCGTTTTTAGTCGTCCAGCCCGTAACTAGCGATTGTGCAGCATTTACACGCGATTAGGGGTCCTAATCGCATGTAACTTCATGCATTTGGGGCCTAATCGCATGAAACCTCATGCATTTGGCCCCCAATCGCCTATAAACCTGCCCAATCGCCCCTCCTATAGGCGATTAGCCACCCCTAATCGCCTATAGGGGCTGGTTCCTGGTATTTTGCGCGTTAAACCCCGTTTTAACATATGTTAACACATATTCACATACCGACAAGTCACATAATGATTGTAAACACATAACACTTGCAAATACACATATTCACACTCGTTCACCAATTCCCGGGACTCGAGACTTGTATGTTCCGTATGACCTGACGATCCTACAAATCGTCACCATTTGTACACTTGGTTAAGGACTGACATCCAACGAACCTCTAGACCAACATCCAATGATCTTCTAGACTAAACCGATAGTTCCCGAACCATAACACGACTTAACTAACCCAGTTAAGTATACTATACGCGTGACTCGCTAAGGTAGACTTTTATCTAGGCAACGTTGTTAACCAGAATTTGCCGGGTGTCACATTGATGAAACTTTTTCTCCTGTTGTAAAATTTACTACTGTCAAGTGTGTCATGTCTGCTGCTGTTCAAAACAGTTGGAAATTGTTTCAACTGGATGTGAACAATGCTTTCTTATATGGTGATTTACATGAAGATGTTTACATGTCATTACCAGAAGGTTTCTTTTCTGAGAATGAATCTAAAGTGTGTAAGCTAAATAAGTCACTATATGGGCTTAAGCAAGCTCCTAGGATGTGGAATGAAAAATTAGTAGGTGTTCTATGTGGTTCTGGATTTGTTCAAAGTAAGTGTGATCATTCCTTGTTTATTAAAGTGTCTGGTGAAGTCATTGTTGTGTTACTTGTGTATGTTGATGACATAGTTTTAACTGGAAATAGTATCAGTGAATTAGATAGTGTTAAGAAATGTCTTAAAGACAGTTTTCTTATTAAGGATCTAGGTGAGCTTAAATACTTTCTAGGAATAGAGGTGTTATCACAAGATGATAACATTTGTCTTTCTCAAAGAAAGTATTGTTTAGATTTGTTGACTGAGTATGGCATGATTGCATGCAAACCAGTCAATAACCCTTTGGAGCCCAATCATACCTTTACTGCTATTTGTTCTGATCACCCTGAGTTGTTAACCAATATTACTGGTTATCAACAGTTAGTAGGAAAATTGATTTATCTGGCTCACACTAGGCCTGATATATCATATGTTGTACACTACTTGAGTCAGTACATGCATAAGCCTACAGAGGGGCATCTAAGAATAGCCTTAAGGTTACTTAGGTATTTGAAAAGGGCTCCTGGAAAGGGTATTTGGTTTAGAAAGAGCTTATCTTTTGATCTTTTAGCCTATTCAGACTCTGACTGGGCTAAGTGCACTGATACTAGAAAGTCAGTGACTGGCTTTTGCATCTTTCTTGGAAAATCTCTGTAACACCCCAACCGTTGGCGGAATCATCGAGGTGTCACGTAGTGACGATTGTTCAAAAGCACATGGTAATAAAATGTAAATATATTATTGAATAATCCAAATTGTCTTACATGGAAACGAAAAATACAAGGTCTGAATGAAACATGAATATTGAAATAACTTATTAAAAATCAAGCACTAAAAGTCCCATGCTATAGTACTAGATCAAACTGCACCTGAAACATGTACAAAATAGGTTTGGTCAACATATGAAATGTTGGTGAGCACTCCTAGTTTTAATACATATAGTAAGTTGAAAAATATATACAATTCAAGTGCATGCTACAGTGCAAATATGTAAACTATGTATCATACAAATGAGCGAAATCAACCCTGTGACTGTATAATGTACTAAATGAACGGCGGTGTACTTATCCAATAAATGGATAAAAAACTTAACAATGACCACGGATTCTCCGATGAAAAAGGGGGAGAATCAACCTAGGCGGGTTGTCAATCCAATAGCGTTATCCAATGTTAAGGTCGGCTTGTACAATGTTAATGATTTCACTAAGTACAAATGTATTATTCTACATGTAAAGTCTAAGCATAAAGCACGTTGTAAGCAAATGCACATAGTACTAGAATTGTATTGTAAAAATGTGAACTTGTATTTGTAATTTGTATAAGTGTACATGTAACACCCTAAAAATGAATAAAAGCAAAAAGGGGATAGGAAATACTCACTTTCGCCAAATGACTAGATGACTAAGCGAGCGTGAAAATGCGAGCAATCCAAAGATTCAACAATGAAACTAGTCCAATTTAGAAGAAAAGAAACCGAATAGGAAAAATATCAAGCTTCTAATTTGCCAATTACAAGAGCTTATAATCAAAGCTTCAAATGTAGAAGTAATATACTCTAGAAGAAAGGTATGAGGGATAGTTTAATCAAATTGAAACAATTGATTTAGAGGTGCAAAGTGTAATGGGTCATAGGTGGGTTTTTATACTAGTTTTGGATTCAATTAGCCATTAAAATTGGTCAACACCATAAAGTAAGGTCTTATGATGAATTGAATATTTGACTAGGACTTTGACTGTTTGACTAAGACTTTGACTGGGACTTTGACTGAAACTTTGACTGGGACTTTGACTGAGACTGTCTTAGCGGACCGCGACGGCTAAAAAAAATATTTTTTCTAATTTAATCAATTGTAAGTTATAGACTTGTTTCCTTCTGTTTCTAAGTTGTTTTAGGACCGAAAATTAAGGGCTTTGAGTATCAATGTCTGAAACATACGTGCTCGGGTGTAGATGTGAGTATAAAACGTGCATACTTTTACTTATAAAAATTATATGTTTTATTAAATTGTGAATTTTGGTCCTATTAAAATACGAGGGTTAAAAATGAAAATTTTGAAATAGTCGAGGAACCAATTATGCAAATTTATGAAAAGTGAAGGGTGCAGGTTGTCACAATCTCTTATTTCCTGGAAAAGCAAAAGACAGTCTACAATTGCTAGATCCTCAGCTGAAGCTGAGTATAGAGCTATGTGCACCACAACATGTGAAATACTTTGGCTTATAAACATTTTGACTGAATTACAAGTCAAAGTTAATGTTCTAGTGACCTTGTTTTGTGATAATAGTGATGCAATGTCAATTGCAGCTAATCCTGTGTTTTTTTTATAAGACTAAACATTTTGAAATTGATATATATTTTCTAAGAGGTTTAATCTCTAAAGGAAGTATTAAAACTGTTAAAATCAGTTCTGAGAATCAGCTTGCAGACATCATGACCAAAGGGCTGGGTGTGGGGCAACATGATCAAGTTTGTAGGTTACTTGGGATGTTTGACCCATTTGCTGTTTAGAGTTGGAATTTTTTATTTTTTTTGACCCATTTGAGTATTTAGTTTGAGGAGGGGGTGTTAAAATGTATCTAAGTTCAAACTAAATATTCAAAGTTTGTAATATTATTATGAAAGGTATAAATATATACAAGGTGTTATAACATGTTGCATGAGTGTCTTTGTAGGTGGGCTGGAATATTGGGTTATATGATACATGATGGATTGTGGTAGATTGGCCCAGCAGGAGATAAAGAGATCAGGCCCAGCAGGAGTCCACTTGAAGCTACTGAAGCCCAGTTCGTTTTAATATGACAATCCTAGTTGGCAATCCGTGTCAAAAGGAATGGAGGGCTAGGATTGTTTGATTTTGTGTTTTCTTGATCAGATCTAACAGATACGAGTGGTTCGGGTGTGTTTGTTTCCGAACCAAGTACAACTGCTATATAAAGACGTTTTCTCTTCACTTGTTAGGTTTAGCAGCTCATTATAATCGTATTACTTTCTCTCAATAGTTTGTCTAGGGTTTGTAAGGATTATACCAGATTCATCTCGAATCTGGTAATCTCTTGAGTCCAGTTACAAATTAGTCTTGGCTAGGTTGAGTTGAGAAGTATATTGTTTCCAGTATCTGTTTTGTATATCAGTTGATTTTATCTAGAGTTGTAATCGTTTGATTTTATTCTTTTAATAAAAGATTTCATGTTTGGTATCATGTATTTTGACACTTCCCCCACTCCGTATGGTCTAATAATCAACTATAGTACGTGACCCAAAGATATAAAACTAAAATATCAAAAAGCCTAAATGAAAAAAAAAATTAGCAACGATAAGGTAATAGATAAGTGGAATAAAATTATTACCATTCAACTTTAGTTCTTTACTGTAATTCGATTAAAAAAAACGCGTTTGCATTTATCACAATGCCATATAAATTAAAGAGGAAAATGCTTAGAAAAATATTTATATATGGATATTTAAAAAATTATTCATTATGAATATCCTCCGTTTTATCACTTTTACGTGTGTCCCACTCAATTCTTCCTTCTATTGGATGTGTCATGATAACAAGAATTTAATTGTTTTGTTTGCCTCTAAAGTTTTATTTCTTGATAAAAACCTTACAACACGTTACTAGCATGATTGTCTCAAGAAAAATGTAACTGATTATTTATTTAGTTTTATTTATCAATTTTTGTTGTTGTTCATCTCTTCTTCCTTCGATCTCCTCCTAACAACTTTATTAAACTTGACACATTAGTTATATGGATACATCTTTTGCTACAACAAATAGTTCTTTTATCATGATAATCGAAAGGAGATTATTAAGACAAAAGCATAAGTTTATACCTATATTTATAAAGATCTCATTGTTCTGTTATAAAAAGTATTATTATAAGTTGTTGGATACTGAATAAAAAAACATAACAAAAAACTCATGACCTATTTAATATACACTAATATATAAATAGAGTTTTACTTTGTATATACACACTTATCATATATGTTAGATAACTAACCTGAAGTTATTTATGCATCAAGCATCCAAGCCCTATGCGTCTTGTCTGATAAAAACAGAAAAATCAGTTTTCAACTAATTGCATCGAATAAATTTCTAGAGAAAGCGCAGAGCCTTTGCATTTGATGCATGGTTGAAATGTGACATCGGCTTTAAATACCTAGACAAAAAAAATTTAATCTCTTCCTTTGTTTGCTTAAGCCTTAAAAGCAGTGGCGAATCCAGAAATTATTTTCAGGGAGTTCATTTCGTAGATTTTCACTGATTTTCACTAAAAAAAATTTTAACTTTTTCCAATGAAATTTTTGATTTTTTCTAAATCGAGGAGGTACTTTAAACCGTCACATCATTCCAAACCATTTCAAACCACAACCGTTCCAAACCCACGTTTTTCCTCCAAGCATGAACCATTTTAAATCTTCAACTCATCACCTACTTTTCCTTTTATTTAATTTATATCCCACACACAAATTTTTTTTATTTAATCAATAAAGTACAAGTGGGGACCCTCCCCTACCAACCGTCCGCTATAGCGGACCAACTCCAACCAAACAAGCTCCTACAATGCATGAATTTTGTTGTTGGTCTGTCTGAACCTAGTGGACCGTCAACTAGTTGAACGTTGTGGATGCTCTAATCCAAGCTAGGATATTTGGAATCAGTCCAACGTGACAAAAAGAAGGCGGAATAAAACACATTTAAAAAAAGAAAAAAGGTTATACAAATGATTTGTAGAAGGAATAAGTAATCGATGTTTGCCAAGTTAAACCAATCAACAAACAACTTGACGGAATAACAATTCACAAAATCATTGTCAACAAAGAGTGTGAGCAACTATATCCTACATTTAAATAATATAAGATAAAAGAAGCAAAATAATATTACTTGCACGTTCAACTGTTTTCTACTAACTAATTAAGTTTTGTATTTATATAGACTATATTTTAAAAAGCATCATATTTATAAATTATAATAAACGGTGATCCATTGATCCAAACATGTGTACTATGAAATCATGTTTTATAAAATGAGTATGTATAACCTTATGGGCTATGGCTTATGAAGTGAGATCAGGCATCGGGTCGGGTTAAAGCAAGAAATGGTCCATAATTAGTTGAGTCGTGTGAACTTCCTGATACCATACGTTATACTTGGGGCCGGCTTGTTTGAACCTTTCATTTGACTTTTGGTTATTTTCCATCCACTAGCACCAAAATGCCATCCAAACTAACACCAGATTTTGCTTTTTACAGTTTAACCCTTCAATAATTGTTAGTACAAAACATAGGCGAACAACAATGGCCCACTTATATTGAAATAGCTAATTTTAGACAAAAAGCTCTGAAAATCGAGATATCATACATTTATACCTAGCAATAAAGTCAAATAAGGGGTTATATAACAATTTTACTTATCACAACTAAAACAAATATACAAATGTTTATACGGTTTTCACAGTTTTTTCATTTAAAAGTGATTCTACTTGTATAAAAATGAACTTTGTTTAGGTTTTGAAAGCTCGAGCTCGATTCGAGCTTTGTTTCTAAATATCAAGCTCGGCTCGTAGGCATTTTTTCAAGCTCGGGCTTGACTCGTTTATTATTTATTTATTTATTAATATTATTTATAAATATTATTTTATACATAATTTAGCGATTTTTCTTCATAATTAACAGTCATTATTATTTACATATATTGTTAATATATTAATTAGTTACCCATATAATACATATTTTTTCTTTCTACATTTACATCGGGATAATGGGTAAGCGAGCAACAAGCTGCGCCGCTATCCCCCTTTTGAATTGCAAATCCTACTCTACTAAAAACAAACCCTTGGTTTCTTGGGCTCTGTGAGTCGCTGTGGACCACCTTCTGAACCCGCTCCAAGAAACGAACAGCCTCAGGGGCTAAGGACTCAAATGTGTCGAAGGCAAACGGAAGTAACACGTGCTGATTCTCTAGACATGTTGCCTCGTGCTTAGCCACCTTCCTAGCTTCCGCCCTCAAAACCGCTTGTCCCGGAACGAAGTCACTATCTCTCAACCCCACCAACGGGGAAACCCAGTGAGGTCGACACATGCATGCTTGCCCTCCGCCCAACCATACACAAGGATATCCGCAGGACGTAAGGTAGATCTTCCCTCTCTCGAATCAAACAGAAAGTTAAAAATATATATATAGTAGGCTCGTTAAGGCTCACAAGCTAACTCGAACTCGATAACCTAAGCTCAGCTCATTTGCACCAAAAAGTAACTAAATAGATTTATAACTATATTTCGTATAAAAAAACAGTAAAAATTTCAAATAACAATAATAAAGGGCAAAAACTAGCCAGTTCACAATAGTAGCAGGACCAAACAATAAACCTGCAGCTTTTTAAGTTTTTAACCCTTCGTCCCGATCTATCCTCGTAATCCACGCATCATCATTCTCTAACCAAACCTTCAACCGCTGACTTCCTCCCTCCCTCCCTCCCCCCCCCCCCCCCCCCCCCAAACGACGTCGTTCTATTAACCCCTCTCCTGATCCGATCGCGATCAATCCTTACGATTTATTCAAATCCGTGAGAAACAATAATAATAATAATAATAATAATAATAATAATAATATGAGATTGCCGATGGTTGATTGCCGCAGTTTGATTGAATTCTGTCGTGCTTTTGAACAACACAAAAACACGATGTCAACAAACAATAATAATAATAATATTCAGTCACGGAACAATAATAAGAAATGTCACGGTTCGAATTCGGTTAATCCGTTATCTCATCCTTTTTGTGACAAATCACCATTCGCTGCTTTAGATATTCTGATGCTGATTCTAGTGCTAGGAGCACTAGGTTTTTTAATCATACCTTATCTCAATATTTTATACCATGAGTTTATAGATATTCTCCCTTTAGTTATTGAAGTTATTCAGGAACTCATAGCCGATGCCCCGATCGCCTATCTGGTCGGGATCGTGGCTGCGTTTAGCGGCGTGATTGCCACGATTGCGGCCTGGGAGATACTCGAGGTTAAGGCGAGGAAATGTGGGAAGCCGAATTGTAAAGGATTGCGAAAAGCGGTTGAGTTTGATATTCAGCTTGAGCCAGAGGAGTGTGTTAGGTATATGTCGGCTGGTGTGCGAATGGAGAGTGATGTGAAGCCGTTGGAATTAGGGCAGGATCATAAGGAGCTGGAGGCGGAGTTGAAGAAAATGGCGCCGGTTAATGGACGGACTGTGCTTATTTTTCGAGCTAAGTGTGGATGTCCTGCTGGGAGATTGGAGGTATGGGGAGCGAAGAGGATTCGTAGGATTAAAAAGTAAGCGAGTTTCGGTTTAGATAGAATAAATGTGAGCTGCTGATATGTTATTACTATTCAGAACTCAGCTTTTGACTTATATATACAATAAGGGGATCATATATGTTTAGTAATTGGTATTACAGTTACTTATCAAGTTAAGGTAATATGAAACTATGAAAGATACAATTGATGGTTATACAGTTTATATATGTCATCTTTGAAGTTTATACAGATTGTTATGGTGTTGATGATTTGTTTGCGAATTACGTCAGTAGTATGTTATCGACTGACTTGCATTTGTGTCTGTTCTTTACTGTTTCTTGATTGGCTCGTATATTTAGACATAGGTTAGCTGAATGTCCTAGAAAGAACGGAGATGAATTGCATACGGTTATGCTATCAACTGTCGTGATCCTATCGTTTGGTTTGATCTATAAGGGCTATTGATCATTTGATCCCAGTAGCGAATGGGAATCGTGTATCTAGTTGGCTATTGATCCTTGTATCGTCGAATTTATTGGTATCTTAGGACTTCATGCACTCTCCACGTGATTTCTTACCCTGTTTACGTTGCCTTAATTACAGATTTAGAGTTAAGTTTGATTGTTGATATGACCTTATCGCATAAGGGACGACTTACTTGATTAAACCATGCTCTAGTGACTAATTTGGTGCATCTTAGTTCATACATGTCTAGAATTTGATGATTGCGTTTTTTGTCTTTATACATGGTATCTGAAGCATTATATAAGTTTTTAGATTGATTAGTTGTTCAATCAGAATGATGAAAAGGATAGGGAATGATGATAAGAGTATGGTTAGATCTCAGTTGATAATGATAGATGCTATGGTAACAAACTCGTGTAAATAATGATAGGGGGCTTTTCGTAACAGCTAGGCGTAATTAGCGACTGGCAATCTTTGTTAATACCTTTTTAAGTAGATGATGATAGATTGATAGGCGATGCGTTGTAACAGTTAAGAGTAAATATGACAGGGAACATTTGGTAATAACATGGAGTATATAATGCGGGCAATTACTGAGTTTATGGTATATTGTAGAACGGATAGCAGAGATAAGCTTACCTGCTTTTGTGGTATGTTAATCATTAGTGGATTTGGTCAGGAGTTTGGTATAGATAACAAAGAAGATATATGCATAGTTAGTAGAGATGGAAATTTTGACCCGTTCACTTATAATCGGGTCAATTTGCGTTATGTTAACCACTCCAAAAGATATTTATGAGGCATACAACCTCTTGATTTAGATTTATATCAAATTTGTTTTTTTTTTTTTTCCAAACCCAAGACGCCTGCTTTATTTTGATCCGTACTAGAGAATGACCTGTTTCGATCCGTTACCCAAAACCTGTTCTATACCTGCCATCTTGCTCCCTCTAACTGTTGGAACATGTACTTGTGATATTTACATATTTAGCTTTCTGGTATTATAAGTAGTTAAGTCCTAAGCTTTCTTTATGCAGATAAATGCCTAAACTTTGTTATGCATGTTAAAATTTATGCATGGAATTGAATAGGGTTAGCTTGTCGGAATTCGATGTAGGTTGGAGTAAAGCCTATGGTTTACAGATTTGAAGTTTATAATACCATAAACAGATTGTTGGAATTCCCTTGTGTGTTCTGTAGGCTACTATGATCATGATGCTTTTGCAATTGCGTATTCGTTTCACTTTTGATGATTGTGTATGCGTTATCGCCTTATCAGTCAGCCAGTAGTTCAATGGCCCGTTCGGCTAGCGCGGCTAAAATATAGATGTTATAGATGTCTTCATTATAAAATTTGAAAAAGCATATGTTAAAAAGATTTAAGTAGTAGATTGTGTACAACACCAATGAAGTCTTTGTAAATTATTTGTTAAACACTTCCATATGTGTGTGAAAGGTTTCGTTTTTTGTTTTTAAATAATACTGATTATATTAATAAAAGGCAAATTACATAAGGATAGCAGGTAGACGGGCAACAAACTGCGTCGCGAAAAGATAAAGTTACTAACCGGTTAAACCGTTGTTAAATAATGTTAAATTCAACTAGTGTCACTTCAATACATCGAATCAAAATAGTTATGGGTCTAGTTGCTGGTTTAACTTGTCTGACTAGCTGGTGCGATCCAACAATGGATTGGAGGCATCGTTATTGCCTAGAGAGTGGATAAGGTATCTAAGCATATGATGGCACATGTGTGGTCATTTACGCGTCAAATCTAAGGTGGAAAAGGGCTTTCATGAGTATGTGAATTGAGAGTTTATAAAAAAAGTAATAAAGTTTGGTTCTCTTTATATTTTGCCATTTTATTAAGTGGCGTTAGGGGGTTCTGGCACTTCACGGCAAGGGGGCACGGTTAGATTGTCGGCGGCAACACAGCGTCACCCCTTAAAAACCTCACCGCTCAGCAACAAGTAACCGATCGACAACCACAATTTTGATGATTTTGGGTGTGATTTTGACATGACAAAGTGGGGTTAGGTGGGGCTCGGCAACTTTGATGGACGTGCCCCAGCCCCCCTTAGCTTCCATTTCTTCTTAGGGTCATTTACATATTTCCCCCCTGCTATCTTAATATTCAAACAAATTTTATTTTTAAACCTTGGTTAAAATATAAACAATTAGAGCACGTTTTAGCAACAACCACATATACAAATTGAACAAGCTTTAGGAAAAGACTAAATTAGTTGTATTAAAATATATAAAAGCTAATTATTATTTAAATGTTTTTTTGGAGTGTTTATATGATACGTGATTATCAACAAACAATCGTAATAAAAAAAACATGTTGTGAATGAAGGTAAATTCTCTCAAAATATGTTAAAACAAAAAAGGTATATATGTGACCTTGTATTCTTATTCTATTTCAATTGTTCAATGTATAGTTTTTTTCTTTGTTACATTTTCGTCGGCCAGGATGTTTTGTAGAGAGGAAAAGTTCTTGTACTGTTATCCACAAAGAGAGATGGAGAATAAAGTTAGGTTGAGTGGTCATATTAGTATTTTTTTTTATATATTAAAGTTCTTATTTATTGATTTAATTCTTTAAATTAATTCAATTATGAAATATAGGGTATGGATCTTAAGAGAATTAACCTCTATTTGAAAACTTAGAGAACCATTCTGAACCACACATTTCTTATAAAAGGCAAAAAAAATTTTGCTTTAATTGCACGTTTTTATGCAATAATTTTTTTTTATTTTTTTTTCATTTATACATATGTGTATATTACATTTTCAGCTATACATATGTGTATATTGAAAAAAATAAAAAAAAATCCTATATAAAAAGCAGCGATTAAAGAAAAAAAAATGTTTGTCTTAGAGAAATGTGTGGTTCAATATTATTCTCTCCGTTCTCAATTTGACCAAAAGTTCTCATTTAAACTAACTCCATAAAATTTAAATGTAAAATATGATGAGAAAGTTGAGATGTTTTTTAGATTAGATAAATTGTGGTAACGTTTCATGGGTATTGTTGATTAAACTCATTTCTTTACCTTCTTAAGTCCTTTTTATAACAGCTAACTCAAAACCCCACCATACATACCTTTAAGTATACATTAACCCTCACCCGCTTAGAGAGAGGCTCTAAGTCCTCAGGTACAATTTTAGGTATATAATTTTACTTTTATAGTGTTTGATTCAGGGATAAGCGTATTGCACCGAATACCTAACTGATACCGATCCCGTACCGAACTGAGGGTGTTCGGTATCGGTACTTACATTTAGAGGTTTTCGGTTTTGGTATTTTCGGTATCGGTATTTTAAGGTAAAATACCGATACCATACATGCACCGTACCGTATGTTTTCGGTATCGATATCGATATTGGGTTTTGAGAGTTTTCGGGACCGGTACCGATACCGTCCCGAGCTTATCCCTAGATTGAATAATATACAAACAACTTTTAGGAACTGTTTGATATACATTCAGACATACGGTTACCTCTTACACATTAAAAGACTATGAATCATTAAGAGATAGCCTCTTAATGACCATTATGAGGCTACCATTAAAAGGCTACCAAACGACCCCTACATATGTAAATGGTATAAATAACTAGGGTAATTATTATTCCGTAGCCGTTTGAAGTAGCGTAATAATAAGGGTCATGGTATTTACAAACCCTCCAAATTACTTGCAAACTCAAGCATATATACGCTACGTACAGCCCTATACGCAACGGTTGCGTATAGAGGCCTAGGTGTCCAAATAAATAAATAGTGGATGAGTACCCAATAATAATTACCTAACAATCTATACTACTATATAATACATTCTAGATGGGCAACAAGGTAATTTGCTCTCTTTTTTAAGATGACATATGAAAAGTTTTATGCTTTACACCTAAAATGTCATGAAAAACTTTCCAACACTACCCATATTTGCAAAACTCACTTGTACATTACATAGTCTCCTCCATTAATGCTATAAAATTCACAAAAGAAAGTATACTATAATATCATCGTATGTGTCCTTTAATTAGTGAACTAATATAAAAAAAATAAAACAAATAACTAACGAATTTACACCTGTAGCAAGATATATGATCTTCTTTTTAGTTTATATACTTTATAGTATAGTAAATGTGATCAATGGGTTCTTATCATGAATGAAAACATGATTACGAAGGAGTCTCTTCTTTTTATTTTATGATTATTTCACACATCCTCAAATATGGAATCTAAATCGTCTTTAAACCTTTAATTTTGCGATAGTACATTACATAGTCTCCTCCCGTAATGCTATATAATTCACAAAAGAAAGTATACTATAATATCATCGTATATGTCCTTTAATTGGTGAACTAATATAAATAAAAAATAAATAAAACAAATAACTGACAAATTTACACCTGTAGCAAGATATATAAGTTCTACTTTAGATTATAAATCATTTAAATAAAATCAAAAATAAAAACAATGGGTAGTTAACACAAAAAATTAACTAATGAACTTAAACACTAAATAAATGAAACTTAATGAGAAGATGCATTTCTTTTCTTCTCATATTCGTAAGCCATAAACCATAACTTCCTTGATAATTATTTTTTCTCTGTCCATCATTTAAGAAAGAAAACTGATCAGTTTTTGTCATTGTTATTATTTCCTCATACCATTAAAACCTCTTATTATATGTATTCCTTTAGACATCATCACTATTGCCTTCCAAATCTCTCATTCAAGCAAACCCTTTCAAAGAACTCCCTTAAATTCAGATTGGTTGTCTCCATTTGGATAGGCAGGTTGTTTCCGTAAATACCACCGCATCACCAACACCACACCTTCATTTTGGATAATAATCTATGTTCTAGGTAACAATCCAAACCCTGTAACTTTTTTTTATAGTAAACTTGAAAAGAAATTTTTGTAGTAACAACTACCAAGTTATTCCTTTAATTTTATTATTAAATTATTTGTGAAGTAGTTAAATAATATATGTATCATTTTGCCTTAAAGTAGGATAATGTTTTCCACATACTTTGTGTTGTATTTTACATTGTTTTCCGTTGTTCACAGTTCACATGACAACATGTTCTACACACCTAGAATGATGGTTTTTCTTTACTTAAAAACTAGAGTTAATGATTCAATTAAATGGGAGAAAATGACATGTTTAGATAAATTTGGACATGATTTTAATACATGAGAGGAAAGTCAGCTGGAAACATTATATTTTTAATAATGCTCAACGAATGATGTGTAAATGTAATGCTTTCTAAAATTTATATTGCTATTTTTTACTTAAATAGCATGTTTACTATTTAACATGCTAGAGGAAAACCTAACAACAATCTAATTGTCTCTAAAGAATTATAAATTGAAATGTATGATGCGTAACCACGTAAAATGCAAAAACGATATTTTTATGTGTCTTAAAATTAAATGAAAATTACTATCTTACCCATTTAGAACCCATTATATAATAGTATAGATATAAATATATAGTCAAACATCATGCAGCCCCGATGCAACGCGCGGGTTCCTGCTAGTAATTAGTAAAGTTCAACCATAACTATTGTGTCATCCACACATTAATAGTTAAATCCCAATATAGAAAGAGAGAAAAAAAATCAAAGAAAAATATTTGAAAATCCAAGAAAGTTAATAATTGACAAATAAACAAAACCAAAGGTGTAAATAAATCAGGTTGAAAGCTGAATCACAAAACAGCCAAAAAAGTTGAAAGATTTTTGTTGGAAGATGACATTGTGGATGAATCATCATCATCCATGTGCCATGATTATTAATATAATAATAATAACTTCATAGCCTTTCACATCACTTTCATCTCCTAATTGTTCTCATCCACATCCCACATCTCACACTTCCTGTCTACTACCAATTATTCATCAAACAAACATGGATCAAATGAATACCGATCAGAGTGTGCAACAGATCGGCGTAAAGCGGCCGAAAACGAAGATCGTTTGCACTCTTGGACCGGCTTCTAGATCAGTTGAGATGGTGGAGAAGTTGTTGAAGGCGGGAATGAACGTTGCTAGGTTCAATTTTTCGCATGGGTCTTATGAGTATCATCAGGAGACTCTTGATAATCTTAAGACTGCTATGGATAATACTGGTATTCTATGTGCTGTCATGCTTGATACTAAGGTTAGTGTTTGTGTTCGTTTGTAGGATAGGATCTACACATGGATTTGTGAATCTAGATGTGTTTATTGATATTTGAATGTGTTGGTATGTATGTGATGTTGTGATTGCTTCGGTTTCTTAGTTTTGACTTTGATAGAGAAATTAACTACTTGGTAATAGCTTGATCTAGACTCCGGTTTTGTTGGGAGACTGGATTTTAGGTTAGCGGCTGTTTGGTAACTTCTGAATTGGTAAGTGTTGAACTAGTAAGAGATCTGAACCATTAAGTCATGAACCATTAAGTCATGAACCATTAAGTGTTTTGAGCCAGTAAGAGGTCTAAAATCTAAATCATTCAGACTCGGTATACTGCTTACCTAAAGACTGGGTATACTGCTTACCCATTCAAAGGCAAATGTCTGACCAATTCAGATATCTGCTCGTGAAACAAACAGTCTGAATGAACTATGTTTGACCGATTCAAACATCTCACATCTGTCCCATTAAAAGCTGAAACAAACAGTCTGTTATTGTGTGTTGCGATATCTAGTTAGTCCACATGAAGTAAGAAGTAGAACCAAGTTGTTATAGGTAATGATACAATATGTTGATGCCATCCACCAATCGCATTATGTGTTTGCGTTCATAAACCGTTAAAACTGATCAAACTAATGATATCAATCTTAACCATTATTAGAAAGTTAATACAAACAGCCTTGAAAAATAAAATGACTGAAAACCGTCCATCAAACCTGGCCAGTTTGATATGTCGTTTCCCAAAAGCTTAACATATAGTTCGGTTCAATATTTTTGTTAACACACGCCGTAAACATATCTAGCATTCTCAGAATAGAACATCAAAGCCAAAAATTAATCATAAATAATCAAATAAAAAATGGGACATTTTAATATTTGCACTGTATGGAGACATAAATTAAGACAATTTTATATTAGCTATATTCTTTAGGTCTAACTAAGATGCATACTAATAGATCCACAATGTTATATTTTAGTGCACGAGTACGTACTACCATCACCGACTACAATAAATTTCATTCATTATTATGTAATATTTTATTCCATCTCTATGGCAAATCATGTGTACACTTAATAAATGAAAATATAAATAATAAGAAATATTCACAATTTTCTTTGTACACTTAAAGTTAAAAATATACATTTCCCTAAGAAAAATGTCCTGCATATTTTGAACTTCCTCAAAACCATTAGTGTTAATATTATTAACATGACAAAAAACATTCATGAATATAATACATATAGATTATTTGTGTACTTTGAAAATAAATACATAAACAAAGGTTAAATCGCCTGTTCCATGTTCCAAACCGTTTGTCAGTTTGATCATTATAGGGTGTTTAGGATTGGTTTTTGAAAACTGATTATGCGTTTTGCTGTAGTGGGAGTGGAACTGCTTTTAAATTATTGCGTTTTGGTAGCCTAAAAATTTATTTCAAAACTCAACCCAAAACACTAAAAATTGATTATTATTGCGTTTTGAGTTTTCAAAACGCAATAATCTAAAAATCCATTTCAAAACTCAACCCCAAACATCAATCCGTCAAAACTGAACTTTTAACCGAACCATATAAATTGCAAACAGGCTAACCCAACCGACTTGCTTCGGTATGGATGGTTTCACCGGTTTATAAACACCTCTACTTGTATCTTTCCAAATGTTACAAAGTGTTTTGTAAACAGTAATAATATTTGTCAATTGTCATGTGAACAATAACTTTATAAACCTCCTATAGTTCTAACATATTATTTGTTCCATCTTTGGGTAAACTTATCAGGGTCCAGAGATTAGAACCGGTTTCCTAAAAGATGGCAAGCCCATCCAACTAAAACAGGGCCAAGAAATCACCATCTCAACAGATTACGACATTAAAGGTGATGAAACCATGATCTGCATGAGCTACAAAAAGTTAGCCTATGATGTAAAGCCAGGAATGGTCATACTATGCGCAGATGGCACCATTTCCTTTACTGTACTTGCTTGTGACACCGAAAACGGTTTGGTCCGTTGTCGATGTGAGAACACTGCGGTTCTTGGTGAGCGAAAGAATGTTAATCTTCCGGGTGTGATCGTCGACTTGCCTACTTTGACTGAGAAAGACAAAGAAGATATACTAAGATGGGGTGTTCCGAACAAGATTGATATGATCGCGCTGTCGTTTGTTCGCAAAGGTTCTGATTTGGTTGAGGTTCGAAAGCTGTTGGGTAAGCATGCCCAAAACATCCTTCTTATGTCAAAGGTATGTTCATGTTATTTGCATCACTAAATTTGCATCCAAATAAGAGGGTTGAATCAATGGCGAATGTTGACCCGAAACTTCGGGGGGTCGAAACCTTATATACTAAAAAAAATTCTATACGAATACTATATAATCGAAACTTCTGAGTGAAAATTCGGTGTGTGTATGTGTGTGTGTGTGTGGGGGGGGGGGGGGGGGGCGTCCCTCCCCGCCCCTTAAAAGAATCGCCCCTGGGTTGAATAACATGAATATGACCATCTTTGGCAGGTTGAGAATCAAGAAGGGGTAGCAAACTTTGATGAAATCCTAGCCAACTCAGACGCCTTCATGGTGGCGCGTGGCGACCTGGGAATGGAAATTCCGATCGAGAAGATATTCCTAGCCCAAAAGGTCATGGTCTACAAATGCAACATACAAGGAAAGCCGGTGGTAACCGCAACTCAAATGCTCGAGTCAATGATCAAATCTCCAAGACCAACTCGAGCCGAAGCCACAGACGTGGCCAACGCAGTTCTAGATGGTACAGACTGTGTCATGCTTAGTGGTGAAACCGCTGCTGGTGCTTACCCAGAGCTAGCGGTCCTAACCATGGCTAGGATTTGTGTTGAAGCCGAAAACACAATCAATTACCCGGATGTTTTCAAAAGAATTGCTGCAAATGCACCCATACCCATGAGCCCACTCGAGAGCTTAGCCTCTGCTGCGGTTCGGACCGCCAACTCATCTAGAGCAAGCCTCATTTTGGTTCTAACCAGAGGTGGAAGCACAGCCAAGCTGGTGGCTAAGTACAGACCTGGCATGCCTGTATTATCTGTAGTGGTTCCTGAAATCCAAACCGATTCATTTGATTGGTCATGCAGTGACGAAACGCCAGCTAGGCATAGTCTTATTTTCAGAGGTTTGGTGCCGATTTTATCTGCAGGTTCCGCTAAAGCTTCCCATGCCGAGTCAACCGAAGAGGTTTTGGACTTTGCATTGCAACATGCAAAACTTAAGGGACTCTGCAAGGAGGGCGATGCTGTTGTGGCTCTACATCGTGTTGGAATCGCTTCTGTTATCAAGATAATTAACGTCAAGTAAAAAACGCGAGTGATCTCGCATTTATTTACCTTTTGTTTCCTGTAACGCCCGTTTGTTGGCTTGTATGAATATCATCAGTAGACTATTGTCGATGGTTGCCGCCATTGATAAAAACTGAATTGCCCATGTTTTTCTGGGAAGGTTTATATATTCTGGCATATAAAACTACAGTCGCCAAGATTTGGCCGACTGTTTCAATCGAAGGTGGTTGGTAAACTATGTAAACGACGAAGCTACATCCAGGGTATGTCTATGACCTTCGACTATATACTAAAGCATGACCGCTCGAACAACCTCAAATTTTGCTCCATAAAGATGGACCACAAGTGTTGTCATTATCGGTTGAACTACCTTTCTAATTCACTCCATAACATTTGGCTATATGCTAAGGCATGGCCATTGAGCTACTTCAGTTCAAAATGGCTGCATCATATCGTTCAGCTGTATGTCTTGCCATCGTCATGTTAAACTACCTCTCTAATTCGCCCCATAAACACAATACTTGCAACTTGTTATACGAAATGAATTCTAGTGTTGTTGTTTCAGACAAAGATGGTCTAAATAAGATAACAAAAAGTCCTGAGTCTGCAACATTGACGTATACAAAGGCGATGATGGATCAGAGCATAGTATAAAGCAAGACGAACGAAAGAAATATACAAAGGCGATGATGGTGTAAATCTAGTATAACATAACCCAAACCACATCAAATAGACCCGGCTTTTGAGCAACCCCTATGTTCCAGCCTGACAAGATCAACCCCCAAATCCTCCTCCTATCCATCTCTACAATCACAATTCACACATACGTATACATTCATAACTCGATACTGACTTAACCGTCAAAAAGTGTCTCCTGATGCCCCAGCCTCCTATGACCTTGTAACAGGTTTCTCTACATGCTGCAGTTTCAATCCAAGCCCGGGAAAGCTAGAACAGTCCAACCCGACAGGCGACAAGTCAACAACCAAACATGAACCAGATAAATATTGTAGCAACATACAATTAACAATTCTAAATCCCCAAATATCCCGATTACAATGTGAAAATTCGGTTAAATAAATTAACACGCTATATGATACATAAAGGTAGACAAATTTAGAAGGCAACATATCTCTGTCAATATTACACTTATTAATGTACACCATTATGTAACAAAGCAGAAAAACAAGTAGCCAACTTACACAGGGCCGATAAAGAGTCTAGTGAGTATCTTCCTCGCCATGAGCCCGTGGTGGTGAACCAGAACCCGATGCTGATGTTGATGTCCCCAAGTTCCCAGTTTCAGGCCCAGACGTTGACGAGAATATACTACTCAAAGGCCAAGGGAGAGAAGCCGAAAACCACCTACTATTCCTGACACTATCTGATTCACTACTACCCGACCCGTTCCGTTCTTGATTGAGTTTTGATTCATCAGACGGCAACTCCAACCTGCAAACAGGACAGGAGCTATGAAGCTCTAGCCATGGTAAGATACATTTGCTATGAAACCTATGTTTACAAGGTAGTTCTTTAGCTTCACTTCCAACCTCAAAATCATCCAAACAAACCGAACACTGAACCGAGGGTTCCTCTATTGTCACATCTGGCAATGCTTCAACAGCTTCCTTTCGTGCAGGTGGCGTCCCGTATCTGTTCGGGTCATTTTCAGCTAAATGTTGCAGCAGCTGCTCTAACCCAGGACCAGAAATATAATCACCTAACGAACCAATTGAGTGCGTCTGAGATGGGTGTCCACCGCCTTGAACAACAATCGTTTGATTAAAAGGATTAATCAAAATAACACGTTCCCGTCGCCTGTTCCTGTTACTCTCACTTCCATTCTCCGTATCTTCGTTATTTTCAGATTCAGACGAAGCACCACGAAACATCTGGAAAGCCGCAGCCTCATTCCTCCGCTGCCGCCTAATGGCAGCCACCGCACGCAAACGGTCCAAATCCAAATCCGATCTCTCACCAGGCTGATGAAACTGGTAGCGACGGTAACGTTCCAACATATCAAGCCTATCACCATGACGCTCGTCATTATCCTCATCCTCATCCTCATCATACCCAATGTGAGTAAACCTTCTTCGACCACGTCGGTTATTCAGCATGCCAAGCAAGATCGGCGCCCACAACGAAATCGCCCGGTCCGGGTCAAGATCAGCATCAGAACCACCACCACCGCCGCCACCTTCATGGTGATTATGATGGTCACTAATCAACCCATCCATTTCCTCAACAAACTCACCATTACAAGATGAACATTTAACTGTTTCCACCCCCAAAACAGGAATAACTTGCATATTACATTGATGACACCAATACCTTGTTAATTCTCTATCTTCCTCCATCTGGTAGAGTATCAAATCATAATCAATTTAATAAAACCAAATTATAAATTTTATAAAATTATTACAGATCCAGCAAATAAAACCCTAGAAACGTTGATTACAACTATAAAAAGGTTAAAAACACTTGATCTGAGATTAAACACAAGTTTGAACTAAAAAAAAACCCTAGATCAAGAAGTCAAGTTTGGATTCAGACATATAGATATACGTATATGTACATGTAAATAAAGATGTGTATAATACGTATCTGAACATACAAACTAACAAACATACATACAGACATAAAGATTAAAAGAATTGGATGAAATTAGGTTGAAATCAAATAAAGCAGTAGAGGAAAAGATTACCAGTAGTAAGAGTAGACAAAAGCGTGAATCTAGGGTAGGGTTTGAGGGATGAATGGAAGAAGAGGTTTGTGTTTATGGTTGAAATGTATGGGATGATTATTATTATTATTATTATTATTATTATGAAGGATTGGGGACCGAATTGTATGTAAATGGTGAATAATAATAATAATAAATGATAATAAGGTGGAATTTATGAATAAAAGAAGTTTCTGGGAAAGCAGGAAACTGACAACGAATACCGCGTTCTCTTTATCCCTACATGATTATTATTATTATTAAACATTAAAAGCAGGTTATTTCATTTTTTTTACTTTTTTTATTTTTTCGTTTTTCATTTTTCTAATTTGAAATGGCTACCCGACACAATATTTTAACGCTCTGTTTCCGAGTTTACCTGAGGAGAGAAAAGAATCGAAAGAAAGGAAAAGAAAAAAAATGATACATATCCTTTCCTTCCCTTCCGTTTCCTTCCAAATCAGGAGAAAAACTAAAATAAAAATTTGACGTAGTTTTTCTTCCATTTCCTTTCTTTTCCTTTCTTAAGTGAAACTCGAGGACACAACATGTTTTGTTTCCTTTCTTTTCCTTATATGAAACTAGGGAACACAGTCAAATTTTTCTTTCTTTTCATTTCCTTTCTTTTCCCTTGTTAAGTTAACTCGGGAACACAGCATAAATAAAAGCTAGAGTCGTAATCACCGTGGGCAGCGTCTGTTTAGTAACATTGTGCGATAGTAAGGACACTTAGTAAGATGGATAGTGTTTGCTATGCCTAATGAGGCACAACCCTGGGTCTCATGAGTTATGACAACCGTAAAAGTTGATTTTTTTGTACTTTTTATCTTTTGTGACAGCTGTATAACATCTCAAATCTTGGAGGTACAAACGGCCCCATACCTAGTGAGACCAGCCCCGTGTTGTTTCCTTTTTGGCCATGTTGTGACAACCGTAAACAATCCGTTTTAGTGAGATGCAGCCCCATACCTATGGGACACGACCGTTTGCCCAACTTTTAACCACTTTTTCAGGTTCGTCTTGTTGAGCCACCCAATATTCATATGTTGGGGCCCCTATAACTCATTTCTAGCTCGAGATGTGCTTATGTGAAAAATTTTGGGTTTTTCCGTCAACTTCTGGCTTTTGTCATGACTTGAGGGCGAGGTACGGGGCGCATAAAGTACAACCATAAAGGATAAAAGGTACAACCGTAATAGCAATGCGAAAACTGAAGCTTGCCCATAGATAAAAGGTACAATCCACACATGCATATCGAAGCAAAACCTTTAATAACATCTAATATGCAACTATACAGAACTGTTGGCATGAATTATTCACGTACAACATTAGAATATAAGAATGGAGCTCAATTGGGTAAAAATAATTGGAAAATTCTGATTATTCATATAGGTAATTATTATATGTATGATGATGCAGATGTCTACTTCAAAGGCTCGCGAGCCTGCTTACTGTGTTCCTTTCCTGCATAAAAAAACCTTTAGATAAAAAAAAACACAGATGGTGCTAGAAACGCATTGGTGATATCAAGTTCCTATATTCTTATGAACTCATCTCACTTGTTTAAAATTAACCCAATCGCAACTGATCCGATTCAACCCTTACAAAAGTAACATGTTTTGACCCGTTATCCAACCCACCTGAACCGCCATTTTGCCACCTCCAGCCAATATATGTATTTTAATTGCCTTATTGTTCTACCCTGATCCTTTTTCAATCCGATGTACAACAAAAAACATTGACGAAGATAGCATACAGGCAGACTGTTAAAAGTATTTATTAAAAAATAAACTAGTGTTATTAACGCGTTAAAAAGGTTGGATTTTGGGTAATTAGAGTTCATTATTTTCTTCAATAATCTGGGCATTGTATAAACAGATTGCAACGGATTGCATTTTATGTCTGATATTTAGATTTTATAACGTCATCCTCAGGAAAACGACAGGCAACGAGTTAGAAGAGTACTTTAGGATGACATTTCTGGAAATCAATTCATTTTTGAAATTTGTGTATAAGTTCCAACAGAAAACAACTGTAAATACAATTACATACATATGATCACTAAAGTGTGAATGGAAATCAAAACTTACATGTGTGGATCGATGAGATTTGCTTAAAGGTGACTTCAACAAAGGATCAGACAGAGACCCGTCCATGCCAATCTGATGGTATTGATCCTACAAATTCACATTAACCAAAAACATAATAAGAAGATTAGTAGAGGTGGCAATCTCAGCCCGTTTATTTACTAATAGGTCGATTTGGGTTGCTTTTTTCTCTAACGAGTCCAATAAAAAAGGGGACAAGGAGAAGCGTCAAAGGGGTTAAAAGATACCCAAAGTTATTTTTAAAGCATCCAATTTTCTAAATCATTTTTATTAAAATTCGGATATTAATCATATTATTGTAATGAAATCATTTTTGTAACAGTAAGTAGCGCATTTACTTAAGAGACTGAAAAGGTGAACATCAAAGTGTTCACAGGTCAACATGACTTGACCCGTTGGAAATGACCCATTTCAACCCGAGCCTGTTTTGGCCCACTACTCAACCAGCGTGCCATCTTCATCTTATCACCTATAGAATTGAACAATAATACCTACCGAGGGTAATAATCCATCATCTTGGTTATGATTATCTGAAAAAAGAGACGAGAAGAATCCTGAATCATTGAGTGAATCAACAGAGCCAGTAGCAGTTTTAACTACATGAGGGCTGGCAGGGCCCATAAAACTGTTCCTCAAATCCAAGTCAGCGTCTCGAGGAACCGTACTATCTACAAGTGATGGCCCCAATCTATACATCTGAATCCATAATAATGAGGATGACGATCTTACAGTGAACCCAATAATTTGCATTAATAGAGTGAGTTTCACTGATAATATGGCAAATTCTCCATGGATCTCTGAAGAAATGTGCCTGCATGCCGACCAAGCTTATCAGGGTGCATTATTTAATTTGCATCTTCTGATCTATGTCATACATAGAAAGGCAGAAAAACTCCCATCATAACGCTATATTGTTTCACTTCAAGCAAATTATCATTCTTGCAAGATGCAAAAACAGCACTACACTTTTTAAGAATGATCAATTTTGGACAAAGTATCTGTACATGCAAAGGGCAGACTCTTTTTATATAATTTGGCAAGAAAAATTGTACGTATCCAACAAAAAATTACAATGGTCGAAATAGGTAACTATTCTAATTAAAAGTAGTTTCCTGGCACCAAACCAATGAACCATATTTCTCAGCCTATACTCTACAACAATATTAGGCATCTCTGCTTTAGGAACATAAAGATCAAACAAATATTTGGCTATATGTATTACGTACAGTCGTACATGAAAATATTTAAGGGGGGTGTATACTAGCTACTAATTCTGGAATAAGAGCAGCCTGATGCACGATCTTGTTCTCCACTCATATTATATGGAATCCCCCACATAAAACGCTACTCAGATTTTACAAAACAAGTAGCTGCCCTTTCCATCAAATATCTGTAGTATTCCGTTCAATGGGTTGCTACTTGCTAAGTAGGACCGCAGGTAGTTAATCTATGTGTAAAGGTAGAACAACCTGAAGTTTGAACCACAAAAATCATTTCTACATAGTTTTCTGCTAAAGTTGTTGAGGACTATTAATACTTTTTTTACAATTAATTATTATTAATTAAAATCTTTTGAAACCTATAGGTGTCAATGCTGGACCAAAAGTCCAAAACCAATTCATATGTATGACTGGGTCACACCAAATGCTTCTAGATTGCTTGCACATACATATATACAATAATCAATATCATTTAATATGTGTTTCTATTCACCCGTCAACAATAAGTCATTAAAAACTAAAAGTAAGGGATGACACTGATGAGTAATAAGTATTATATACAAAAACCTAGAAATTAAATACAGATGAATAATAAGTGTAAAAACTAACCAGATTTCATGACAGAAGAGGCAGAACCACAAAATATCTAGCAAAATTGCAGAAAACAAAAGAACAGCATAAGTCCTACCAAGACTCTGGCTGCTACTTTCAATCGCAACCAACGCGAATAACCCGATTCCAACGTTTATAAGAGACACTCCATTATACAACGCCCCCAACGATCCAACCAAAGCACAAGCAATCTTCAAACATCAACACAACTCCAATCAGTCAACACAAAAACACACAATCCAAAATCATAACCCAGATCAAAACTCTAGGTCATAAATTCAGCTTCTACACAATTACTGATAAAATACATAGTAAACTAAAATCACAATGTAGAGCCTTAATTAACAAGTATTAATCTATATCTATATCTATATCTATATCTATATCTATAACTAAACTATATAACAAATGAAAGTCTTTGAGGACACGCGTCACTTCTGATGCCTCTTCATCCTTAATTTCCCGCCTCTCTATCTTATAATCTTTAAATCATAATATTCCCGGTTCCTTATATATTTAACATTTCTTCTCAACGAAATCACAAGCGATTATAACAAATAAAAATCTTTGAGGACCCGTGCCACTTTATGGTGCCTCTTAATCCTTATTTTGCCGCCTATCTATCTTATTAAATCATAATGTTCACGGTTCCCCTCTTATATATTTAACATTTCTTTTTCTCAACTATTTCCTTTATTTTTATTCCGCTTATTAATATTAATAACGATTTAATATTTCATTGATCCAACCATTGGTTTCTATTCTAACCTAGTCAATTAATCAAGTAATCATAAATTCATAACTAAGATCAAAACTCCCTCTAGGTCATAAATTCACCTTCTACACTAATACTGATGATAAAAACAGAGCGAAATCACAATGTAGAGCAGTAACAAGTATTAATAATAATAATAATAATAATAATAATAATAATTAGGTATAAATACCTGAATGTAGATGAGAATAACAGCGAATGATTGAACCTTGTCGTAATCACGAAGCCACGTGTGTATGTGAGTATTGAATTCAGAACAAAGCATCATAAAAACAAACAAACCCTAGATTGACGAAACAAAAACCGGAAAACGTGGATTTCGATCAAATGGCTACATTGAAAGAAACGGAACGGAACGGAACGGTTGGATTAATGTTTGACGGGATTGTGTGATCGTTTCGTGTAGGTTTTGGATTGAATGAGTGAGTGAGTATGTGTGTGTGTGGGTGTTGGTTATGTGTGATTGAAGAAGAATTGGGGAGAAGATTTTTGAAGGGACGATGGGGAAAAAGGACAGCGTTTGATATTGGCATGAACCCGCTACTTGTATTTCTTTATGCATTTTTTTAGATGTGTATTAATTGCCCTTGTTGAATTCATTAATGACTTTCTGCTCCCTGCAGTGTAGTGCGCAGTGGCGAAGTTTGACCCGAAGGTTAGGGGGTCGGAAGTCATCAGGGGGTTAAAACTCTATATTTCCAAATTTTTCTATACGAATACTATATAATCGGCACTTCTACGCGAAAATTCGGGGAGGGGGGGGGGGTCGGGCGGTCGGCCGCCCCCACCGGCCTCAACTAAGCTGCGCCAGTGGTAGTGCGCAATAATGGTGACTAACCCATCGAGGGGGTTTGATCCTGAGTGTCACCCTGGTTTTCATTTGACTGTTACTTCAGTGAGGCATCTCGTATGGAGGCAATACTGTTTTCGGGGGAACGCCACCAAGGCTGACAACTGGCCCGGATCTGATAGAACATGGAGTTTGGCAAGTCTTGATGGGTTGACGACTTCGATCGGCATTGTGACAATGGGTCACTCATAAGAAAGTCACTGTTCAAAAAAAAAGTTGTTTATGAATATGATAACCGTCATTTGTTATCTAGTGGTATAGTAAATGGTATAGTGTCTCTCCTCTATTCAAGAGGCGGAAGGTTCAAATATTGCAAAGGACAAATATAGGTGGTTGATAAGAGTATTTTAAAGGAGTTTCGCTTGTCGTTTAAAATAAATGTGTCTATGATCAAATCATAAAATCTGAAAAATTCCCCAAAGCTACTCAATAAACATATTAGTGGGTGGTGGCGAAAGAGGTTATGGTAGTGGCAAGGCTGCAACGATGTTAAGCAACTGATAGATGCTGGCCAAAGACAGTGGTGATGGTTGGTGCCAGCAGTAGCTCATTTTGAGTTGTGTTTTAATTTGGTTGGTTTATAAGAGATTAAGGGGCTGTTTGGTAGCCTCTTAATAAGGCTCTTAACCATTCAGTGCTGAATGATTCAGCATTCAGCGCGTTTGTTTCAGCCTCTAAATGGAATGGTTAAGGCTGAATCATTAAGACTTGGGATGTTGCTGAATCATTAAGCACTGAACTAGACTGAACCTTGATGAAACTCTCATACCAATGTGGGACAAGAAAACTAACCATTAAGAGGTCCAACTTAATGATTCAACACTTAACCATTCAGACCTCTTAACCATTCAGACCTCTTAATGATTCAGCACTTAATCAACCAAACAGCCCCTAAGAGTGGCCCATTGGATAATTGTGAGATCAAAATCAACCCATTTAACTAACATAAATTAACTAAATCAACTTAATAATCCAAGAATGGATCATAATTGTCTGTACACCCAGGAGAACCGACCAAATATTGTTACATTTTCTTTAATAACTTAATAAACATATCACTTGTGATTTTGGTTCAGAAACTCATGACCCACAATAAATTCATCCAACACTAGCTTTACATCATCTGTCATAGGAATGCACCCCCGACTAACATGATTCTTTTTGGACAACTTCATATTCTTCGTCTAAATTCTTGAATCAACTGTTCTACCAGTACCAGTAAAACTATTTCCTCATCTGTGTGAAGAGCTCAGATGGAGGTTTTACTGTTCCTCCGCTGCTGCTGCTGCTGCTGCCAAATGTCGAGAACCCGCTTCCTCCTTGGCTGCTAAAACCTCCAAACCCACCTACACCATCCCAAATGAAAATTTTGATCAACTATGTAGGTCCGGTTAAGTTAATCTAAACCTGAGTGGGGTAACCAGTTGGATGGGGTTGACCCAAAGAACTTTTTGTCCACTTTATAATTTGTAAAAAGATTAATGTGATCACATAAACATTGTATTACATAAATAATCCAAGTTTTGAATAGAACGATCTAGAAGGGTATATGGAATAAAAATGACTTTTGGGGACTTTCAACCCCTTTGAACCATTACCCTTCTAGCTATTTTTTTTATTTGACCTGTTTTTGAGATACAAGGCAACCCAAATTGACGTATTTATGCGTAAATGGGTTAAATGTCACCTCCAGGACCATTATCATGGGGATTAAAAATATAATAGTAAATCAATTACCAGAAGCCGCTCCAGCAAATCCACCACCAGCACCCGGAGCACTAGCAAATCCACCACCAAGGGGCTGAGCAGCACCAAATCCACCACCAAAAGACGGAGCAGCACCAAATCCACTACCAAGTGACGGAGCAGCACCAAAACCGCCACCAGCTGCTGGAGCAGCACCAAATCCACCGCCACCTGTGGCTGCAGCACCAAAACCACCACCACCTGTGGCTGCAGCACCAAAACCACCACCACCTGTGGCTGCAGCAGCGAAACCACCACTGCCTGTGGCTGCAGCAGCAAAACCACCACCACCTCCTGAGGCCAGACTAGCAAACCCACCACCACCTGAGGAAGCAGTGGCAAAACCACCAGCAGTTTGGCTGCCACCAAAACCACCGCCAAATGGACTTGGAGTAGCAGCACTCCCAGGTAGACCTGCACCAAACTGCCTGGACTGCCCAAACGAGCCCAGAACTGACCCTAAAGCCTGTTGACCCGATCCAATCCGAGCTGGCTGTCCAAACCCTTGTCCACCACTACTTTGATTATTGTTACCACCAAAGATGCCAGGACTTGCACCGAAGCTTGTTTGCTGAGGTGGCTGGGAAGGTTGTTGAGATTCAACACTAAAGGATGCAGGTTTAAACAAACCACCACTAGGTGGAGTAGTAAAAGAAGTGATTGGTGCACTTACTGGTGAATTACCAAATGGTGCACCAAATGGATTCTGCTTAGGTGCAGATGGATTTGGGCTTGAGCCGAGCCCAAACCCACCAAGGTTTCCTAATGTAAATTGAGTAGTGTCGGGAGCTTCTTCCTCCATCTCATCCTCTTGGGTAACCGTAGGATCTGACCCGTTGGTCTGTCCACTAACCACATCCACTGGACTTGTGACGACTGGGGAGGATACAGCAGGTGCTACCAATGGTTGCTCTGGTTTAGAATTTAAGTTGAGTTGACTTTCTGAAATAGAACCGGTTGATGGTTGACTTGTAGGTCCCGAAGGAGTTGAAACCACCTGCTGAGGAGGTAAAGTTTGACCAGTAGAATTTTCATTTGGTTTTGGGTCGAAATTAGGCACTGATAATACTTGAGGTTTAGAGCTTTCAGTTGTATCCGGATTCAATTTGGATGGCTCAGATTTGGAAGTGTTTAAATCTATGTTCAATGTGGGTTTAGTGGATGAAGTGAGAGATGAAAATGAGAGAATAGAAGGTGAAGGTTGACTTGTAGGTCCAGAAGGAGTTGAAACCACAGGCTTAGGTAACGTTTGACCAGAAGTCTCATTTGGTTTCGGGTCAAAGTTGGCCACTGATGCCACTTGAGGCTTAGTGGATGAAGTGGTAGATGAAAATGAGGGAAAAGAAGGTGAAGGTCCAGATACTGGAGTGGTCTGAGTAGCACTCAGTTTAAACCCGAAGCCGCTTGACGATGTTGAAGATGAGGAAATGTCTTTAAACGAAAAGGATGATGGTGCTAAAGTAACAGGAACAGACAATGATGCACTAGAAGACTGACTTTCTCTTGTAGAAGCTTCCAGGGAGAAACTTTTTCCCGAAAAGGCAGTTGATGGGCTGGAACTTGAGACAGCAGATGATTCCGAACTCTTTCTAGACCAAATAGAAGAGGTTTCAGCCGTTATAGGTTTCTGGTTCCCATCAATATTTTTACTACTGGATTCTGAGTGTTGGATAGGTTTCTTCTGGAATATATTAAATGCTGGTGACCCTGCGGCATTTATTGAAGGTTCCTGAAAACTCTTGGATTGTTGACTAACTTTTAAGTCTTTGACAACCGCAGCTTCGGGCTTTAAGGAAATAGGGGTTGACTGGAAACCAGAGCTTACTGAATCTGAACGGTAACTACCCCAGGGTGAGGAATTCGATTGTCCCTCAGAATTTCGTTTTATTTGTACATCCTGGCTACCTGCAGAACACCAACATATAATAATAATCAGAAATCACTACTGCACAAAATTAAAATTTACCTAAAGGTGTCTTTACCTTTAATTTGAGACATATTTGCACTGTGTGGTATATCATGAGAAACCGCAGACCGTTCGTACAGCCGATTATTAAGTTTTGGTGTAGCAGTTGGTAAAGATAATCTGGCGGGACTCATCTGACGGTCCTCTTGCAAAAGCATCCTTTTTACGGTTGTTTTTGGAGGTTCAACACTAGCCCAACTCTATAATAAAGTATGTGAGGTTAAATTCCAATGTATTAACATAACCTATAAAATGTTGCCACGATTTAAAAAAAAAACAATCAAATACAAAAATGTTACCTTATCCAGCGAGTTTATGCGCCTTCTTGCAGTTTCTGGTTCAAAATTCTTTACAAGATTTTGTTGACTTTTCTTCAGATCCGTCTTACAGGCAGTGGAATAAGAAGAAATTAGATGTTGGCTTTTTGATGGGATTGACCTAGTTTTTTCTTGACCTGGAGAACTGAAAGCAGTGTCATCGTATGAGATTCCAATCGTGTCAAATAACTCCTTTTTCACATTCTGTTTTTTCACAGGTTCTGTCTCTATTTTAAGCACAGCCATTTGCTTTGAAAGACACTCGGAAAGTTTCTCTGCAGCTGTTAACTGTGCATTCATTGTGTTGTGTAAACTATGAAGAGACTGAACGTGCCTGCAGAACAGCATTCCTTTCATTAAGATCAAAACATCATCCATAAATACAAATAAATGCCCCAAAATGAAAATTTATACCTTGGTGGATTATGTTTCATATGAGAAGATTTACGGTTCATTAGTGTGTCACCTCTATCACCAAATCTTTGTAGCTCGAGGGTGTTTAAATGCCTCTCAAGTTCTATTAGTTGGTTTGTCAAATTCTGGCATATGAAACTGTTATTATGACATATTTCACCAAATTGAACAAAATATTTCGGTAAAAAACTTGATACCTGATTTATCTCTAATATATGTCTACGCTTCATATCCAATTCAGAGCTCAGCTTCTGGTGATTCCAAATATCCAGGTATTGACTGTCTGTAGCCTGCTTCACGATTGCTTCTATATATATTTTCCTTGCCAAAACTTTAAAAAAGAAAATATGAAGCAGCTGATTATTAAATAAGGTAAGATTTAAAAAAAAAAATTAGCTTAGTATAAACATGATGTACCTTGAACCGTCTTGTCAAGAAGAAGTTGAACCTCTTCAAACCCTTGATGCATTTTGTCCTACAAGATCAGTATGACAACTATTACGGATTAATTTGTGAATTGCAACACAATGTATTTGGATGGATTGGGTTCATCTGGACTAATATGTAAAAAAAATGTGAAGTATTGGAAAAGGTTTGGAAGTGCCATTTCATACAAAAGCTTAAAACAAGATGCAAAATAGAGATAAACATGCGGAGCAAGAAAGAACTCACTGTCCATTTTTGGCATCTATCTGAAAGTGCCAAAATGCCTTCTTCCAGTTCTGCAACAGATGGTTTATGGGCAGTAACAGAGGCATCATAGAAACCACCTGGTTCTTCAATAGAATCCAACAGAGCATCTAATTCTTTCGCCATTTCTTCAACCTGGATGAAAAAAAAATGAATTAAATCCAAAATAAAATACTCTCTGATCTAATGAATTTGAAGCGCTTTCTGGTCTAGAGGCTATGTTATACAAACAAACGTGAAGAATAATACCATCTGAATGAGTTGTCTATCAAGAAGATAAACAAACAACTTAAGGAAATATATAAAAGATATACTAATTGAAAGCCAAATATAAAGAGTTGAAGATAACTTACACTGTGTTGTTCAGATAGATTTGCCTCGGCATTTAATAGCCTTGATGGTGTTTGTTTTTTATGATTTCCCTTGTCAGAAAATTTGAAGTCAAAAGATTTTGCAGGACTAGGTTGTGCATTAGAAACAACAGGCAATGGCAGTGACTTGGTGAATGCAGCTCCAGTTGAAACTCCCTGAGGAAGCAAGTTGCTCGAAGATGATGACCCATATGTAGAAGCAACAGGCAATGATTTAGTGAATGCAGCTCCAGTTGAAGCCCCCTCGGGAAGCAGATTGCTCAAAGTTGATGACCCAAATGTAGAAACAACAGGCAATGATTTGGTAAATGCCGCTCCAGTTGGAGCTCCCTGAGGAAGCATAGTGCTCGAAGTAGATGGCCCAGATGTCATCTTGGATAATGAAAAATTCTGAAGACCGGAAGAAAACTGTGTGGTCCCTAAACTGGTACCATGTTTTTCTTGGACAGCAGCATGAGATGATTGGAGAGATTTCGAATCAAAACTCTTTGAAGAAAAAATGCCTCCGCTAGAAAATGATCCTGATGAGGAGGAAGATTGCACTCCAAAAACACTGGTGGAAAAGAGTGATCCACTTGTACCATGTTTTCCTTGGACAGCAGCATGAGATGATTGGAGAGATTTGATATCAAAGCTCTTTGAAGAGAAAATGCCTCCGCTGGAAAATGATCCTGATGAAGAGGAAGATTGCACTCCAGAACCACTGGAGGAAAAGAGTGATCCACTTGTACCATGTTTTCCTTGGACGGCAGCATGAGATGATTGGAGAGATTTGATATCAAAGCTCTTTGAAGAGAAAATGCCTCCGCTAGAAAATGATCCTGATGAAGAGGAAGATTGCACACCAGAACCACTGGAGGAAAAGAGTGATCCACTTGTACCATGTTGTTTTTCTTGGATAGCAGCATGAGATGATTGAAGAGATTTTATATCAAAACTTTTTGAAGAAAACATGCCTCCGCTAGAAAATGACCCTAATGAAGAGGAAGATTGCACTCCAAAAACACTGGAGGAAAAGAGTGGTCCGCTTGTAAAGGTTCCAGATGAACCAAATGATGAATTACTGATTGATGATTCTGTAGAAGCTCCAAAAAGCAATTTGTTTGATTTATCATTCACAGATTTTGAAGCAGAATTAACTGGAGTAACTTCTTGATTTAAAGGATTTACAGGCTCGGATGCTTTATTCAATGCTGCCTCAAAACTGCCTTCCTTCTTCTGTAAAAGAAGTGACTGCCCTTCATCTCTATCATTATTCAGCTTTACAGTAGGGACATCTTGTTGTGTGCCACTTGATTCATTGACTTCAACTTTCTGGTCAATGATTTCGACTTTCTGAATATCTTGATCCTCAATTTGCTTCTCGCTGTTAACAATATTCATCACTGGATGCTGAGAACTGGGTACAGGAGACTCCTCTTCCTCATCAGAGACAGAACTTAAATCTTCTGGTGAAGCCGACGGGTCTACGGCACTACATAAGAAATTTAAGTTAACAAATATTACAGGTAGTGATTTTGGCACGTTTATTGACAGATGGGTTAATTTGAATTGTGTTTTGTCTCAAAGGAGTCAATTCAAAATTTTAGCTACATTGAGAACACGTCAAATGGGTTGGACATCATCGAAAGTCTATTTCAATTGCATACAACCATCTTAATCGTTAGTGGGTCATGCCCAACTAGACTTGTTAGTTGTTACAACCATAGTTGTAAAAGGCGTCTTGGTTTAAAAAAACGCGGGGTGCTCCGAGGCGTTTTGCTTCCAAAATCCAAAGCGCGGGGCTTAAAGCGTGAGGCGAGAGCTTCACGTATGCGAGGTGCTTAATATTAAAAAAAATATAAAATAATATTTATATATGTCAATATGACATATTCTACCTTCTAATCAAACATAAACACAAAAACATGATTATAAAACACCCTTAAACACTTAAAAAAGCATTCAAAACATAAGAATGACCAAACACATAGTCATCTAAATTCAAAACACCCTTAAAGATGAAGACAATATTAAGTAACCTAACATTAAAGAAGAAGAAGAAAAAAAAAAAAAAAGAACATCAGAATATAGGAACTAAGCAGTTAATGCGGAAATATATCGGTTATCGGTCGAGTACCGATATTTGATATAT
Source organism: Ambrosia trifida (assembly GCA_028751855.1). Taxonomy (NCBI): domain Eukaryota; kingdom Viridiplantae; phylum Streptophyta; class Magnoliopsida; order Asterales; family Asteraceae; genus Ambrosia; species Ambrosia trifida. The sequence goes on from CM054130.1 coordinate 21,756,238, forward strand.
CGGTTTTCGCGGTGAGATATCGGTGAGATATCGGCCATTGCAAAATCTACATACATATATTTTTATACATAAATATAAATATTCAAGTTTAGAAACTATATGTAAACAAGTGAAATACGGAGGGGGTTAAATTGGAAAATACCCAAACTTAACAAACCTAATCCCTCACCATATTTAACATTGCACATCATTCTCCTTCTACATTTTACATAGCAGCCACAACAACAAAACATAAACCCTAGCCCCAAATTTGCTTCATCTATTGATGGATTCTTCATATGGGGTTCGATTTTGACCTAAAGAGACGCGTGCAGGTCTGATGTTGGTTAGAATCGAGGTAATAACTAGTTTCCCTAAACTGATTTTGACCTAATTTGTTTTTATTTGGGCAAAACCGCGTTAATCGGTGAGATTACCGATATAAAAACTCAAATATCGGCCGATATATCAGTTGTCTCGGCCGATATTATCGGGACCGAGATAACAGCCGAGATTTGATACCGATATTAGTCCCTGTGGCCGAAAATCGATATATCGGCCGAGATATCAGTTGTCTCGGCCGAGATTAACTGCTTAGTATAGGAACAAGTTTGAACTTTGAACTAATTCCCTAGTTCCTACAGCTTAATATATCATTGAAAATCATCAGAATATGATTCATACCAATTATCAAATGCTTGTTATATAACAATCAATACTTGAAAAGCAACATAGAACAACCTAAAACAACTCGGGGGTTGCCCCCTTGGCGGGGGTCGGGGGCAGCCTTGAGGAGCAGGGTCCAAGGGGCAGAGCCCCTGGCTCGGCTCGAGCTAATACGTATCAACAATCGCTAAATTGGCAAGTAATTTGGGGTTGGAAAATTTGGTATAACAATCGATAATCAACATAGAACAATCCACAATACGAATCAACATAAAACTTCACTTGTTGGCCTAAATGGAATAGGCAAAAAATGGTTTTTGGGCTGAGGCGCTACTGAAGTGCCGCCTCAAGCGCCAGGCTTAAAGCGCCGTTCCAAGAGCTTCATGTATCCTAGGGCTTTTCGACAAAAAAAAGCGATTTTTTTTAGAGCCTCGCGCCTCAAGAGCTTAAAGCGCTCCCGAGGCGCTATTTTTTAAACCAAGAAAGGCGTAAAGCGCACTCAAGGCGTTTTGGTACCGCCTGTGGCCTAGACGAGAAGCGCAAAAAAAAAAGCGTGGGCCTGAGCGCAAAAAAAAGCGCAAACAAAAAAAGGGGAAAATCACCATACTTGCGATTTAGAAACAGATTAAAAAAACTGAAAATATTTTTTGACCATACTTGCGATTCAGAATGTTTCTCTGCTGTGTTTGAGACTTTTATCCTATATAGGGAATAGGGTTAGAGGTTGTTTATATAGATCACAATGCATAACCTGTTTAAAAAATAAAAGATACGATTTATCTATAAAAGTTGGTATGCAGATACTACTAGTTTTGAAAAATCTGCTATAATATGAGGAAGAGATAAAACTCTCAAAAAAAATCATTGCTTTATTTATCTAGGAGAGAAAAGCGGCTTAGGATCGCTTCTAGGAATTTCATCGCCTAGGCGAGCGCTTTTGGCAACTGTGGTTACAACCCGGCCTGTTTTGACGCATCAACCAACCCGCCCATATGGTACCCTCTACTTACTAAGCATGATCTGGTTAAGCTACACATCAGACAAGCCAAATAATAAACATCAAAAACAGAAAAATGAGAAGTACCTGGCAAAATGGAACATAAAAAATCTTCCATCAATGGTAACGCACATAAGAACGCAACAAGGTGAAACTCTTTTTTCTATTTCCCCACACTCGAGTTGAGTTTTCTCATCCTTGTAATCTTTGTTGATGGCGAGCCCAAGGATCATATTATCATCGTCATTGTGAACTGAAGCAGACAACAGCTTCCATTAGAAACAATTTTTAAAAAAAAAAATATTAGCAGATGCAATTGTTACCTTGAAGATTAATTGTAGGCACCCATGAGTCAACCTCAATATCTATCATTGCAGCCCCATCCTCTGACCAATTGAATAGCGCAATGTGTTGATTTGTGTTCTTCTTATTAGCAACAAACGCAAGTTCACTGTGTACAGTTCATAAGAAAAAAGACTTACAAAACAGACTCGCATTTCTCATCGAACAAATACAGGAAAAGAATCATATTGAAGAGTGTGTTTGGTTTTTTAAATGGAATGACTATGGGGATGCATGACTATAGGTTGGAACAAGAATGGAAATAAATTTTTTAACTCAACCCCATTCTTGGGTATCAAGCATCCCTAGAGTATATTTGTGGGTCTGAAATCCTACCTATGAACTCATTCACAATAACAAAAGACAATCATACCAACACAGTCAAACCCATCAAACATACAGTAACACACCCTTGGAATTAGCACATTCCTATGGAAATAATGCAGAGAATACCGCATATAATAACAAAATGTATCACACAAAGATGATCCATAGCAGTAGTTGATACTTTAACGTAAGCTCTCTTAAACCTCTAGCCATGTCGGGTAAAAACACAATTGGCAAAGTGTATGTAATGTTACTATGTTACTGTTATAAACCAGGTAACACCGAAAAAAATATCAACAATTTCAACGTACATGATGAGAACAAACTGAATAAATAAATGAGCTTTAGTATCACGCCCATAATCAAGAAAACATTAGGATGTCCAAGTCCCAATAAAGCTTGGAATAAGAAAACCAACAATTACATATGAATGGATTGATTTTATTTTTAGCAGGTCTAAAAGAAGCTAAAACAGTAAAATAGATCAAGACTCAAGAGTCCCCCAAAGTGCATTATTAATGCATATAACCTCCTAAATAATTTTATTCAAAAGTTACTGATAGCTAACCCATTTAGCATGTTTGCCACCTCTAATAGTTACCCGTCTGCCTCACGCGCAACATACACACAGATTTCTAAGAACAAACGGTAATTTCAAAATGACACTAACAACATTATTTTCTTAAAAAAAAAACATCATGTTAATATAAAATAAAGAGATAACCAACATACAATTCATCCAAGTAGCTTATAAACGTGTAGGGTCCACTTCCAGAAGGAATGTCATCTTCATTTATAGCAAGGAACGCATCACGGAAGGTCAATGCCACTGGACTGGAAGAGGGCTGTAAGACAACAAAAAATAAACACAAACTTAATTAAACTTTAACTCAAATAAACAAGCATGAAGTCTTAAAGTATCAGAACAAAACTTTAACTCTAATAAAAAATTATGCTAGCGAGAAAAAGGTCAAGACACTAATCAATATCTTATTCAATATGGCTCACTTACATTTGTGATTTTGCCATCTTTGACACTGACGAATTGAATTAGGTTATTCTCCTCCTTCCCATCGGCACTCAAACAAAAACATCCTAACATGATGCAATCTTGACGTACCCAGCTGACAGAATCCACTGGGAAGAAAAAATAAAGACACTTCAGGTTCCATCTCAACTTGTAAACACAAGCTCACACACCAACATCATTTAAATATATTAAAAAAATGCAACCATTACATGATATAAACATTAACATGCATGGCAAAACAAGTTTGCTTATTTTGGAACGGAATAGTTTTAACTAGAAATGCTTATGCAAGGGGCCAGTTCTGGTTATGTTCATCTCTAGTTAGTCAAATAGGTAAAATCAAAAAGGATAGCTAAAAAGGAAACATATCAAATGGTCAACTGGATCAAAAGTCACCAAAAGTGCATTCTTGATGCATAACTCTCGCCGACAATTTATTCAAACAAGATATTACTCTGGCCATATTTGACCTGCTCCTTTTTTTGTTTTAGAATAAAAGTGGAGAAAAAACCATTTCGGGTCAACCCAACACCAATTTGAAACATACCAAAAAAATCCTGTTTGACCCATTACACAACATGCCCATATTTTGACCTACTTTATCAAATATGCACATGTGGCTTGAAGTTGTTTACTTCAATATTAATAGTTACACATGTACGTTAAAAAACAAATCCCAAAATTGCAATATTATTTCAAAGAACATCACATAACATCCTAATTCTAAATCAGCAGTGCAGACCATCTTCCCTACATGTGAGACAATCATATACAAGATATCAACCCAACGTTGATAGTATTTGCAACAGTTTTCTTTACATGATCGTCATGTTTTCTTTAATATAGAACATACTCCCCTTGCCATCACCAACCTTTCCTACCTCACCATCACCCCATATTGTGCCCCTACACCTCCTCACCGTCACCCCCTCTAGCATGGATGCTTCCCCGTCTCTCATCCCATCATCATGATGCTAATCTGCTATGATCACTCATTTCCCTTATCGGAGTCATCAACCTCTACATTGTCTCTATCTCCACCTGATACCACTTCCCCTTCAAGCACATACGATGATCACCAATATCCACAGCTTTAACCCCTTCCCCAACATCATCCACAACTACATCCTCACCTATGCATCAGTGTCCTCCAAATGAACCCAACAAATTACATTCCACCCATCAGCCAGTCACACCACTACCTGTCTACCTTTTCCACCCCACTTGTTGAACTAACCTCGTATATTCATACACCATTTACCAACAAAACAAACAAAAAAAAATTCATTGGATCATAGCATAACCATAATTAAAAAACATGTTATATAGAAGTATACTGCATGCATAAAGGCTTATTACTTTAAAGGAATAGAGATTCGGATATTAACATATTACATACCTTTTACAACACAATTTGGATCGTCATCAACCAATGAATCAAACAGTAGCTTTATCCGCAACTTTTCTTCAAACTTTGATGATAAAATGCTTAAAAAATCAGATTTTGCCACAGCAATAAATTTACCATTCATGCTCCAATTAACTGGACAAAGCAAAAATAAAAACAATGTAATATAAATATGAGAAATTTGCTATTTTGTTTTTTGCACACTTAGAAGTATATAATATACCAGCATCAACATTGTCCATAACATGATCAAGATCGCCTTGGCCAGCTCCACAGTATAAATTACCATCACGTGTAAGAACAACATACCGGTCCTTCAAGTTTGGATTCCACTGCATGTCCTTGATGTAACTTGATCCATCGAGTGATTTGGAGTAAGAAGGTTCATGATCCTAGAAATTAAAAAAAAATGGCCAAATTAGAAATTGACTAATAGAGCCCCGTATTCACATAAGCATTGCACCAACTCATGAACAATAGTTTTCTTGTTTCACATATCAGGATTTGGTCTAGTGTATGCACTTTGATTCTAGGAACAAACAATAACTCAACTTCAAGAAGTGAGCGATCAGAGAATATTTTTTTGTAAACAAATGTAAATGCTGATTAATGTATGCAAACACCGACTTCGATGGTCATATAGTCAGTTAATTAAATAGCAAAAGAAGCGCAAACCTTATTAAGAAGACCATCAACTGAGAAAAAATACAGATTCAAACCAACAGAGGCAGCAAGCATTGAAGAGTCTGCCGATAACGCCAATATAGAAACCTTTCCAAGAGAAACATCCACAACACTAAGTTCCTGTATACAAGAACCCTCAGCCCCGTTTTTCAACTCCTCTGCCGCATCCATAACATCCTTCATCCTTGCAACAGAAAACCCTACAGCAACCCAAGTGAAGAAATATTATGGAAATCACCACAAATTTTTCATAAATGTTCTATTGGTACAAATTTAACATCAAAGTTTTTATTATGTAGTTTGTGTTATTAGGTCATCCGTAAATCAAATTTTGTAAAATAAATGTTTCAAATTAGATTCATATAGCAGTAGACACAGAGTCACAGACACATTGAAATACTATCACAAGCCTTAACAATTCAATCAGGGAAATGAAAGTGAAAATGAATATCATTACAGTAAACAAGTAATTGATTCAATATAGCAACAAAAGTGCTTGATAATGTAAGTATCCTACATGATAATAATGTATATAAACTACACACAAAAGAGTTCTGACCAAATTAATGAGCAACAAAAATGACTCCAAAGCGTTCTCTAATTTAACAACAATGTTTTTCAATTCAATCAGGAAAATGATAACGAGGACAAATATCATCACAGCAAATAAGTAATGGATTCAATAAAGCAACAAAAGTGTTCGGTAAATGTAACACCAAGCCCTAAGTATCCTCTACATGATATTAATGTAAATAAGCCACACATTAAAGAGCTCTAACCAAATGAATGAGCAACAAAAGTCACTCCAAATCATTCTCAAAAGTTAACAACAAAGTTTTTCAATGTGTAGATTGTGTTATTAGGTCATCCTTGCTTCAAATTTTGTGGAAAATGTTTCAAATTCGATTCATACAACGGTAAACACATAAACATTAAATCACTTATCCCCAAGCCCTAACAATAAATATGATGGCAGTAATGGCTTCAGCAAAGCAGCAAAAGTACTTGATAAATGTAACATCAAACCCTAACTATCCTCTAAATAACAATAATGTATATAAATCCACACATGAAAAAGCTCCAATCAAATAAATGAGCAACAAAAATGACTGCAAAGCATTCACTAATTTAACAACGTTTTTCAATACGCAATTTGTGTCATTAGGTCATCCTTATATCAAATTTTGTGGAAACATGTCTCAAATCAGATTCATATAACAGTATGATTACTGTTAAAACACTATCCCCAAACCCTAACAATGCAATCAGTGAAATGAGAGTGAGAACAAGTATCACTACAGTAATTAAATAATGGATTCAATATATGTAACATCAAGCCTTTACCTATCCTCAAAATGATAATAATGTAAATAACATCCCAATCCCTAACAATAAATATCATTACAGTAATAACTTCAACAAAACAGTCAACGTACTGGATAAACGTAACATGCAGCCCTAACTATCCAGTAAATAATAATAATAATAATAATAATAAGTTCTAACCAGATGAATGAGCGACGAATATGAGTCCAAAACGTTGAGAGACAGCCAGAGGACGAGACGGAAGGCTATCGAAATCGAAACTAAAATCGGAGTCTGATTTAATAGGAAGAGGTTCGCCGATTAAGCTGAAACGGTAGTTTCTGCTAGGGATTTGGTCACCGTCGAGTTCTTCGACGACTCTGACGACGTTTGTAGTGGCATCTGTAGCTTCTGTGTCCGCCATTGATGATGTAAGTAGTAGGTTGAAGGATCAAATGCTGATAATATATTATATATTGTATGGTGTGTTTGAGGATGGAAGGGGTTTTGGGCGGGAAGTTTATACAGTGGAAACCTAGAAAGGAATAGTCTGCGTGGAGAGGAAGCACCGCCTGAAGTACTTAAAAATGGATACGGGAAAAAAAATGGGGCAGTCGAATCAGGTTTTTCAGGTGTGTGTTTGATTTGCAAAATTCAATCAAACTGTAAGTTTTTTTTTTTTCTTTTTAAGTGAACTTTATTAAAAACCCTACCAACCAAGAATCGGGGGTGTCACACCGACAAACTATACAAACTTAGCCAAGATAAAGACTTGGGCCATGTTCGGCTTCCCTCCTTCAAAAGCTAGTTAATCTCATAAGTCATAAATTGTGACTTATGACTTTTTCCCCAATTTCTCATTTTTAAAACATAAAATCCCTCATAAGTTACTTTTCAAACAACCATCCAAACATTTTTGTTTTAACTTATGACTTATTGGATAAATCATAAGTTAAAAGGAGGTGTGAAAATGGAGAGTCAAACATGCTCTTAAGCTTGGTTCTATTTTTCACCCAAAGAAAACCCATTGACTTGACTTCCCCTGTAATGTCTTATATCTGCACTGATTTGTTGTTAAATTTCAACAAGTTTCTTGCCCGTCAAATACACCAACAACCAATGATACCAAGACCATGAAACACCTCTTGAGCAACACCTCTCAATCCAGAATGATCATGAAACTCCAAAGGTCCCTCACTAGAAAGGCGAAAAGATTAGAGACCCGACACCACGAATGATATGCTATCAAAGGATCGACGCGGATATGCACGCGGTGAACAGATGATCGGCCGATTCCTCGCCCGCTTCACACAACGGACACATAACATCTCCCGCCGAAACACCTCTCATTCTCAACGCAACTATCGTATGAATTTTCTACATCTCCGCCCGCCAAACCAAAACGTTGCACTTGATCAGAACCCACTTACACCACTTCATCACAAAACTCATTACCACCATCTCATGCAGAAAGCAAAAGTCTTTTCACAACCCCCACGGAATATAGATCCGACTCCGCGTCCACCCTAACTCAATCATCCTTGTTGTTTGTTAAGACAACCAGTTCTAACATAGCCAACACCCGGGACAACTCTTCAATCTCCTGAGTTGAAGAAGGCTCACTGACCCAATCCCACGTAATCTTTGCCACAAACCCGACCAGCGAGAACCGATCACAAACTCTACATATACAACTTTTCTCCAAGGAAAACAAAGCTAGGAACACTTCTTTTAAAGGCGGGTCTATAACCCACGAGTCTAGCCAAAATAATATGTCTTTCCCATTCCCAATTTTACCTTTTAGAAAACGACGTAACGGCACACCTAAAATAACAGTGCAGGATAAAACTTTAAAGATATTGGTCCACACCCCATTGAAGTTTTTACGAGCCGGGAGGAAATCCCAACTCCTACGGCTGTAATGGATGCCTTCCACCACCTGTTTCCAAATAGACTCACCATCCTTTTTGAACCTCTAGCCCTATTTAGCCAGAAAGGCAATGTTATTAGGTTTAAGTTTATAGAGCCCACGACCACCCTGTTTTGTCGGAAAAGTCGCCTAATCCCACCCAACCCAATGTAGGCTTTTAGCTTCCACCGGACCACCCCACAGGAACCGTTTGACCAAAGCCACAAGGTCATTGGTAACCTTACAAGGCGCTTTATATAAAGAGAAATAGTAAACCGGTAAGCATTCCATAACCCCGCCATTGTGGATGGTGGTGGTTTGCGCAGCGAGAACAACAAACGGTATGGTGGAGGAAAGGTCAGTGGCGGCAACAACCAGTTGGTAGTGGCCATTATGATAAATTCTAATTCTAATTTCATTCCATGGAGTTTAGTCATACGGAAACCATACGGTCGCTACATTAATCCTTCATGGTCTTAACATATAACGGTCGTGGTTCACGTTACAGACATGTGAAAATTGTCATGTGTTTCTTGAATACTCATTGCTTCTCCATGCTAAGGCGGCGTGATGTTCTACGGCGTGGAACAACACCACATCATCTCCATGCATAGTTCCATGTGACTATACGATGGTCTTATTTTTTTTTGCTATGTTACAAAATCCAAATTTATTCAAATATATTCCATTTTTTATTGACAACTTTCAATTTTCTAAAAACGACAATTGTAAACCAAACGCACTCCGAGTTTTATCAAGATTGTACCATTTTTATCCTTTATGTGTATACATACTAAAATTATTATCGTGTTATTAGTCGAACAAAGATTTAACCGAACCAAGTCAAGTTAAGTTTCAAGGTTTGAAGTCAACTAAGACTAACCATGATAATATTAATATGGGTGATTAAGTGAAAGTGAGCCTATCTCGCCAGTACCGATTGAGCATTCGAGCTCAAGTTCATAAATTATGTGTCTATCCAATTCATGTCAAGTTTTGAGCTTATGAGTTTTGTAGTTAGGTCGAGGTTAAGTTATATCGATTTGACTTGGTTTGATTACACCTGTAGGAGTCTAGGACACCACACTCCACATACGTGAATATGTACACTCCACATACGTGAATATGTACATGGTTGAGGCATCCTGGTTTTACCCATGAGACCTGGATTCGACTCCCACGAGGAGCAACTCGCATGCACTCCTCTTGCGTGAGGCTGGTCTCTGTGGGGCTTTTCCCAATGTACGTGTAAGGTTTTAAAAAATTTATTTAAAACTGCCACATGTAAACCATAAAAAACAGTTCGCTATGTTCATGCACTACGTACAAGTGATTATGTTTGTTAGCTTTTGTCAACATGTATAATATACTAAACTCATTGTACATTACATGGAAACCAAAAAGAACCAATTTCATCATGAGTCACCGCGAAATCGCGAAAACAACTTAAAAACACTTTCAAAACCGAAACAGATTCCTGCGAACCTTGGATACTACCCGACATGTCAAAGATACTCTAGTGCTAGATCTATGAATGGCCTTTGAATCCTCATCATGTGCTTCAGTGAGACTCTTGTGCCCTATAACCTCAGTAGCATTCACTGCCTGAAAACCAAAATATATATATATATATATATATATATATATATATATATATAAATGAAATTAAGAAAAAGACAAGTTTATGTTGTTATTAATTTCATAGTTGTCAAAGCGCCTAGGCACACTCAAGGCGCTTAGGCCGAGCCCGAAGCCTAGGCGCAAGGCGCATAAAAAACGAGGGTTTTTTATAATTAGGCGCATAGTAATATAGTATAAAATACATTTTTTAGGGATTGTAGAGATGTTTTAGGTTTGTTTAGGGCTACTTTAGGATGTTTTAGGGTTGTTTAGGACTTGTTCATAGCTCATTTAGGATGTTTTAGAGGTTTAGGTAACTTTTAGCCTGAATTTGGCCGGAAATCAGCATGAAAACAGCCCTAATAGTGCACCTCAACGCCTAAATGCGCGCCTCGTGCGCTTTTGACAACTATGATTAATTTACGATGATTCTTCGGTTATCCATCTTACCATGTCATAGTGCTGAATTTCACAATCTGTTATACCATGCAAGTAATCTGATAGAAACAAGGCAAATTGAAGAGAATAAAGGTGATGAGATTTCATAGAGATCAAGCACAAAGGTAACTTCAACTAGAGGTGTTCAAAGCCCTCAAACGCAACCCAACCCAACCCAACCACACAAACTAAAGCAAACCAGCCGTTACTCTGTACTAATCGAAATGCACACAATGTGTAATGGATTAAAGTCTGATGTGTGTTCAGATGCATACAATGTCCTAAATTGTTTCATTTAGAAGATATTTAAAAGCAACATGTTAATCATATATAGTATTTACAGTACAAATAAATAAGTGAGTTGGTTGGCTTGATTTGAACATAAAAAATGCGTGTTTGGACTCCAAAGTCCAACCCATTTTGACCCGTTACCCCATACCAGACCCAAGTCTCAACAGCCTTCCCTGCCCCTTTTGTTAAATACACATAATGATCTGAATTAGAGTACAAGACCCACCTGAGTACGCTGTGTCTTTAAATATTAATAAACTGCCCGGCATGAGCGCAACAGAAAAGGGGAGGTAGTTTGTTACATTTCCATGATCAGCTCCTTCTATGGAATCTTTATCTTCGATATTGCTTGTACTATCCGATAAACTCGAATGGGGCGTGAAGTCCATAACAACCGGAGACCCTAAAGAAAGAATAGCCACCACTGGAAAATATGCAGGACCATCTTGGTGAGGCTACGTTTCAACAAATAACTAGTCAATTAAGGTGAGGTGAAGCCATTTTGTATAGGTGGCAATCTCGACCCATTACTCAAACGGGCCAATTAAGTTGTTTGGTTAAAAGCGGAATGGGTCTAAGACTTTTATGTTGAATGGGTCAAATGTTGTCCAACGTCTTTCTTATTACTATTGTAACAGTAGTGTTTCAATGATCACAAATAACACATTTTTCCTTGAAATGTTAAACAGTAGACAACAGTCGGTGGCTTTGATACCGCCAAAATGGATATCCGATATCGTAACTAATAAGGTATAAAAGAGTATGACATAGTAACAACAATGCAGATTAAAATAAAAGATGAATGCAAAGTTACTAACCATTATGCCTTGGTTAGGAAGGTACTCATTAATGAGGACATGATTGATTGCAGATGGAAACAGAGATGATTCATTGCTTATTTTTTCTGTAATTTTTGTAAGCCACGATGGTACTACACGTAAAAAAAAAAGAAAAAAAAAAGCGAGAAAATATTCAGTCTTGATATAACATTATGATACATAAGCACACGTATAGTTTCAGAAATCAAAATATAACTGTCAGCATAATTTCAAGTGGACTGACTGAAGTAAGAACCTAATAATATCAAAGCAAACGCCTGTCTTTTGCATCAAGTTAACACTATTTTTTCTAAATTTTTCTTAGAAGGTAGAAATCAACAACATTGCGTTTATACAGATGCATCATGCGTGTAAAATTTTCAATCAATCGGCACACTTTTTTAGATCCAATATTCGCAAAGTTACTCATATTGCTTTACAGAATTTAAATATACGCCATTCATCCCACAAAATTCACCAATAAAGCGTTTGAACTTTAACCAAACATCTCAAATACCCTTTAACGAGAAAACAAAATTCTCTCATACCAAAACAGAAGCCGCCCTATTATCAAGATTCCATCGATTAGCACTTATGTATCGTTTATTACTTCTTACAGAAGATCAACACCATTGATTTGATTTTGATCCAAAAGACTCCATTTTTTTAAACATTACTGAACACAGTTATGATATTTAAATAACGATCAAACCGTCAAAGTATCTTATAACTATATCCGAATTCAAACTACGCATTTGGTTTATAAAATGAAATCTTGTAACATAACAAATTCCATAGACACTTCACAACTATAAACATCCACACATATATATATTAATAATCTTAACCTATGAGAAGGATTAGAGCTTACAATCTTGAGGTAAAAGACCCTTTTCATGAACAATCCCTCCTGTAACAAACATCAAACAAACAAAACTCATCATATTCAACATTAATTAAACCTAAAAATCAAAACTTGATAGCTAATAACAATAGCAATGTAACATACCCCAATTCTGCAATCTCCTGTTTTTTAAAACCTTCCATTTTGAAACAGGAGCTGCATAAATCTACAAAAAAAAAAAAAAAAAAAAAAAAAAAATTAAATTTCGATTATATAAAAAAAAGGATAGAAGTAGTTAACATACATGATTTAGGAGTAGGTTTTGGTCGGAATCGGAGATGACGTCCGGGATGTATAATCATTTTTTTTTTTTTTCTAACATCAAGATCTTTAAACATAATGACATTTACTGGTTCAATCTAATTGTAATCACAAAAAAGAAGATTGCGTAAATTAATAGCATGAAAATGAAGATTGAAACGAATTAGTAATGAAAAGACTGTGGCCACTCACTTAGATATTGCATTGCTTTGTTGAAGTAACTTAAAAAACAAAGTTATTGAATATTTCAAACAATGATTTTTCATATATAAAATGTATTTTTTATATCAAGCTAGTATGATACGAAAATACCCAAACATATTTAGTTTTGTATAAATTCAAATATGTAATTGATTTAGATTGATTTATTTTATTTTGTTTTGTTTGTTAAGAACATTATTAGAAATATAGTTTTAAACTTAAAGTGTAAGACCACGTATTAAAAGATAAGTGAATTTAAGGTACATGATTTAAATTTAAATTGAATAATATAAATATGCTATCTTAAAAGGGAATAGTTTTTTCATAAAGTTTACTTCTGTTAGTTAATAAACATTTTAAAATTATGTCAATTAATTCATTTAATCTATCTATACTAATAAAAGAAAACACATGAGGGACACATGTCGCTCCCTCATGAATTCTCTCATTTCACTATTTAATACAATAAATTCAAATATAATTAAATTATATTAAATGATTTAAAAAATCATAATATAAATAATCGTAGTTGTAACATAAATCATTATAAACGGATTTAGTTATAACAGAAATCATTATAAACAGATTTAATGATTTCTGTTATTAATATAAATAGATTCTCATTCAATCCATTTCTAATGATCCCTGTTACAATTATAATTATTAAGATAACTACTAAAATTCAAATTTAATATATTTATATTATGTTTACGCAGTTAATATTATTATATTTTAATAAAAAGTCATTAATAAATTATTAAACATACTTTAAAAAGTTTTATTAACTAACCGAATTAAACATTATTGAAACATTAGTGCTTCTTTTTTATATAACTTATTTATATTATATGTTGTTAACTTTAAATTTAAATAATACAGCTTAAATAAACTCATTTATAAAAATTTGATCTTTTATTCTAAGTTTAAAACTATGTTTATTATGATGTTTGACAAATGATTATTAAGTTTTATTATTTTGGTCATTGTTTTAGATGTTAAATATGCTTAACAAATACATATTAATTTTAGATGTTTAAAATAGCGCAAAAGTCAAATAAGCAAATTAATAATAACACAATGTAATTAGCTAAGTTTTTTTTAGTGAGACTTTTCATACTGTTCTGAACAAATAAACAAAGTAAACTAATCAATATTAATATATTGCTATCTATACTAATAAAGGACAACATATGGAATACATATAACTCCGCTATAAAGCCTCCCATTTTCTTATTTAAAACAATACATTTATTTTAATTTGTTTTTTATTTAATGATTATTATCTATTCAGTTTTTATTAACTACAACTATAATTATTAATATAGTTATCAAAATTCAGTTATATATATATATATTCCATGTTTTTGTAAATCAATTAATATAATTATATTTTAATACAAAATTATAAACAAATTATTAGACATGATTTGAAAATGTTTATTAGTTAATAGAAAAAAACTTTATTAAAAATTATTCATTTTTTAGATAGCGTATTTATATGTTATTAAATTTAAATTTGAATCGTGTACTTTAAATTAACCTATTTTTTAATTTGTGGTCTTTCACTCTATGTTTAAAACTATATTTCTTAGAATGTTCTGAACAAAAAAAAAAAACAAATCAATCCACATTAATTAAATAGTTGATTTAATACAAACTAAATATGCTTAGTTATTTTCGTATTATAATAGCTTGATATATAGAATACATTTTATATATGAAAAACCAGTGTTTGAAATATTCATTGACTTTGTTTTTTCAAGTTACTTTAACAGGGAAATGCAATATCTAATTAAGTGGCCACAGTTTATTCATTACTAATTCGTATTATCTTCATTTTCATGCTATTAATTCACACAATCTTTTTTTTTTATAATTACAGTCATATTGAACCAATAAATGTCATTATGTTTAAGGACATTGATGTTAGAAAAAAATGATAATACACTCAAGGTTAGAAATACTTTGGCTTTGGAAGAAACTTGATGTCAAATTCCAAATGAAAGATACTCGATTGGGATGGTTTAATAGATGAGGAGATATTTTTTAAATTAATTTTATTTTTTTATATCTTAGCCTAATCAAATTTACTCTTATTACTTTTGATTTTTTTTGTACCTGCAGTCTACAAAGTCACAGCCACGGTATGAAAGATATATTTTAGAAAGTTTGAAAATAGTTTTATGTGAATATGAATGTCTTTTACAAAAAATTATTTAGGGGCTGATGAATATTTAATATTCCGGTTGTAAAGGCAATTTTATTTATTTTAAATATAATATATAATATGTAATCTAATTTTTCTTAATTATATTTTTTAAATTTATATATGATATATATCATTTAAATTGTTCATCCCGTGTATCACACGGGTACATAACCTAGTATATTATATTTGAATTTATTGTATTAAATAATAAAATGAGAGAATTCATGAGGGAGTGCCATGTGTCCCTCAGATGTAGATTATTATTATAAACGACCAACGAAAACTCAATTACTCGAGTAAATCTAATGGCATAAGGTCATCCAAGCCCGCGAACACTGACGACGTTGGTGACCTGGTCCGTCACCATTCTAAAGAAAACCCACTGCCCGGAGGTCCACTTTGGTAAAACCTCTGGGTTAACCTATAAAATTTTTGCTCTATGTGAGACTCCAACTCATGATCTCCACATTGGAAGGTCATGAGGTTGTCACTCCACCAGAAGGTGATTGGCTAGTGTTATTATTATTTAGTACAATATTGAGTATAGATTACAATGCTAAAAGAATGCTTTATTTTCAATATAACTATACTTTGGACAAAATTTAAATATGAACATTGAGAACAAAAATTAACCACAAGCTCGCATTTAGTTTTATTTTTTAAAAGTTAACGAACCCAAGTTATTTAATATTTGATGCTTTCGAACTCTAAGTTACATTTTGAATTTATTTAGATTTGAATATTAAATTCTTTATAAATCAATGTACATAAGTTTGAATATTTGTACGTTTAAGAATCCTTGAATATGGTATTCTAATTGTCCATAGTGGGTTATATGGGAATGGATTTGAGGAAAGACTATTATGAATGATAATGTAATTAACTCCAATTCCAAATGAGGTCTTGAAATTGTTTTTATTATGAATGATGATGTTTCATGGTGTGTCAGCATATTGAATTGAAGAATGAATGTACATAACATTGACTAACATCATTTATGCAGCAGCAAGGGTTTCTAAACTTGTTGGAAGATTATATATTTTTTTTTTTTGTGTATATTTAGTTTTCTCCCACCCTTGTTCCGTCGAGTGTCCCTGCACGTGAATGTGCAAACTCCTTAATAGTGCATCCATTAATAATGTTTGATCCAGAATAGAATTAATCGATCCATAGGATAGACATCATGCTTGTTAATGTGTAAATTGTAAACTTTTACATCTTGCAATCTAGCATACCTAATAGGCAATAGCAGTCACCAATTAAGCATGTATGTGGTGAATTTTGACTAAATGTGAATCACATAATGTAAACTTTTAATATGTTTACCTAACTACTAGAATCTTAATTTTATATTAAAACCACTTTTGTTGAATTTAGCTCTATATAACCAGTTTTCTCACATATATTTAATTACAATCTCACATATAGTTACATCAACATAACATTAAAGTATTATTATTTATTAATTTTTATATCTTAGCACAAGCCACAAGGTGGGACAGCTAATGATGGTCCAGTCAGTACTTCAGAGTTGGCCTTTTAATTTTCATAATTGTAAAGTTCTCTATTTTTAACCTGCAAGCTGTAGGTGTATTATATATTTATATGACACGCGAAGCTCAGTTTAATACTAGTATTGAGCAGAAAATAAAAAGAATCTTATCACAAAAAAAAAAAAAAAAAAAAAAAAACTTGACCTTGAAACCATCATTGAAGTCTAATACAAAAAGAACATTGTGGATATTAAGGAGGGCGGGGCACTCTTGAGAAAGTTGTCGAGCACTACCCAACCACACTTTACCATGTCAAAATCACACCTAAAATGTGGTTATCTATCGGTTACTTGTTGCCGATCGGTGAAACTTTTTAGAGTAGCCGAGGGGGTGGCGGCAGTGTTGCCGCACGACAATCTAACCGTGCTCCCCCTTGTTGTGGAGTGCCCCAACCCCCTTACTACACATCCCAAGTAAGCCATGCCATAATATTGTCCGTTTTTACCCCCCTTGAGCTCATGGT
This sequence comes from Ambrosia trifida, assembly GCA_028751855.1. Classification (NCBI taxonomy): domain Eukaryota; kingdom Viridiplantae; phylum Streptophyta; class Magnoliopsida; order Asterales; family Asteraceae; genus Ambrosia; species Ambrosia trifida. Next base: position 21,773,643 of record CM054130.1, read on the forward strand.
CTTATTTTCACCCGATGTGTTGATCACCAAACAAACCTCGTATTGGCAGAGAAGGTTTCCACCCTCCTTATAAGGAAGACTTTGTTCTTTTACTCAACTGATGTGAGACTTCAAAAAAATGCAAAAAATATAAACGATTTACAATAAGTAAAACTAAAAAAAAAAACAGTTTAAAGTTGTCATGATGTTTAGGCTTAGATAAATTATTGCATTGAGCTAACTTTTAGTACTGTTACTCTACCTCAAGTCCTCAATCACCTTTACCTTTTTTTGGATTGTGTCAAGGTATCTTTTGACTTTGGATCACTCAGGCATATGTTCTTTTTGCAATCATGTAATATGCGTACTCTAAATAAAAGAAAAGGATTATATAAAGACTAAAGAGAAAACTTCATCAATCTGTATGCCGAGTAGAAAAGCCGTAATGTTGGCTTGGTTTTCCTTTATTGTAAGAAAATTGAATTTCGTGTGTATAGTTAGTCACATCATGAAAATTACTAGGTAATCATCCTATGTTACTTCTATGGGATATAGGTGGTAAATTGGGTAGCGAGTTGGGTACTACGAAAATGGGTTTAGTTAGGCTAACCGGGCTCGCATTCACTTTTTATCAACTTTTTCGACTTTGTGAACACTTTTTTTTAACAACTAATTTCTTACATCCATTTCTTTACATAATTTTTTTTGTATACCCTTGGACCCAACCTCACCCCAAAAGAAGATTTTTTCTCTACCATTAAACTATAACCTAAGTGGCAAGTTTGTGAACACTTAGTGTGCTGAATATGATTTCAATTTCAATGTTATTAGAAATTTAATATAATGGTATCTATTTTTTAGTTGTTTTTGGTCAATTTTAGATGCCTCAAAATCTGGTGTTGCTAAAGTAGCATTACAAAATGTCGCATGTAGACAAAGCAAGGCCATGACTAAACAAGAGGCCATGCAAATTCTTTGTGTCGGTGAGCAATCATCGTATGGCGAAATTGCACTGGTCAGTATTTTACTTTTTAATGGGCTAAATTGGGTTTATTTTTCTGTAACGGGTAATGCAGTAAAAAATTTGCTAGTAATTACGTTTATAAACTTGGAAGTTTTAGTACCAAAAGTGTTTCGAGCAACACACAACCATTTCTCGACCTGCCTATTTTGCTACATGTTTTAATTATTGACCGGTTTTAAGAAGTTTAGATGTTCAGTCTACTGGTTTTATGCCAACTAATTTTGCATCTTTTAAACGTTTCAGATGGTGGTTGGGTAATTTATATATATTCGGGTATGAAGTATGACAATGTATTTGAAATAATACGTCGAATGGGAGTTTCTATTTGCAGTTAAAGTTTCCAGGGCCAAGGAGTGTTTAGAGACTGTGTATCAAGCGAAAGATAATCCAATTTAAAATGACATAAACACCCATGTATATAGAGAGAAAACCAAATTCTGGGCAGAACTGTCAACTACCGTTTTAGGGTGATACACCAAATGGGTTTATTTTACTGTTTTGGCGTTTAAAAGTTCGATTCCAACCATTTTTTTATTATTAAAAAAATAGTTTACTTGTATTTAAATATATAACATTATAAAAATGGTTCATGATTATCACACACACATTCTTATGATTGGTGGATCGAACACATACATATACACGAAAGCAATAAGCGAACATAAGGATTTAAAGTGGTTGGTTGACAGAACTATGTCCATTGTAGTGCAAGTTTTTTTTTTTTTTTTTTTTTTCATTATATGAGTGCTCAAGGTACAAGGAAATACAAGTACAATATATATGTATTTATAGAGTCTATTAATCCTTATTAATCCTGGGTTAGAAACTTAATCCAGAAGTTAGGCCCAAAACCACATAGAGATAATTAGAGCTGGCTAAAACTAAACCTAATTTTATTGCCAAAGATAAACATTTGGACCGACCTCAATGCTAGGGCGACCGCCCTCCCTTAAGCCGACCTCCACGCCAAATCGCCCCACATACATAATTATGTGTTCCCAAAAAATTGTATATAGGTAACATAAATCAAGCAAAAGTTTGGTTTACAACTGGTTTAAAGTTTCTAACTAGACTTAACCGTAGGCTTGATGGTGTGTAATGGCGCCCATGCCACCCACCTTCGCATCAGTCATTGATGCCTTCAACACCTCTTGTGAACGCTAAAAGGGCTCCAAAGAGAGCTGTTAGTGGAAAAACGGACCTGAAAAGGGGTAGTTTTACCTCACACTACCTAGTGTTGTCCTTGGTGCACCATTTAATTTTTGAATCATTTTAGGGTGATGGTATGATTTTATCGTTTTTATAATAGATAAGCATGTGATGATTTCATTTTTCTTATTGTTTTTATAATAGATAAATATGAAAAGAAAAAAAGTTTTTAGAGGTAGGTTAGGGAGGTTGAACTAAATTACATGTATATATGTGCAATATAATTTATAAATAATAGTTTTTGGTCACGAGGTATTTATTATATTTGTTGAATAATGCGATTACATTTTGGTCACCACAAACTAACATCCTTTGGTCTGTATTTGTTACCATAAAGTTAACTTTAACTAAAAAAATGTCTTCATATATTTGTCTTACATTAAAAAAACTACATTAATAGTTTGACATTTCTTTTTTTTCAAATTAACGAGTTTGATATGTTTAATCTTTAAATGATATTTTCATAAAGATGAAAACACTTCTGAGTTTTGACTACAAACTATATGGCTTTACCGCTATCATAATGCCATTTGATGTACACGATTCTATAGTTGACGCATCAAAATAACTAAGTTGAACAACATATGGAGTTTACAAAAGTCCATCAACATGTGGTATGCAGGGGCGAAGTATTTTATGGGCCAGGGGTGGCCCTGCCCCCCTGTTTTTTGGCGCAGTGGTAGAAATTTGCGATTTTCGTAGGTAAATTAAGTTCGGGTTGAGATCAGCCCCCGCCGATTTGCCACTACCGATTGGAAAAAATTAGTCCGGCCCCTCCCGATCCTTGAACCAAGCTTCGCCACTGGTGGTATGGATGTGTTTTCATAATGTAATTTGATGAATTTCCTAGATGTGGTTTGTAGATATGTTTACCATTACAAATATGCATCAAAATGTGCAATCTAATGCCCAGTTGTTATTGAAATGTAGTTTGATCTACCATTGTAACTTGTAAACTTGTAATTAATTGCAGGCGGAAACATAATCAAACGCATTTCCAATATGTGGTTTGTAGATACGTCTACCCAAACTCGCAGTTATACCCGATAATCGACATGTAATTATCCAACTGAAACCCACCGGATTTTTGGGTTTTGAAGCTTATATAAATGGGTTGAGGGTTAGGATTACCTAAAAGCATCTCATTACAATCCCTATTTGTTCCTCTATTTTTTTAAAGAATGATTTAAAAAATAGTCTAAAGGTCACCAACATGATATTTAAATTATGTATTTTAGACACAAGGCATCACTGTTTACCAGTGTTTTGGCACATGCAATTATTAGTTATTACAATGGACTCTTCTCAACAATTCTTTGAAAAGTCAAGAAGAATATTACACATTATTAAGCTAGAATACACAAAGTATAGGAAATGAGCACAATAAAGTTAAAGGTAAAAGGAACAACATCATCAAATTACTTTTCATTGAACTTTTTATATTGTCTAAAAAAATAACCATGATAGGGATGGCAATGGGTCGGGTTTGGGACGGGTTTAGGTAATCCCAACCCCATACCCGGTTAGGTATGCTTGTCCCAAACCCGGCCCAAAACCCGTCGGGTTTGTGTCGGGTAATTACCCATCGGGTATCGGGTATACCCGCGGGTTTCGGGTAAACCCATTAAGTTTTAAAACTTATCCATTGAGTATATCTGACCAAAAACCCGACGGATATCTATTAGGTAACTATTATCCAATTACATTTAACATTATTAAATATATATCCAAATAATTATAATGTATAAATATAAATAATTAAATCAAATAAAAACACTCAAAGACATAGATAACAAATAGTATATACTATTTTTTTTTTATAATTTTTAGCACAAGATGACAATTTAGATGGACAAGTAGATATATTATGCATACATATTTAAAAAGATATATTAGAAATTATATTGGGTATCTAATCGGGTAAATGGGTATACGTTATCGGGTAAACGGGTATATCATCAAATCCCAAACCCGTCCCAAACCCGCGAAAAAAATAAAAACTAATCCCATACCCGGACCCATACCCGATTACCCGACCCCAAACCCGTCCCAAATGTGTCGGGTTTCGGGTTTACCCATCGGGTTCGGGTTTGATTGCCATCCCTAAACCATGATCAGAATTATAATTACTCATCTAATTAAAAAGTTCAATGAAAAGTCTATTATGAGGTAAAAGTACAAAATAATAATGCAACTCATAAACTCTATCATTAACCATTGATACATCGTGTTTAGTCAATTTTGTGCAATCACTAAAGCATAGATGAATAAAGTGATTAATTTTTTTATTTTCTTTTTTACATGTCATTCTGGCTATCGTAAGTGAGCCTATTCGCCTTGACGACATAGTTTACAACATAAATATTTCACAGTCATAACTATCATATCACTAAGCCGGGATTTGGTCCCCAATTCTTATTAAACAAAAATATTTAGAGAACATTAGCGACTTCTTAAATGCTTTAGAGTGCGACTACCATCTTATAACATGTCTTTTAGATTGCGTATAATAGTGTTATATTAGAGGTTGTGTACCCGCCGCATCGCGCGGATCAACCCACTAGTTTTCTAATAACATGGCTAAAATGTTTCGTATATTTTTAATCACTTGAGTAATTTTAAAGTGATTTTTTTTTAATATTCAACAAAGACCGACCACTTATAGGCAGAAGGCAACGTACGTCTGTAATCACATACAACATTGGTAACCCGGCTCATCACCAGTTTAGAGAAAACCCACTGCTCCAAGACGTACTGTGGTAAAATATCTGATTATATAAACAATACAAGTATACAACTAATTCATTGCTGGGTTTTACCAATTCTCTACTGTCGTGCCTTCGGGCGGGTGGGGGTTGAGTTTTCCCCGGTTTCGAAAACTACATGGGCCGGCTTTAACTACCCAGCTACTTCAAGGACGCTGGGGGGTCGCGGAGGCCTGTCCATAATGTGAGGCTCCCATGGGTAGTCAGACAGAAATGTTAGTTGACCATTCTAAAAAAAAGAAATATATATATATATATATTTTAAAAATATTATAAAAACAGAAGGGTCGTTCTAATTAAACCCCCCAAACTTCTAATTAAACCCCTTAAGCCAGCCGCCTCGCTTAGGCCTAAGCGAGGCGCCTGGAATATCGTTTTCAGGGGAATCTTAAGCTTTATGTCTAATCAGGCAGTCAGGCGCCTCGCTTTGGCCAAAGCGAGGCGCCTGACTGCCTGATTAGACATAAAGCTTAAGATTCCCCTGAAAACGATATTCCAGGCGCCTCGCTTAGGCCTAAGCGAGGCGGCTGAGAGTTTGATTAACCCTGATTAAACGTAAAGCCTGATACTCTCTCGAATTAATTACCCAGGCGCCTCGCTTTGGCCTAAGCGAGGCGCCTGGTCCCATCAGATTTTGGCTATAAATTCATTCGATTTCATTAGGTTTCATTATAAACTCGTTCGATTTCAATTCTTTGTCCACAACATATATAACATGTTGTATTACGACTTTATTTTCGGTGATTCTTACGACTCTAATAATAATAATAATGTCGAGGAGGGGTTGTCATATAATGTCGAGCAGGGTCCGTCATATAATGTCGGGCAGGGTCGGTCTAGTAGTGTCGAGGAGGGTCAGTCTGGCATTCGTTACCGTGACAATGCGGTAGAACTGGACTTGAATACACAGTGGAAGGACCCGTATGAATTTGAAGACGAGCCTAGTCAACCTGCCTACGGTTATACTTACGACGCTAACGGTGGTGATGACACATTTGAAGAACAAGACTGTACGCACTATGAAGACAGCGCTGTCGATGAGAAGCGGGTAGAAGATCAGGAGGAAGGACCTAACCCGATCAACCTTTGGTTCGAGACTGACCGGACATTTTCGACACGCGTTGAGTGTGTCGATTGGGTACATGATACGGGAATGGCAAATGGTGACGTCATAGTTATAAAAAGATCGAAGAAAAGAGGAGAACAGTTCGTGAAGGTATATATTTCAGTCACTATTGTTTTTAAGATATTAACAAATGCGTATTTTATAAATTGTTATTTAAAAAGCAACAATAAACTTAGCTTATAAATTAGTTACTAAAAACACGTGTTTTATCGTTGGTCAAGGTTAATTCCCTACGGGTGCACCAGTGGTTTTCGGGTCACACACCTTTAGGATTACGTTTCTCCTTTGCTAAGAGTATTGTTAATTTTTAATTAATAAACTTTCTTATAATTATTTATTTAAAAAAATTATAAAAAAAACTTATTTTCTAATAAACTTATTTTTGTTAAGGTTGTATTTCAATGCACTCTTGGGGGGGGGGGAGCATAAGAGTGTGGCTTTGGTGAGGAAGACGGGTAGCAAAAAAATTGGCTGCCCGTTTAAGTTGACAGGGGTGTTTGAATCTCGGACACGGGTTTGGAGGTTAAAGGTGAAAAACCCGACGCACAACCACACTCCCTTTGAACACTTAGAGGGTCACCCGTATGCCAGAAGGCTTTCTGTGGATGACAGACAACTGGTCGGGGAGATGACAGAGAATGATGTTCCCAAGCGTAGCATCTGGAGAATGATCGTTTCAAACAACCCGGAGAAAAAGACTACCCTGAAAGATATACACAATGCGGCTCAGATGATGAATGCTGGAAAGGGAGTCATTCCCAAAGGTGCAATGGAGCACCTCGAATACTTTCTGACGGAGAGAGGATTCACCTACTACACGCGTGCGGATGAAACCCCGAAGGCTCTCACGGATATTTTCTTCGTTCACAAACATTCACATACTATGTGGTGCGCATTCCCGCATGTGCTGATGATTGACGCCACCTACAATACAAACATGTACAATATGGCGTTTGTTCAGGTAGTGGGTATGGCGTCGACAAACCAGTCGTTTTCGATTGCCCATGCGTTTATTTCTTCTGAGAGGATTGATAACTATATTTGGCTGTTGGAGAGGATAAAGTCTATGTTGGACAAATGTATGGAGCCGCGAGTGATTGTGACAGACAGGGACCTTGCGCTGATGAACGCGTGTGATGTGGTTTTCCCAAAGGCGTGCAAGTATCTATGCCGGTTTCATATCTTGCAGAATATCAACAGGAACAACAAGAAGGAGTTCACGGATAAGGAGTGGAAGGAATTTGTTCGAATGTTTTGGTGGCTGTGTGACTCTGCGACGGAAACCCTATACGAATACAATTTAGGGCAATTTCAGTCATATCTGGAAAAGATGGATCGGCTAGGTAAGTAGTTTTACATAATTACATACGTACTTGTTTACATACACACGCCTGACAAGTTTTGGTTATATTTTTCAGACGTTTTTTCCTACACGAAGAATAACTGGTTGGACCGGTTCCGTCAAAAGTTTGTGTCAGCGTGGACTAACCAAACGCTGAACTTCCGCCAGACCACTACCAACAGAGTTGAGGGCATGCATGCCAAAATTAAAAGTTACCTTCCAAGCAATCGCAACTCGTTGTCGACAATTGTGAAGTCCGTTGATCAAATGGTTGATAAGCAATATAGAGACATTAAAAAAGGTTTTGAAGAAAGCCTAAGAAAAACAATAAACCACCACAAGAAGCAGCCATTGCTTGAAAAGTTACTTCGGAAGGTTAGCAAACATGCTCTTCAGTTGATATACGAAGAGATCGACCGTCTTCAAACGTCCATGCGCTGTTACAATAACACTTGTGGATGCCAACTTTATAATAGTTGTGCTTTGCCATGTGCCTGTCGTCTCGAGCAGTTACAAATTAATGGTAATTAGCACTAGTGTCCATATGATTTTACTACATAATTTATTACATGATTTAACTTTATAACATATATTATTTTTTCAGGTCAGTAAATCCATTTGTTCTCGATAGACGTGTTCTGGAGGAAGCTTGGCTTCAAACCTGCGAAGACTGGTTGCGAAGATATAAATGTAGATAAGGTGTGGGCAGAATTAAAGGAAACGATTGATACAAAACCAGTTTTTGCCCAATTAAACTACGTGGACAAATTTGCACAAATCGTCACAGGCAACTACTCCCCCAATAAACCGCCTGTTGTGCAAAAGAAACCCGTGGTCGTCCAACCAAGAAGCAGCAAGAACACAAGAGAGAACAATCTGCAAGAAAGAGCTTGCATATGCCGGTTGAAGAAAGTGGGTCCGACGAGGAGTTTGAATTTCCCCGGCACAGCTCATTCGTACCATCACAAGAGGACCTCGTACGACCTTCCCAGTCCGAGCCATGCCCTCCTTACGAGCTTCACCGTCACAGCTCTTACATACCGTCATCGTCCCAGGGGGCAGCATTTGGGATAAATTCAATTTCCCAAAGCTTCCACGGGCAAAAAAGTCAGAGAACTTAGTAAGGACATATGGGGATAGAATTCCATCTGTGTTTCACCCATATATATCTAAAATAATGGATGTGAGACCTGATGGTCATTGCGGTTTTCGAGCGGTAGCTGTGGGGCTAGGGATAAGTAAAAATGAACATCTGGTTGTCCGATCCCAAATGCTACTCGAGTTGCGCAATAACGAAGGCTTGTGGAGGTCAATATTTGATCCGAATAACGAAGGGCATTATCAGAGTCTCTGCGATAGCATTTCTTTTAGAGGGGGGGGAGATGCCCTAGAAGAGCATTGGATGACGACGCCGGAAGCGGGGTTTCTCATTGCACAGAGATATGGAGTTGTTTTTCATACACTAGACATTAGAGGTTCTGATACAGTTTTCCCTCTTATTTTAGGCCCAAGTTGTTCTATGCCGCCTATTCAGACGGTAGCAGTTTGCTTCGTGGATCGACATTACATCAACATAAAGCTTGAAGGATCATATCCAATGCCTCCCCCGAATACAGTTTGGACTGCTTTTAGAAGGGAGCGTGGTGCGGAATGGGAAACAATGTTTGAAGATCAAATCAATATGTACAAAGAATTAGTTTTCCCGAAACAGAACACCAATCAAAGTCCTGAAGTACAAGATTTAAGTTAGATATGTGAAATTTGTAAAAATATTTAAACACTGTTTACGTTCTTAAAAATCGTATTGGTTATGTTTATGTCTTTTAACGGGCTTGTCGGGTCGGATTGTTTCGGTTCGTTTAAATAATATTAGTAATAATAATAATAATAATAATAATAATAAATACAATAATAATAATAATAAATACAATAATAATAATAATAATAATATATAATAATAATAAATACAATAATAATACTGTGCCGGTCGGGTCGGAACAGTCCGGTGCGTTCACGTGCCGGTCGGGTCGGAACAGTCCGGTGCGTTCACGTGCCGGTCGGGTCGGAACAGTCCGGTGCGTTCACGTGCCGGTCGGGTCGGAACAGTCCGGTGCGTTCACGTGCCGGTCGGGTCGGAACAGTCCGGTGCGTTCACGTGCCGGTCGGGTCGGAACAGTCCGGTTTGTTCACGTGCCGGTCGGGTCGGAACAGTCCGGTGCGTTCACGTGCCGGTCGGGTCGGAACAGTCCGGTGCGTTCACGTGCCGGTCGGGTCGGAACAGTCCGGTGCGTTCACGTGCCGGTCGGGTCGGAACAGTCCGGTGCGTTCACGTGTCGGTCGGGTCAGAACAGTCCGGTTCGTTCACGTGCCGGTCGGGTCGGAACAGTCCGGTTCGTTCACGTGACTGTTTTCATTCGTAAACGTGTCGTTCATAATAATAATAATAATAATAATAATAATAATAATAATAATAATAATAATAATAATAATAATAAATACAATAATAACAATAATAAATACAATAATAATAATAATAGTAATAATAATAATAAATACAATAATAATAATAATAATATTAATAATAATAAATAATAATATTAGTAATAATAATAATAATAAGTACAATAATAATAATAAATACAATAATAATAATAATAATAAATACAATAATAATAATAATAATAAATACAATAATAATAATAATAGTAATAATAATAGTAATAATAATAATAATAATAAATACAATAATAATAATAATAATATTAATAATAATAATAATAGTAATAATAATAATAATAATAATAAATACAATAATAATAAATAATAATATTAGTAATAATAATAAATAATAATAATATTAGTAATACTATAGGGAATTAGGAAAAATTGCCATGTTTGACCTAGACTATAGTTAAGAACCCTTTTGACCATTCGTTTTATCATGCTTAAAATACTTGTTCTCTTTATCTTGTTTCTACTCCATTCTTTTGGACTTAAAAAATTTTCCCTTCCTATTTGTGGATTACTCTACACGCGAAGACGCTCGTATAACACAAATGAAAGGAAATCACCAAAATAGGCGTGAAACCCTCACTTTGGTGATAACTTTCAATCCGCGTAAATTCTTTATGTTTTTGAAACTACACCAAGATAGGAGTGATATCCTCACCTTGGTGGAAATTTCACAATTCTCGTTCTAGTGGACACTTACCAATTGAAAGTTAGAATTAATTTTCTTACCACATTGGACAAAGTGTACAAACCACACTCAAAGAAACGACCTCGCTAAGATAGGAGTGAAATCCACAACTTAGCGACTAGTTTCAATTCTTGATATATTTTTTTTTTAAAAAAATCTCTCCAAAGTCTCAAATTTACTAATGACAAGAAACATGTAGTAACTGGAAGGGTGAATACCGTTAACCGCAAGTCGGCGAGAGTATTTCCACCTATTAGGCCAAAGCATGTTTCAAACTCAAAGGTAAATTCGAACCACTTTGGTTAGTCTTAGTTCCGTTCCGGAACACTCCAATGGCTTTCTTAAAACAAGCCCCTCATTTTATGTTAATAATATTTTCAATGTTGTTTTCATGCTATGTTTTCACTACATATATTCGATTTTTTTTACTACTCGCAAAGGCTCTCAAGACTCGCATCTCAAGTACTCTCGCAATCTCCAAACAATACTAATAATCGCAAACCAACATTAATCAAGCTCCTTTATATTGTCCAAATGCACTATACTTGCTTATACTTATGTGTTATCCTTTATACACAATGTGAAACTACATGCTACTTGAACTATTTGACACTATGTGCATTGTATGCTTAATTCACATCTAAAAACAAAGACAAAATGCAATCTTTATACAAATAAACCATTGATCAAAGCTCATAATCCTTTTGTTTATTCTATAGATGTCTTCCATGTCAAACCGTATGTCAAGCAAGAACTCTAAGCAAAGCACCAACAAGAAAATGCTATCTTTCATGGCCAAGCAAATGGCCAAGGTCATACCCGATGTGGTTAGCAAAATCCAAGCCTCCGTAAGCCCTCACGGTTCAGTTGACTCAAGAGCCGAATCCTCCAAAGCTACCTCCTTCACCTTTAAGCAATTTAACCTACATCGACCTGACTCTTTCACGGGAAACGATGGTGCTACCGCTATGCTCGAATGGTTCGACCACATCGAGCTAGTTTTCATCAATAGCGAATGCCCTGACGATCTCCGTACTCGTCACGCCAAAAGTGTCTTTAAATCAAGGGCACTCGAGTGGTGGAAAAGCGAGAGAGTCACCCGTGGAAACGAAGCCGCTTTAGCTCTGCCGTGGGAGGAACTTAAGCAACTCATGATTGAGGAGTTCTGCCCCGCGCAAGAGATTGAGCGACTCGAAGATGAGTTTTGGAAACTCAAGCAAAACAGTGGTGATAACCCAACCTATACCAATCGTTTCAAGCAACTCCTTGTCCTTGTACCTCACCAATTCAACACCACTAAGAGAATCATAGCTAAGTATCTCAAAGGCCTGCCAACGAGTGTTCGTGATATCGTTGAAGGAGCCGAACCCACCACCCTAGAAAAAGCCATTCGTTTAGCTTCCAAAATCTCGGATAACCAAGTGAAAGATGGAACCTTAACTATCCCAAACACCACCAAAACCGTCAATCAAACCACCACTATTCCCACCGAGAAACCAAAGGGAACCAAAACCCCATCAACCCATAGCAATAACCGCAAACGCAAATCCCGAAACCAAAACTATGCCGTTACCACTCCATCCACCGAAGCTCAAGCTCCAACCCCTCTTAACCAAGTGCCTGCCAAGAAACCTTATACTGGAGTACACCCAAAATGTGCCATATGCCCTTTTCACCACCCAACTAATGTAGCTTGTCGTCTATGCACCAATTGTAACCACTATGGACACTTTGTCCAAAATTGCAAGGTTGCCCCTAGAACCCAAAACGACCAACCTCAAGTTGCCAACCAACCTCGAGTCGCTAACCAACCTCCTCTAGCCATTGGCAATGGTCGTGCATGTTTTAAGTGTGGTGATCCTAGCCATTTTGCTCCTCAATGTACCCGCAACAACCAAGCTCAAGTTCAAGCTCCGGCTCAAAATCAACCACCAAGGGGTCGCGCTTTCAACCTCAATGCGGCCCAAGCTCAAACTGAAAATGATGTTGTGAACGGTACGTTCCTTGTTAATGGATCTTACGCTTCTATACTCTTTGATACTGGTGCGGATAAGAGTTTTGTGTCTCTAGAATTTGAACCCTTACTTGCTTGTGCACGATCTAAATTATCGGAACCTTTCACCGTTGAAGTCGCAAATGGTGAACCCATCTCTATTGATTTCATTATCAAAAACTGCACCTTGAATCTTAATGACCATGATTTCTCCATAGATCTAAACCCCATGCAATTGGGAAGTTTTGACATCATAGTAGGCATGGATTGGCTTGCAAGACATCGTGCCGAAGTTGTTTGTTTCGAAAAATTTATCCGTATACCGCTTCCTAGCGGTGACACTTTACAAATCTATGGTGAGAAAGCCTCCAAAGGACTCAAACTCATGTCTTGTACCAAAGCTCGAAAGTATCTCCGTAAGGAATATGTTGCATTCTTGGCTCATGTGGTAACAACCAAAGACAAGGAAAAAGGCATAAAAGACATACCTGTCGTTTGTGACTTTCCCGAGGTCTTTCCCAAAGATCTACCCGGTCTTCCTCCTGCTCGTTCTGTTGAACTTCGCATTGACCTCATACCCGGTGCTACACCTGTTGCAAAAGCTCCTTATCGTCTTGCACCTTCCGAAATGCAAGAACTTGCTAGTCAACTCCAAGAATTGCTTGAAAAAGGCTTCATACGCCCGAGTACTTCTCCCTGGGGTGCTCCTGTTTTATTTGTCAAAAAGAAAGACGGATCCTTCCGTATGTGCATCGATTATCGTGAGCTTAACAAACTCACTATCAAAAACCGATACCCTCTTCCACGAATTGATGATCTCTTTGACCAGCTCCAAGGAGCTACTTGTTTCTCAAAAATCGATCTTCGTTCGGGATACCATCAACTTCAAATCCACGAAGAAGATATTCCAAAAACTGCCTTTCGCACAAGATATGGTCACTACGAGTTCATGGTGATGCCTTTCGGTTTAACCAATGCACCCGCAGTATTCATGGATCTAATGAATCGAGTGTGTAAACCTTATTTGGATCGTTTTGTGATTGTCTTCATTGATGACATCTTGATCTATTCCAAATCCGAAGACGACCATAAACGACATCTCCGTTTGATTCTAGAACTCCTACGTGCCGAACGACTTTATGCCAAGTTCTCTAAATGTGAATTTTGGTTAAAGGAAGTTCAATTCCTTGGGCATATTGTGAACGATAGGTGTATTCATGTTGATCCTGCCAAAATTGAAGCCGTTAAAAATTGGATTGCACCAAAATCTCCTACCGAAGTTCGTTCCTTTCTAGGATTGGCGGGTTACTACCGTCGGTTCATCTCCAACTTTTCCAAAATTGCTACACCTCTCACCGCTTTGACTCAAAAATCTCAACCTTTCATTTGGGGTCCTAAGCAAGAAGAAGCCTTTGAAACCCTCAAGTCTATGCTTTGTGATGCTCCTATTCTAGCTCTTCCCGAGGGGAATGATGATTTCGTGGTTTATTGTGATGCATCGAATCAAGGTCTTGGTTGCGTTCTTATGCAACGAGGCAAAGTCATCGCCTATGCATCAAGGCAACTCAAAATCCACGAGAAGAACTACACCACTCACGATCTCGAACTTGGTGCCGTGGTTTTTGCCTTAAAAATCTGGAGACATTACCTCTATGGTACGAAATGTGTTGTTTTTACCGACCACAAAAGCCTCCAACACATTTTTAATCAAAAAGATCTTAACATACGACAACGACGATGGGTCGAATTGTTAAACGACTACGACTGCGAAATTCGCTATCATCCTGGTAAAGCGAATGTAGTGGCCGATGCTCTTAGTCGAAAAAGTCATGCAGTTCTATGCAACATCTGAGAAATCGACCGTCTTCGTAGCTCCCAATTCCAAAATGATCTCTTCAATCGTATTCGAGACGCTCAGCACACATCGGTCAATGAAAATACTCTATATGAAGAAATGTCTTGTGGGGCCGAGTTACACTTGGAATCAAAGGCAAATGGGATTCTTTATTATCTTGATCGTATTTGGGTTCCCAATCGTGATGATCTTCGTGTTCTTATAATGAATGAAGCGCATAAATCTCGATACTCCATTCATCCCGGTGCGGATAAAATGTATCAAGATCTCCGTCGCAATTATTGGTGGCCCGGTATGAAAAAGGACATTGCTCTCTTTGTGTCCAAATGTCTCACTTGCTCCAAGGTAAAAGCCGAGCACCAACGACCGTCGGGTTTGCTTGAACAGCCCGAAGTCCCCATGTGGAAGTGGGAAAGTATTGCTATGGATTTTATTACCAAGCTCCCTCGAACATCACCTGGACATGATAGTATTTGGGTAATCATTGATCGTTTAACCAAGTCAGCTCACTTCCTTCCCATTCGGGAAGATTACAAAGTTGAGAAGCTAGCCCATATCTACACCAAGGAAATCATTTGTCGTCATGGTATTCCTCTTGACATCATCTCAGACCGTGATGGTCGATTCACCTCCCGTCTTTGGGAAACATTTCAGGCTGCCATGGGAACTCAGCTTAATCTTAGTACAGCTTTGGCCATGACGATGAACAAAATAATGTAAAGTATAACAGGGTTTTGCTCAAAACAGGAAAGAAAATGTGCATACCAGATATGCGCTAAGTAAGCATATAAGTATAGCATAAAATTTCGACTGAAAGAATAGTATAACATAAATCGAGTAAATCGCACAATTACACAAAATGAAGGTAAACGAGTTGAATTAATGCAAATAGGCAATGTGAAATTAATCACAAATGACGTGTTAGAAATAACTATGATTAAAAATGGTGCAAGAGTAAAATAACGAAATAACGTGTATAAGTCTTATGGCATGCAAGTTAAAATCTAGTAATTTTACATATATGCGTTATACTATAAAAGACATTTAGCAACATCCGAATAAGAGGATATGTCCGTTGTTTAAACCAAAAGTTTTGCGACTGAAAGTGTACGAGTGTGATAGGATAAATTTTCGTTTATCAAAAACGTAGTTTGCGCAATCTTTGTGATATGGTTGAAAGAATAGAAATAATGCATGA
Source organism: Ambrosia trifida (assembly GCA_028751855.1). Classification (NCBI taxonomy): domain Eukaryota; kingdom Viridiplantae; phylum Streptophyta; class Magnoliopsida; order Asterales; family Asteraceae; genus Ambrosia; species Ambrosia trifida. The sequence continues at coordinate 21,789,333 of CM054130.1, forward strand.
GGATAACTTTTTAGTAACCGAAGTGTATTTTAGATTCAAAACTGATTCATTTGAAAAATCTTCGTAGATATGTGTTTACGAGGAGTCGAGCTTGAAAAATGTTATAAGTCTTATTATTAGTTGCAAGTTTCTTTCGAAAACATGTATTGGATACGTCATATGAAAACAAAAGATTTATATTTGATCTTTAAAATATGCAGTACAAGTTTGTAAAATGCAAAATGAAACCATTTCATGAAGTATGTGTAATTCTAGTGTGTGTTAAAAGACCATGATTTAAAATGACGTGAATGATAAGATTAGCGTATGTAATAGATTACCAATATTTAAGAAAATTCATAATCAACGAAATATAGAAATAGATCCTTGAGATGTGGATTTCACTCCTGACTCAAAGATGTATTTCAAAATTGAAAACGGTTGTGGAATGAAACCAATCACTAAGTTAAGGATATCACTCCCAGCTTAGTGGTTAAGTTTCTTTTTGAAGGAAATACTCTTTGAGGTGTGGATGTCACTCCTATCTCAAAGACATATTCCTAAGATAAATAACATATAGAGGAGTGAAACTAATCACCAAGGTATGGATGTCACTCCTAACTTGGCGCTATCGTTTCGTTTGTGAAATACGAGCGTCTTCTTTGCCAACAAGATATCGAAAGAATAATGAGAAATAATTATAACAACAATATCTTGAAAGAAAATAATAGGAAATAAGAGAAATATAAACGAGAGGACTCGTGAAAGTAAGCTTAGTTATAGTCTAGGCTAAAAGGCATTCTAATAACCTAATTCCCTATAACCATGGCTCTGATACCAATCTGTAACACCCCAACCGATGGCGGAAACATCGAGGTGTCACGTAGTGACGATTGTTCAATAGCTCATGGACTAAAGTGTAAATTTGAATACATTGATTAAATAATTTATTACATTGAAATGAAATTACAGGATACAATAATTCTAAAGTGACAAGTCTAGCTAAAATACAATGTAGACAAGACTGAAATATAAAATCCAAAAGCCTAAAAGAAGCGTCTCAAAACAACCTGAAACATGTACAAAATATTTTGGTCAATACAAAAATTGTATTGGTGAGCATACCCTGTTTAAATAAATATAGTAGAAAAGTGTTTTGCAATTCATGTGTCGTATACTGTTTGCAATTATGTAATAAGTGGTATCCGGGTCAAATCAACCCTAAGAAAAGAAAGCAGATATATATAGTATGCGCTAGTAGTAATGTAATACATAGCAATGACGAGGACTCTCAACAGAGTCACAAGGGTATAAACCATAGTACTATTCATTGAAATGCCAGGCCGCCCAGCGGTTAATGATTTGACAGGTCATAGATACACAAAATAACACAAGCAAACACACATAAGAATTGCTATTTTAGTAAAAGGAAATATAAACTTGATAGTAAGTACATGAGTCACCCCGAAATGTAAAATAGTAGAAAGGGGAAACATATACTCACAGTTTGCGAAAGCGAGCAAAATCCAACTTAAGCGGTCGTGAGCTAAGTAATTGGAATTCCGAGGAATTTAACCTATAATGTGTAAGCATACTAATAAGGAAATGTCTAAAAAGTCTAAGGTATCTAGGGTCTAAGGCATTAGGGTTTGCTATGTCGATTTGGGGAATTAGAGTTTTTCTGATAAGCCGAATTAGTGTAAAAGTTGTATAAAAAAATGATATGGCAAAGTTTATAAATGAGGTGTAGGTAATATAATTATTACTATTTGAATATTTAGATAAAACTTATGTTCAAATAATTAAGACAAAATAATGTAATTAATTACTTTACTAATTATTGTAAATAAATTCAATAATCATAAATGTATAAATAATTAAATAATTATGTGTTTCACAATGATCCAACAAATAGTAATTAATATTTTCAAACATAAAACACTTCTATTTTATAAGAAAAATATTTATAAAATAGATGCTTAAATAGTGTAAATAAATAAATGTTTAATTATATCCAAATAAACATAAATAATATTAATAATACAAGACATGCCTCAAAAATACTATTTTTATAGAAATTGTATGCTTTCTTAAGTAAATAAATGAAAATAATTTTCTCATAATTTTTATAAACTTATTTATAATTAAAACTGATTTAATGAGATTAAATTATGTTTAAATGATTAAAAATAGGAAAATTAATAAAATTAAATGTTTTCTGAACCAATAATTTTTATTTCAGTTCATGATGATTAGAAATAATCTCACAAAAAGTTTGAGATTAAAATCATTAAAAATGAATTTTTAATGAATTAAATATGATTAAAACAAATTAATTCAATAAAAATATAAAAATAAAACATTTTTCAGAAACTAAAAGTGGAACAATTTTCTATGGGGTGTCAAGAAGCTACTCCTAAATTTTCATAATTTTTAGATCAAAAATGAATTTATTATAAATATTTCAAGTTTTATAAATTATATACATTTAAATAAACAAGGATAAGAGATAAAAAAAAATGATACAAAAAAAAATAGGGTAAGAATCGTGGGAAGCAGGACTCGAACCTGGATCCCTTTCCGGACACAAGTACACACCAAACCACTAGGCCATATCATGTTTTGATGATATTACTGAAAAAGGTTTATATTTATATAATATGTTTCAACTCATCTTCTTCCCCAAATCTCTATGAACCCTAACCCTAACCTCCAATCCAATAAACCTGATCAAGGCACGATAACGATCTGTAATATAGGGCTTTCGTTCACAATACAAAACTAAACGTAACGGCACTAAAGATTAGAACTTACAAAGCTTATCAACCTCGCAAAAAGGGCTGCAAACATCGATCCAATATGCTTCAATTCAGAGGCTTTCCTAACTGTTTTTCTCGTGTTTTTTAGTGGGTTTGCGAAGGGATTCGATGCAGAAACGTAAATGAGAGTTCAAATTATATAATGGACGAATGAAACGGGCGTTTCATCAAGACCCATAAAGGTTGGCGGTTTCAATAACTAATCGTGATTAATCATGATTATTATGCGTTAAATGGACCTAATAATAACAGAAAACGATAAGCTTTTATGGAGAAATGAAGTCCCAACGTTAAAACGTCTTAAAGCTGCTTCAAACTCGCTTTGCCGAGTCGCCGGATTCGTCGCCGGCGGCGACTGTTGGCCGGAAAACGAACGGACAGGAGTAGTGAGGGGGAAGCTTCAAAATGTTCCAGATTTTGACAATATTGGTCCCTGTGGTTATAAAATTGGTAAAACTTAATAATTATCTTTAGAACTAAACCAAAACTCTTTTTTTTTTTTTAACTTTCTAACTAAAAAAAAAAATTTAAAATAAGTAAAATCTATGAATTTTTTTTTTATTTATTTATTTATTTATTTTGTAACGAAAAGTATGAGGACTAGTTTTGCGGTTACATAAATACAAGAAGGACTAAAGTTGTACCAATGATAAAATAAAAGGGACGGTTGTCACAGTCTCCCCTACTTTAGAAAATTTCGTCTCGAAATTTCTTTCAAGTGGAGGTTTCTATGAAATCAAGGCGTTGTAAAAGTCAAGTAGGTTGAGAGAAGAAAAGAAAAAAAAAATTTCATCATTTATGATTTGACAAAATTTAAAATAGTTGTCTAATATCCTAAGTAAAAGTTTCAAAATCTTTGACAGATGACCCGTGGTTAGAAAGTTGAGAGTTTAAATGAGAAAGGTTTCGGGAATGTGTAACGGATGAGGGCAGAGGTACTAATGAAGCAGTCTCCCATACTTTAAAAATGTTTCTGCCCGAATTTTATTAAATACAGGCAACAGATGTTCGACTAACAGGGAGTGTAAAAGTATACAAAGTTTAAGGGTTTCTGAAGAGGTGGTCAATAAGAAAAGTTTCAACAAAACTAATTGAAACTTATGTAAAATGTTCTTATTGAAAATTCTAGCTATTAGTCAACGATCTAATGAAGAGGTAACTAACAAGTGATGGGTAGGTTCTTGGTCCGACTCCTAGTCCGCTCCCGCAGTATCGTTTATGCTTATATATAGAGTGTACCGCAGCTAACCCACCACACTCCCGATACTTTGGACTCGTACTGATTGTCTACCAACAGCCTAAATAGAATTACACACCACCCTCATGTACCTGTAAACCCATGATTGCGTTCCGGACCGTAATCATCGATTTACCTTACACTAAGGTGTTATGCTTTTCCAAGTAATAAATGCGTGCAACCAATATGTAATAGCCACTGTAAAGAAATGATGTTCAATCAAGACATGGTTAGAGGTTCTTCCCTTCCGAGTTTTCCCTTTAACCGTAATGTGAATAACATGTAAGCATAAGACATGGTTAGAGGTTCTTCCCTTTCGGGTTCACCCTTAACCGGTAGTTTCTGTTTACATCGTTGGCTTTAAACACCCATATTGATAAACTCCGAGATTTACACTGTTCCCCTCGGATTAAAGGAATACTCTAATCCGAGTCGTATGTGGGCACTGGCTTAGATCCCATACGAGTTATCAACTAGTATATTCGTTGGCCATGACGATGAACAAAATAATGTAAAGTATAACAGGGTTTTGCTCAAAACAGGAAAGAAAATGTGCATACCAGATATGCGCTAAGTAAGCATATAAGTATAGCATAAAATTTCGACTGAAAGAATAGTATAACATAAATCGAGTAAATCGCACAATTACACAAAATGAAGGTAAACGAGTTGAATTAATGCAAATAGGCAATGTGAAATTAATCACAAATGACGTGTTAGAAATAACTATGATTAAAAATGGTGCAAGAGTAAAATAACGAAATAACGTGTATAAGTCTTATGGCATGCAAGTTAAAATCTAGTAATTTTACATATATGCGTTATACTATAAAAGACATTTAGCAACATCCGAATAAGAGGATATGTCCGTTGTTTAAACCAAAAGTTTTGCGACTGAAAGTGTACGAGTGTGATAGGATAAATTTTCGTTTATCAAAAACGTAGTTTGCGCAATCTTTGTGATATGGTTGAAAGAATAGAAATAATGCATGAGGATAACTTTTTAGTAACCGAAGTGTATTTTAGATTCAAAACTGATTCATTTGAAAAATCTTCGTAGATATGTGTTTACGAGGAGTCGAGCTTGAAAAATGTTATAAGTCTTATTATTAGTTGCAAGTTTCTTTCGAAAACATGTATTGGATACGTCATATGAAAACAAAAGATTTATATTTGATCTTTAAAATATGCAGTACAAGTTTGTAAAATGCAAAATGAAACCATTTCATGAAGTATGTGTAATTCTAGTGTGTGTTAAAAGACCATGATTTAAAATGACGTGAATGATAAGATTAGCGTATGTAATAGATTACCAATATTTAAGAAAATTCATAATCAACGAAATATAGAAATAGATCCTTGAGATGTGGATTTCACTCCTGACTCAAAGATGTATTTCAAAATTGAAAACGGTTGTGGAATGAAACCAATCACTAAGTTAAGGATATCACTCCCAGCTTAGTGGTTAAGTTTCTTTTTGAAGGAAATACTCTTTGAGGTGTGGATGTCACTCCTATCTCAAAGACATATTCCTAAGATAAATAACATATAGAGGAGTGAAACTAATCACCAAGGTATGGATGTCACTCCTAACTTGGCGCTATCGTTTCGTTTGTGAAATACGAGCGTCTTCTTTGCCAACAAGATATCGAAAGAATAATGAGAAATAATTATAACAACAATATCTTGAAAGAAAATAATAGGAAATAAGAGAAATATAAACGAGAGGACTCGTGAAAGTAAGCTTAGTTATAGTCTAGGCTAAAAGGCATTCTAATAACCTAATTCCCTATAACCATGGCTCTGATACCAATCTGTAACACCCCAACCGATGGCGGAAACATCGAGGTGTCACGTAGTGACGATTGTTCAATAGCTCATGGACTAAAGTGTAAATTTGAATACATTGATTAAATAATTTATTACATTGAAATGAAATTACAGGATACAATAATTCTAAAGTGACAAGTCTAGCTAAAATACAATGTAGACAAGACTGAAATATAAAATCCAAAAGCCTAAAAGAAGCGTCTCAAAACAACCTGAAACATGTACAAAATATTTTGGTCAATACAAAAATTGTATTGGTGAGCATACCCTGTTTAAATAAATATAGTAGAAAAGTGTTTTGCAATTCATGTGTCGTATACTGTTTGCAATTATGTAATAAGTGGTATCCGGGTCAAATCAACCCTAAGAAAAGAAAGCAGATATATATAGTATGCGCTAGTAGTAATGTAATACATAGCAATGACGAGGACTCTCAACAGAGTCACAAGGGTATAAACCATAGTACTATTCATTGAAATGCCAGGCCGCCCAGCGGTTAATGATTTGACAGGTCATAGATACACAAAATAACACAAGCAAACACACATAAGAATTGCTATTTTAGTAAAAGGAAATATAAACTTGATAGTAAGTACATGAGTCACCCCGAAATGTAAAATAGTAGAAAGGGGAAACATATACTCACAGTTTGCGAAAGCGAGCAAAATCCAACTTAAGCGGTCGTGAGCTAAGTAATTGGAATTCCGAGGAATTTAACCTATAATGTGTAAGCATACTAATAAGGAAATGTCTAAAAAGTCTAAGGTATCTAGGGTCTAAGGCATTAGGGTTTGCTATGTCGATTTGGGGAATTAGAGTTTTTCTGATAAGCCGAATTAGTGTAAAAGTTGTATAAAAAAAATGATATGGCAAAGTTTATAAATGAGGTGTAGGTAATATAATTATTACTATTTGAATATTTAGATAAAACTTATGTTCAAATAATTAAGACAAAATAATGTAATTAATTACTTTACTAATTATTGTAAATAAATTCAATAATCATAAATGTATAAATAATTAAATAATTATGTGTTTCACAATGATCCAACAAATAGTAATTAATATTTTCAAACATAAAACACTTCTATTTTATAAGAAAAATATTTATAAAATAGATGCTTAAATAGTGTAAATAAATAAATGTTTAATTATATCCAAATAAACATAAATAATATTAATAATACAAGACATGCCTCAAAAATACTATTTTTATAGAAATTGTATGCTTTCTTAAGTAAATAAATGAAAATAATTTTCTCATAATTTTTATAAACTTATTTATAATTAAAACTGATTTAATGAGATTAAATTATGTTTAAATGATTAAAAATAGGAAAATTAATAAAATTAAATGTTTTCTGAACCAATAATTTTTATTTCAGTTCATGATGATTAGAAATAATCTCACAAAAAGTTTGAGATTAAAATCATTAAAAATGAATTTTTAATGAATTAAATATGATTAAAACAAATTAATTCAATAAAAATATAAAAATAAAACATTTTTCAGAAACTAAAAGTGGAACAATTTTCTATGGGGTGTCAAGAAGCTACTCCTAAATTTTCATAATTTTTAGATCAAAAATGAATTTATTATAAATATTTCAAGTTTTATAAATTATATACATTTAAATAAACAAGGATAAGAGATAAAAAAAAAATGATACAAAAAAAAATAGGGTAAGAATCGTGGGAAGCAGGACTCGAACCTGGATCCCTTTCCGGACACAAGTACACACCAAACCACTAGGCCATATCATGTTTTGATGATATTACTGAAAAAGGTTTATATTTATATAATATGTTTCAACTCATCTTCTTCCCCAAATCTCTATGAACCCTAACCCTAACCTCCAATCCAATAAACCTGATCAAGGCACGATAACGATCTGTAATATAGGGCTTTCGTTCACAATACAAAACTAAACGTAACGGCACTAAAGATTAGAACTTACAAAGCTTATCAACCTCGCAAAAAGGGCTGCAAACATCGATCCAATATGCTTCAATTCAGAGGCTTTCCTAATTGTTTTTCTCGTGTTTTTTAGTGGGTTTGCGAAGGGATTCGATGCAGAAACGTAAATGAGAGTTCAAATTATATAATGGACGAATGAAACGGGCGTTTCATCAAGACCCATAAAGGTTGGCGGTTTCAATAACTAATCGTGATTAATCATGATTATTATGCGTTAAATGGACCTAATAATAACAGAAAACGATAAGCTTTTATGGAGAAATGAAGTCCCAACGTTAAAACGTCTTAAAGCTGATTTAAACTCGCTTTGCCGAGTCGCCGGATTCGTCGCCGGCGGCGACTGTTGGCCGGAAAACGAACGGACAGGAGTAGTGAGGGGGAAGCTTCAAAATGTTCCAGATTTTGACAATATTGGTCCCTGTGGTTATAAAATTGGTAAAACTTAATAATTATCTTTAGAACTAAACCAAAACTCTTTTTTTTTTTTTTAACTTTCTAACTAAAAAAAAATTTAAAATAAGTAAAATCTATGAATTTTTTTTTAATTTATTTATTTATTTATTTTGTAACGAAAAGTATGAGGACTAGTTTTGCGGTTACATAAATACAAGAAGGACTAAAGTTGTACCAATGATAAAATAAAAGGGACGGTTGTCACACCGAAAGTGTCGTTCTCCTATATGTTGGCACGAGATTGGTGAAGCACAAATCACTGGTCCCGAAATCATCCAGGAAACGACCAACAAAATCATCCAGATCCGTGATAATCTCTTAGCTGCTCGAAGCCGTCAGAAAAGCTATGCTGACAAGCGGCGAAAACCCCTTGAATTCAATGTTGGTGATCAAGTACTCCTCAAGGTCTCTCCTTGGAAAGGAGTAGTCAGATTTGGAAAGAAAGGAAAGTTAGCTCCACGGTATGTTGGACCATTCAAAATCATTGAACGAATTGGGAAGGTGGCTTACAAGCTCGAGTTACCCCAAGAACTCAACAATGTCCATCCCACCTTTCATGTTTCAAATTTGAAGAAGTGCTTAGCCGAAGGGAACATACACATTCCTCTTGATGACGTACGAATTGATGAGTCTATGCATTTCGTCGAAAAACCAGTGGAAATAACGGATCGTGAAGTCAAACAACTCAAACGAAAACGTATCCCACTAGTCAAAGTTCGTTGGGAATCGAAGAATGGACCCGAATTCACTTGGGAACATGAAGAGCAAATGAAGAAAAAGTACCCACATCTTTTCAGTCAAGCCACTTGAATAAATTTCGAGACGAAATTTCCTAAAGTAGGGGAGACTGTAACATTTGTACTTTTCGTATTTTCTATTCTAGTTCTTGTATTATTGTATCTTTCCATTTTGTACCCTTGTAATCCCGAGCTTATGATCAATGGAAAAGTATTTTATCA